>OU696697.1:67827097-68436078 GCA_916050605.2 Platycheirus albimanus | reverse complement strand
ATTTCTTTACGAAAACACGAATTCCTTGAAGATAAAGTGCAACTCCAACAGGAAAATAAGCACCGTTTCACTTTTCATTTGTACTAATATTATCAATGTACTCAATAAAAATAACTATTCAATAATTCATAAAATATCATAAAGGATAAATTCACATCTACCATGCGTGCGCTCGTGTGGAGGAGGCGTTAGGTCCTCTCACAGAATTCTCATACGCTGTATGCCAAATTTAATTCGAATAAGAACCACCGTCCGTGGTCGACTGGCTTCAGACGTTAGCGTTAACCGCTACGTCGTTCGCAGAATGGATAGGTTCGATATACAGTTGAAACTCGATTAACCGGGATGGTCGGGACCGAGCCCATCACGGATAATCGAAAATCCCGGATAATAGAACTTTTTTTTCTCAAATAAAATAAAAAAGAAATTGATATTTTAATTTTTTATTTTTATTAAAAAATAAAACGAAAACAAACATAAAATTAATTCATAAAACTTAACAATTCATTCAGTACATATTTTTGTTTGTACATACATTACAAAATCACAAGATTGATTATTAGGAACTTCAAGAAAAACTTTTTAAAAAAATTAAAAAAATTGTTGTTTGCCGTTGTGATTTTACTCGTTGTTTTTCTTTGAGTAAATTTACGTTAATGCGGTGAACTTGCATTATATCCTGTTGTGTTATTCCAGGACAATTCGACTCTTCTAAAAAGCTCAAAAGTGTAGAACTTGCCTTAATGGCATCAACCATTGGAATTTTCGAAATTTCTACATCATCGGATTCATCAGAAAGGACTTCCGGCTCGTTGTCAAGAGGGTTATTTATCATCTCCATAATTTCGTTCTCTGATAAAACAGCAAATGGTGAAGCATTCGCATCTGAGTCCACCCAATTTCTTATTGCATTGACATCAAAATCCTCTGCGACTTCCATAATTGTTGAAATCTCGTCAATGGCATCTTGTTCTGAGGAGGTTTAGAAATGTCGATGATGTAAAAACTAAAACTTTTTGATTTCGATAAAACTTACCTTCTTCCTCATTTTCGGGACAGAGTAAATTGTGCCAAACATTTTTCAGAACATCGGTGGTAACGAAATTCCAGGACTTAGAAACACCCCATAAAGAATTCTTGATGTTAAATGACTTAAAAAAATTGATCCTGTTTTCTGAGCTTACTAGCTTTCGAATGATCTCTTTGCGATAATGGCACTTTAGGCTTCGAATCACGCCTTGGTCCGTTGGCTGAATCAGAGAAGTGCAGTTTGGTGGAAAGTACCTCACTAATATATTTGCGGCTTTAAAATCATTAACGTCTGGGTGGGCTGGACAGTTATCCAAGAGCAATAAAATTTTGGAGTTCCTGTCAAGATTGTTTTTTTCCCGGTGCTCTTTAACTTCAGGGACAAAGTTTTTATTAAACCAATCAAGGAACAATTTTTGGGTTACCCAAGCCCGCTTGTTGGCTTTGTAGATAACTGGAAGCTCTCCAGCATTTTTTAAAGCTCTTGGACGAGCGCTTTTGCCAATAACCGTCAACTTGCATTTGTGAGTTCCTGAAGCATTAGAACAAACCAGTACAGTGAGTCGTTCCTTCGATTCCTTATATCCTTCAACTGAACGCTCGTCGTTGCATGCCAAAGTGTTTTGGGGCAAACATTTCCAAAAAAGGCTGGTTTCATCAGCATTGTAAATTTGCTCATTGCTTAAATTCTCTGTTTGAATGAGTTCAGACAATTCTTCTACAAAAAGCGTAGCAGCTTCGTAGTCAGCAGATTCTTTTTCCCCTATCGCTTTCAATCCATGAATTCCATGGCGGTTTTTGAATTTTCCCAGCCATCCTTCAGAGTATACACAGTCAGAGGCTATGTTAAGATTTTCATGAAAAAATTTTGCTTTCTCCATTATCATTTGCCCTGAAATTGGAACTCCTCGAAATCGTTCCTGTCGAAACCATTCATACGTTGCTGCGTCCACTTTGGGATTTTCAGCTTTTTTGAGAGTTTTGCGCCTCTCCAATCCTTTTATAGTGAAGCTGTCTGCGAAAAAATTGAAAATCTTGTCTTTATTTTTTAGAATATCATACACTGTTTGGGTGCCGATTTTATATCTTTTAGCCAACATTTTCACAGGCACACTATTTTTACAATGTTCATTAATCAAATCAACTTTTTCCTTAATTGACAAAACTTTACGCGATCTTCTATTTTCACTTAACAAAGAAGAAGCCATTATCACAACGCGTCACTTCAGATTTTCCAACCAAAACTGAACAAAATCCATACAAGCATAAGAAACAAAACAAAACGCAACCCGAAAAATGTATTATCCCGTTACTTCTTTTTGCGTGTCTTTTAAATGCAATGCAACAGATACAAAATTCCGTTTGTTCTTAGATGTAAAAAAACTTGTTCGGTCCTGTTCTCATCTTACGGATAGTAGAGTTTATTACGGATAATAGAGTTTAAATAAAAAATTGTCTTTATTGTCGATAAAGAAAATGTTTTTGTTTCTTTTACGGATAATAGAGTTTTTTACGGATATAAGAGCTTTTATGTTAAATATTTTCATCACGGTTAATAGAGCGTCCCGGTTAATCGAATCCCGGATAATCGAGTTTCAACTGATGAACCAGTGGAGTGGTATGAGCTTCTTCGCTCCCACTCAGGACGCAATTAAGAACAAATAGATATGCAATAGGGTTACCTGGATATTATTTGGCTTAGTTATACTTCAATAAAAACAATTTATATATAGCTGGAACTGCTGCTCTGATGATTATTCATAAATGATGTTTTCAGCTACTTCCCGCGTTGCTCCAACAGTGAATCTACAGTGGAGTGAGTGGCTTGATGAGGACTGGCATCCGTGCACTTGCACGCGCCGAACATCCGATGAATCAGACGATAGAGGTGGGCTTAGAAGCCGGAAATAAAGTTGTAAATGTGGTGAAAATCGTTGGGCCTAGGAGCCATTGATGCCAGGACAAATGCCTGCGAGACACAATGTGTGTGCTCAGTGTAACTCCAAGGGTGTGTTATGATTTCCAATAAGGAAAAACGTGGCCGTCGACGGGCCGGTGAACGGATCGACGCCGATCGGTAGCACGTGTGGGATTTGCCTAGATTCCGGGCGGGGTTATGTGCGCTGCGCCGAGACGCGCGTAGTAGCACTCGATATATATAATACCGAAATAAAAGAACGGATGAAATTAATCCTTCAGCGGGTTTTGCACAATTTGTGGGCCACAAAATTTATTTAAAATCTGTGTATGGTGGGGTGTAATGGCCCTAAAGAGGTGGGCATATGCATAACAGCAAACAAAAATTCACATATCCATGATAAAAATGGCTTGGTGGATCGTCTATGCGTCAAGCATATTGATGAAAATTATTCGAGAAATTGGTGCAGCCTTGCCTGCCCTGCTTCCATTAGAGTTGATGGACACTGGTATTGTCCCTCTGAAGTAGATTTCCCTATAGAAAAGGAAAGGAACAAGATTAAAACTTGTCGCCATGCGCCGCCGACGAAATCCAACCACGTTGGAGTAAAGAAAATTTTTGCACGTAGCAAAAATGATTCAATTTATTTTATCCTTACCTGGTATTTGTGATAAATAATCCAGAATAATAAAATGGACTATCTAATTGCCCATGCAATTAGAATAATCCTTAGGCAGAATTTAGAATCACTCGCGGCTCAGCTGCATTTAAAAATTCTAATTTCGTTCTGTGATGGTGGTGTGCTTTGATCAAGGTGTATCTTCAAAATGAGGTCTGTAGTCAGATTTAGATTCCACACTAGCCGACACCAATCAGACAGCGCTATACTTCCAGTCATATTCACTTTCCAGAATGCCGTTCCAATCAATTCTAACGAGTTAAAGGGGCCAAAGTAACGAATGTTAACGCTTGGTTCACACTTTGTTACTTATGTCCTGACATAATCTTTACCTAATATGATAATATGTGTTATGGTAGGTATTTAGGGTGCAAAGACATAACTCGAGGTTACGATGACACTAGTGGATCGGAATTCTGGTTGTTGACTAATATTCTGTTGGCATGTCTGATGGGTTGCAATAACCTTACCGTGTAGTTGATTAACTGTCATTATTGTCGATTTTACGAAATTGCCTACTTGACAGTTCTAGTGACAAAAGTTTTATTTCTTTCCCAGTTAATGGATGTTTCTAGATGTCTATAAACCTTGTCGGTCATGGACTTAGAAGGTTAAATCGCGATGTCTGCTTTGGTATCCACTGGTAGGCTTCTGTCATTATTACCTAATTTGGTTTGAGCAGATCGTATGACAGTTTCAAAAAAAAAGGTAAGTATTAGGTTTTCGACTTTCTATAATGACTTCTAACACAGAATCATGGTTTGACTTAATATTGTCTTACGGTTGGAGTCTATTTCATCCACTGTCTAGTATTTTAGGTCATGTTGCTGAGCAAATCAGAAATATACTTATATTGTTCTCAGTGACAGCTTGATATTTAGCATAGACTCAGATCAACAAATGTAATTGAATAAGATTTTCTGACAGCTGTCTGTCGGTTTTACATTTCTGATATGTATTATGACGTACTCGACAATACACACTATAGAGTTACTCAGTGTGACCACTATTCCGGCATAATTGGTGTGAACACTACTTAACCTAAACTAACGAGTAGTTGTCTTCCGGGAACCAATTTTGCATCTAGTGACGTCACGGATACCAGACCATACTGGAAATGGTTTTGGTAGGGGAAGCATTGTGGAATGAAATCCGAGGTGGAATCTAATTTCCAAAATGGTTGCCTTTTTGTGGGAACTGTCTCTGGTGGAACCTATCGGCTGTGTTCAGCATAGTGCGAGTTAACGTTGAATGTCGCACATAGATGGCACCAGTGCCGAAGACTTTATTTATCGCGAATAATTGGCGAGAAAGTTTTCCTACAAAACTTGGAATTTAGACCGAGTCTACTTGGTCTAATTTCCAAGAAAAAGGAATATTTCTCGCAAATAAAAACTTCGCTCTTGGGTTTTCTCGTTGTCGTATCGTGAAGATACTGCGACTCTTTCACGTCTAGTCGGTGGAAGACAAAAAAAAAAATTTTACAACGAATGTAATCTAGTAATGATTGAGCATTCCATAGGTTTTCCATAAAACAAATAAACTGAAAGTTGGCGTTGAGCCAAAGAGTCTCATGCACAGCTGAGAGCCGGGCATAAGAATAAAAATTCACTATGGAAAATCTATGTCTCTCGCGTGCTGCTATGAATTTGGATATTTTGCATGTAAAAATATTTTTAAGAGCTCATTGAATATTATTTTTAGGAAAGTCAGGTTATAAAAAAAAGTAAGTAAGTCCGGGTTATAATTATAAATACTAAGTTTTATCGTTTTAAGTCCTTGGTGTGACACGTTGATCTGTGTCCTCGCCTATCTTCTACCTCGTACAGGTTGTTACCAATGATTTGACTAACACGAACCTTGATAAATTTCGGACACAACTTCGCACTCAAATGCTTGGTGGCATCGCTTAAGACATGATTGCGTTTGTAGATCTCTTCGCCTACTTTGAAAGAGATGTTCCTACTCCGTAGATTATATGTTCTCTCGTATGCCTCATGGGTTTTTATTAAGGCTTGTTTTAGGTACGAATGAATAATGTTCATCTTGGCTACTTTGGGGAGCCAATCTATCTCCGAACAGTTCAGTCCACCCAACTCTCTTAGAAGTCGGTAATCTGCCCCATGTTCTATCATACGTTGTCCGTAAAGGGCTTCATATGGGGACATAGTAAGAGTTGAATGTACTGTCGTGCGTAAAGCACTACTGATCGAAGACAGATGTGCATCCCAATCAGTTTGCCGAGGATTGACATACGATCGTATGGCTGCCAAGATGGAACGATTGACTCGCTCGCTTGCATTCGACTGGGGAGCATACACTGCCGTTCGGTAGTGTTTGACCCCGAAAACATCAATGAGTTTTTGGAACTCCTTTCCAACAAATTGTGTGCCATTATCAGAGAGAATGCTCTCTGGCACTCCATATATCAAGAAAACTTCGTCTTTTAAGAATTTGACCACGCTCGCGGCTGTCGCCTTGCGTAGTGGCTTGATGAATACAAATTTGGTCAGTTGGTCTAACACGATGACAATATATACGTTTCCAGCTCTCGATCTGGGATACGGCCCAAGAAAGTCAACATATAGATGTTGAAATGGCCTTTCTACTTCGAAACAGTTTCCCATTTCTGTTCTCAACGTCATGTTAGCTGCTTTACTGGTTTTGCACGTTTCACACCGGTCTACGTACAGTTTGACCTGAGTGAACATTCCTGGCCAGTAAAATCTATCTTTCAATCTGTAAATTGTCTTCACCACCCCACCATGCGAAGCGCGCGGCGGATTGTGAGCCCATGCGATTAGAGAGTCCGTCATTTCTGACGGAACCCACAACTTCCAAGTTAGGTCGTCGGCCAAGGGACTACCAACCGCGTGTTTTGTGCGTTTGTAAATATACCCTTCCGACACTTTGAGATCGGGTAACCTCTCCTGTTCCTTCCTGATATGACTGATGATATCAAGGTAACCTTCGGATTTAAAGGACGGATCCTCAAGATCGATGTGGAGTACCTCCGAGGTACCGATCTGTGGTAGACACGAAAGGAAAGCTGACACTGTCAACTCATCGTCTTCATATGCTCTAGACAGAGCATCTGGCACGACATTCAATGTTCCCTTTCGGTGCTCCACCACAAAATCGAAGCCTTGGAGACGCATACTCCACCTCGCTAATCTTCCGGTTGGATCCTTCATAGTCATCAGCCATTTCAGGCTGGAATGGTCTGTAATAACACGAAAATGGTATCCCTCAACGTAGGACCTGAACTTCTGGATACCTTCAAAAGCTGCTAAGCATTCGCGTTCTGTCACCGAATAGTTTCTCTGTGCAGAGTTCAGTTTCCGGGAGAAGTAGTATATAGGCTGCTCCGCACCGGATTCGTCTCTCTGACAGAGCACACATCCGATGCCAGTCGCGGATGCGTCGCACAGAATGATAAATTCTTTGGAGAAGTCTGGATTGACTAGTACAGGCGCCGAAGTCAAAGCTTGTTTGATTTGCAGGAAAGCTTCAATAGCTTCTGGACTGAGCTTGAAGACTTTTCCTTTTTTCAACGTCTTGGTCAAGGGTGCGGCTAGAGTGCTGAAATCCTTTACAAATCGCCGATACCAACCTGCCATACCGAGAAATCGGCGAACTTGGCGAGTTGTGGTTGGTAAGGGAAAGCTAGTAATAGCTGCGATCTTGTCTGGGTCGGCTTTCAAGCAACCCTGTCCGACCTTGTATCCGAGATAGTGAAGCTCATCAAAACAAAACTTCGACTTCTCGACGTTAATCGTCAGTCCAGCCTTCGTCAAACACTTTCCGACTATCTCCAGAGTCTCCAGATGCTCGTCGAAATCCTTCGACACAACCAATAGATCATCCAAGTATACGAATACTTGATCTCGTAATCCTGATGGGATTACGCGACTCATTAGGTAACTCAAACTTTGTGCTGCATTACATAGACCGAATGGCATGACCTTAAATTGGTACAGTGGTCTGCCAGGTACCGTAAAAGCGGTCTTCTCCCTCGAACTTTGCTCCAGCGGTATCTGCCAAAACGCATCCTTCAGATCCACGCTAGAAATATAACGTGTTTCTGTCAGACGTGCTAGCAGCCCCTCTATATGCGCAATAGGACGAGCATCTTTCTTTGTCACGGAGTTCACCTTCCGAAAGTCCAGACACAATCGGTTCTTACCAGGCTTGCGAACTAGCACTACTGGGGAACTCCATGCGCTGGAACTTTCCTCGATGACTCCCAACGAAAGCATACGGTCCAATTCCGCGTACATAAGGGTTTGTATCGCCGTTTGTACGGGATAGTACCTTTGCTTTATGGGTACGGCATCACCCGTGTCTATATAATGTTGCACTAGATTTGTCTTCCCGAGTCCATTGACTGCGAACGAGGGAAAACCACGAACAACTGCTTCTAGTCGTTTAGACTCTTCAACATTCAACTTAATCTGGTTGGTGGGTCTCTCATCTGGCCCACTTGTCGTAATTCCTGAAAGACCCGCAATTACTTGAGGCGCTATTTGGAACTTCTGCCAAAAGTCAACGCCTAAATATAGACGTTGGCTTAACGTTGGCACAATGTAAAGATCGATATCTTTTGTCACTCCTTTGTATTGGATAGGGGTAGTAATTACTCCCACAATGGATTGCTTGTGTCCATCGGCCGTGGACACGGTAGTCTCTACCTTCCTTACCGTAGCGTTTTTGTCTCTTAAGTAGGGAAGTATGTCGGTGCCTAGACAACTAATACTTGCCCCTGAATCAAGAAGACCTAAAAAGTTATCACCGAATAACCTAACCGTCACATAAGGACGTGGGTCGTTAGATTCTCGGCCTATGGTTGAAGACGCTATGCTACGATAAGTAGTCCGCTTCCGATGGAAGCGCTCCCTTGTCCGTCGTATCCGTTTAGATAACTCAGGAAAAGTGACTATCTTCCTACGTACCTCATTATAATTGCGTAACCTTTCATGGAATGGTTTACGATATAATGGTTCTGTATCATAATTCTTAAAATCCATATTCAAATTTGGATTGGGTTCTTTACCTACAATAGGGATTGTTCTACAATCATTCTTATTATTAATTGGTAATTCATTTTTATCAGTGTTTGGTTTAAGTATGGTAATCTTTGGAGTTTCAAGAGGCGATTTCGGCTCAGACGCTTGAACTCCGGGTGTGTCTAATCGGAGCGAACCCCCCCGGTTGATGGGTTGTTCCTCCTCTCGTTTCCCATTAGACATTTCGGACAGGATGGGCTGTATTCATCTGGTAAGCCACATTGGAAACAGAAAACTTTGTCAATGGGTTTCGCACAATCGCGAAAGCTGTGGCCAAGAACTTGGCAATTCCAACATTTTTGTAACTTGCGGTCCCTCTGGATCGCTTCAATATTATTAGTGGGCAATGCCACGACTAGATCCTGACAAGGTTCCTCAACGATCTCGTTGACAAAACGCCTTGCAGGTGGACGTTGTGCATTCGGCACGAAATTCGGACGGACATTCTCGTATTAAGATTGAGCTTTTTCAATAGCTCGACAGTAATAAGCTAGCTGTCTTAAGCTAGACGGACTGTAAGTGATGAGTAGTTCACCCATGCGCCTACGGACATTTGTTTTTATAATTTCTATTAACTCCTTTTCGGGTCTTGGAACTCTCATCCTGGAGTTTAAATACTGAATAGCATCGTAAAAGTCATTGAAAGACTCGCCATTCATCATCTTACGATCGGATAACTTGCGGAATAGCTCGGTATCGCTTTCCAAACTGCGGTACTGTTCTACCAAAGCAGTTTTCAATTCATCCCAGGTCGTATGTCTATTACTTTTTAAATATACCCAGTACCAGGATTCCACTGAGCCTGATACAAAATGGTAAAAGTTCGCTGCGATTTCGTACCACGACACTCCGTAACTATTACGGATACACCCCAGGCGAAACAGGAAATCATCCACGGACATATTTTTTCCATCGAACTTTAATCCCCGTTTATGAAATGGATGGACGCGGTTCGAAGAAGTGGCATTCGAGGGTGGTGGCCTGGGTGGCGACAGAGGTGACTCGTCGTCGAAATTAAAAGCATTTACACGAGACATAAACTCGTCTAAATTGGAGCCTAGAGGCATTTGCGCTGGATTGACATCCGACATAGGTGGCACTCTAGCTGGCTCATAATGTGGTGTATATCTGTCTGCCAAATCGATTTCATCGACTGGTCTATACTCGGACTGGACATGTCTAGAAGTGGATGCTCCATTTGGAACATTATAATTTACGACACGTGTAGTGTCTGTGTTGGCTAAATTGACTTGCCGTGCGACTTGCTGTGTTGAGGAAGCGTTAGGTGGAATAAGTGGTCTCGTTAGAGGAGCAACTGGTTGAGGAGGGGCGACAGGTTGAGTTGCCTTGACCGTACGTTTTCGTAAGAGTTGAGCTACTTGGTCAAGCAAACGCATGTGACTCTTCTCAAGTGCTTCTGCCATGAACTTCCTATCGTCGACCCGGTGTAGGTCAATAGTGGCAGAAACTACCTTTTGGATATACGCTGAGTTGTCAGCAGCATCTCTACGCAACTGCTCTTCAGCTCTAGCTACCTCATCGTCATCTACTACGACACTTCTATCGATTGTGTTATCTCTCGGTAGGCTCTCGTCTACGCTCTCATCGTCGGAGTGATCCTCCACGACATCGTTCTGAACGTTGCCAGGTTTAGGTTTCGATCCCCCAGGAGCCATTGCGTCGAAATCTCGGTACTTCGTTAGGTAAGTACTTTTGACTGTGCGCCTCGGTCTTGAACTGCTCATTCGATTGTAACCGAAAGGAAATCGGATGAACCACGTCAAACGTGAGAATCAAGGATTCAATAAAAAAAAGTAATTAATTTGTAGCCCGTGAAAAATTTTCGGACGGATACTACTCAAGTGATTACAAGGTAAAACAAAAATTTGTCAAATCAAAAAGAGGAAAATTCAAAACTATCGTGGGCAATTGCCTCAAACGATCAGTTATCAATCTAACTCAAAGTATACTGTAAGTCTGGTGAATACTTATTCTAGTAGTCCGTGAGAAATCCTCGAACGGAAACTACACAAGTATATAATAGTGAAAATAAAGTAAGTCAGGTGTATAAGTATAAATAAAAAAAAATTTCAAATATACCGTGAGCAAACCTCAAACGGCTATTTGACGGTCAAATAATTCAAAAAAAAAAAAAAAAAAAGGTGAGTAATAAAAAAAAATTTAATAATCTAAAGGTGCTTAATACTAAAGGTAAGTATATAGGTATGTTAATCGTTTACCAAAAACAATACTTCAAAAATGTTTTCAGAAATCCTATATACAACTGGATACTTAACTAAAATCTTACTAGAAAGGAAATTTAATATACGCTTAACTGTACTGGATAAATATAACTTCAGAAATCAATACTTAACCTGTAATCAAAACTAACTATATATTGTATAAACTATTAATCTAAACCGTATTCTAAAAAGGCGGGCACTATCCCAAACTATATGCTATAAACTGTATGGCGGGCACTATCCCAAACTTACACGACAATCAAGAAGTTACGTCCCAACTTGATTGACGGAAACTCAAAAACTCAAAACTACTAAATGGTGGGCTCTATCCCAAAAGACTAAATTGCGGGCACTATCCCAAACTTACACATCAATTGAGAAGTTTACGTCTCAACTCAATTGACGGGACTCAAAAAAAAAATCGATACTTAATTGCAAAAATATTTCAAAAATATCTAAATGTCTAAAAATATGCTTCATAAAAAGATTCGGGAGAGGGTAGCCCTCCCTTCATCAGGATAAAGTGTGTGTGTGCTTTTCAGTTTCTCAACAAAACTGACTCAAAAAAAAAAATTATTAGTGTGTTTAGACAAGGTAAAACTTTACGGCGTTCTACTGTAAGAGAAAAGACAATTCTTTCGAAACGATCAGTTGATCAGGTATGTGAGGATAACATTACGCTACTGCTGACGTACATCGGGTATAGAACACCAATTACCGGTTAGCGCTTCATGTCTCTTCGCATACCGTCACTTCTCAACATCTATCAATAATATCTACAAACTTCTAATACAACAATCTGGGTAGCAATAATAAAAGAAAAGAAAAAAGTTCATATTAAGTTGAAACAAATTGGGTCGTCCTTGAGCGAGTGACCAGCTTCTGCAGCTGACGTGCGTCGGGCAATAAGCACCAACCACCGGTCAGAAGACCTGCTCATTCTACTCTCGTTCGACCGGGTTCTTAGACATCACTTCCAGGATACTATCTACACCTCAGCAACTGACGATCAAGCGAAAATCACAACTCAATCCGGACAGAGATCGAAGACATACCTAAGTGAATAGAGGTAGAGGAAAAGTAGATAGACCTAATGCAACAGCTGGCTCAGGATAAAGTCACCAAACCACTGGACAAAATAGTGCCTATACTGCTAGTCCCGATGGCATTCCTCCATCTAAGAAACCTGAACAACAAAAAGACTTTAACTCAAAAATCTGAAAAATTTCGAAAAATTCTGAAAAATCTTAACTTCTTTCTACGTCACTCTGAATCGACCTAACTCAATCAATTCTGAACTAAACTTCTCTGGCTAATTCGGGCCCCACGTTGGGCGGCATCTGTAACGTAAAAATAAAGTTAACTATCTAAAGTAATAATGAATGAAAATTAATTCATGTCAACCAACAGACACCGAACCCCGTCACCCAAACATCCTATGGACACCCGAGCCCTGAACCCAATGTCTATCGTCACCACAAACCGAAGAGGAAGCCGGAAGAAACAAGCGCCTATACCTATTCTTGACTCCTATATCAAAGAACGATATCTCCACCAGCAACCACCCGTGTATCGGTGTATTCAGCATCCCTGTAGCAGATATACTTACACTTCGCTAACACGACACCTTGCTCTTCCCGCTCCTCTTCCCATTCTTACCACTCTTCCTTAACTCCATCTCCATCCTCATCACAGAAGCGAGAACCATCCACCAGCCTACCATAGGTACTGACTACAAAACCCCGTAGAACAGCCTAGAGGGCACCTGACGGCATGTTCCCGCCTATCCGCTACGAGTGCTAGGTGTTCTGCTCGCAGCTGGTTCTCACAGTAGCCTACACCTATAAACCAAGGACCCTACTATTATCCCTGCTGACATTTCTAAACTTGCTATGCGACCTTCATAACCAATGCTTTATCTCCACCGAAGGTCCTGCTCCAGTCTGCATGCTTGAGTTTCGAGAAACGTCAACCGTGTTTGCGTGAATGGGATGGAAGCAACCTTTCGTCGGCAACGCCCCCTTTCTCATTGGCTACCCTTGAAGAGCAGACAATGGGTACGGCATGCGACAACGTAAGGCCGTGGCCTAGATCAACCGTCGCGGTGGCCGGCATTACCATAGCCATAGCTAGCTCAGCCAGGCCGTAGGCACTTGCTCCGGGATCTATGTGACCGGTGTTACCTCTTATTTTTCACTGCCGACCGTTGAACATAAGATGTGCATGTTCGAATATTCAATGTTAATACGCTTATTGGCCCTCATAACCATCGAAGTAAAGATATTCCCGAATTTAATTGAAAGAAAAGTTGACTCAAATGCACCTCTTCATCAAAAAGAGTGAAATCGTAAATCGAACGCAAAGATTTCGTGATTAACTTTATCTCACTAACCCAGTGAACGTGACACGTAAGTTCGCTAATGCAAGCAAGTCATAGGTGTTCGTGACTGCTGTGGCATTTAATTAACTTCCGCCCCTTTTGCTGCCACGATGAAATGCAAAAGGTGGCAGAAGAGGTGTCTAACAATATGGGGAGGGAGGATCTAAGGTGTAAAGTAGACCCTCCTAGTCTCGCAGCCCACCCAAAATGATCACAGAAATCATCTCTCCTGTGTTCATCCGTTGGCTGACCCTGGACCGTTCGAGTCCCCATGACTCTACAATATTTTTGGGCAGCCCCTGACATAATAAACAAGCAGTAAGTCTGCTTGCCTAAAACTCTATACTACCAATAACGTCATCTATATCATCTAAACTCAACAATGAAGCTGTATCAAAATTACAACCATCTAAAGAAAACTAAACACACACCAACTTACTCCATCAGAAGGGTTTGTGAGGGGTACCACCCTCCCTGCGATTGTCTCAAACTGACATCTTGAAAAATCTGTAAGTCTTCAAACAAAATTTCAGAAATAACCAACTGCAAAAGTTTCAGAAAACGTTACAATTATGTATCTTATTTATTAATAAATATTCAAAAGGATATCTTATTGTCACTAACTCATATACCTATATAATACTAATCTATGGTCTTAACAAGTAATCTTCAATGATTTTTGCTTAATTCTCTAACAGTATCTTAATTATTTTATGTGAGGTTATTTCATAACCTCCTTGGCTCAAATCTTAAAGAAATTTATTTACTTGCGCTTTCTTTTTTTTTTTTTACGCGCTCTTAAAATCAAGCAAAAGTTATTTAATTTTTTTCTTACATACTAAATAGAAAATCTAAATACGATAAAAAGTGAATATTTCTTTTTATATAGTTCAAGAGAATTTCAGAAATAAAAATTGAAAAGGTGTATTCACACAATACGCGGATTGTAAGCTTCTGTCTTGAACGTGATATCTTTGATATCGAATTTTCAATTCTCCGAATCGCGACGGTAGAATATTCGCAAAAAAAAAATCAATAAATTCACTACCGGAAGTTATGTATTGAAACTTTCATAAAGTTCTTCGATATCTATCGCGAAATATTGCAGAATGCAAAAGAAATCTTATGCGCGGTCTAATCAACACTAAACATGGAATAAAACAAGGACAAGTTAACGCGGATTGAAAAAGTATTCCCACTCAAAAAGTTACCCAAGTCAACAATATCGATAAACAAAAAGGTACCATATATGCAAGAATCCAACTCGGCTCCTCGCATACAATCGATTGTGAAATTTTAAGTCAATATAGTTTAAATCAATTATAAATATATATATGTAAAAATCAATATATTCAAATTAAAACGAGACTCCTACCAATTGGGTAGTTCGAATCTCAATCAATTACTTAAGGTCGTTCCGGAAGTGCACTTCTGAAATTCCTGTAAAAAGTTATTAATATACATATATGATTCTGACCAGCTATTATGGACACTATATTTACACAAGATCGCCTGAATCATTTAACTGCCTGAGCTATGGAACGAGCGTTGGCTGAATATGGTTGTTAGCTAATTGAGTATACGCGTGTCTTGGTGTTTACGAATGAATGCTTCCCGATATGTAAGATCCAACGGAGACATGAAAAGTAAAGCGTATTGAGATTACCACGTTTAAAAGATGTGGTTAAAAAAAACATGAAATGTAACACGAAACGAACCGTATCAATACAAAATAAAAGAAAAAACAAGTGAGTAAAAGTGAGTATGTGAAAGTGAGTATGATATTATGGCCAATGGCTCAAAATATGTTCAAAATATTGACGCGGCGTTTAAACGCGTTATACATTGGTCGCTACCGACACTACAAAAAAAACTATTTCGAAACCGAGCGAAGAGTCATATATTAACGATATAAAGAATGTGTCAAGCAACTAACATTATTCGTAGGTTCATGGACACTCCGGTCCAATACTGACCCTTGGTCACAGTGACTATCGAAATGATTTAGGTCGCGAGTATAGGAGTAAACTCTGCACTATCGAATCATATGGAAATTTTATGTGGACCGGTAAAATAAAATCGCGATCTCACATCACTTGTATCTAGTATTACACAAAAAAAATTTTTCTTTACGAAAACACGAATTCCTTGAAGATAAAGTGCAACTCCAACAGGAAAATAAGCACCGTTTCACTTTTCATTTGTACTAATATTATCAATGTACTCAATAAAAATAACTATTCAATAATTCATAAAATATCATAAAGGATAAATTCACATCTACCATGCGTGCGCTCGTGTGGAGGAGGCGTAAGGTCCTCTCACAGAATTCTCATACGCTGTATGCCAAATTTAATTCGAATAAGAACCACCGTCCGTGGTCGACTGGCTTCAGACGTTAGCGTTAACCGCTACGTCGTTCGCAGAATGGATAGGTTCGATATATATATGAACCAGTGGAGTGGTATGAGCTTCTTCGCTCCCACTCAGGACGCAATTAAGAACAAATAGATATGCAATAGGGTTACCTGGATATTATTTGGCTTAGTTATACTTCAATAAAAACAATTTATATATAGCTAGAACTGCTGCTCTGATGATTATTCATAAATGATGTTTTCAGCTACTTCCCGCGTTGCTCCAACAGTGAATCTACAGTGGAGTGAGTGGCTTGATGAGGACTGGCATCCGTGCACTTGCACGCGCCGAACATCCGATGAATCAGACGATAGAGGTGGGCTTAGAAGCCGGAAATAAAGTTGTAAATGTGGTGAAAATCGTTGGGCCTAGGAGCCATTGATGCCAGGACAAATGCCTGCGAGACACAATGTGTGTGCTCAGTGTAACTCCAAGGGTGTGTTATGATTTCCAATAAGGAAAAACGTGGCCGTCGACGGGCCGGTGAACGGATCGACGCCGATCGGTAGCACGTGTGGGATTCGCCTAGATTCCGGGCGGGGTTATGTGCGCTGCGCCGAGACGCGCGTAGTAGCACTCGATATATATAATACCGAAATAAAAGAACGGATGAAATTAATCCTTCAGCGGGTTTTGCACAATTTGTGGGCCACAAAATTTATTTAAAATCTGTGTATGGTGGGGTGTAATGGCCCTAAAGAGGTGGGCATATGCATAACAGCAAACAAAAATTCACATATCCATGATAAAAATGGCTTGGTGGATCGTCTATGCGTCAAGCATATTGATGAAAATTATTCGAGAAATTGGTGCAGCCTTGCCTGCCCTGCTTCCATTAGAGTTGATGGACACTGGTATTGTCCCTCTGAAGTAGATTTCCCTATAGAAAAGGAAAGGAACAAGATTAAAACTTGTCGCCATGCGCCGCCGACGAAATCCAACCACGTTGGAGTAAAGAAAATTTTTGCACGTAGCAAAAATGATTCAATTTATTTTATCCTTACCTGGTATTTGTGATAAATAATCCAGAATAATAAAATGGACTATCTAATTGCCCATGCAATTAGAATAATCCTTAGGCAGAATTTAGAATCACTCGCGGCTCAGCTGCATTTAAACCTTTGTCGCCACGTGTGGCTATATAGCGCAAGATAAATTATGCGTCTTCCTAGGAAAAGACAGATTCCTTTTATTGTAAGGCGTTAAACATGCCTCGATGTATATATATTATTGTAGAATGTTATAAAATAACTATGGGTGTGAAAATCCTGCAACCGCACGTGGTTACCATGTAGAATTTCACTGCCTAATCAAGATATTCTCCTCATATCAAATCCGGCGTTGGATCGCTCGTCCGGTCCGATGATAAGGATGTAGTTATCCACTTATTCCGGTAGGTAGTCAATCCTTTATCCCGAAGAGAGGAAATGCTTATAAGAATATGGTTTTCGACCATGTGACGCCATCGATCGGTGTGTTAAAACACACAAGACGATGTTCATCTAATTTAATAGATTGAATTATTCAATTCACTTACCTCAAATATTGTAATTATTCCTACGAAATAATGTTATTTCCTTTAATTGCGTCACAATTAAGGAAATATTCTCCTCGAAGGAGAAATGTATGATGGCCGCGGCACCGTATAAAAAAAACAATTTTATGGTGCCCGGTTCTGCAGTTATGTTGTCGTTCAGTGTCTTCTTCAAAATGAAGTCCACTGTCGGCTTTCTGGATAATGCTTCCACTTTCCAGGTAGCCAACGCCCTGACTTCCACTCGCATTTCCTGCATTCCAGTTGTTAAGATGCACTTTACCGCGAATTATTACTTTATATTTATTTTGATTAATTATTATTATGAGACGAACTGAGAAACCGTGAACTGGGATTTATCGAATCCCAAACAAATAAACAAGATATCGAATAAAAAAAAAACCAATAAACAATTTGCGCAACCGGCGCACCGAGAGTTGAAATCGATAATGATATTCAACTCGAAACGTCAAAAATAAAAAAAAGGAATTGGAGAGGATGAAAGAGGTAAGGTGCGACAAAACAAGTTTTGTATTTTTAATACAACCACCTTCCGACTGCTCAGCGAGGGGTGGGTTCGAATAGATTTAAACGCGATAAAATCGATATTAAAAAGAAATATGTGGAAGGCAATAAGAAAAAAGTTGATTCGAATTAAATCAGAGTACAGGGTGTACTCGGTTATAAGTGGGCGCCAGGAAACTTTTATGGTAGTTTGCCTTACCAATACAAATCTGAAAATGTCTTCAATTTTAAAGAATTAAAAACGAAAGAATTATTATTCCCAATGGGAAGTTCGAATTATTTATTGTTTGGGAAGTTATTGGTCTGGGAAACCTTGGCAGAAGGCCTGGTCAAAAATCCAGAGTCTTTTCAACAAAAAGAAAAGCAAGAACAATAGTTTTTTTTCGAGGTTAGCAGAAGGCTAATTCTCGAAAATAAAAATAGTAGCAAATAAAAAAAAGCAGACAATGGTTTGTGCCAAATGGACACAAAGAAAGGTCACAATGGTAATGGAAAGTTATAAGGTCAAAAAAACAAAGGTCACGGGTCCCACAATCTTGGGAGAAAACGAAAAATCAGCGAAGGTCTACTTTATATAAATTTGTTTTCCCCACATAGGGTCACAAACAAAAACGAATTTAACAAAATTAGAACGTAAAAGAACAAGATAAAATTTCTTCTGGATACAACCAGACAAAGAAATACTTAGCTTTATCAAGATTTTCCAACAAGAATATCCTTCTTCAACGCTTGACGCCTCCAAGATTTTAATCAACGGTCTTTCTCCTACAACTTTAAACTTCTTATTTTCGGTTTCGATTCCTAGTTTTTAACTTTTTTTCCAAATCTTTTCCTAAATCTCAAAAATGTCTTATTTTTTCTATCAAATCCAAAATTGAATTGTCATTCAAAATGGAGGCTTTGCTTGTCCACTTCGCCCCGACCATATAGCCATCCTCTTCGGATCTTTTGCGTGGTGGTGTTCTTGTCTCAGTCATACACCACCATCTCACCCATATATGCAGAGACGTGCGACTGAGAGCGGTGATACAACCATTGCACGCGATCCTATGCGTTGAGGATGCGATCCTCGTAAGCGCAGTGGACGTGTTCAGCCGTATAATGTCAATTATATTTTATTTCAAAATGCAAGTGAAAAACTACGACACAACGCGCAAAGTCCCCAGTCCAAACCGGCCCAAACTAATTGCTTTGAGAAGAATATTTTTGTTGGAAAGAACCCTAACTATTTTCCAACTAAAATGGTGGGATTTATAAACAAGAGTAATCTTCATTCCGTGGACCTCCACGCAGATAAAATTTAAAAAGGGGAAAACACATCATTGCGATCTTTCTTTGATATCCGACACTTTACGGTGGGCACTCGGCCATTATAAATTTATGTAGGTGTGATTATAATTCACACATTGTTCTGATGTTGTGGGCTCCTCTTTCGAACTCGTTGGAAAGCTTCATCACTTTCTTTACTATGCGTGCGAGTCTCCAGCACGTCCGCTGGCTCAACACGATAGACTGATGCGTGTGAGTCTCCAGCTCATCCGCTGGCTCAGCACGATTAAATTAGAATACAATGCGGGCAAGTCTCCAGCTCGTCCGCTGGCTCAACCCGATGGAAAATAACCTGCTTTGTTATCCTCTCTGAGTCACTCTCAAAACTCCCAGAGGACAACGGACTTAAAATGTGGGTCAGAAAAGGAATGGTTGGGATGGAGCGGAAACAAATATCGAGAGTTTAACCGTGCCAAAAGCGCACGATTTGACAAGGTTTTAAGAACCAAAAGAATGATTTTTGTTGCGGTAAATCTTACCGTAACAAATTCCACCCTCACCAACCAAAGAAGAAAATTGGCTTTCAGATAAGAAAGCGAAGTAAAAAAGATAAAAAGAAGGGTAAACAACACAACCAAATGGAATTCACTACAACACAACACATCTACATCTCAATCGCTCTGGGCGAGAGTTAATGCACATCACAGAGCTGTGAAGCTCTCAGTAACTCTTAGCGCAGCTAGTCCTTGCTACGCGACTAAGTATCGGCATTTTCGTTGGAATCGTTGTAGTACGGCTTCAGATCTTTGACGTTCCAGGTTCCTCGATCGGTACCTTTTTCGTCCTTGAGCTCGTACGGACCTAAAAATTTAGGCGCTAATTTTGACGTGTAGTGTGTAGTAGTTTGCTGCATCAGACAGACTGAAATTACGTCGCCAAACCAATTCGTTTGGAAGATATTGTACATCCCTTCGTCTAAGGTTGTACCTTTTCGCCGCCATCTTGGATGCTGACTCTAACTTTTTCCCTATCTCTTCCCTAAGCAACCTTAACCTTTCTTTTGTGTCATCCGTACTATCACTCCTAACATCTGGAATGGTGGTTAAGGGTTTGCCAAAAGTCACCATCCGTCGACCAAAATTCGCGTAGTAAGGCGACACGCCTAAAACTTCATGATGTGACGTGCGTATACAACACGCCACCTTTGCTAATTGTGCATCCCAAGACCTATGGTTTTCTGAAACGTACGCCCTAAGAGTATTCTTGATAATTTGATTAATCCGTTCTGACGGATTAGGCTGTAAGTGGTAATTCGCCGTAAACCTAATTGTGGAACCATAGCTATCACACAAAGACTTCAGTTCCTTGCTTTTGAACTGTGGACCGTTATCACAAACAACACATTTTGGAACGCCAAACAACAAGAAGACATTGTCTTCCAACTCCTTACAAACAGACTTCGCCGTCGCAGATCTCAACGGGAACAACAATGGAAATTTGGTAAAGTAATCGACGACCGTTAGAATGTAGACAAAACTCTACTCGATTTCGGAAGTGGACCTACCAAATCAATACAAATCATCTCCCACGGATCGGTTACCCCTTTCCTCTTCGTCATCAACGCAGCTGGTTTTTCATTAATAGGTTTCACACTTTGGCATATTTTACAGTTCCTAATATACCTTGTTATATCTGACCTCTTTTTTGGCCACTAAAATTTATCTCCTATCCTACAAAATGTCTTCTTAACCCCCATATGCCCTGCTAACGGATGGTCATGATTTTCTTCTAAAATCTTTTTCCTATCATTTTTTGCTACTACTAACTTCCACTCACTATTACTATCATGAACTACTACATGATTTGCCTTAACAAACTTAAACAATTGTCCCTGTTCTACTCTCCAGGCTGGAAAACACAATGGTTTCTTTTCCACCTCTCCTATCATCTTTTCTATCCAAGGATCTTTTGTAGGCTCTGAAATCCCAGATAAAATTGGGACGCTCCTGGAGAGCATATCCGGCACTACATGATCCTTCCCTTTGCGATGAACAATGTTGAAATCGAACTGCTGCATACGTACAGCCCATCGAGCCAGCCGACCTGATGGGTCTTTCAACTTGCTCAACCATATCAGAGAGTAGTGATCGCTAATAACCGTGAATTTCACACCCTCTAAATATGGCCGTAACTTTTCTATCGCCCACAGAACAGCCAAGCACTCTTTTTCTGTGGTCGAATAGTTACGCTCGCAACGATTAAGTGATCTGCTCAAATAGCAAATCACTTTCTCACCATCGTCAACATTTTGACTAAGAACCGCACCAATCCCAAAGTCCGAAGCATCCGTCTGGACGTGAAATCCGGGCACGTTAGGATGGGTGCTGCTACCAAACATTCTTTAGCTTTTCTTAAGCTCTCCTCACATTCCCTACTCCAATCAAATTTTCTATTCTTCTTCGTCAATTCAGACAACGGTTTCACCAAACTAGCAAAGTTTGGAATGAATCTCCTATACCAGGATACCGTGCCGATGAAGCTCTTAACTTCCTTCACATTTTTAGGTGATGGAATTCCTAACATACTCTCTATCTTTTCTGGGTCCATGTGGAGACCGTTTCTGTCAACAACATAGCCCAAAACTTTTAGAGAAGGCCTAACAAAATGACATTTTGCCCTACCTACTTTTAAACCTGTCTTTATTAATCTATCAAAAACCTCATTCAAAATTTCCATATGCTTCTCGAAAGTGTCTGTCGCGATGATGATGTCATCGAGATAGACGAAGACATATGGTTCTAACTCAGGTCCAAGGACCGTATCTATAAAACGTTGCCAAGTTGCGGGTGCATTATGCAAACCGAACGGCATCCTCAAGAAATGGAATAGTCCCTGACCTGGAACTGTAAATGCAGTATATTTCTGCGAATCCTTCTCAACTGGAATCTGCCAATACGCAGACTCAATGTCCAGTGAACTTAAAAACCTAGCATTATTTAACTTATCTAAGATGGCCGTAATATAAGGGAGGCGGTACGCGTCCCTATCTGTTACCTCATTCAACTTCCTATAATCTACACAAAACCTATACGTGCCATCTTTCTTCTTAATCATGACAATGGGTGAAGCAGATGGACTGCCAGATTTTTCAATGACTCCGTCTCGGAGCATCTCTTCTAATTCCCTATCTATAAACTTCTGAATAGCTGGCGACACCGGACTGCCAGATTTTTCAATGACTCTATCTCGGAGCATCTCTTCTAATTCCCTATCTATAAACTTCTGAATAGCTGGCGACACCGGATAGTACCGCTGTTTAATCGGCTCAGCTTTTGTCCTAATTTTGTGCGACTCCATCTGTGTGCACCCTAATCCCTCTGGCATTTCTTTAAAAAGTTTTTCTAAACAACTATCTAACTCTTTTTGTTGTGTCTCTGTCAATTCTATTAAATGTTCCGCCACGGACATCGAAGCCAAAGAGCTTTGGTTCGAAAACGTCCATTCCCTCGATTTTAGATCCGGGACCACACCCGATAGAGCTCAAAAAACTGCTCCTAAAATCAACATATGAGGAAGGCGGGGAATGACGAGACACTCTACTAAAACTTTTTTCTCTTTTACCCTAAGTGGAAGTGAAATAACTCCCTCTACTCCTATACCTGCACCATCCGCTAATGTAACTCTATCTATGTTGGTCTTCCCTAACTCTAAACCTAAATCTTTCAAAATTTCCCACCCGTCCCTACAAATAATTGTGCTCCTGAATCTAAAAGACCTAGCATTTTAATACCAAAAATTTCAACGCCTAAATATGGCCGCTGATCTCTACCACTCTGCTCTAGTGTGAAACCCAAATGAATTGCCGACAAGTTACCAGTAGGCAACCTAAAAGAATTTAACGACGCTCTCGTCCTACTGACCCGAGAGTGCGTCTCACATTTCCCGACTGGTTATTCGAAACCATGTTTCTTGAATGGTGATTATGCTGACCGAAGTTCCTAGAACAATTAGGGAGTTACTTCTAGCAACTCCCTGCCTACCACAACTATAACAACGCCTAGGAGCGGAACACCTATTTGCAAAATGGCCTGATCCATTGCAATTAAAGCATCTCATAGTTGGTCTCCCATCACCAACTTGAGAATTTTGAATGGGTGGGCTCGATGATTGAGCCTGAAAGCGAACCTGACGACTGGTTTCGTTGTTTTCAGAAACAACCGAAACTGTAGGAGCATCAATACCTACGTATGCTAGATCTGGTTCTAGCAACGTCCTATTCCTAACACTGGGAGGTTGAACATATGATTCAACGTTAGCCCTAACTGATTCTAAATTACGCCCTAACAAAACTAAATCAGAAACAAAACTAGGATTGCCAATCCAAGTTGCGTCTGATAGAACTGTGTCAAATTCTTTTGAATAATTGACAGCTTCCTCCGTTCCAAAATTGGTTCTGAAAGCTTGCCAAACAAATTCTGCATCGTCGCCACATAGACACCGATGGACTCATCCTTGCCTTGTGTGCGACGCCTAATCTCATCAAGTAACGAATCGTCGTAGTTCGGTGGCAAAAACTCCAGCTTCAACTCTCTGATAAGTTCTTGCCACGAATTAACTGAAACCCTAATCGCCCTATACCAAATAAGAGCTTTCCCAGTGAGCAAATCTACTGCTGCCCTAAAAACTTGACCTTCTGTCACCCCTGTAGCTAAACGGATCTCCTCTACTCTCTCAAGAAATGAGTTCACTGAGGCACCACAACGCTCACCAGTGAAAATTCACCTCCCACTTCGACAAATTTTCAAATTTTTCATTAGTGACTACAACCCTTTCTACACTATCTCTCCTATCATTTTCAATGTTGTTGTTCTGTTTTCTTTTATTCGTTGTAGTGTTAGTTTGGCCGTCCGCCAGCTTCTTTGTGGGTTCGGTTGGACCTTCATCTTCGTAATCTTCTTCTATGTCTTCCTCTAATTCCTGACTATCTTCTAACTCTGCCAATGCCAAAACAAGTTTGCTTTTCAACTTGTTCCTAGCTTTGACCTCATCTTCTCCTATTGGCTGGGATCTACCTACTCTACCTAATCCCCACTCAACTTTTGTTAAAACTTTCAAATACTCTTTACATTTTCTAGATTTAGGTGGATTCAATAACAACTGACCTATCTCAACTAATTTCTGTTCTAATGCTTTTTGATCCTGTTCAAATGTGAATGGATACAAAGCAGGAACCCACGACTTTCTCTTTTCTAATAACCTAGAAGACCTAAGAGATTTCCTCATTTCATCTACCGTCCCCACGTCTAAACCCCTACACTACATTTCATACGCTAACTCATCTTTCTCTAATCTATTAATATCCATTTTGAATCTAATTAAAACTAACTAATCACTTAAATGAAAAAACAAAAAAAAAAACAGAAATAAAACTCAAAATAAAACTTTTGACAAAAACTCAAAGCAAAAAAAATAAGACTTAAAAATGTTCACCGGAAATTAAAAAAAACTCAAAATAATTATCAAAAAAAAAAAGAAAGAAAAGAAAATAAACTCAAAAATTAAAGAACACAAACAAAAAAATTCCTTTTTAAACGGAACAAATAAAGCTTTTGAAACTATTCACAAAAACACTTTTTAAAAAAAAAATACTATTTTCTTTTCAACCGAAAAAAAAATTTCGAAAATGTTACCACTTTTTTTTAAAGTGGCAACCACGAAACAAAATTAAATTTGTGTTGTTAAAATAATCTAATACGAGCGAAAGAGACAAACGTATGTCAATTTGCTCGTGCCAAAAAAATTCAATATTTATCAATAAAAAAGTATAATAAAATGCCAGCACAAAATCAAATTAAATTGAAATAAAAAAAATAATTTAAAGAAAAAGAAATGAAAAATAAATATACCACTCTCCTTTAGTCACATCCAATGTCACCAAACAAAATGTCTCCCTTGCTGATTTCCTGATATGTTGTATTACCATGTATATATGTACCTATATGGGAATATAAGAAAACAAGGTAGTAAACACTTTTCTTCTTTTTTTTATCAAAACAAGAAAAAACAATGAACTTCCCTATATAGCACAAAACAAACACTGCACATGCACAGATTTAACTAAAATCTTCCAAGGATTTACTTTCTTCTTCAAAAAAAACTTTCCAATGCCCCAAGTTGGGTGGCCAATTTGTTAAGATGCACTTTACCGCGAATTGTTACTTTATATTTATTTTGATTAATTATTATTATGAGACGAACTGAGAAACCGCGAACTGGGATTTATCGAATCCCAAACAAATAAACAAGATATCGAATTAAAAAAAAAAACGAATAAACAATTTGCGCAACCGGCGCGGCGCGGCGCGGCGCACCGAAAGTTGAAATTGATAATGATATTCAACTCGAAACGTCAAAAATAAAAAAAAGGAATTGGAGAGGATGAATGAGGTAAAGTGCGACAAAACAAGTTTTGTATTTTTTAATACAACCACCTTCCGACTGCTCAGCGAGGGGTGGGTTCGAATAGATTTAAACGCGATAAAATCGATATTAAAAAGAAATACATATGTGGAAGGCAATAAGAATAAAATGCACGACTGGGTCGCACGAACTTGCTCTTATGATAAGCAATTGCGTAGTGGCTGCATATATGCATATTAAAAAAAAATTAAATAATTTCGAAAATTCTTTTATTTTTAAATTAGTTTAAAAGTTTTCTCGGAAAAACTAAGTATGCAATAAAATTTCAAAGCTATACGTCAATCTAGGAAAAAAAAATATTGAAAATCGTTGGACCAGTTTTTTTCTTAAAAAGGTTATTTTTGAGAACTTTTTTCAAAAAATATTTTGAAATTTATTTGAGTATGCAAATATATGGCAATCTGTACTTTACATTTGAAAAATAATTTAAAAAAAAATCAATGTACCCGTTTCCAACATATTTCGAAAACCAAAAAATTTTTTGAAAAAATTATAAAAAATCAAAAAAAAAAAGTTTTTGAAAATTTTGAAATGCCATATTATTAAAATTGTGAATGACTTCCTGTGGCCAAAATTTTATTGAAATCGAATGTATAGTTTACGAGAAAATTTGATTTGAAAATACTGGTTCTATGAGAGGTACCGTTATTAGACAAATTTTGAAAAAAAATTTCGAACCAAAAGATAGATTTTCTTGCAAAAATAGCATTCTAAAAGTTTTATTAAAATCGTTAGAGCCGTTTTTGAGAAAATCAATTTTTGTCTTCAAGATTGTATGGCAGGTGCCGTTATTTTTGGACCTAGAGCAAAAATAAAAAAATATGTTCCGAGGGACGGCCAAATAAATCCTAAATACCAAATTTGAAGCAAATCGGCCCACCCGTTCAGCCTCCAGAGGCGCGAACAGTTAGACAGACAGACAGACGGACGGAATTTCCAGACCCACTTTTTTCGACTTCTCCATAATCGTAATGTCATGTGTGATTGTTATCTCAAATTTTTGTTTTCTGCACGAATCCATAACTTGTCTTATAGTACCTATCATGGACGTAATACTTATTAGGTCCATGGGGTTGAGGTATAGATATAGTGCAAAAGTGTAACAAAATGACAGCGAGTATATTTGTTGTTGTATTGCAAGAAAACGTAGCACTTCTCCACTTTTACAATGATGCAAGACAAGTTACATCAGATCGTGAATACCCCTATTGTATCGTATGCCAACTTGTAGAACGTATAGAGCACAGGCCATATACAGACCGCCAACTCGTACCTGAAACACCCTCGAAATATTTTTTTCAGTCTGTGAACACGTGTACATCTCTCTCTGTGCAATTTGTAATGGCAACTACAACTGCGTATGCACTGATCTCTATATTACACTGGATAGCGTATTCATACAAAAAAGTTGTGCCGATTTGAAGATTGTTATACTATGACAAACCCCACTTCATTATAACAGTATTACAGTATAACAATGACTCAATTGCCAAAATGGCGGCTTGTTTTGTTTTCGTTTTTAGACAAATGTCCAGAGTCAGAAGACAATTTTTTCAATTTCCTCTATTAAGCGTGAAAAATATAAAATTTCGTATTTTTACGTTTTGAATAATACTTAAATAAAAAAAAATGTCATCAGAAGATTAGTTAAGTCCTAAATTTCGACGTCGCAAAGATGTAATTACCTGCAAAAACCTTTTAAATTAGCAAATTAATTCTAACAAAAATTATTTTTCTTTCAGCAATGAAATTCTCCGAACATCTTGAAAACGATAATGGAATTCATTTGGGAAAACTGAAAGCAAAGTTAAGAATGGACCAATATTTCTATATAAAAGTAAATTTAGTCTATTATAAAACAAAAATATCATCGTCGGCTATATACGTTCTTGATGTAAAAGGGAAGGTAAACAAGAAGAAATGTGTGAAATTAATTATTGCTCTTGCTATTGTTGAAAATCATTTTGTAGGTGCTTATTTCGCGGAATTATCGTGGTGACATTGATATGTCGGTCATTGATAAATTCATGCCGCTCCTCATGGAACGCGAAGAAGAGGGCTTAATAACGCCAATCCTCCAAATGGCCGAATGCACATTTGCTTACATCAAGACCAACAATCTTTACATTGTGTCGACAACCAGAAAGAATGCCAACATCGCCCTGATTTTTGTATTCCTCCATAAGATTGCTCATGTCTTCGTTGAGTATTTTAAAGAAACTTGAAGAAGAAAGTATTCGTGACAATTTCGTTGTCATTTATGAGTTGCTGGACGAATTGATAGACTTTGGCTACCCCAAACAACAGACAGTAAAATTCTTCAAGAATACATAACACAAGAGGGCCATAAATTAGAAATACAGCCTCGCATACCAATGGCAGTAACAAATGCCGTCTCGTGGCGTTCGGAGGGCATCAAGTATCGCAAAAACGAAGTATTCCTGGATGTAATTGAGTCGGTGAATCTTGAACACGTCCAAACTCACAACACAGGAACGAGCCCAATTACTTGTTCAATCTGTTACAAGACGTTTAAAATGGAATCTTATCTTAAGAATCACACCCAGATGAAACATACAAAAACAAAGGACTACAAGTGTAATGAGTGTGATCGGGTGTTCCTTACATTCTACATTCTCAACAAGCATATGAGATCACACAAAGGAATGTGTAAAGCTAAAGCTAAACCTAAGCTTGATCTGAAAAAAAGATTGAATAATCTTAAACAAACTTACCAAACTGAGCAGCTATACGATGACGCCAGTGTAAAGGAAGATGAAAGCGAAGACAGGAACACAAATGAGATTACTGCAACTATCAGCGCTTCGCAAGAACAAGTTCAGCAAGAGCTACTTGCTGGGAGAAATGATTTACAAATTACTTGTGCATTGTGCTCGGTTTCAGTTTTTTCGAAAGACTTAACTGACCACATGAAAATTTGTCTAAGCTCATCTCAATTTAAGTAAAATAAGGACGAGCAACAAACAATTAATTCGAAGCACTGTTTGCAATGCAAAAAAGGTAAGGATAAAATGTCTCTTTGTGAAAATAGCCGGCCGACTTGCTATCTTAACAATTCCTGTGTGTGATGTGATTCTGCAAGAGTGAAAGAGAGACCATAAATACAGTTCTTCGTGAACAATTATAAAAATAACTCTTAGAGATCTTTAGCGGGTTAGAGCGACACACTGACCAATAAGTCACGGATCAGAATTTAAGTGGCAAACTATTTCCCTCCATCTCTGTCGATGTAAGGAATGTTTGAAATAATGCACAGTTGGTTATATGTTCCAAAATTTACTTTCCGATAGGCGGTTTCCATGAATAGCTGCGGCGCGGCAGTTTAAATATTTATAGACTTACATTACTTAAAATAGAATCTATATTATGAGGCGCACAATTTCGTTTTCTCTCTCTTTTCGTTTTCGGAAGCTAAACTTCAACTACTCCTGGAGCATAGCCCGGCAAAAAGTTCTTTGCACCTCTTTAAATTCGCAGCACAAAGCCTCCAAGCATAGTTTCCCTTTCAACCATTACGAAAAATCATTTAGTAATCTTGAGCGAAGACACGATTCTGGACTTCATCTTCTAACAAATAGTAGTAGTTGCCATTAACCTCGAAAAAATAGTGATACTACGCCAGTTATAGCAGTTCTTGAGACCACATTTCTCAAGACATATACACATAAAGAAAAAAATGTCCTCTCCTTCCACATCTGTATTTATTCGAAAATTCGCTTGTTAAAGCCTACAGTTCGTATTTTCTTGCAGACCGTATTCATGGAACTCCTAACCTCTACTTGAATTGCTTCCAAATGATTCAGTTCTTAATTTTGATAAACATCATTTTGGTATTTTAATATTTCACTAAAAAAACTTGTGTCTTTTTCAGATTTTTCTAGTGTTTCGCGCTTAGCTGAACATATGCGAACTCATAGCGAAGAAAGGCCATTCATTTGTACAGCCTGTGGCAAAGGTTTCAAGCAGAGTGGGCATCTCAAGTCTCACTTTATGATAGTTCATCAAAAAATATTACCTCACAAGTGTAATGAATGTCCTCGCGTTTTTTCTAGCAGGTATAATCGCAGAGTACATGAGACTACGCACACAATAAAAGGCAGCCGCAAAAAAGCAAGTTCTAAACGACGGGTTGTTGTTAAAAAGAGTTATTACAAAGATCCACCTTATCACGCCAAGCCAATTAATGTCGGAAATGCAATTAAAACCACTATTAGAGAGAACAAGAGAAATGAAAACGAAACTGGAAACGAAAGCGATACGCTTCAAAATCCAAAAGAAAAAAACATTACATTTGGTGGAAATGAGGAAAAAATAAGGTGCTCCTTGTGCTTTGTTTCAGTGCACCCAAACAATTTAACAAAACATATGCAAGAGTTGCATAATCTACCTGAAGCAACGCTCTTTAGAGTTAAGATAGAACCTTCTGATAAGAAAGAACATTCTGAGGCATCAGAATCATTCGGACATCGTTCTTTTGAGACAATGCCTAATCACACCGAAACAGTACAGTCGAATTCACCTAGCCGTCTCCAGTGTCCCACATGCGACAAAGGTCATTGATATATAAAATTGTGAACAGAATATTTAAATGTTTTCTCTTTCAGATTTTGCGCACCTCTCGCGGCTTAATGAACACATGCGATCCCACAGCGATGAAAGACCATTCATATGCTTGGTCTGTGGAAAGACCTTCAAACGACATGCACACCTTATGACACACATTGCGATGTGTCACAGAAAAAGTAAGCCCTTTAAATGCAAGGAGTGTCCAAGAACGTTTACAAGTAGCTTAAACCTGAACGTGCATTTACAATCACACATAAGCGAAGAGCTTCCTACGGTTCTGCCTGTTGAAACCATTTTACAAAACGAAAACAACATAGAACCACTTCCGAATGATGTGCCGCAATGCAGTATAAGCGAAGAAATCGCAGCAGAAAATATAGCTGACGTGACGCACCAGTGTTCCCTTTGTCCCACAGGTAATGCATAGCAAAAAAAAAAAACAATTAAAATAGTAGGTATAAAGGTTATACTCGGCGCAGAATTTTAGGGAGGTCGCTCTATATTCGCGGTAGACTAGGGTTTCAACCAACAAGTATTCAGTTTTGCATTTGAAGTTGGTTGGTATAAAACAAAATCGGTAACTTCTAATGCGCATCCATGAATCCGTGGGCTGGAATTGTATCCCTGCCATTGTTGTGGGGAGGTTTTTTTCACGCTGCCTTAACTTTATCATGTGGACAGGTGAGTTTCCGAGTGAATAGAAAACAGAATTTGTCCAGCCAGTCCCCAAAAAAAGGAGAATCTTCTTCAAACTTTAATTATGTTCCGATCGCACTTATATCCCCTATTTCCAATGCCATGGAAACAGTGATCAATTTTCGGACCGTTCCATTCGCGTTATTTTAGACGGTTTTCAGTCTGTTGACAATATACGTCCAAGACTGGTGTTTCTAAGACTAATCCACTATTTGTTTCATATACGTTTCCATATTCACAACCCTGCTCAACATTTACATGTTCCATCAGTATCTTCTATCCAACTTTCCAAAAATGTGTTAATTCACGATAAGGCTATGAATAGCCCCTTGAATCCGCAATAATGAAACTGGAGATGTTTTTTTTTTTTTTTAAATAATTATTTGGAAGATATAAATACTATCAAAATTAATGAGGTGGTGAGATGTTTTTTGTGGAGTGTTTGTGTCTATTTGTACGAAATGTATATATTTTTTTTTACTTTTAAGTGTTTATTGTTTATTTTTTGTTTATTGTTTTGTTGGGGTTATTTCCCTCTACGCTTCTGCTCCGTACGGGAATGATAATAGTCTTTTCATAGTGTCTCCCTGATCGTCAAGACTAATTATTCGATTGGTCTCTTCACTGATATTATTTTGAGAGGTTATAGTGGAACCCAAATAGACAAAGTCCTTGTATACTTCAAAAACCAAATTTGTTTTGCATTGTAATTTATTTTTATTTTGAAAGTTAAAAAAAAATAGATTATAAAAAATATCAGAAGTAGATATACAAACAGTTAGTAAAGGATTAACTTAACAACATGAATTTTATAGTAAATGAGTTTTCAAAAACCGAAAAAATCGAATTTTAAATATAATTATCACAGAATAGCTACATTATTAAAATTGGCACTTAAAAAAAAATATTAGGAGCTATATTGCCACAAAGCCTTTTTATAGTAAAATAATTGTAAAACAAAACGAAAAAATAAAACTTAAAACATAATAATCACAGAACAAATGGATACAATTAAACATGTCAAATTTGTTAAACAAATGTACTAAAAACTATATTGCCACAAAGCAATTTTAAGATAAAAGAACCAATCGAAAATATGCAGTTAGTGTTACCAAAAATAATCTGTACATAATTTAAATCAGACATTTTGACAATGTTTTAAAAAATAAATAAAATGAAAATAATAACATGCAAGTGAAGAGTGTTTACATAAACATTAGTGATTAGAAGAAGGAGGCGATGAAGATAATATGTGCTTGAATTGGAAGAGTAAAATGCTAAGCAGTGCAAACTTTTTAAATCAATATTCAAAATATCCTGGTTTTAGATTTTGCGGGTGGCAATGGTTCAATGGATATAGTGGTTGGTTGCTAACCTTAGAGTTGTAGGTTCCAGCCTCAGCCTGGGCAGCAACTTTTATTTATTTCCCCAGCTTCAACTGGACGCCACCCGTGGGATTTTTATGAGATAAATATCACCTTATTCTCAATCCATTGTACCAACAAAAATTCTTTCCTATCTTTCTATTCCTTCTAACTAATACCGTGCAACTTGCATTTAAAAGACCTTAGGTCACAGGCGTATAGTTAAAATTATTATTATTATTATTATTATTATTAAAGATGCCGATTTCATATTATTTGCCGCACGAAAATTGTACGTTTGCAAAATGAGACGTCAACAACCTAAATACAGCTAATAAGTTACAAGAACTTGAGCTCTTGAGCATAAAAATTAAAATACAGACAGATAGACGGTAAATCGGACAAATGTAAATTATATATAATTTCCACTTTAAATGGCTGGAATGATAGCTACTTTAGAAATAGCTACCTAAATAACTATTTCGAAGGTTGCCAAGCCTTCATCATCAGATTCCTTTATTAATTCGAAATATTGTATGGACGGACGGACGGTTAATGTATAATCCCTTTAAAATAAAATTCGAAAAATGAAAACACCATTAATTTGAGACAACAGATTATAATATGTATAAAAAAGAAAAAATCCAAATAAAATTAAAAATTAAAATTGTTATAAAGAAAAAAATGATAATTTTGTTTATGTACACAAAATAAAAAATTATGAAATTTTGTCAATTCAACATCAAAAATTAATTTACCATGAGTTTCAAATGAATGGTGTTCTTAATTTTTGAATTTTATTGAAAAGTGTTATTTTTATTGGCGTTTCCAAATAATTTGTCGGTTCAAATGACTGCGAACTTTTTCTCCGACAACAGCTTCAGAAGCAAGTTTAGTAGCCGAAAACATTCTTAACTTTATGAATGTGGTAACAACATTCTTCACTAATATATATATATGGCTTGGTTCATCCACTGCTTCGTCGAAAAGATGTTCATTTAAGGTGGCAAAGAGAGAACAAGGTGGTTGTAACAAATCGGTCATAACTTTAGAGCAAAGGACCGCTGGAAAGTTTTTTTTCATTTGGAACAAGACAGTTAATTTTGTTCAGACTTTGTCTAAGTAATTTTTCCGTGTGGAGACATATCTTTACCACAGACTCACTTGCAAATATCAATCCACCACGTGTTTTGGCTTCTACCAGACCATTGTCTTTAAATTCTGCCCATTTTTGGGATCTCTGAAATAGAGCTTCTCGGCACTGCTCACATTTCACAACAGGTTTTTTTTTGTCAACTAGTTTCTTAACTACCCAACCACTTATATTCCCAACACAAGATCGCGAAAAGCTCGAAAATGTTTCAGGTAATTTGAAAGGCGTTTCATTTTCAACCGAGCCGTTTTCGTCATTATCCAAGCCGTACTTTTTCGAAACTCTGGCATTGAGTACATTGTCATAAATGGTTGGGTCGTAAAGGTCGATCTTAACAGGTCGAGAAGATGGTACAGAAAGAATACTTGTTGAATCCATAGCTGTCACATTGGCGTTTGCAGCCTTGACTTCGTGGTGGATTAATAATCTTTTGTATGCAGATATGAATTGTGCTGCAGTTGGATTGGGACACCAGCCACCACAACTCCTTATCGCACAAAAGAAGAGTTCTAAGTGGTCCTGGCTGAACTTATAAGTTAACAAATATTTTAGTTGGGAATCGAGTGGTTTCACATAGTGGTCAAATATTTCTAAAATGGAAATTACTCCTGTGATGAGACCAACGAAAGGAACTTGTCTCCTGGTTTTTGTCATCACAACATTGTCAGCACTTGTAATTTTTTTTAAATACTCCACCTCAGATAGGATTTGTGGCCGCCAGAACATCTCATTGTTGCATCTCAAAGGGGCCTTATATCCCTTTCCGAAGGGATTGCGGGAGTTCAAAAAATCGAAGATACGATCAACACAACGTATAAATCTTACAGTCGCCTCGCTTCCTTTGAATTGATCCAACTGCAAGACTCTATCGCAAAAGTCAATGCTATCCGCAACGCTGCTGCTGAAAGTTTGGGCCGCTAGATAGACCTTCATTTTTAGTTTGTGGTATTTTAAATGGGCCCATTTCAGCCTATTCCCTGCTCTCAACCCTTCATTTTCTTGAATTTTTATCAATTCCTCGATATATCTCCACTCGATGGCATTGCCGTCCCCATCTTTTAATTTTTTATATTCACCCAAGCAATTTCGAATAAGTTTTAGCATATGACATGGGTCAAAAATGACAAAAACCTTGCTTTGCGTAGATGGGTGTGGAAAATAAGGACGGCAATCATCCATTTCAAGATTAGCCCCTAGTAAACGCATGGTTGCAAAATGTTGGGACGGACCATCCAACGTCAAGGACACAACCTTTACACCAACATCGTGCAGTTTTCTCAAACTGCTCATGACCAGCTCCGCGTTGGTAGTTGAATCGATTCCGTTAATCAGGAAATAACCTATGGGCAATTTCCAAGACTTATCTAACGATACAACCATCAACACCAGAGCATCTTTTGCTAAAGGCATCTCGTCGGAAACCTCAGCCTCAGTTCCGAAATCCACATATCCCCTAATTTTGCCGACAGAAATGTTTTGAAGCCCGGATTTAATTGAGATTTCGTCAAGCATTAAACTGCAAATAACTTTGCTGCTTGATAAATTAGCTTCCTCGACTTTCATATTCAGTGCTTCAAAACTTTCGGCTGTGAAACCAGGTTCACCATCAATGGAAGTGTACCAAGATCTAAGGGTACTAGGGTCCGGTAAAGCACGACAAAACTTTTGCCGTACAAATTGATAGGCTTTGGGTGAATAAAAATGAAGGGTCATTGCAAATGATCGGAGAGGTGGAGGATATTTTTCCCTGCTTATTCCTAACCCAGTATTAGGGGAACTACTCTGAAATTTTTTTTTACTCAGGGTGCACACTTCATCGCCAACGTTTTCCCTATTTTTTAAAAACCTTTTAAATAGCTCGCCGATATCCGAACCGGCAATTGAATCGAGGCAATTCAGACCTGACTCCGGAACCAACTTTCTTTTTCGCAGTTCACAAGCGATGTCTTTTAAGGACGCGATTTTAAAAGTCAATCGCCTTATACATTGCTTCCGGATCTTGTTTTTGCGTTGTTCCTGTTTAAGCTTTTTTTGTGTATATAGAAGTTTACGCAAAGTACTTTTTGGTGTCATTGTATATCGATGGTCATGCTCCAATAATCTTCTGCGTTTTGCAATCTCACCTTTTGTTTTCGGAGTCACTGCAATAGGTTTAACGTATAAGAGATTGAAAAGATTGTAAATATTATTTTACTATAATTTTTCAAACGTCTCATTCGGTGTTCTAAAGCTGCTTTATGAACCACTTCAAAAGTGCCTTCGCACAGAAATAATTCAAACAAGAAGTTTGATAATAAATCAATCATAAAACTAATATTAAAGTCTGTGTTTAGTAAACAAATTTTGTTATTGAATTATTTCTGTGCAACTCTTTTTCAGTTTCTTAGCACTTGTTCCAGCCTACCGTCACATGCATTACTTTTGTGTCGTGATCATTTTGTTTTGATTGACGTGGACTTCATGACCTTTCTTATTAACAATAGCATACTTATCCTTTTTTCCGCATAATACTCACGTGCAGTACAATCAAATTTACATGCAATATTTTTGGTTTCCTAACATAACGTTTAAGATTGACGGGCAATGAATTCTTATATTGCAACTACTAAACAACTTGCCAGTTATGATACCATAGACTTCTTATGAGTTATGAATTCTATAATAGTCTCTCCAGTGGTGTGAATCATCATTTTTAGAAAATTCTTATATTACGGTGCATCCAATAGAACCGTTATTCAAAAGTCCGATTTTCACGTTAACAGCTTAATAATTTATTTTTGTTTTAAGTTTATTTGCTGCTGTTTAAAGTGTACAGTTTTTAAATTGATAATAAAAAAAAGAGAATATTATGTATTTTTTCATATTATTTATTATATTCTGCATCATTCCGCATATCTGCTATTGACTATACTACATATGAAGCTAACTACGAATATAAATGAAATTTCTTTTAAAAAGCAAAATTCGCAAGCTTACATTCCATAGCCTCTATCTTGAAACAAAATAAATAGGCTTATGGGCTTTGAATTTTCAACACTACAATACAAAATCAATGTTGATCATATTTATTATTTATGTATGTTTTCCAAAGATATTGCTTATTTTGTATTTATTAAAACAATTGTTTCTTATTTTTATTTCTTAAACTATTTCAAATAAGATGAATCTATATTTCTTAAGCTTAAAATTTATCTTATTAAATAAAAAAAAACATTTGAAATGTTTATGAAAAAACTAGTGCAAAGATTATAAGAACATTTTTTCATATAAAAATCTTTATTATTTAATGTGATAGCTTTTTAAGAAAACTTTCGATATGATAATTGTACAACTTAACAAAAATAAACAAGCTTATTGTTCGAATCTGTTTTATATTTTTTAAAATCTGTAGTCCCTGCAAAACTATCTTGCTCAAGAGCAAGTTCATACGAGTCAGAATTGTGGTTGCATGCAAGTAAATAAATTGGTTTAAACCAAATCAAATGAAAAAGATACTGAAAAAAGTTACCTGACTCAAACAAAGTTGCGGCATCAGAACTGGGTCTTCTTTTTGTAGTTGTAGGCACATTCACAACTATAACAAAGAAAAAAGTTTTAAATTATTACAAAGCTACATTAGCTAGGTATTTTTTCATTGAATGCCATTTAATTTGAATGAAACAAAAGGCTATGAAGAATATTAATTCTCAGTGATTAATATCTGACAAAATCTATATGTACGTTTTTTTATATTAAAAATCGTGGTTATTAAAAAGCAAATAATTATAAAAAGATATTAAAAATTGTACGACACGAAAAGTCAAAAAAAGTCATAATAAATTTACCTGTTTCATCGAAGTAACAAAGGTGGACATCGTCTTGTGTAGGTGTGCCTATATTAGCGAATAAAATAAATATGAAGATATATTAAAGGTAAACGAAAAAGGCAAGCTAAATTTCAAAAACTAAGATGCTAATTGCTTAACTAACATAGGGAAAATATTTTAAAAAACCTAACACAATTTTACCATTTTCATTATCAACAAAATTGGAAATGCCAGTTTCTTGGTTTTGGTCAAGCTGATGTGTTCTGTTATCTATGATGACTTCTTGTAAATCTAAGGGTAAATGAAAAATTGTTTAAAATTAAGGAATAAAGTTAGATGATCAGTTTACCTGTCTCATCAACATTACAAAACTCGGGGTCGATGCAATCACTTGTGTCATTGTCTTCTTTAGGGTTTCCTATAGTGACGAGTAGAATAAGTAGATATTTAGATATAATTTAAACTAATGAAATAGGAAAGCTTTGCACATATCTAGAAATAGCAGTTAAGGTATAGGAGCTTGATTAATAATTAACGAATGTACCTTTCTCCCTCACGAAAATGGATGGGACCGCGTTTGCCCTCAAATTCCAATAATTTCTACCCTTTATTTCCTGGAAGCACGTCTTCTCGAAATGGGCACTGCAAATCAAGGTGTCTTTTTGGGGTACAAAATGCTTGATGTTAATGGCAAGTAACCATTTTTGCAGAAGCTCAGGCTTGTCTAGGGGAAATCTGCAATATTATGTTGTATTATTTAATATGATAAGCTTATTAAAAATATGCGAGCACCATACTTGCGGAGGGAAACACCTGTTTTGGAGTCCCGTGCTGTGTTACAAAAGAAGCAAGTTTCCTTCTGCATTTTAAACAATGTAGGGATACTCCCGGCAACTAAAACTCTGCGTTTCTGAGTTCTTTCAAAACATTCTGCGCTAAAATGGTCTGAACATATTTTGCTGTTTTTTGTTGGTACAAAAGATGGCCCAAAATTAAGTGTTTTCCGCCAGATTTCCAATAAAATTGGATCTTTTAGTGGGAATCTGCAAACGCATCGAGTTTGAGGTTTCGTATCTAATATTTTCTAGTAGAAGAAGTATCTTACCCATGAAATGTTCTACCATGTAATGTGGCTTCATTCCCACCTTGTTTTTTGCAAAGTTTGCAATACTGCACCATATTACCTATGTGTAGTTTTTAATTATTTTAAATTATTGATTAATTTAAGTTTTTGTATTTCAGGTTGATTTTTAAATCCACTTCAGCTGTAAACGATTTGTAAAAGAAGACCTCATTACCTCATTAACTAAACCACAATACACTCAATCTTAGAACGAAACAAACACACTACTAGAAACCTGAATATGCGACCAGTAAGTGCAACTTTTTAAGTTTTTATAAAAAAAAAAAACAACAAGAAAACTAATAAAATAAAATGTTAACTTTCTACCATAAATTCAGTTTCGAGATGTTTATCGTCCCAAGCTAGAAGAGCTTCTCGAGGAAAATACACAATTGCAATGCATATATCAAAAATTTAAATACAAGAAAAGTTTTTACACTTGGGACGTTAAAATTGGATATTTCGGTGCTCGGTTTGGATTCAAACCTAATTTTTTGGTGAGAAAGACAAGAAGTTCTGATACAAGAATCAATCAAATATATATATTTTTTTTATTTTAGATTCGAGCTTGTAAAGAAAATACGCTGGTGAAGAGTAAAGGGAGCAGAATGAGCTGTTGAAAAAAATTTCATATACAAATTACATATTACGTTATATTAAATAATAAACTTATTCGAACATAACTTATATATATGTAAGTAGTCAATTCCAATGAAGTTATAAGACATTTGTTTATACACAATTTCCTCCAATTTAATTCTTGTTTTAATTGTAATATTAAAAACAATCATTAAAGATCAACATCAACATCAAAAGTGTCACTGATTTTTTTCTAAGTTGTGATTGATTGACTCAGTCAAGAACACGGTGGGTGAGGATAAGACTTGGGATCCAATCGTCCTTATATCATAGATTAAGTAAATTGGACTTTGTAGCTGACACCTGTTTTCGAACAAACGACAACGGAATCAAATGCACGCCAAAAAGAAAATAAAGTGCACGACTGGGTCGCACGAACTTGGTCTAATGTGTGACAGTGGTCTTGGGGCTTGAGATTTTGAAAACAAGTTAGCAAGAGAAAATATCACTTGAAATTTCATTTATCGCTTTAAAATCATTAATTTTTTTTTTTTTTTTTTTTTTTTTGAAAACATGAAGTATTGATTACTTTTCTTTTTGAAATTTAAGGGAACAAATTTTCAAAATCGATCCACCAGTTTATTCAAAAAAACAAAACGTGTTTTTTAAAGTTTCCCAAAACGTATTGTAAATGTTATGACTTTTCCTGAAAAGTCTTTTCGAACCAAAACATAAAGTTTACACCAAAAAACGGGACTCAGAAAGTTTTATTAAAAATCGTATCACAGGTACCGTCAGTTTTAGAGCTTGAATGCTAATTCCTAAAGCCATTTTTCTACCAATGAAAGGGTTTCAGAGGCTTTTAGATTAGGTTTGCTATGCGTCCTGTTTTTGGAAGACATGTCTTCCTTTTAACCCCAGCGCGGAACGTCCTCCAACGTTTTAATAAATTGTCCTCTTTTTTCCCAATACAAATTACACAGACATATAGATATGAGTGAAAATTATTTATTTTTAGTTCACTCTTTATTGTCTGTTTTTCACAATATACAATGATAATATTCTGAAAATTGAAAAGCAAGAATTTCAAAATTTCAATTATTGGAACAAGGTTTATATTACAAGATATAGTGAACAATTTAAAGGAAAGAATATCAAATAACTTAACGCTGAAAATACGAACAATCTTTAAGAACCTTGCTGAGGATAGTCTTGCAGACGGTCTAAAGTTTTAATTCAGAAAGGAAAATAACTTTATAGTGTGATTCTTGCATACATTGAATCAGGGTTAATTCCTTTCGGAGTTTAAGATTTTTTCTTGGATGTAATTCAATTATAACTATTACTTCGGATTCTGTAGTAACTCTTTATTTATTAAAAAGAGTACATGTTGATGATATTAAGTTATCTGTTTTGTACTCTCAAAAGATTCATGGATTCTACATCGAACAGGGAACAAATATCAACACTAAGTGGGTGGCAATAGCAATGATAATGTCTTGAAAAAAATTCAATCTGAAGACAGATATAAACTGACTTAAAAGAATTAAAAACATTCTGTTTCTTATTTAATCAATGAACAGGATTGCCTCAGATATTTTCTCTAGTTTTCCTTAATTAAGTCATCGACGAATGATACAAGCTGTTTGTAGATTAGAAGTCTTAAGGTCAATTCTTGTTTTTGAAAGACTGGAAACTGGAGAAAGTTTTATGCTCAATGGAGACGCTATGTAAAGGGACAATAGGGGTAGATATTAAATAATTCTTACCAGTTGTCTTTCAATATATCCACACAAATAGGTAGCTCCGATCACTGAATTGGGATGCCAAATTCTTGTAATAAATTGATCCTAAAACCACGTTTAGTTAAAAAAAAAAAAACATTGGAATGAACGAAAAAATACGAGCAAGTCTTTAATTACCTTGGCGGATTAAATTGATAAGGCGAAGTCTCTAGTTCCTGCTTTAATTTCAAGGAAAATTTTCCACTTTTCTAAAGTGTGTCTTGTGGTCCTGCGATCTATCTTTTCGTCTGTTTCCAACTACTGTCTTGAATTAATTCAATTTTTCTTGAGCACTGCACTATCTGTGAAATTTTGTTTTTTTAAATAAGTTAAATTTATAATAAAATCAAACAAAAACAAAAACAAATTGCAATTAATAAATAATTTAAAATGCTCACGACTCACCTTCTAATAATCACTTTTTCTAGTAATAAGAAGTGTCAAATAGGTTTGACGTCTATGACAAACCCCACTTTGCTTATAAAATGTCATGTTCAAATGGGAACACAAAAACTGTTATACCTTATATGGGATACGCTATCCAGTGTAATATAGAGATCAGTGAGTTTACGTCAGTAAGTTAAACTGATCGAAACGGAGCATTTCGCTATTTTGTACGTGAGATACGAATTACTTGTTCTCGCACATTTACGGGCGGGCCCGTCCACGCGCGGCGTTCCGACCACGGACCAATAAGATACAGACCGCCAACTCACTGTATGGTTTCTCTTTTTGCCTACAAGCTAAAAATCAGCTGATATGCCATTTATTTTGAGAGTGGGACGCTCTCCCTTGCTTTTAAAAACCATTCAGCAAACACACCTACAAAATAAATGGCATACGCAGGTATAGTTGCCACATTGACATACTATACATGCTAGTTGCCAACTTCACGATGGTTCCACTTATACGCCAGCTCCACTAACTCAAACACGGCAAAAAGGTAGAACTACTATTTTGACATTTCATTTGTTGCTGTCCTTGTCGTCGTCGTAATTTATAATTGGCGCGATTTTTACTTTTTGTTTTTCGGTCATTCATTTTCATTATAAATGTTTGTGATTTATTTAATTATTTAAAATAAATATTTTTTCATAGACTAATTTTATTTCAGAATATAAACTTCCCTGCGAGGATAACGTGTGCCAATAGCAAAAATACTACATGCTTCCTCATTGTCTCCTACGTGGTGGAACGACTGGATTGTTCAATCCAGGCGGCCTTGTAAGCATTTACTGTGTCTCGACCGTCAGGAATATATAAACAGGACTACATCAATGAGAAGATATGACGATGAAAAAGGCGAACCTCAAGCACCTGCGTTTGCCAGATTGGTGCTTAGAATTATTGACGACTCCGATGGTAATGGACCATCTAATTGAATTCTGTGAAACTAAGTTAACAAATTCGTGTGTTAATATTCTCTTATTTCCTCAGCTGTCCCAATTATTGGAGGTGCCATAAGATGAATATCAACATATAATAAAGAACTTGGATAAAACACAAACAAGGGGAAAGAAAATAAAGAACACCACACAGAAACAACTGAACAACCGACTAACGATGATAAAGAAGATGACGAAAATCAAGACGAAGATTGTGACAGTAGCTGCAGCGAAGAAGAAGAACAGGATAATGAAGATCCATCACCGCGGAAGCATGGTGTCATAAAAGCATTTGAAGACTCCGATGACGATGAAGCTAATCCAAGTAATCCAAGTAAGATCTCCAATTATTCCCGATCAGACTAAAATATTTGTTTGCACTTCCAGGTTTGAAAAACCAAAAAGCCTTAGCGATGAATTCCTCAGCAAAACCAATTCGTACTTCATAGTATTTTTAGTGCACCTACAAAGACTTTTCAACTACACCGACTAGCAGCAGGCATTACAACAAAAACAGATTAACCAAATCAACTGCCAAGATAAATCTGTTAACCACCAGCCTGAGTCATCCAGCGGACACCATTACAAATGGGGAAATGGCAGGATATGGGCAAAGCGCAGAGAGTAAAATCGATTAGTCAGATAGCAGTAATAATAGTTCAATGAAAAGTAATAGTCGTCACCATAAAGTACAACAACATGAGTCAGAATCAAGTAACCCAGCCTATCCTAAATTCAAAGTTTATCGACTTTTTAACACAAAAAATGGATTATTTGTTTGATACAGACATGTTTATTAAGAAAATAAAAGTTGTATGTATAAAGGCAAAGTCTTGACATTTTTTTTAACAAATAGCTGGCCTCATTATGTAGGTATAGCTCTATATTTTAACTTAAGATCTAGGCTCTAGGAACAACCTCTGGCATGAGAGCAAGTATTACATATATTTTTGTAATGTGCGAAATTGTGCGATCGAATGCAAAGATCTCTTCTTCCTTTTATCGAAAGTCTCGCTTAATTGGACATCCCTACGATTTGTTTGTTCACCTTCACAGAGGGAGGAATGTTATTGACATTTTCCAATCTATCGGCAGCTGAACCTGAAGTTGTAAAGTGTTCCAGTAAGTGCTACTGAGATAGAGAGGAGTCTACAGATAAAATAGATGTTTTTGAGATCAGAGGAATTTTATCGATAATGTTCATGAGACCTTCGTCTCCGGTGAGGGACATGGATCGCTTACAATCTTCGTAAGTAGCTGAGTTACGTTCAATGGCTTTTCGATTCCAGCTCAGTAGTTTCGTTTCTCGTTTTGTAAAAATCATTGCAGCACTTGCGGACATCCGCTTCAGTGATCAGGAAAAATCGATTCCCAAGAACCAGTTTCCGATGATACCGATGAAGTTTCCATTATAACAATCTCTTCATTCTGCCTTTGCTTCTCTTCTTTTGTAGTGGATAGTGTTTGCACATAATAATTAAAATAGTTATTGCAATACTTTATGTTTGCACATAATAACTAGAACACGACTAGTAGGTCAATTTCTGTTGTCATACCCCACATTCTTTGAATGTGGGCCACAAAATATTGTAACCATAAATAATAATAATTGACCAACAACGTCGTGGCCTAGTTTAGAGTAGATTTAATTCATATAAATAGCTGTAAAATATTTAAATAAAATATAGTCGAATCAAAACAGAGTTTGTACTATCACGTTATTGAGTTTAACATTTGGTCCTTCGAGCCTACTTTGAACCACAAAGTTTGGAATACAGTCCGCATATAATACAAAACTAAACCAGATTTGTCAGAAGAGACGAATCTCATTACTACCAGAATTAAACCAGATTTGTCGGAAGAGACGAATCTCATTACAATCCATACTACCAGAATTAAACCAGATTTGTCAGAAGAGACGAATCTCATTACTACCAGAACTAAACCAGATTTGGTCGGAGGAGACGAATCTCATTACAATCCATACCAATTCATACTACAGAACTACATCAGAGTTGCCGACGACACTATTTACGTCAGAAGAAACTCAAATTAACCCCAGAACAACAGCTGCACTATGGAATCTCTAACAACACAACAAGAAGAAGTTGGAAACAGCATTTCAAAGCTGTTCGACGCAATAAAAAAAGAGCCAATAGCCAGAAGAACAGCAGAGAACCTGAAAAAGAGGGAAGCCGAGGTCAACCGACTTTGGCATCAATTCACGAAAAACCATGATGACATATTGAGCCTCAACATACCAGACCATGAATATTTCAAGAAGCAATATTATGAACAGGTGGAACGGATAAAAGAAGCAATAAACGAAAAATTAATTTCGTATGCAATTGCGTTGGGCAATTCCCACAACGATAAAATTGAAACTGACACAGCAAAAACACCCGATAATATCCAGGTTAACGTGGAAACTGCGGAACAGCAGAAACAAAATAAACTTGACGAGAATGAACAAAATCAAGTCAAGTTCAATGAAGAAGAAGGTATGTGTTTCAATGAGTCACAGTCATTACATATGAAGAGGGCTCAAATTCGAATTATGTCATTCAGAAAATTACTTGAAAGCATGGTCATCAATAAAAAATTGAGTAACGCAGCAATTGAATTTCAAACGAATAACCTTGTTGAAGAATGGAAGAAAATTGACATAATAAATGAAGAAGTATTACTTTTTGATGCTTTTGAAAACAAGAATGAAAAAGAAATATTTATGAACCAAATCGAGAACCTGCGTAAGAGATTTTCTGAAACAGTACTATCACTCCAAGATAGTAAAAATAATGAATCCATATCCGCATCAGAACATGATGTAAAATTGCCAAGAATGCAGATACCTATGTTTGAAGGAAGATTCAACACATGGATTGAATTCCATGATATATTCCAACAAGTTATTCATCGGAATAAACGCCTATCCGATGTGGAAAAAATGCAATACTTAAAGAATAACCTTAGAGGCGAAGCAGCCAAGCTTTTGAGCCACCTAGAAGTCAGCAACGACAATTACAAGATATCGTGGGACTTAATAAAAGAACGATTTGATAATAAAAGGAAACTACTATCGGCACACTTAAATACATTACTCAATCAACAAAAGCTTGAGGTCGAATCTGCTTCCTGTCTAAAAACACTTCACGATACAACCAAAGAATGTATTCATGGAATAGAGTGCATTGGGGTCAGCACAACAGCATGGGATCCAATCGTCCTTCATCAACTAATACAAAAATTGGATAACGAGTCCAGAAAGCTGTATGAACAATCATTACCCTGCTCAAAAGAAATTCCAACATTAGAGCATTTTTACTCATACCTAAAGACCCGATTTGAATCTTTGGAAGCCTTTGGTGAAAATAACAGACAAAAACAGCAAACACCAATTCGAAAATCAATACGGACTTACATGACAATAAAGGAACCGAAATGTGGATATTGTCAGAAAATGCATTCAATCTATAACTGCAATGCATTCCTTGCATTAACCAGCCAAAATCGTCATGACGCTATAAAACGCCTAAAGTTATGCCGCAATTGTCTGAACCACACAATGAGTGAAGGTTGCCAAAGCCGAAGAACCTGCAGTATATGTAAGGGCTACCATCATACCTTACTACACAATGATGCCCTAACTAGAAATCCAAGAAGAGCAAACATTCAAACGGCAATAGCAGAATACAACAAGGAAATTCTTTTAGCAACTGCTATGATAAAGGTTACTACATACAATGGTAAGACCGAAATTTTACGAGCACTTATTGATACTGGAGCTCAAGCGTCATTTATAACGGAGGAAGCTGCTCAGACTTTATCCGTCCCAAAATCTAAGACTTTCATCAAAGTATCGGGTCTTGGAGCATCATCAGCTGGGACATCACTTGGAAAAGTCCATATTCAAGTGCAACCCAGATTTTCATCAACATTCAAGATTAGCATTGATGCATATGTTCTTCCAAAACTTACAAACAAATTACCCAATACATATTTCAAATTCTCAATGTATGAAGACTACCTACTTGCTGACCAAACATTTAATCAACCTGGACCAATCGATGTCATCATTGGCGCTGACGTGTACCCATCCATAATCTGCGATGGCATCAGAAAATCTAAGCATGGAATTTTAGCTCAGAATACAGAACTTGGCTGGATCATTTCAGGGAAGATACCAGTCTCTAAAGATCCTATACAAATCATAACAATGATATCAACAGTTGAATTAAGTAATTTAAGCAATCAACTTAAACGATTTTGGGAAATAGAGGAAACTCCATACCAAGAAGAAACAATGAATGAAGATGATGAATGCGAAAAACAGTTCAGAGAAAACCATTGCCGAAACAACGATGGAACATACACAGTAAGAATTCCATTCAAAACAAACAAACGTACTTTGGGTGATTCAAAAAAGAGAGCGATAGCTAGACTTTTACAAATGGAAAAAAAGTTTAAGCAAAATAACAAACTTGGGGAAGAGTACCGAAAATTTATGGCAGAATACTTAACTCTTGGACATATGAAGCCGATAGATCAAGTCACACAATCTACAGATGGGATATACTACATGCCACACCAAGCAGTAATAAAAGCAGACAGCACTACTACAAAACTTCGTGTCGTATTTGATGCTTCATCCAAAACAGACAATGGAATAAGCCTGAACGACAACATGCTTACTGGACCTAGGCTACAAGCTGATCTAGCAACGATTCTCCTACGCTGGCGAAAATATAGATACGTCTTCACAGCAGACATTGAAAAGATGTATAGACAAATTAAAATAAATGATCAAGACATAAACTACCAAAGAATATTATGGAGATTCTCACCAGAAGAAGCTATAAAAGAATATGCCTTAACAACTGTCACATATGGCACATCATCCGCCCCATACCTGGCCATTAAAACAATACGTCAACTAGCAGATGATGAAGCATTAAGATTCCCGAAGGCGTCTAGAATTGTTCATGAGGATTTTTATATGGACGATGTAATGTCGGGAGCACACACCATTGAAGATGCTAGAGCAATACAGAAAGAACTAATTGAATTAATGGGATCAGGTGGGTTTAACCTCAGGAAATGGACGAGCAACAATCAGCAACTATTGAGGTACATCCCACCAGAGCAAAGGGAGCAGGGAATAATTGAGCTAGTAGAGAATGAAGAAAAGTCATCAACGATAAAAACCCTAGGGATTAATTGGAATCCAGCAACAGATACATTCCATTTCAAGGTCAACTTCAGAAATGATTCAACTAATATAACAAAAAGAAGTATTTTGTCCAAAGCAGCCCAAATATTCGACCCATTAGGATGGATAACTCCTGTTACGTTACGAGCTAAGTTAATCATACAAAAATTATGGAAGGAAAACTTGAATTGGGATGACGAAGTTCCTGAAACACTTGCAACAGAATGGATCAAATACCAGAACGAAGCACCTGCGTTAGAACAAATCCAAATACCAAGATCAATAAACTACTCTAACAAAATTACGGCCACAGAATTACATGGATTTTGTGATGCGTCGGAGCAAGCATATGGAGCCGTGATATATTCAAAGGTAACAACATTAACTGGTGATGTAAACGTCTGCATGTTAACCGGAAAATCGAAAGTAGCACCTGTCAAGTCAAAACTAACGATACCAAGACTTGAACTGTGTGGAGCTGAACTTCTTAGCAACTTGATGTGTCACGTAGCTAAGACTCTCAATATACAAAATTTAGACTTGTATTATTGGACTGACTCAATGATAACTTTAGCCAGAATACAAGGAGCAAATAATAAACTTGATGCATTCGAGAGGAACCGAATCCAGAGAATACAGAGAATAACCAATCAAAATAATTGGAATTATGTCAAAACAGGAGATAATCCAGCAGATTGTGCATCACGAAGTATAAATGCTTCCGAGTTACCTCAACACAAACTTTGGTGGTATGGACCCTCGTGGTTGAAATCAGACAAAAATCTATGGCCAGTCAAGAAAATAATCAAACAAGCAGAAGAGAAGGAAGACCCGGTTACCCTATTATTGGCAAATGTCTCTAACCATGAGAATCCACTAATTACACAATTCTCGTCAATCAACCAATGTCTACGAGTAATATCACGCTGCAGACGATTCATCAATAACTGCAGAAATAAAGAAATGAAAGCTGATAAAACAAACTTAACAGTACAAGAGATGAATGCAACATTGCATATACTACTAAGACAAATTCAAAACACAGAATTTGAAGAAGAAATAAGAAAACTAACTAAAAACAAGCCTATTGACACAAAAAGCAGGTTAATTATGCTGAATCCGTTGATTGAGAACAACGGTCTACTTCGGGTTGGGGGAAGATTGCAAAACTCAAATCTCCAATATGAAGAGCGACATTCTACCTCACAAGGGCCACTTCACCAAACTCATAATAGAAGATGCTCACATGCGATGCTTACATGGAGGAAACTCTCAGACACTAGCCTATATACGAAGAAAATATTGGATACTTAGTGCTAAAAATAGAGTAAAGCAAGTATTAAACAAATGTATAACTTGTTGCCGATACAAACCTACAAATACACAACAAATCATGGGAAACCTGCCAGAGTTTAGAGTTGTTCCCGCGCCACCTTTCACTCACACCGGAATTGATTATGCTGGACCCATTCAGCTCCGAATGTCTAAAGGTCGTGGAACAAAAACGTTTAAAGGCTACATAGCAGTATTTGTTTGCTGTACCACAAAAGCACTTCATCTAGAAGCTGTTAGTGACCTCACAAGTCAATCTTTTTTGGCAGCGTACAAAAGATTTGCGGCAAGACGCGGACATTCTAAACACATTTATAGCGATTGTGGTTCAAACTTCATTGGACATTGGACAAATTCAAAACACAGAATTTGAAGAAGAAATAAGAAAACTAACTAAAAACAAGCCTATTGACACAAAAAGCAGGTTAATTATGCTGAATCCGTTGATTGAGAACAACGGTCTACTTCGGGTTGGGGGAAGATTGCAAAACTCAAATCTCCAATATGAAGAGCGACATCCGATCATTCTACCTCACAAGGGCCACTTCACCAAACTCATAATAGAAGATGCTCACATGCGATGCTTACATGGAGGAAACTCTCAGACACTAGCCTATATACGAAGAAAATATTGGATACTTAGTGCTAAAAATAGAGTAAAGCAAGTATTAAACAAATGTATAACTTGTTGCCGATACAAACCTACAAATACACAACAAATCATGGGAAACCTGCCAGAGTTTAGAGTTGTTCCCGCGCCACCTTTCACTCACACCGGAATTGATTATGCTGGACCCATTCAGCTCCGAATGTCTAAAGGTCGTGGAACAAAAACGTTTAAAGGCTACATAGCAGTATTTGTTTGCTGTACCACAAAAGCACTTCATCTAGAAGCTGTTAGTGACCTCACAAGTCAATCTTTTTTGGCAGCGTACAAAAGATTTGCGGCAAGACGCGGACATTCTAAACACATTTATAGCGATTGTGGTTCAAACTTCATTGGAGGAAGAAACATTTTAGAAAAAAATCTTCAAGACGCAATAAAGCAATCATCCGTTTACTTGGCAAACAAATTAGCTGAAGATGGAATTCAGTGGCACTTTAATCCACCGGCTGCACCACACATGGGTGGACTATGGGAAGCAGGTGTAAAATCGGTAAAATATCACTTGAAGAGGATACTCGGAAATTTTATCCTCACATTTGAGGAAATGACAACGACCTTATATCAGATCGAAGCTTGTCTGAATTCAAGACCATTATGTCCATTGAGTAGTGACCCAGCCGATTTAAACGTACTCACACCAGCACACTTTTTAATTGGTAGACCACTGGTTTGCCCACCTCGAGCTGAGTATGACGACATTCCCATTAGCAACCTTAGCCGTTGGAAGCTTGTCAATAAACTAACAGAAGATTTCTGGAAGATTTGGTCAAGTGAATACTTATCAAGACTTCAACAGAGAACAAAATAATTCATACATAATACCTGTTATTCAAAAGGCCATAATCGCTTCAAATTATAACAGTCAAACATACTTTGAGCTATCAGAAAGGGAGTTCAACCAATGCACGCCAGAAGATAAGCACCTATATTTGTGTTCACCATCAGTAATTAGTAAGATCGATACCAAACCGAACTGCATTATTGATGAAGTATATCACAGGCGAGACAAGAAGAGGTGTAACTATGAAACGCTTTCTATTCCAAATATAGCGTTTAAGCACGTCTACCAAAGAAACACATGGTTGTTTATAGCAAACAGACCAACCTCAGCGGTAAAATATCACTTGAAGAGGATACTCGGAAATTCTATCCTCACATTTGAGGAAATGACAACGACCTTATATCAGATCGAAGCTTGTCTGAATTCAAGACCATTATGTCCATTGAGTAGTGACCCAGCCGATTTAAACGTACTCACACCAGCACACTTTTTAATTGGTAGACCACTGGTTTGCCCACCTCGAGCTGAGTATGACGACATTCCCATTAGCAACCTTAGCCGTTGGAAGCTTGTCAATAAACTAACAGAAGATTTCTGGAAGATTTGGTCAAGTGAATACTTATCAAGACTTCAACAGAGAACAAAATGGAAGTGTGAAAAGGAACCAATTAAAACAAATGACTTGGTTCTACTAAAAGATGAGAATCTTCCTCCAGCAAAATGGAAACTTGCGAGAATAGTTGATGTTCATCCCGGAAAAGATGGTAATACAAGAGTTGTTACCGTACGTATTGGCACAGATTCCTATTTTAAAAGGCCCATAGTTAAGGTTTGTAAGCTGCCTATAGACGAAGGTGTTGAAGACGCGACAATAAACCAACCCCCAGATGACGTACAGGTCAATTGTACAACTGTGAATACAACAAACATAAAGCTAACCCGAAAACAAAGGATCAGACCAGTTTCTTGGTTCAATCAAAAAGAAGTTATTTATGAAGAACATCCTGAGAAGAAAAGAAAAATAACATAGTCCGAATACCAAAGCCGACGAAGTATTAGCAGAACGTTTAATAAACCAATGTCAATGCTGTCACTCTGGATGCTTATGATGTGTGGGCTCAAGATGACAGAAGCAACGTTTAACATTACGCATCCGAAATCAGGATTATACATTGAACATATAGGAGAAGCGCAAATAAGACGAGGAACATTCAAGATAGAATTCTCTTACCCACTCAACACTACAAAAGATTCGGAGATCATAAATGGAACTGTTTTGAAAATGATACAAATATGTCAACGAGCAAAATCAAAGGACAAGGAAATCCACTGTAGTGAATTCGTTAACCATCTCAAAGACAAACAATCAGTACTGTTGAGAAGCATAAATGTAATTGAATCAGTTCAGAGTAGAAAGAAAAGAGGACTCCTAGGTACTATGCTTCAAGATATTTTTGGTGTCAATGAAGAAGTTTACACCGACATCAATAACCTACGAGACGACCAAATTAAGCTTATGCAAGCGAATCAACACGAAACAAACCTTATGCTGGCAGCAACAGGTGAAATAGAAGATCTTGAAAAACAAACTAAGGATAAATTAAACTCCTTAACGCACAAGCTAAATCAAGCAACTACAGAAATTAACAATATAGAAAACAATTGGTACAAAAATAATGATCTAAATCGAGTAGACATACACTTACTTGCGGCCTATAATCTAGCCCTGGGAGTGCTGGAAGAATTAGGCAGACGTTATGATATCTTACTAAAAATATCTCTCAAAAAGCCGATCTATTTGAAAGCATTACACCAGGAGAATTGATGGTGCTCATTCATACAGCCTCTAGACGGCTGCCACAAGACATTAACATAATTCCAAAACCAGAACAAAAGATGGACGTTCAGCGAAATGAAACACACATCAGTGCACACTGGTTTCTCCACCTTAGTACTTCCGCGAAGTACAATATTATTAAAGCTACCCCAATTCCTCAACAGCGAACAAATAATTCATACATAATACCTGTTATTCAAAAGGCCATAATCGCTTCAAATTATAACAGTCAAACATACTTTGAGCTATCAGAAAGGGAGTTCAACCAATGCACGCCAGAAGATAAGCACCTATATTTGTGTTCACCATCAGTAATTAGTAAGATCGATACCAAACCGAACTGCATTATTGATGAAGTATATCACAGGCGAGACAAGAAGAGGTGTAACTATGAAACGCTTTCTATTCCAAATATAGCGTTTAAGCACGTCTACCAAAGAAACACATGGTTGTTTATAGCAAACAGACCAACCTCAGCTGCGGTAATTTGTAATGGCATTCATGAAGACGTCGAACTGAATAACATTGGACTTATTCGAATTGATGATGGATGCACTCTCCGAACTCCCCAAAATATCATCAACTCGGAGCAGGTGGACACGGTTCCAATCAAGGGGACTTATACTCATGAGACGAACATAAGTATTCCTGAACTCAAGGAAACGGAGTTTCATTCAACGCTGTTAACCGAAGAAACCATCCTAAAACCAACAGATCATTTGAGGACACTCATTCAACAACAAAAGGTAGTACACATCAAGCCACACAAATGGAGAACTATAGGCCACCATGCAGCTACCGGTTCGATAACTTTGACAATCACCATTATATGTCTGGCAATCATATATAAATTTCGAATTCAAACACATCGCAACCACGACCTCAATCCACCGACAACAGTCGTAATCAATCCAACCACGATGACCCACAGACGATTTGAAATATTAAGCCCCTCAGTGACGTCAACCGAACCAGAGGCCCCGCAAAATGTTTGCACATAATAATTAAAATAGTTATTGCAATACTTTATGTTTGCACATAATAACTAGAACACGACTAGTAGGTCAATTTCTGTTGTCATACCCCACATTCTTTGAATGTGGGCCACAAAATATTGTAACCATAAATAATAATAATTGACCAACAACGTCGTGGCCTAGTTTAGAGTAGATTTAATTCATATAAATAGCTGTAAAATATTTAAATAAAATATAGTCGAATCAAAACAGAGTTTGTACTATCACGTTATTGAGTTTTAAACAATTTACTGTCTACATCAATGCCTCCATTCCACTTTGTGCAGTTCCTCTGTGTCAATAACTAAGTCTCGGTCGTTCGCTTGGGATGCTTTTGTGCTCACAGGTGGAAAAGTATCCTTCTCTTCTCCACAATCAGCCTCGCAGGTTTTTGTCGATGATTCACTACCCTGTCGATGGGCAATACCCAATATAGGTTTAGTTCTCGTCCTTTCGCAACTGCTGCCACTGGCATCGACTATTTTAAAGGCAGAACCAGCCGATTCATCTGATTGCCTTCTCCCGATGATGATCGTATATCGCAATCAACAATGGCTAATGGACCATTTTGAACGCCAGTGTCATCGCAATTCATTTTGGAATTCGTATTGCTTTTTAAATTTTAATGCACATATTTTCACTTGCCCAAAATGGAATGGAATATTTGATTTGATTGCTATTTATTGAAGTTGCACTGCGTCACAGCGTCACAAGTATGAAATATCTCAGCCAGTTTGCCTAATACGCTTCGATGTTCGTTCCGCGTCGATGAAGCCCATAACAAAGGATTCTGCACGTCGGAATTTGTGGTGGTCCTTTGCTTTTGCGATGCGTTTCACACGCTCCTTTCGCTTTTGCACGACAACCGATTTGTCTTGGAGAATTCTTCGTTTACGATGGGCAAGAACGGCGACTGTTTTGCCAGGGAGTTTGTTTGGAACTGCATACCTGTGTAAAGAATTTGTTGGTAGTGTTTTATTTGATAAATAAGAGCAGGAAACTTACTTGTCGGACATTATATGCGATTTAAATTAAAGAAATTTTAAACAAAAATAAAATTATTAATTTTTCGCACTGTAAACACGTGCGGCATTGACATTGCCAGAAGTCTTTTGACATTTGTCATTTCTTCTTTGCACTTTATAAGAATGACAATAGATGTCCCTGTTTGATACTGTATATTCGCAAACATTCTTCTAATAGTTTCGACAGTACGACACTTACAGCATTGTGGAATAAAGATTTTTATTACTTTTGCGTAGTCAGTCCCACGCACGCAACATTCTACCTGCACTACGCGAATGTCCAGTCATATAATTTTGTATTGAAAGGTGAAAGAAAAATTTTCAATCACATCACTCATCTTATTGGCTACGTATGAATAGACACATCTAAGGATTTTGTTATGCTTTCGGCAAGTGACAATAGATGTCGCTACATGTTTTTGAAAATATAATTACAACTTTTGCCGCTTTTGAGTTAGTGTACCGGAGTCAATTTTTCCAAGCGATTTGTATGAAAATGACATTTCACTAGCAGTCCATGTATAGTATGTCAATGAGTTGCCATTACCCTGGGCCTCCACTAGAAATAAATGATTGCAAGAAATGTGTCATGTAGTCAATACTTCTGGTGGAGTCCCCTTATGTCTGGATTTTTGATGTTTTTAGACACAGATTTCTGAATTTATTTCTGGTCTTCGAAGAAGAAATAAATTCAGAAATAAATCTGACATTTCATGATATTCTAAGTTCATTGAACATACATATCAAACAAAACGTGTAATCTTGTTACATATTTTGGCATTTTAATGATTTTCTCTTGCATTCATTTTTTTGTTTGTTGATTATTTGATGTTTTTTTATTGTTTGCATTTTATTGACATTCTACAAAAAAAAATTAGTCTCTTTCATCCTATTGAAGGATGTCTTGTAGCAAATAAGAATGGATTCACCCAAAAATTGTGTTTTTGTTTCATTTTTTTCGTATTCAGCTTCTTCTAATTTTTCTAGAGCCTGAAGCGCTAAAATTAAACGACGAGATCCACTCGGTCAGATCATGACAAAGAATGAAATTTCATGACATAATTTGCCCACATAGTACAGAAATATAAATTTCAGAAATAATGTCTGACATAATGTCCGAAATAAATATTGCTCGTGGAGGCGCGGCCTTACAAAATGCACAGAGAGAGATGTACACTTATTCACAGACAGGAAAAAATATTTCGGGGGTGTTTCCGGCAAGAGGAGTACGAGTTGGTGGCAAAGAGGATATATACATACAGTCCAATCTTTCCTACGTTCCATCCTCCTCTCCTAAAATTTTCGTGGTCTCTTTCCTATTGTATTCATTGTCCGTGTGAAACAACGACAAGAAACGATGAGGTAAGTAGTAAGGTGTGAACGCACACATGTTTAACAAAAAGAACAATATGACAGCTGTAGCACACACACATGTTTAACAAAAAGAACAAAATGACAGCTGTAGCTTGTAGGCAAAATCAAAACAAGGCACAAGATTGGACTCTATGTATATATCCTCTTTGTTGGCGGTCTGTATATTGGGCTGTGGCTTTGTATATAGATTTTATATACAAAGATGGAATGTCAAAAATACGCACGTATTTATTAAAAGTTGGCCAACTCGTCCGTCGCGGTTTGCGGCTGCGGTTGCGGATCCGTCTCGTTGTGTTCACAACATTGAATTCGTGTGTATTCAATATTTTGACATGCGATACGGCTGCTGCTGCGGTTCCGGCTCCGGCTCCATTGTGTTCCAGCAGCAACATAACCATATAAGCAATTGGTGCGTTTTTTTAGAACATAATCAACAATTATAGTAAAACTACTGTTTCGTTCTGAGCATCGACGTAACGGACACACATGAAGTTTTACTGCTGGAACACAATAGAAAAACGCTGCCGGAACCGCAGCCGCAACCGTACCGCATGCCGTACGTACCTAATTAGAAGTGCCCACAATGGAGTCGTACGTGCTCCACGTTTTTTTACAATTTCCACTGAGAAACATACATATATATGAATATAAAAGATGATAAAACATATATCGCACCATGTATAGTCTTTTCAATAAATTTTTAATTACCTGACCTAATTTCTAAAAGGACTTTATTAGCACGTTGCTCTTTTTTTTTTTTTTTGTATGGAATGTCAAAAATACGCACGTATTTATTAAAAGTTGGCCAACTCGTCCTTCGCGGTTTGCGGCTGCGGTTGCGGATCCGTCTCGTTGTGTTCACAACATTGAATTCGTGTGTATTCAAAATTTTGACATGCGATACGGCTGCGGCTGCGGTTCCGGCTCCGGCTCCATTGTGTTCCAGCAGTTAATGCTGAAGTCGGAACCACAGCCTTTGTATATATATAGTGTCCATGATACAACTACTAGGGATAACGCATTCCAATTTTCATTTTTGATTTATTCTGCGCATCTCGTCATAAGAACACCTTAAGAACACCTGCCTTCTCGTTTTCGTCTTCCCGTTTAACTTTTTTGTTTCGCTCTACCCTATGCGCCTACGTCATAAGAACACCCGGAACTTTGACAATAGTTTGACGTATTTTTTGGCACCATGCGCAATGCCATATCTTATTAGTTGTATCATGTATAGTGTCTATATACAAAGATTCCATACAAAAAAAAAAAAAAAAAAAGAGCAACGTGCTAATAAAATCCTTTTAGAAATTAGGTCAGGTAATTAAAAATTTATTGAAAGGACTATACATGATGCGATATATGTTTTATCATCTTTTATATTCATATATATGTATGTTTCTCAGTGGAAATTGTAAAAAAAACGTGGAGTACGTACGACTCCATTGTGGGCACTTCTAATTAGGTACGTACGGCATGCGGTACGGTTGCGGCCGCGTTTTTCTATTGTGTCCCAGCAGTTAAATTAGCTTTGTACTCACAAATACCAGAAGAACAAAAATAAAAAATCTGTATTTGACCACAGGTCCTCTTTAACTATCCAGGAAACTATGAACTCACACAGCTATTTTCCAAATTACTTTTCTATCGAAGATATTTTTGTAACACAAGAAAAAGTTGAATGCAAAATAAATACTAAACTCATTCAAATGGGTAAGAACAAATGATTTGGGTGTTTTATGATATTAAATCTATTTTTTAAAGGTTTTCTAGACCCTGGCGCAGATTCTAATAATTTGAACCCTGGAAAGACTGTAAATCTACCTCTATGGTACGTAAAAGAGTTGAAAGTCAGCAATCCTTATTTTACGTGAGTACAATATAATACATTGGGGCAAACACTTGATGTTTTTATTTGCCTAGAGTTGATGTACCAATGATCTATTTAAATGTGCATAAAGCAGTTTGTGAAGCTGAAACAACGCATATAGAAATGGGAAAGCTTCATCCATTTTTCTACGAATATGGAAGGTATCTGGCGCCCTACGATAGGAATCACATCGTCGGTAAAATTGTGTTCGAAACAATAAGACAAAGAGTTCGACATCTTCTGGACATATCCAAGAACACAAACGATGATGAGAAACCACAACGCAAGTTGGATAACATTGAAAATAAACTGTACGAAGCAGGAAGTAAAACAAATACTAAGGTAAAGCTACTGTAAGTCATTTCTTTACAATAACCAACATTTCGTTTTGCAGTTCATGAATTGGTTGCAAATGAAGTTGAGGAATATCTGCATTTCCGAGATGGTCCAAGAAATTAGTAAAAAGCGCAAACGTACGTTTTTGAGTGACGATGAGAAATCGCCGCAAGCAGTTAACAAAAAATGCTATAATTAAAAAGCAGCGCCGTGATTCAATAAGATTTTTATTTTATATTCCATTTGTTTATAAATAACGGCCAGCTATTGCCAGAACTTTAGTATAGTCTGCTCCTTTAGAAAACGTTTTTTCTTTGAGAATAGTTCTTAAAATAGTTGGAACCGGCACATGTATTCTTGTACCCAATGGAGATCCATTGTCATCTATTAATACAAGGTTGTTGCTATCAAATTTGGGAATTTTTGGTTCCTGATTTTGTTTCAAGCCAACGAGGATACCTTTTTTCATTTGTCCTTTTATGGCAACCAGTACTTTGTCACCAATGAAGCCAACCCCACGTTTATTATAGACATGAATACATCGGGGAGGCCTTCCTTCGGCCATGGTGCGTTTGCCAATATCGCTGTTATCAACTACACGTAACCGAGCAAGTTTACGAATTTCATTGCAAGGTGTGGATGTATGAAATTTCGACGTCCGTAGAATAGTCAATGGAAAAACATTGATAATATATTTGATCATTTTAATGGTAAATGTTAAAAATAAAAAAAAATTATTTAAGGAGCTATTACTTGAATTATTTGCCAATAAAAATTATATTATGTATTTTATTTATCAGACAAAACAATAACGAGAGGCAAATAATGGCAGAGAGAAGATACTTATAGAGAGATGCAACTTCGACGATGGCTCTCTTTTAGCCAACAAGCTGCGATTTGGCCAGCAACTTGCATCTGTGTTAAACTCCATATAAAAAAAATGTGGGGACAATACAGATGCAAGTTGCTGTACTTATTCACCAAGTTTGTTCAATGAAGAAAAACTAGATCAGAACAGAACAGCACAAGTGTGTGAAAACTGTCAGAACAAGTTAGTACAGAAAAATGTAGTTTCGTATTTGACAGCTCCTCTATCAGCTGTGAAATTTTAAATTTCAAATAAATCTTTTGTAAAATTTTTAGTTTGCGTTCAAATCTTTTTAATTATAAACTATAAAAAAATAAAATGAATATTTTGGAGGTGTTATTGCAAGAGATGTTAGAAGATGCAAGCAGTTCAAACTTTTTAAGTTCATCGGAAGACACAAAGTTTTGAATTTGCACAAAACGCAATTTACAATACTCACTATTTTCTAATGCAGATCCCGTTTTTGGAGAACACTCCACAGTCAAAACTTGACCTGATGCGGACCTAATTTCTATTTGCACTTTATCCATTTTAGTTTTTAGTTTATAATTTTATTTTATTTTATATCGTCGCAACTTTTCAAATAATTGCAAAAATTCAGTTTTCAAATAATTTCAAACAAGTCAGCTGACACTTTTGACAGTTCTCACGCACTTGCACCACCTCAAAAGTAGGTGTAGGAAATATTGTTCTAAACTGTGTTGGACAACTTCATTGAACACAAAGTGACAGATTGTAGAACAGAAAAGAACAGGATTTTTGCTCATTGAACACCAAATTTTGTACTTTTCAGATCTTTTCTGTTCTTTTCTGTGCAGCTCAGATTCATTGAACACACTAACCATGTCCGGAAAATGTCAGATGTAGTCAGCTGTTGGGTTATGTTCAGGAAATATGAGTTTCAGAATAATTTTTATTTGCTCTATATTAAAAAAAAGTGTTCCATTGGGATTTAGTATTTTAAGTTAATTTACAACAGAGATATAGAATTAATTCTAGTTTAAGCCAGATGGAGCTACATTACTTGCAGATAATGAAAACATTCGTGAAAATAAATTATGGTAGTTCTACCAACTGAGACCTCTGAGATTTTGTAAGTGGAACCATTGTATATGAAATCTATAGTAGTCTGGGGAACGAGTAAGAGATAACGGGGTTTGGAGACACATAGAAGTCGCTGATAATTATCACATATTAAAAACCTTCCCACCTACATTTTCTCTCCAAAACGAGAAATTTGAAAAAAAGGCTCACGGTGTCGCCACAGTCGATCCTGCTATCCATATTACTATATATTTCATATACAATGATGGAACAAAATCGAAAAATGTTTGTATTCGATATCTCACTCAGCTCTTTTGACAGCTGTCAGTGTTTGTTATTTGTATTCTTTAATGGCGCGAAAAAGTTGGAAATCAAAATTGATGGTGTTTTTATACTAAGTTTTCATTAGAGCCGAAATGAGGTCATTTGGAAATTTGCTAAAAAATGTGTTTTCATCTTAGTTTGTGTATTTTGTTTGACACAAATGATTATCTACCTTCTTTTTCTTTATTTTATTTACTTTTACTATAGAAGGTATACGCTGGATGGAGATTCATATGTAGGTACATGATATTGGACTTGACCTCTAGGTCTTTTTTTTTTCTTCAGTTGGATTTCACCCATGGGTTTTAATGAAATAATTACGACCCCCAATTTCAAAAAAAAAAAAAGAATAAAAATCTTTGGTAAGCTCGCAGATGAAAATAGTGATTCTATGAGATTATTTTTATTAAATAAGTAAATTATTTTGTATTAATAGATCATGGAGCCATCGGAGTATATAAACGAAGTTCTATTGGGAAAAGGGCGAAAGAAAATTCGAATTTTCTCAGCCAAACAAGCTGAAAAGCTTAAGATCTTCGCATATAACTTTAAGTTTTTTTATTTGTTTTTGTTTCTATTTTTATAAATAATTTAAATGCTGTGAAGTTATTTTAGTTTCTTTTTTTTTTTAAATTATTACATCGTGATGTCTTTGAAGACTGAAGGTTTTATGTTTTTAGTTATTTCTTTTATATAATAAAAAAAATTAATAATTAAATCTTAATAATTAAATATTGAGATTTGTCTTTAATTTGCCTTACACGACGCAGTATGCTGCGCAATATATTGAAGAAGTTCCAAAAAATATTAAATTGATTTAACATTCCACAATATATTGGGCAAACCGAAATTACTGCGCAATAAGGACCTTACACGGTCAATATAACTGTGCAATACCGAGTACTGCGCAATAATATTGCGTGGTGTAAGGCCCGCATAACAGTTTCTTTCGTTTTATTCAAAATTCTTAAAAGTGGAAAAGAAGAGTTCTGAAATTATAAATTACAAACTTTCTGAACAGAACTATCTACTTTAGAATTCTCTTGTACTTTTCTTACCACCAAGGGACTTTTAAATAAGAGAGAAAGAGACAGTTATATGATTCTTAACACTCAAAAATAAAATACACCACGATCTACCTTTAGAACTATTCGCGCAATTTATTGTTCCAAAAAAGTTTTTGTAAGAATCTGTTTTTTGGTTTATAAAAGTGTTCAACATGTTACATGCTGACTCTCGAGTGCCTCTCGGTGTTTTGCAATAAAATCCTCCGGACAATTCGCCCACATAGGTAGCTCCAGATCTGGCAAATCGTCATGTATGCTTTTGAAACCATTGGATCCGAATAGAATTTTTATTTGAAACATAGCTCACTGCCTGAAAGGAAAATTAAAAGAATCATTTTTAAAACTAGGTTGCTTTAATATTCTAAAAAAAAAATTAAGCTGAGAAGACAATGCAAACAACTCAGAAAGTACCTTATCTGTACAGCTCTCCTAGTAAGATTCTCCGGTTCAAGAACTTCCTTAACTTTGCCATAGGATCCCTCGCCCAGAACACCACCCATCAGGTACTTCCCTACCATTTTAATATTCTTTTTCTTTGGCTGATAGATAATCTAGGTGCTGTTAAACGATTTTCCGAGAAGTCAGTGAACATTTTGATAGAAAATTACTCGGTAGTGGGTTACTTGGAGAAAAATGCAATTCATTTGGACTTTTTTTTCGATTCCACTTGATAACTTCTCACAATAAGTAGGTACAGCTTCGCCTTCTTCTTTTTTATATCATAATCCACGATTTTAACATTTTTTTTCTCGATTCTTGTGCCCGTGTTTTTAATATCTTGTGATTTTCTTCACTTCACTCGCAGTTCATTTTTTTTGTCCGATAAGTAATTTATTATGCAAATATTTGCCAACTATAAATCGCTGAGAGATCTTATCAAGGTCTTCTTTATTGTATTTGAGTATTATGTTTTACTTTTGACGTTCATAAATTCCGAAATTGTGACAAAGGTAACAATCATTGACATACTATACATGGACTGCTAGTTGCCAACTTCACGTTGGTTCCACTTATACACCAGCGCGCTTGGGTCCCTTCCGGAAAAAGATAGAACTAAAATTTTGACATTTCCTTGGTTGTTGTCCTTTTCTTTCGTTGTCAAGGTAAGCCGCGATTTTGTGAACTTAAATATATAAATAAATTATGTTTTACGAAGTTTTTCAACTAAATTGTGATGAAAATAAATAGTCTAAAATATCTACAGTTTTGTGTAGCAACATTTTTGAAGCACAATCATTCAAAGTCGATTAAATTCAAATGTCATTTCCTGCACACGTGTTGAAAAATATATTTTTTTCTCTTTGTCGCAGCCGAGAAATTGGCTTGGGCTTCAAGATACCACGTGAGGTAAGTAAGCATCAACCAACCAACCAAAGTCGTCTCATTGTTTCCAAGTGTGTTTCCTGCGAGTTGAATTGATTTAGAAAAAGAATTTTCTGATTTGACTTTGTTTTGTTCCATGATTTAGGCTATCGATGGCACCTACTACATTGACAAGGAATGACGTATCCTAACTGGAGTAGTTCGTAAATGCAAGATGCAAAGGACCATTGTTATCCGTAGGGACTACCTTCATTTTGTTCGCAAATACAGTCGTTTTGAGAAGCGTCACAGGAACATGAGTGTCCACTGCTCGCCAGCCTTCAGGTAAACTTAATAGTTTATGCTTGTTTTACGTAAAAGTTCATAATGATGAAAAAATCATGATGGTCTTCATAAACATAATTGCTGATACCTTCATTTTCTAAACCTAAAAATTCTGAAACTTGAAAATGTAGTTTTCTTTCCCTTTGTGCTGAAATTCCTTAGCTAACTTAGTTTTGTATGTTTCATTTTACAGGGATGTTGAAGCCGGAGACATTGTCACCATTGGTGAATGCCGGCGTTTGTCCAAGACTGTGCGTTTCCACGTGCTGAAATGCTCAAAGGGCCAGGGAGCCAAGAAGAGCTTTAAGAAATTTTAAAAACTAACAACATTTTGAAATAAAGAAAACTTTTTTTTAAGAATTTTGTGCATTTTTTCGTTTTTTTGGGTTGGCTACGTTTTCTCGAATCACGATTTCTCGAATAACGATTTCCCGAATAACGATTTCTCGAAATTACGTTTTCTCGAAATCACGTTTGACCGAATAACGTTTGCCCGCGTAACGTTTTCTCGAAAAGTAGCATTTTTTGCTTTTTTTCTTTTTCGGTACTGTCACGATTTAAAAATCATATGGGAATGAGGGGGTCGAATCATGAGAATCACCAAGAACGAAATTTGGTACTATTTTTCAATTTTTCCACTACTATTATGAATTAGTATAAATACCAATATAAGAGGTAGTATTTAAGGAAGTGTGTTGAGCGATTTTTTGTTAGTATAACTTATACGTTGTACTAAGGTGGTTCTTCTCAGAGCTCAAAATATTTCTCTAAGAGATATTTCTTCAATTTCAATTTATTTTTTTATAATTATGTAAACAAAATTAAATCTTTTTCCAATTTTTGATAGCGTTGGCATAGAATAATGAAAAAGTAAAAAATTTGCGAGATATCAAATATATAAAAGCAATCTTTAGTTTTTGGGCATAAGAGTAGGTAAAAGTAGGACATTCGCGCGAATTTCTTGCTTTTGCCTTCTCTTATGCCCAAAAACTATAGATTGCTTTTATATATTTGATATATCGCAAAATTCTTACTATATTTCACAGTTTTCGTAATCAATTGAGTGGGTGGCCAGCTTCGCGGGGTCTTTTGATTTTCTCCTCCTTTTTTGGGGGCACACCGCGCTCACGCAGCTTCGCTGCTCCACTAAGGGTATGTAAATTTGTCAGGCAGGCGCCTGTGTCTGTAATATTTGTAATTAATTTGACCTGGGTGGCCCGCTTCGCGGGATCTTTTGATTTTCTCCTCCTTTTTCGGGGGCACACCGCGCTCACGCAGCTTCGCTGCTCCACTAAGGGTATGTAAATTTGTCAGGCAGGCGCCTGTGTCTATAACATTTGTAATTAATTTGACCTGGGTGGCCCGCTTCGCCGCTTCGCGGGATCTTTTGATTTTCTCCTCCTTTTTCGGGGGCACACCGCGCTCACGCAGCTTCGCTGCTCCACTAAGGGTATGTAAATTTGTCAGGCAGGCGCCTGTGTCTATAACATTTGTAATTAATTTGACCTGGGTGGCCCGCTTCGCGGGATCTTTTGATTTTCTCCTCCTTTTTCGGGGGCACACCGCGCTCACGCAGCTTCGCTGCTCCACTAAGGGTATGTAAATTTGTCAGGCAGGCGCCTGTGTCTATAACATTTGTAATTAATTTGACCTGGGTGGCCCGCTTCGCGGAATCTTTTGATTTTCTCCTCCTTTTTCGGGGGCACACCGCGCTCACGCAGCTTCGCTGCTCCACTAAGGGTATGTAAATTTGTCAGGCAGGCGCCTGTGTCTGTAACATTTGTAATTAATTTGACCTGGGTGGCCCGCTTCGCGGGATCTTTTGATTTTCTCCTACTTTTTCGGGGGCACACCGCGCTCACGCAGCTTCGCTGCTCCACTAAGGGTATGTAAATTTGTCAGGCAGGCGCCTGTGTCTATAACATTTGTAATTAATTTGACCTGGGTGGCCCGCTTCGCGGGATCTTTTGATTTTCTCCTCCTTTTTCGGGGGCACACCGCGCTCACGCAGCTTCGCTGCTCCACTAAGGGTTTTGTAAATTTGTCAGGCAGGCGCCTGTGTCTGTAACATTTGTAATTAATTTGACCTGGGTGGCCCGCTTCGCGGGATCTTTTGATTTTCTCCTACTTTTTCGGGGGCACACCGCGCTCACGCAGCTTCGCTGCTCCACTAAGGGCATGTAAATTTGTCAGGCAGGCGCCTGTGTCTGTAACATTTGTAATTAATTTGACCTGGGTGGCCCGCTTCGCGGGATCTTTTGATTTTCTCCTCCTTTTTCGGGGGCACACCGCGCTCACGCAGCTTCGCTGCTCCACTAAGGGTATGTAAATTTCTCAGGCAGGCGCCTGTGTCTGTAACATTTGTAATTAATTTGACCTGGGTGGCCCGCTTCGCGGGATCTTTTGACTTTCTCCTCCTTTTTCGGGGGCACACCGCGCTCACGCAGCTTCGCTGCTCCACTAAGGGTATGCAAATTTGTCAGGCAGGCGCCTATTTCAAACAGTTTTCGTTATCAATAGAACCTGGAAGTCCCGAAGGATATAAATTAATCAAAAGAAGAAAAAATAAATTTTTTGTGTTTCAATATTTTTTTGGAATTTGGTCTCTCGCTCATGTTTTCGTCAATAACTTTTGAAATGTTTGAACTTTCGTTCCAATTCATACAAATTATTAAAGGTAATAAATGTACCTGTCCAATGATATATAATGTTTTATTATTTTTACTCATATTATGCTATATATATTGGTTTTAACATGATTTAAAACGAAAAAAATTCTCATAATTTAGTCATTTTGTTTTTTGGCTGTAACTTCGTTAATAGACGTCCCAGAGGGTCGATTTTTACTCCGTTTTTTGTCAATAACTTTTGAAATATAGCACCTATTATGATAATTTTTGCATTTTCTGATAGGTAATGAATGCCCCTTTCCAACAATATTTTTTTTTTTTTTTTTCAAAAGAAATGAAAATTTCTTGATTTGCCGATTTTTTCAAGGGAAAAATCAAAAAATTCATTCGAAAGGGCAGCCAAATTGTGAGAATCACCAAGAACGAAGCAATTTTGGTCTTTTTGTCGATAACTTTTGAAATATGTAAGCTTTCGTGATATTTCATACATATTAATAAAGGTAATGAATGCCCCTTTCCAATTATATATAATGTTTTATTGTTATTACACACATTCTTCTAAATAAATTGGTTTTAAAACGACCAAAATTCTCATAAGTTAATAATTTTGTTTCTTGGCTGTAACTTCGTTCCTAGAGGGTCGATGTTGACCTAGTTTTTTGTTAATAACTTTTGAAATATAGGACCTACTATCATAATTTATGCGTTTTATTATAGGTAATGAATGCCCCAATCCAATTATATAATTTTTTTTTGTATTTACAAAAGAAATAAATTTTTTTTTAATTACCTATTCCCGATATAAAACCAAATAGAAAAATCAATAAAAATTTACAAAAAAAATCGAAAAAAATGAACTTTTAAAATTTTTTGTTTAAAGTTAACACAAAACCTAAATCGATGAAAAACTCAAAAAAAATAAAAATTGTAAATTATTCAAAAGTTCGTTGCTTTATTTTAAAAAAACTTTTGCATAGGAAAAGTTTTGTATTATATCGTTTTTTATTATATTTAAATTTATTTTTTTGCTGTTTCCCCCAATTTTTATGTAAATTTGAGTGCTTGGTTCTTTGAGATTCTCATCATTATGAGTCACGGACTAATTAGTGTAAACCATTAAAGAAATTGTGATTTTCAGTGCAAATTGTGAAAAGTTTAAAGTGAAAGTGGTTTTTTTTTTATTGTGAAAAATTTAAACAAAATGGACACCGACATACAAATTGTTTATTCCAAAAGAGGGAACGTGAAACTAGAAAAGGATGGTTTTCTTTTCCACCGGGAAAAGAAAATTGAGGAAAGAGAGTATTGGGTATGCGCAGAAAAGAAAAGCTACATGTGCAAGGCACGCATGGTGACCATAATTCATGACGAAAGGTACATCATGAAAAGCTATGCGAATGACCACAGCCACGCTCCACTTGCGTTCGAGAAGGAGATGCATGATGCAAATGTCTCGCTAAAGAACAAGGCCAAGCTAGCGCTCCCCCCAAGCACCACCATTCGTAACACCATAATGGAAGTGAATCCATTTTGCCGCCCCCACTTGCCAACAAAGGAGGCGCAAAAAATGAAAATTCACAGGGTGCGCGCTAGCTTGATAAAGGAGCCAGAGTCTTTGGAGGAAATGTGCATTCCAGAGAACTTGAGGTACATAGAGGGAGAGCTATTTGTGCTCTCCGAGTCTATACATTCGTCAGGGATGAATGTAATCCTTGGTACGAAGACCTCGTTAGAGCTGCTCTCACAGGCCAAGTGCTGGTTGGCTGATGGCACATTTGCTGTTGTGCCTTCCATCATGGGACAGCTCTTCTCTGTGCACGGCTATATTGAAGGCATAGTAGTTCCATTGGTTTTTTGCCTTATGAGCAGCAGGACCAATGCAGCCTATGAAGAGTTCTGGATCCAACTACTAAAATGCGCTTGTGAGCACAACATCGCCCTTCAGCCGGACATAATAATTTGCGAATTCGAGAAGGCAATTTCTCGAAGCGCAAAAACTTTCTTTCCTCAAGTGGTGACAAAGGGCTGCCTTTTCCACTTTGGCCAAATAATATATAGGAGGGTTCAGTCCTTAGGATTTGCCACCAAATTTGGAAGGGATGAGTCGTTTGCAGCTGAAGTGCGGATGCTAAAAGCCCTCTCCTTTGTGCCAAGCAGTGAGGTCTTAGGCTATTTCACTGAATTTTACATGCAACTCAACCACGAAGAGTCTAAGACGCTTGCGAAATGGTTTAAGCGGAACTACATCGGCACCAGAGTCACCAGTCCACCGTATAAGCCCGACTTCTGGACGACAGGAGGTATGGCGGAACACCAGCATTTCCCAAGGACCCAAAACAGTGTCGAGGCGTGGCATCGGCGCTTGAGGGTCGTGGTTGGCCAAAGACACGCTGGAGTATGACTAAGTATTTGTAATCAATTGTACCTGGGTGGCCCGCTTCGCGCTTCGCGGGATCTCTTGATTTTCTCCTCCTTTTTCGGGGGCACACCGCGCTTACGCAGCTTCGCTGCTCCGCTAAGGGTATGTAAATTTGTCAGGCAGGCACCTATGTCAAATAGTTTTCGTAATCAATAGAACCTGCAAGTCCCGAAGGATATATTTTAATCAAAAGAAGAAAAAATAAATTTTTTGTGTTTCAATATTTTTTTGGATTTTGGTCTCTCGCTCATATTTTCATCAATAACTTTTGTAATAATTGGGCTTTCGTTCTAATTCATACATATTATTAAAGGTAATGAATGTACCTTTCCAATGATATATAATGTTTTACTATTTGTACGCATATTATGCTTTATATATTGGTTTTAAAACGATTAAAAACGAAAAAAATCGAATAATTTAGTCATTTTGTTTTTTGGCTGTAACTTCGTTAATAGACGTCCTAGAGGGTCGATTTTTACTCCGTTTTTTGTCAATAACTTTTGAAATATAGCACCTATTATGATAATTTTTTCATTTTCTGATAGGTAATGAATGCCCTTTTCCAACAATATATTTTTTTTTCTTGCAAAATAAATAAAAATTTCTCGATTTGCCGATTTTTTCAATGTTTTTCAAGGGAAAAATCAAAAAATTCATTCAAATGCTAATAGAAATGTTCCGTCCAATTAGAACAAATTCTTCGTCCAATTGAGGTTAAGTATATAAGGAAGTGTGCTGAGCGATTTTTTGTTAGTATAACTTATACGTTATACTAATGCGGTTCTTCTCAGGACCAAACATTATTTTCTAAGAGATACAATTTCGATTTTCGAAGAAAATATTAGCATAAAATCCGTACTATTCAACTAAAATTCTTGAAAAATAAATAAATATTTCAACAAAAATAAAATATTATTATAAATTTTTTTGTCAAATTCTGGCATAAAAATGTTCAATTTTGCCAAAAAAAATCAAAAATTATTTTAATACTATATAGTACTTTTTTAAAGTAGTGCCAATCTCGAAAAAGTATTTTAAAAATTTTGCGGGATATCGTGATTCGTACTGTTTTAAAATTTGCACTAAGGCCCGTATTTATCGATCGCTCTCAACTTAAGAGCTTCTTAAGTCTATTTATCAAGCACTATTAGTACTGATTTACGAGCGCTCGCAAAAGTTATGAGGCGTCAGGACCACTCCTAAGTTACGAGCGGTATGTTCGAAAAATATTCGAAATCATTAGTCTATATGCACGCAGCAGTGTAACCAGTTTTATATGATAAATAGTCACTAGTCCATAGGACCACTGACACGCTTTTATGACAAGAGCGTCAGTGTACTGACCCTGTCCCATCACTGGCACCACATGAAATTACTCGTTGTGCCAGTGAAGAAACCCCGTCGTCAGTGAACTGACCTGTTTTTTAATATTTTGTTTGAAAAATTTCAAGTACCGTATTTTTTGGGAAGTTTTAGAAAAAAACTTTTTTTGCCAACTTTTTTTTTTGATTTTTTAGAACTGGCATTTTCTAGATCACGAATATGCATTTTTGAAGTCGCTAGGTCGCTTAGTTTAGCCGCAAGTCGAGTTTAAAGATGTCAACTTTGATGCCTCTAGCACGTCTAGTTTAGCCGCAAATCGTGTTTAAAGATAAAAGTCGATGTTTCATATAATGCGATACATCAATTGAAAGGTGGCATTTCCTAGGCCACGAATATGCATTTTTGAAGTCGCTAGGTCGCTTAGTTTAGCCGCAAGTCGAGTTTAAAGATGTCAACTTTGATGCCTCTAGCACGTCTAGTTTAGCCGCAAACCGTGTTTAAAGATAAAAGTCGATGTTTCATATAATGCAATACATCAATTGAAAGGTGGCATTTCCTAGACCACGAATATGCATGCATTTTTAAAGTCGCTAGGTCGCTTGGTTTAGCCGCAAGTCGAGTTTAAAGATGACATCTTCTTAGATTTGTTATAATTTGCAATGTAGACTAAATATTAATTTGTTGCTGAGTACGAATAGACTACGATTTTTAATAATTTGACATTTATGAAGAAAGCAGAAGTCACACAAATGTCACAAACATTTTTGATTTATACCGCTCAAAACGAACGAATTGATGATCCTTGGCATAATCCTTTCATAATCGATGAAAAAGCTTAATTTGTTTTAAAATTGCCAACAAAAGAAAAAAAATTGATTGCAATTTCCTTCTTCAGAAATCGTTTGTGTTGAATTTGTGACAGTTTTAATTGGAGAATTAAAAAATTAATGAAGAAAAACTATTGCATTTTGTATTTTTTTTTTTAAATATTAGTCTAACAGTTATCTAACATTGATTAATTTTTTTGTATGAACGCATCAGTTCAGGGAAGTGTGTTGATGTTGACCAATCCATTCAAGTGATGTATCGATTATCAGAACATCGGTCTTCGCAGAAAGCACGATTCAATGACAACCTGCATGTGTCCTCTCATCTTTTGATTGCTCATTGTCACCACCTCCAATGTATTCTGTATAGATGACCACATTCTCTAATAGGGTCCCTTTAATAACATGCCCAGCGTGCAGTACAAATCTCTGGAATTCCACCTACAAGATGATCATCCGTTTTTGTTCTTCGGATAGTTCCTTACCAAAAATTTAAATTACACATTCAAGATATAAATCTACATGCAAAGACACACGAATTTCTTTATTTTGATGGCATTGCAGTAAATATATCTTGAACCTTTGGAAGCCTGGAAAATAAAAAATATTTTTTATCATTTTGTAATAACTAATAATTTATATTAAAGCAGCATTACCTCTGCTCTAATCCAAGACCTGCTTTGTGCTTTGAATTTCTATTGTGTATTCTAACTTTTTGTCTGACTCATTTTGTTTGTTTTGTTTTGACATTCGCTTTCGAAGAATCAGTGTGGAAATAGAATAAATAAGTTTAGGGTGCGTTCCTGATAGAAGGAATCCGCCATTTTTCGAATACACAAATTAGAGTTAATAGTGTTCGATGAATAGCACTTTTCGAACTTAAGTTAAGAGGCTCTTAAAGTTACGAGCGGTTTGATATTGTTCGATAAATATGGGCCTAAGTCTTTGAAAGTTCATCGAAAAATTCGGCGAAACGTGATTCGAGAAATCGTGTTTCGAGAAAACGTAACGTTCCCGTTTTCTTAGATCTTAGAGGGCAAGAGGAACTTGTTATTTGGGGCTGAAGGTAAGGCTATACTTTTTTGTTATGGAATGCAAGAGTTGATCATGTTTCGTTTTACTTTTCAGTATTTTTGGTGTTCCAACTGTTGATCAAGTGGTTTCTTTTTTTTTATTTAGGTGAGTTATCAAATTAAATTTGTTATTTTTTGTATTTTTATGATGAAAAAATCATGACGGTCTTCATAAACAAAATTGCTGATACCTTCATTTTCTAAACATATTCAATCTGATCCGATTTCTTGTAAATGTTGTTTTCAACTTATTGTAATTTTTTTTTAACATGTTTTTATGTTTTGTTGCAGGTCAGGTAATGATATAGAGGAGTGTTTCAATTAGTAGCTGCAAACAACTATTAAATTAAGAAAACAGCTCGAAAAACGTTAGCTCCATGTGATTTTGGTCGAACTCAAGTGAGATGAGATGTGAGATGTTTTGCTTTTTTAATTATAATTTCATTTGACAGAACAACAGAAGTCGTTCTTAAATGAAATTGTTACAATCGTAACAATCTCTAACATGACACTTCAACACTTATTTTTGACATAACAACAATGTGGAGAAAACGAACGCACCACTGTGAATAAATGTGAAAAACAACAACACAAAACGACGAGGTGAGTTTTGTTTGTTTTGACATTTCAATTTTTTTGCTTGATGACAGCTGTAGTAAACATTTTTAGAAATTATTTATACGTTTCGTTTTTTAAATAAATCATTTATTATAGTTTTTTATGATTTTCGATTACAGAAACTTCACAATTTCTTATGGCATTACTCCAAGGACTGAAAATATGCAGTGGTAATTCGAAAGTTGAAGCACAATAACCCTTTGCTAGATACATCAATTGTTGAAGAAAATAATAAAACACCCAACATAAGTAAGTAAGTAAGTAATTTTATTGAGGTTTTCTTTGTTTTTTTTTACATCAGTAACTTAAATTCACTTAAACTAATACACTTAGTAATTATCTTTAAACATTTATTCAGAATTGCTGACTTAGAATTGGTCTAGCTATATGCACATAAATTATTTGTCTCTATTTAATTTGACAACCACAAAACTGAATGATAGTGCTACGACTTCAGAATGAAATGCAAGATATGGGTCCACTCAACAAGACCATAAAAGAAACTTAACTTATGATAAAAGGCGGATAGAAAGAGAGGAAGGTTTATAACAAATAGAAGATGAAAAATGAGTGGCGGATACAACATAGTTTGTTGCGGTCGCCTCAATCGACTAAACACCATTTGCAACCACGAATTCGTTAATAAAAGGCGATAACATCGACTACTAGATTAATTTATTCTTTTATTGAGGAATTTAAGTGGTTGTGGATAACACCTTTCTATCCATGTGTCTATGTACTTACTGTTCCAGCTGGGCATGTCACACTCTCGACTAAATACATGACATCAGTTACGGTTGAAGAGGGCCTGCACCCGATTCGCGGCGTTCTCACGAATTCCCTGGCCAGGAGGTCATGTGCTGATTAATAAGGGTGGGCTCATCTCGGACTTGGCCTTTCCGCCAGCGCAGGCCAGCTTCTTTCACCGGGAGAGGCGCTACCGATCTTCAACGTCCAGCAAGCATCCGAGAATGATTGGTGGATTGCTAGACCGGGGGGAAGGAAGGTTAAAACACGGGCACACTAAACGAGATGCACTGACCTTGGTCTCGAAAATCACCAAAATTACACTAGGCTAAATTGATTGAAGGGAGATATTCAAGGTTGGCCTGGTACCGCTTCTAGGATAGGTAGGTGATCAAAACACATTTAAGGTATTATGCATGGGTCGTATCGCGGTTTTCAATTCAACTAAGGAAGGTTTTACGTTTATTAATTTGTTTTATTAAAGAGGAAAACAACAGCGAGCACGTTTTGCAAAAGAAATGATTTGTTTTGAAGGAAAGAATGTAAATGTCAAGTGACATTTGAAAAATGGGTACAAAGGGATGACAGGAATAGCAATAACAATTAGAAAGGTACGTCCGATCCTACAACAGCTGTGGAATGTGAGGTCAAATCCCCAGGAGGAATGGTTTGAGCTTATGATAGTGATGAGGTGAAAGCTCGGGTGGATTAATGGGAACAGATAGTTGGTACATTGGATTATGTGGGGGTAACCAATACATACAGAGAAAGCTGTAATGTGAGATTCATAGGTCGTCGAACCTCGAAAACCCGTAAGTGGATTTTCGAGCTTCGAAGAAAAAAAAATTCAAAAAAAACGGGAACAGATGACGAGCTTCCAAAAAGCAAAGTCATTCCGTTCATAGCTCATCAGCTAGGTTGAAGTTGGCGGTTTTATTTGAATAGTGCAGCAGACAATTAAGACAATTTTTTTTTGAAAAGTGATTAATCGGTATTATCAAATATCTGAAAAGGCGAATTCGTTTACTGAGGATTGCTTCCAAAAGTCGCGATAAAAAGGGGATTTAACTCTTGTAAAGATCCTAAAAAAAAAGTGAGTGAACCTTTTTTTTTTTTATCAAATTTAGTGGGTAATTCGGGTTTTCATTGAAGGTGGTCAGCGGCGGTCATCGACAGTGAAGAGGTCGTGACCGCCACTTTTTTTTGTTGTGGGACCAGGAAGCAACGACAAAGTAGCCGAAGATCCAAGGTCAAACTGCTGTGCGAGATCCTGAGCCAGCTAGATAGCGGAGGATTAAGGTCCGTGGGATTCCCGGATCGACAAGTAACCTTTAGTTATACATATACTTACGTTTGTGAGCACGCGTTGCTAAGACGTTTTGTCGGCATCCCAAAAGCCGCTCAAATTTGAAAATTGTCGCAGGAAGAAGTCTGCCTTAGCGGAGAAGAGGAGTTCAGGCTCCTGTATTTTTGGGTGCTCCTTCGACCTTACTGCGGGGACATCACGTGCCGCAGATACGAAGTTACAGTTTTTTTTTATTGGCGTGGTAGTTTTTTTTGTGAATTCAATTGCATTTGTAGTTTCCTTCTTGGTTTGTTGTTAAATTGATTTAAATTTATTTAAGATTGTTTTATTTTTAATTATATATTTTATCATTTTAAGTCGCATTAGAGCTAAAGATTAGTTGAAAGCGATCGGGTTTGTTAGTAATAATTAACAGTTTTTATACAGGAACTGCCAAGTGAGGTTTCGGGCTCCTTGACCCCCCCTCTCGGATCCGCAAGATTTTGCACCCCCTTGGCTACCCACAAAGAGCTCTCTGTAGGTAGGGATAAGAGGTCAGCCGATCAAAAAAAAAAAGGAAGAGGAGACTGGCTTATCTGGCAGGGTTTCAGGGAATCCGTTCTGTGCGGTGGTATCCGTTGAGTTTTGTCTTGTACTATTAAATTTTGTCTTGCCGATCTCTTCCGAGCTGATTCATAGCGAGTTGTGGCTACTATTTGTAAGTAATTTTTTAATTTCTGGTCCTTTTGATTCATTAATTTTGTTTGTAAAATCCAACCCCTAATGATACCAACTAAGATATAAAGTTTGATGTTTTATTTGATGTTTTCAATAAGGAAGCATATATGTTAGGATTAGGAATAGATACTAGTTAATATCGAGTAAGATTTTGAAAATTTACATATTTAAATAAACATTGTAAATCACGCCATATGTTGGAGAAGTTAATGTCTTTTTATTATCGGTTTATTAGCGTTATGATGGCAATTTAAGAGACGTTTCAGGGGGGTGCGGTAGGGCTGGCTAAAGTGCTGCAGTGAAGTAAGTATGGTTTAACAGCGGTACTTGAATATCTGGTAAGGGGAATTCCGAATATCCAGGCTCCCGGAATTTCAGGAAGGGTGGGATATGGCCTAGTTGCATTCCAGCGGCAGCTCATTTCCTAAAGCGTGTGGGAGTGTGTGTGAGTGGGAGTGTGTGTGTGCGTGGGTGTGGGTGTGCGTGTAAGGGTGAGGGTGTATGTGAGAGTGAGTATGAGTGGGTAAGGGCGTAAGAGTGAGTGGTTTTGAGTGGGTGGTAGCGAGCATGTGAGCGAGTGTATGGGTGGATGGCCGAGGGTGGAAGTGAGTGTGTATGAGTGAGAATGAGTGGAAGCGTGTTCATGTGAGTGAAGAAAAGACGCGTGTGTGCCAGTGTATGAGAGTAAGTGTGCGCGAGATTTGTGAGGATGTGAAGTAAGTTTTGGCATGTTTTATGTTTTGAAATAGGTGAGGTCTAGCTGCGGGGGCAAGATCCCCCCCTTATCCGGCGAGTTTAGTCGAGCGTCGCGAGCATGCCATTGCGCCCGTAGTAGACATTCGTCCCCTTCCCCTCCCTACTCCTCTTTCCTCCCCTTCTCGGATTTTCCACAGGAATGGTCCTCGGTTTAGCTATCCCAAAGTTCCTGAACTTCCTAATCCTACTCCTATTGCCTTATTTCAAGTGGCGCCCAACGTATTGTTTTGTCTAGTCCTTGTGTCAGAGATGTGGTTTCTGGTTGCTGCTGGTGAAAGTGTCCAGACGCGGTGTACGTCGTGGTCGAGATAGCTTTTGAGAATGCTTGGTCACTTGCGATGGTGCAACTGGAGGTAGACAACAGCAGCAATTAGGAACAGTGAGTGAGTTCATTCAATGTAACATCTGCGGTCCTGTAAGTCTCCACTAGGAAGGTTTTCACGTACTTAGTGGATAGCGACAAGACATTTTCGGATGTTATAGTGAAGAAAATGGTGTGTGTTCCCCAAAAATTCCTTGGTGTCGGAGATGAAGTCATATCGTATGTCTTGGGAGGGATGGCTCATAAGAACGCCCAATCAATCGCGACGAGCCGAGTTCATTTATCACAGTGAATACTGAGGGGAAGCTTGATTTGTGCCCCCGTCAATCTCCTTGTGTTTTGTGTCCATCACGCTTTAGGAAAATAAATAAAATAATCAGAACCAATTAGCTCATTGAGCAATTGAAAGAGTTTTTTTTGTTCTTGCTGTTAAATCGTACCGCAACGAAAAGATACAAATTCACTGAAGAAAGCCGCCTGAAACACCCCGTATTCAAATGATAAAACCTATTAGATAAACATATTAGAAAAGATTTTAGAGATCACAGTATAATTAATAATTACCTTTTTTTTATTCCAATTTGGTTTCGTTATTAATATATAAGGATTGTTATCTGGTTTTAAGATTCGTTTGTTATTGGCACACATTTATGTACTATTCTTATAGAAGAAAAACAACTAGCAAAAAAAAAAATTAATATTAATACCAAGGGTACTCAGAGACTTTTTCTGTTTTTAGGCGCCTTATACATTAATAGTAGGTCGAAAGATCATCGTGGTTATACTTTTAACTAGATTTAGGGAGGGTAAGTCTATCTGTTCCCATTATATCCTACCGAAGGGAACTATATCATTATAAGCACTACTAAAGGTAAGCAAAAAAAAAAAAAAATAACTAAAGGGGGTGGCCTGTATTAATATTATTCAGGAATCCCATGAGCAAAGCGGAAGACGAAAATAAGCTTGTTCTTATTACTAAATAGAAGAGTCACTAGATCGTTACGTACGGAACTGTTTGGGCACTCGTACGAAATGCCTCAAATATCGCACTCACCGCAAAAGAAGTCGAGTGCAGCCATCGGTACTGAGCCGAGTAGGCGCAGTCCAAATCCAGGGAGCCTCACCTTAGCCGTTGGAAGCGTCAAGGGCAAAGGGCCAATACAAAGTGAAATCACCAACCAACCAACAACAGCAGGTTCTAGCGGATCCGGAGGTATAATCGCTACGAGACATTTAACGCTGCTAGAAACAAGTCCTCCAGGGGTCGAATCAAATGGGACTGGGGACTTCCAAGAGAGCGTCTCGGAGCCACAGGGGTTACAAAACCCCAACTCGAATAATCCTAGCGAAACCAGCCGGTCCGCCGGAACGATTACTACACCGCCGTACAGCAACCTAACTGAGGCCGGTGTTGGGTCACCTTGTTTAATGGACATTAACGTCGAAGATGGGCCTCCATCTAAAAGTGGGTCGGTTCAAAGTGAAGGGGCAAATAACCTGCACGGGGTTGAGAGCTACCCGATAACCCAGGAACTCAGGACAGTAATTAACATGGCGGTGGTAGACGCATACTCCTCGTATACTCAGTCCTTGACCCAAGATATATCGGGGTCATTGAAAGAAGAAATCAGAAGACAGCTGCTTGACTTCCTACAGGACATCAACCACACCATCCGTCCAACGCCACCGGTAGAAGAAAGGGTAAGGCTACCATCTGGGAACAGGCCAGACAATCTTCAATGCAATCCGCAGCCCATTAACCAAAACAATAATCAAGGTAACCTTCCAAGCAGCCTTCAAGGCCACGCCCCAGACGAGGCTAACGACCATGCAGTAGGAAATTGGCCAAACAATCAGTCAGGCCAATCGCATCAGAATCGACGAACAGTCCAGCGGCCGGCGTCTGAAAAGCTCAGCAATACTTTTCAGGACCCTAGGTCAAGAACAAATCAAGTGCTTAGAAACCATCACAATGGCTGGAATTCCAGACCACGGAGGGAAAATGGAGACGGTCCAAATGGAATTCACCCACCGAATGGTCATAGAGATACGTATAGGGATAACAACTTCCCGTTGGGACAAACAACACCCAATTATCAACCACTTCTGGGTCAAGGCGGCAGAGCACCTATAAGAATCGACAAATGGGGGTTATGTTTCGAAGGCAAACCGGAGATTTTTAGTGTGGAAGATTTTGTTTTCAGAGTGGAAATTCTCCAGAGCCAGTATGACTGTTCCTGGTCTGAAATCATGAGGGACTTCCATCTCCTTCTATCAGGTGCCGCTAGTGATTGGTACTGGCAATATCATCGTTCTAATTACAGACCCGACTGGCCAATGTTGAGAGAAGCATTGATGCGGCAGTTTCACAACTCAAAATCCGACTTCGAGATTATGCAAGAGCTAATGGATCGTCGGCAAGGCGCCTGGGAGCCCAGTGAAGTTTATTTCGCTTCGATTAACAAAATCCGATCTCAGCTCCGGATGCAGATTCCTGAAACGGAGCTCGTGAGAATTGTTAAGAAAAACTTAAACGAACGAGTGGGCAGATTAGTATATCCTCAAGCCATATTCTCCATGGACCAGTTGAGGACTTCGTGCAAGGATGCAGAGCATGTTTTTCCGAATCGTGAAAAAGAAGGTCCAAAGCATCACAGACCCCCGGCACGGTTCGTGGCAAACGAGTTGGAGCTGGAACCGGAAGCAAGGCCATATCAAGATGAGCACGTAGACACATTTCAACAATTGGGAATGCGTTCCAAGACAACCCGTGGAACTGGGGACGGAAGACAAGGTTGCTGCTGGAATTGTAGAGAGCCAGGTCATTCTTTCGTGGATTGTCCCTCGGCTAAAAGAAACATTTTCTGCTACAAGTGTGGACAAGAAGGTGTGATTACCCCTAAGTGCCAGCACTGCAATCCGGAAAACCGCGCTCGGAACGCGATGTCTTCGGGGGAGCCGCGTTCGTCACAAACACCTCGAAACGAGTTGTAACAGATGTTGAGTCTCGAATAGGCTGTAACGAACAACCTATTAAAATTTTAGTTAGGAAAGAAAATATAATTGCAGTAGGAGATAAGCGTGAGAAAATAAGAGAGATTAAACCCTTACACATAAGACTTAGGGATTATTATCTAGCGAAAGAGAGAATATTTAATGGGAATGTAAGTGAAGTTTCGAAGAGGATAGTAAAAACAAGAATTAGATATAGGAATAGGAAGCAAGCGAGGAAGGATATTTCGGCAACAGTTATAGATAACAATGTAGACCCTAGACCATACGCCAAAGTCAGAATAGCTAACAAATACATTTTCGGGTTGTTGGACAGTGGGGCCAGCGTGAGTATTTTAGGGAAAGGCTGTTTGAACTTTTTGAGCGAAAATGAAATACAGATTCTACCGTACAAGTCTGGTGTTAAAACAGCGGATGGTAAGAACCAAGCTATAATCGCGAAAATTAATACACTAGTGAATTATAACAACATGGAAAAGACAATTACTTTTTATTTAGTACCAAATCTGGATCAAGAGTTGTACCTGGGAGTGGACTTTTGGAAGAAGTTTCAGATAGCACCGCATGTTGTGAGTTCTGTTTCCATTCTGGAAGAAGAGGCAGATCTACTTAACGCACATGATCTGTCGAAGGAGCATCAAACCCAACTAGAGGCGGTCAAGCAGAAATTTCTGGACTTCGATCGACATGGTCTCGGAAAGACTTCGCTGATGGAGCACATCATCGATACCGGGGATGCGGTTCCGGTTAAGCAGAGACACTACCCTGTTTCTCCGGCGGTACAATCGATTTTATACCAAGAAATAGATAGAATGCTTAAGCTGGGAGTAATAGAAGAGAGTGAGAGTCCTTGGTGCTCACCGGTGGTCCTTATTAAGAAGCCAGGTCCAAACAATACGACCAAGTATCGCTTTTGCTTGGATTCACGGAGGGTCAACGCGTTGACCAAAAAGGACGCCAACCCTCTTCCCCACATTGAAGGGCTGATCAGTCGCCTACCGGATACCTACTTCATCAGCAGCGTGGACCTAAAAGAAGCATTCTGGCAAATACCGCTGGAGAAGGAGAGTAGGGAGAAAACTGCGTTTGCGGTACCGGGGAGACCCTTGTACCAGTTTACGGTGATGCCCTTTGGGTTGTGTAATGCGGCCCAAAGGTTGTGCCGTCTAATGGACAAGGTTATCCCTGCACGACTCCGGGACCGTGTCTTTGTATATTTAGACGATCTGCTCATCATAGCGCCGGACTACGAGACCCATATAACTCTACTGGACGAAGTGGCCGAATGCCCCAGGAAAGCGAATCTCACCATCAACGTAAAAAAATCTAAGTTTTGTTTCAAGGAACTGAAATATCTTGGATTCATAGTTGGTGGTGGGAAAGTGAAGACCGACCCTACTAAGGTGGAAGCGGTCGTTGACTTCCCCATCCCAAAGAAAGCGAGGCAAGTGCGGAGGCTGCTTGGCCTAGCTGGGTGGTATAGAAGATTCATAAAGGATTTTTCTAGCTTGACCGCTCCTTTGACGGATACCCTAAAGAAAAGGAATGCAAAATTCACGATGACGGAAGAAGCCATGACGGCATTCGAGCAACTGAAAAAGGCGCTTACGACCGCTCCGGTGTTGACACATCCAGATTTCTCGAAACGATTTTATGTGCAGTGTGACGCTTCCGACACGGGTATAGGGGCGGTGCTCTTCCAAAAGAATGATACTGGAGAGGAGTACCCCATATCCTACTTCTCCCAAAAACTTAATGCCTGTCAAAGAAATTTATAGCGTAACGGAGAGGGAGTGCATGGCGGCAGTAATGGCAGTGAAAAAATTCCGGCCCTATGTCGAGGGCATGGATTTCACCATCATCACAGACCACTCAAGCCTTAAATGGTTGATGACGATGAAAGACCTGAGTGGCCGCTTGGCCAGATGGTCACTTGAGTTGCAATCCTATGCCTTTGATATAGAGCACCGGAAAGGTTCACTGAATGTGGTGCCAGATACTCTGTCTCGTGCATACATGGACAGCCTTGTCCTGGACGAAGTAGAGCCGCTGGTGGATCTGCACTCTGAAGAATTTCACTCAGAAGAATATAAAAGTTTGATAAGTACTATACTAGAAAATCAAGAAGAATTGCCGGACCTGAAGATCGAGGACACGTATGTGTACAAGCGCTCGTGTCCACTCAATGAAGAGGAAACTTTGCTAGAAAATACCTGGCGGCTGTGGATACCCTCAGGTCTTACCCAAGACATCATAACCAAAGCTCATGACCCTCCCAAGGCAGCTCACGGAGGGATAGCTAAAACCCTGTACCGCATCCGACAATACTTCTATTGGCCAAATATGACGGTGCAAATAAGACATTTCGTTTTATCTTGTTCAGTATGTAAGCAATCAAAATCAACTAATCAGGTTCACCGTCCTCCGATTTGTAATAGTGTTGCTATAGATAGGCCATTCCAAAAGCCCTATGTAGATTTTATCGGTCCCTACCCTAGATCCAGAGCAGGTAACTGTTTTGTTTTTGTCGTTCTCGATCATTTATCCAAATTCATATTCCTAAAACCACTCCGGTCTGCAAATTCCAACAGCATAATATCTTTCATGAAAAATGAGTTATTCAACACATTCGGAGTGCCTCAAATTGTTCATTCCGACAATGGAAAACAATTCTTGTCAAAGGAGTTTCAAACGTTTTTAGAAAAATATGGGGTACGTCACTTTAAAACGGCATACTATTCACCTCAGTCCAATGCGTCAGAGAGGGTAAATAAATCCGTTTTGGCTGCAATACGATCGTACCTGAAAGAGGACCAACGCGACTGGGATGCACACCTAAGTGATATCGCAGCAGCGTTGAGAAGCTCGGTGCACTCTTCTATTGGTGTGTCACCATATTTTGCTCTCTTTGGGACAAATATGATAACACACGGCAGCAACTATGAGCTGGCCAACAAGTTGAACATGTTGTTGGACGGCGAGCTGCTGACTCTACCGAAGCACAACAGATTGCAAGTCATACGAGAAAAAATAAAAGAAAATATCGCCAGAGCACAAGAGAGAAGTGCAAAGACTTACAACTTGCGATCCCGAAAAACACAATACATTGCAGGACAGGAAGTGTATAAACGTAATTTCGTTCTCAGCGACTCTTCTAAACGCCTGTCAGCCAAACTATGTCCCAAATATGTTAAGTGTCGTATTGTCAAACCCGTTGGTAAAAGTATGTATGAGATAGAAAACTTAGCTGGAAAACGAGTCGGGATTTTCCATGCAAAAGACTTGAAACAATAAACTATACAACTCTAGAAAACCATGTCTAAGAGATCTCATCATTTCCCGGTAAGGTTACAGAATTAGAATCAGAGATGAAAGATACATACAAGCAGAGTTACCTTCAAGTGTATGTTTCCAAGCTACGAGTTAAGTGAATCAAAATATTCATAGGTCGGTTCAGTTAAATAAATAAAAAAAAAAAAAACAAAAAAAAAGGGGAAAGAACTTTTTTTTTCTTACATCACTGAACAAATTCGATTAAGTACCTATAATACTAGCCATAACAATCTTCATCTGGTAGGAGGAGAGTGCCAGTGAGGGGATGAGCATACAAATGCCCGGCTTGATGAAATGGGTTCTTCCCCACTGTTAAACAAACCAAGGCACCCTCTTTCTGGGACCACGTCGTTTCATGAGAAACATCCGAATCCGGAGTTTTGTTGCGGTCGCCTCAATCGACTAAACACCATTTGCAACCACGAATTCGTTAATAAAAGGCGATAACATCGACTACTAGATTAATTTATTCTTTTATTGAGGAATTTAAGTGGTTGTGGATAACACCTTTCTATCCATGTGTCTATGTACTTACTGTTCCAGCTGGGCATGTCACACTCTCGACTAAATACATGACATCAGTTACGGTTGAAGAGGGCCTGCACCCGATTCGCGGCGTTCTCAAAAATTCCCTGGCCAGGAGGTCATGTGCTGATTAATAAGGGTGGGCTCATCTCGGACTTGGCCTTTCCGCCAGCGCAGGCCAGCTTCTTTCACCGGGAGAGGCGCTACCGATCTTCAACGTCCAGCAAGCATCCGCGAATGATTGGTGGATTGCTAGACCGGGGGGAAGGAAGGTTAAAACACGGGCACACTAAACGAGATGCACTGACCTTGGTCTCGAAAATCACCAAAATTACACTAGGCTAAATTGATTGAAGGGAGATATTCAAGGTTGGCCTGGTACCGCTTCTAGGATAGGTAGGTGATCAAAACACATGTAAGGTATTATGCATGGGTCGTATCGCGGTTTTCAATTCAACTAAGGAAGGTTTTACGTTTATTAATTTGTTTTATTAAAGAGGAAAACAACAGCGAGCACGTTTTGCAAAAGAAATGATTTGTTTTGAAGGAAAGAATGTAAATTTCAAGTGACATTTGAAAAATGGGTAGAAAGGGATGACAGGAATAGCAATAACAATTAGAAAGGTACGTCCGATCCTACAACAGCTGTGGAATGTGAGGTCAAATCCCCAGGAGGAATGGTTTGAGCTTATGATAGTGATGAGGTGAAAGCTCGGGTGGATTAATGGGAACAGATAGTTGGTACATTGGATTATGTGGGGGTAACCAATACATACAGAGAAAGCTGTAATGTGAGATTCATAGGTCATCGAACCTCGAAAACCCGTAAGTGGATTTTCGAGCTTCGAAGAAAAAAAAATTCAAAAAAAAACGGGAACAGATGACGAGCTTCCAAAAAGCAAAGTCATTCCGTTCATAGCTCATCAGCTAGGTTGAAGTTGGCGGTTTTATTTGAATAGTGCAGCAGACAATTAACACAATTTTTTTTTGAAAAGTGATTAATCGGTATTATCAAATATCTGAAAAGGCGAATTCGTTTACTGAGGATTGCTTCCAAAAGTCGCGATAAAAAGGGGATTTAACTCTTGTAAAGATCCTAAAAAAAAAGTGAGTGAACCTTTTTTTTTTTTATCAAATTTAGTGGGTAATTCGGGTTTTCATTGAAGGTGGTCAGCGGCGGTCATCGACAGTGAAGAGGTCGTGACCGCCACTTTTTTTTGTTGTGGGACCAGGAAGCAACGACAAAGTAGCCGAAGATCCAAGGTCAAACTGCTGTGCGAGATCCTGAGCCAGCTAGATAGCGGTGGATTAAGGTCCGTGAGATTCCCGGATCGACAAGTAACCTTTAGTTATACATATACTTACGTTTGTGAGCACGCGTTGCTAAGACGTTTTGTCGGCATCCCAAAAGCCGCTCAAATTTGAAAATTGTCGCAGGAAGAAGTCTGCCTTAGCGGAGAAGAGGAGTTCAGGCTCCTGTATTTTTGGGTGCTCCTTCGACCTTACTGCGGGGACATCACGTGCCGCAGATACGAAGTTACAGTTTTTTTTTATTGGCGTGGTAGTTTTTTTTTGTGAATTCAATTGCATTTGTAGTTTCCTTCAAGATTAGTTGAAAGCGATCGGGTTTGTTAGTAATAATTAACAGTTTTTATACAGGAACTGCCAAGTGAGGTTTCGGGCTCCTTGACCCCCCCTCTCGGATCCGCAAGATTTTGCACCCCCTTGGCTACCCACAAAGAGCTCTCTGTAGGTAGGGATAAGAGGTCAGCCGATCAAAAAAAAAAAAGGAAGAGGAGACTGGCTTATCTGGCAGGGTTTCAGGGAATCCGTTCTGTGCGGTGGTATCCGTTGAGTTTTGTCTTGTACTATTAAATTTTGTCTTACCGATCTCTTGAGTTGTGGCTACTATTTGTAAGTAATTTTTAAATTTCTGGTCCTTTTGATTCATTAATTTTGTTTGTAAAATCCAACCCCTAATGATACCAACCAAGATATAAAGTTTGATGTTTTATTTGATGTTTTCAATAAGGAAGCATATATGTTAGGATTAGGAATAGATACTAGTTAATATCGAGTAAGATTTTGAAAATTTACATATTTAAATAAACATTGTAAATCACGCCATATGTTGGAGAAGTTAATGTCTTTTTATTATCGGTTTATTAGCGTTATGATGGCAATTTAAGAGACGTTTCAGGGGGGTGCGGTAGGGCTGGCTAAAGTGCTGCAGTGAAGTAAGTATGGTTTAACAGCGGTACTTGAATATCTGGTAAGGGGAATTCCGAATATCCAGGCTCCCGGAATTCCAGGAAGGGTGGGATATGGCCTAGTTGCATTCCAGCGGCAGCTCATTTCCTAAAGCGTGTGGGAGTGTGTGCGTGTGGGAGTGTGTGTGAGTGGGAGTGTGTGTGTGCGTGGGTGTGGGTGTGCGTGTAAGGGTGAGGGTGTATGTGAGAGTGAGTATGAGTGGGTAAGGGCGTAAGAGTGAGTGGTTTTGAGTGGGTGGTAGCGAGCATGTGAGCGAGTGTATGGGTGGATGGCCGAGGGTGGAAGTGAGTGTGTATGAGTGAGAATGAGTGGAAGCGTGTTCATGTGAGTGAAGAAAAGACGCGTGTGTGCCAGTGTATGAGAGTAAGTGTGCGCGAGATTTGTGAGGATGTGAAGTAAGTTTTGGCATGTTTTATGTTTTGAAATAGGTGAGGTCTAGCTGCGGGGGCAAGATCCCCCCCTTATCCGGCGAGTTTAGTCGAGCGTCGCGAGCATGCCATTGCGCCCGTAGCAGACATTCGTCCCCTTCCCCTCCCTACTCCTCTTTCCTCCCCTTCTCGGATTTTCCACAGGAATGGTCCTCGGTTTAGCTATCCCAAGGTTCCTGAACTTCCTAGTCCTAATCCTATTGCCTTATTTCAAGTTGCAACCAGAGATTAAAACGAGTATGTTCGAATAAGTTCGAACACTGCGATTTTTTCTATTTGATCGCTCATACCCGATCGTTTTGCTTCCATGCTGATAGTCATAAGTCATTTTGGTCATGAATAAAAAGAATCACGAATAAAGACAAACAAACTGATCGAACTCATGAGTATCTTCTGACTTTCATACCCACGAACAAAATTATTCGCAAACAGTTGTAACCAGTTTCGGGTACTCGAAAAAAGACCTACTGATCGTTTTGATCGTTTTGATCGTTCTGATCGTGAACAAAGCGAGTACTCACAAGCAATGCGTGAACAAAGGAAACTGCTGGCGCTACCTGATTTATTATCTATATCCGTTGTATTTTAAGGGTAATGTTTTGTATTCGCAGAAAATAGAGCAGAAGAAAAAGGGTTTCTTATTTTGGAAAGATTTATGAATAGGTAGGTGGCTAAGTAGGCAAATGATGTAATTATAAAACAAAAGATGGTCAACATTCGCGGTTGGTGTATGTATTTAAGTGAAGTCAATTTTTTCTTTTATTGAAGGCGCAGGTTCAAATTCCCCGAAACAGGTACTCTTTTCTTTGTTAGTAATTTTAGTAGGTCAGTGGTTTTAATTACTTATTTAATTTACTGTTTTTTTTTCAAGTTAATAAAAATAAAAATCATTGTGACTAATAACATTATTTACTGCACTTTTTCCTAATAATAATGCCTTATTTGCATACGCAAACTAAGTATATTGAATCATGAAGCAAAATCAACCAACACCGATCTGCCTCTAATGGTAAAAGTATCTTAAATACAAAAACCAACCCCAATAACACAAGAAACAGAATCCTTAAAATACCAACCCCGAATACACATTTTTCACAGCGAGTAGTCGAACGATCGCGATCGATCGCACTGATCGTGAACATTTTGATCATGAGCACATTGATCGTGAACATTTTGATCATGAGCACTTTATTCGTTTTGTTCAAACTCGTTCATACTCGGTTGGAAGGTATACTCGATCTTATTCGTTTGAAATGTGTTTTTATTCACTTGTAAGCATAGTTTGATAGGTTGACTCTGTTTGTTCAAACTCGCTTTTTTCGAGCAAGTATTCGTTGATCGTGAACAGTACTCGACTCGTTTTAATCTCTGTTGCAACCACAGACCATTCAATACACTTTACAAAAGATTAAGTAAATGTTACATGCTTCAAAATTGTTTTTGGGTGATGAACCAAACATTTTTACTTAAAATAGTTAAAATAAATAATTCATTGATTTGGGCGATATGGAATTTTGAGTGTTAAGCCAAAACTTTTGGGTCATATTTCCTTTTTTTTTTTGATATTGGGCGTTAAAACATTTTTTGGGCGTTATTTCCAAATCAGTTTGGGCGATATTTAATATATTTATTTGAATTCGTTAAATACTAACGGTACATTCTTAAATTAAATTAAAACTAGAAATATATTCATAAATTGATACATACATAAATCTTATATCTACGAGTATATTATAAATATTGGATAAAAAATCTATTTTTAAAACAGTGAGATTTAACATTATCATTTGTGGAATTTAATATGGCATAGTTCTTATTAAATATATTGATCAAGAGATTGAGAGGGCTATTGGTGCCATAGTTGGATCTACTGAAAATGTTACACAGAGGCAATTGCCTTCTTAAACTGGAACGACTAAAATTAAAATTAATACGACAAATGACTGATGGGGCTGTAATTGATCCATTAATTAACCGCACAATAAAACAGAATTGTAGGTACTCACGATGACTTAAAAGGGATGGAAGTTTTATTAGTTGAAGTCTTTGAGAGTAAGGTGGCAAAACGATTCTATCTAACCACGGAAGAAAACGCAAACAAAATCTCAAAAATCTTTTTTGAATACTCTCTATTCTGTTGATATGAACAGCGTAGTAAGGGGCCCATACGATGCACCCATATTACAGAATTGATCTCACAAAAGAGACATAAAGAGTCTTTAGGACATAAGGATCACGAACACAGACCGCCAACTCGTACTCCCCTTGCCTGAAACACCCTCGAAATATTTTTTCCTGTCTGTGAATACGTGTACATCTCTCTCTGTGAATTTTGTAATGGCAACTATACCTGCGTATGCCATTTATTTTTTAGGTGCGTTTGCTAAATGGGTTTTAAAAGCAAGAGAGAGCGTCACACTCTCAAAATAAATGGCATATCAGCTGATTTTTAGCTTGTAGGCAAAAAGAGAGACCATATGGTGAGTTGGCGGTCTGTATCTTCTTGGTCCGTGATCACGAAATTCGCGAGCAAACCTTTTAATGAAACCAAGTGTCATGTTAGCTTGTTTAATTATGTAATTGTAGTGATCAGTAAAGGAAAGCTTTGAGTCTAACACTACTCCAAGGTCCGTAAAGCTTGACAAGTTACACAAGTGTGACGCATTCAACATATAATTATAAGAAAATACATTATGTTTGCGTGTAAAACACATGGTTTTACACTTGTCGATATTTAAAAACAGACTATTTGTATTGCACCAGTTCCAAAATCTATATAGATCTTCTTGAAGAAGTTCACAATCAACAGTTGAGTCAATTTTTCGAAAAATTTTCACGTCATCGGCATAAATTAAAGACATAGAGTTTACTAATAAATAACACAATTAATAACGGACCAAGGTGACTGCCCTGTGGCACACCTGAATTGACACGAAAACATTTAGAACGTTCAGTTTTAAACACAACACTATATAATCTATCTTTTAGATATGAGGATATCCACAAAACAAAACGATCATTTAGTCCAATAGTATTTAGTTTGTGGAGCAGTATATTATGATTCAATTTGTCGAATGCCTTACTAAAGTCAGTAAAAACACAACCTATTTGGTGAAACTTTTCGAATGAATCAATACAGAAAGTCGTGAATTGTAATAAATTTGTGACCGTAGATTTTTGTTTTACGAAACCATGTTGGCTTTCACATATAACAGAGGTGCAATGAAAAGACAATACATCATAGACAAAAGATTCAAACAGTTTAGGAATGACGGACAGTTTAGCGATAGGTCTGTAGTTTGATACTAAGTTTTTCTTGCCTTTCTTGTGAATCGGAGTAAGAAATGCAGTTTTCCATAGATCTGGAAACCTAGAGCTACTTATTGACTGGTTGAACAGCATAAACAATAATAACAATACCAAATAACAATTTTGATTTTATTTGTGCTACTGAAACGCATTTAACATCAGATATTGAAGACACTGAAATAAAACTTAAAGATTATAAGGTAATAAGATGTGATAGCATCTCCAGCCATACAGGAGGTGTGCTTTTTTTTATTAAACCTGAATGGCAAGTCGAAGAAATTTGTAAAATTGCCATGGGTGAAATGATATGGTGGCTAGTTATAAAAGTCCGGGCAAACAATGTAAGCATGTTATTAGTAGCTGTCTATAGATCTCCGAATAAACAAAACTCACCGGAAGAAACTTTTTGTGATTTTTCTAAAAATAATATTGAGGATATAATATGTTCAACACATAATGATATTATTATAATGGGAGATTTTAACATAGATTGGTTTTCAAACAGTTCTTATAAAAAACGAATTTATGATCATATATCAGACATCTCTTTTAAGCAAATAGTGACGGAACCTACAAGAATAACACAAAACTCATCTACTTTAATAGATTACGTGATAACAAACAATCAAAATGTACAAGCCAAAGTAATTAACGAATTTAAAATCAGTGACCACGAATCATTAGTAATCACTTTTGAAAAAAGCCGGGTTAGTAAAAATCAAACAAAAAAATTGATTAATTCATTGGTATTTAATGAGAACGTTTGAAACGTATGAAATATATTTAGCTTCCAATGAAGTTAACGAATCGGCCAAATCTTTTAGTGGGAAAATAAAAGCAATTATGGGTAAAATGATGATCTCCAAAACAATAAGTACAAATGGATACAATACGGATTGGTTTAATCAATACTTGTTCAATATGAAGATGAAAAAAATCCACCTATATCAAAGAGCAGTTTGGACAAACAACAATAATGATTGGGATGCGTATAGGTTGTGTAGAAATAAGTACTCAAATGAGCTCCAATTAGCGAAAAATAATTTTCATTTCATTGCAAAAAAAATTGACCAATCGTCGGACCAAAAAACAATGTGGAAAACAATAAAAACATTAGTACTCAATGAAGAAAGAAGTGAAATAAAAGAAATTGTGTGCGATAATGTAACTTTTAAAAATAAGAAAGATATAGCAAACAAATTGAATACATTTTTTGTAAGAAGTGTTGAAGAACTAAATGATAGAATTCCTTTCGAACAATTTACGAATTTAATAAGTGTAAATAATGAAAATACTTTCAAATTTAAATTAATTAATATCAATGAACTTAAGAACACCCTGAACAAAATGAATGATAAAAAAGACTACAACGGTTTGTCGACTAAAATGTTGTTGGCTGCTTTTGACATTGTGGGTCCCTGCTTCTTGGACCTTATCAATGGATCGCTGAGTGGTGGCATTTTTCCTGATCACTGGAAGGAATCAAATGTAGTTCCAATCGAGAAAGTCAACAAAACGGTAAATCCAGCGGAGTTTCGACCAGTCAACATGCTTATGACTGAGAGTAAGGTCCTAGAAAAAGTGGTACATAAACAGCTACAGAGTTATATGGAAGTTAACCGCTATTTATCGGACTTCCAATCCGGGTTTCGCGAAAAACACAGCTGTGAATCACTTCTAAATTTAGTCGTTACGAAATGGAAAACAGAAGTTCACAATAAAAAAAAAATGTAGTTGCAGTTTTTTTGGACCTTCAAAGAGCATTCGAAACCATAGATCGGGACATACTGGTTCAGAAGTTGTATAAATATGGCGTGGATGGAGTAGAACTCGAATGGTTTAAAAGTTATTTATCAAACCGATCCCAACGAAACAAAGTGGCTGATAAATTATCTGAAAATATGGCGGTAAGACTGGGTGTTCCACAGGGAGCAGTTTTGGGAACACTCCTGTTCATAATTTACATCAACGATTTGGAGAACGTCCTTCATCATGCACAGGCTAGACTGTTCGCTGATGATACTCTTATATTTGTTTCTGGAAGTTCTGCAGAGGAGTGCATCTATCGATTGAATGAGGATTTAAAGAACTTAGAGTACTATTTCAAAATGAATAAATTAAAACTTAATATAGGCAAAACAAAAGCAAATAATAATTAATGGAAACTCTACTGAAAATATTGTAATTAATAGAAATGTTATAGAAAAAGTAAATCAAATAAAGTATCTAGGCGTTATCATAGATAAAAAACCAAGTTTCGAGAATCATATTACCTATATATGTAATAAAATGGCAAACAAAATTGGGTTTTTCCATAGAATACGGCGTAGGGTATCATTAAATTGTGCAATAAAAATATTTAATGTGATGATTAAACCTCATTTCGAATATTGTTCAACAATTCTATTTTTGCGAACTAACCAAATGACTGAGCGGTTACAGAAGCTTCAAAATAGAGGTATGAGGTGCATTTTAATGTGTAATATGCTAACGCCTATACAATTAATGCTAAACACTCTACAATGGCTTACCATTAACCAAAGATTTATTATGAATGTACTTGTATTTATATTTAAAATGAAAAATAAATTGTTACCTAATTACCTATATAATCAAATAGTTTATGCATCAGATGTACAACCATATAATTTAAGAAATGCTAATGATTTTAGACTACCTTTCTTAAGCACAAATAAGGCTCAGAATATTTTATTCCATAAAGGCTTTCGATTATTTAATAACTTGCCAATTTACTTAAAGTCTGAAAATAATGTTATGGTATTTAAAAAAAATCTGATATTGTATGTAAAGTCTAATAATGTACAATTAATTGATCAACCAAAGTTTTTTTCCTTGTACTAGTTTTAAGATAAACATTGTAATTTTAATAGCTAAAGCTAAATAAAGAATCAAATCAAAAAACAATGGGTACGACATATATATTGCACATTTTTTTAACATGAATGAAGGCAAGCCATCAGGACCAGGGGTGGAATCGGCTAATGTGATTTGTGATTGTCACATTTCTGACAATCACATGTGATTAAATAATTTTGTGCGTCTGCATAATGTGATCACCGGAATTTTGTTTATTTTCATTATGTCATTTTCCGTTGGGCAATTGGAGAGAACTCCGAAGACAAATCGTTTCTCTTCGGAGTTGTGTTTTGCGAGTCTTACCTCTTCTGCTTTTTATGAAATATGCGGTCTGAAGGCGCATATATACGAACGTCACAGTTTCTATATATTTTGTATTTCAAATTAAACAATTCGAACAATTTTAATATATAATTTACATTAAGGGGCGTGACAATTATGTATTTATTTAGAAAAGATTAATTTAGTTGTCACTTCACGTGATTGCTCACAACATATACGTTTCAGAAAAATATCTCAATTAAAAAAATGTTCATTTCTGTTTTTTTTTTTTATTGTTTTTATTTTTACTTTAATCATGAGGAGAAACTAATTTCTCCCAATCGAAAACAACATTAGTATAGATCTTTGACAAATCTTTGACAGCAAAAGCAAATAATTTTGTTTTATAAGTCAGCGTCAGAGGTTTATTTTTTATTTATTATTATTTTTGTATGCGAGTGACACCTAAATAGCTGTCACAAGAAAAAGTCACAAGAATGTGATTGTCACATGTGACAATGACCTTAGCCAGACGAAATTTGTATATTGTGACTATCACATATCACAAATCACCTTAGCCGATTCCACCCCAGGACTAAAACTTTCATCTAACTTTTCTATGTAGTCAAGTATTGTTGCTTCGGAGATAGTAAAGTTAATTTAATTAAGGTGTGGAAATTGGTCAATATTAAAATTTGGAGTTGTGTTAGGATCATTAGCAGAAGTATTTTTAAAAGCACTTTGAAAGTATTCGGCGAACATGTTTGCTATGACTTCTGGTGAGTGGCTAGTTGAATTAATATAGCTCATGTTGGCTGGGTACGCTTCACATTTTCTTTTAGAATTAACGTACTTCCAGAAATTATTAGGATTAGATTTAAGTCCGTTTTCTGTTTTATATATGAAATTTGAATAGAGAAAATTAGAGTAGCTAATGAATTCATCTTTTAGTTTGATGTAATTATCAAGAGCTTCATCAGTCCTGTATCGATTAAACCTTAACCAAGCCTTATTTCTTTTATTCTTAAGTGTTTTTATCTGAAGATCAAACCATGGTGGGCTGTTGTTAAAGACTCGTATTTTGCGCAAAGGAACAGTTTCTAAAAATCAGTCAAATAGTGTTTCATAGAAACGTAAAATCATCTTGTCAAGATCCATATTAAAAAACAACATATTCCAGTTAAGACTATCAAGTAAATTGTACAATTGTGTAAAATTACATTTTTTAAAATTGAATTCATGCTGATCCTTACAAATATCAGATAAGCAACAAGTATTTAAGCTAAGTGAAATAGATAAAGTAGGATGGTGACGATCTTCCTCTGTAACGTAAAAAAAAAATTAATAAAAAGAATGCAGAATGACAACGGATAAGAAATGAAACATATACTTTACCATCGAACCTGCTGTCGAGAGACCACGGCCTCTACCAGATGATGTTTACAACGCTAATAAGTGAACAGATCTCAGAAAGATGAACTACTGTCTCCAATAGACAGTATCTTCCTGCGCCAGATGAAAACTTACCACAGTATTTGTTAATGACCTCCCTGGTTCCTGCCAGAGACCTGTGACATATTCCTTCATACCAAAAGCTAATTCATCCCCTTATTAGTCTTGACTCTTTTCCTTTGTAATCCTTTATTCCCCTTTCCACTCACAGAAACTTACTCTCTTCGATCATACCTTAAAGTCTCTATTCCGATCGTCAAGTAAAACTCACTACTACAAACCATAGGTGAACTAGTTTGTCACTCTATCACTATAACACAACAAAACCCAAAGACAAAACCTAATAACTCACTACAATACCAAATTCTTTAAGAAATATGCACTGGTTCGGTCGCCTTGGACACTAGCCCCAATGTGATTCCTTAAAGAATCCAAAGTGGAAAGGCTGTATCTCTGTTCAAACCACAAGACTGTCTCATAGAGAACTCTCTCTATGACCACAGATCCACTTGGTAGAGACAGAGAAACAATTGGGTTGTGATCGACCTTCGCATCCGGTTCGCACGCACGCCCTCAACTAGCTCACAAGGGTCGTGCATTCTTGCTCAGGGATCGACAACGTTGTTACCTCTTTTAACCAGTGCGAACCTACTGAAGTTTTAGATGTTTGAAAACTCAGAAAAACTAATTTAAATATTCTTTGCTAGGGCCTGATCAACAAACGCTGAGACATAAATAAGTCTGAAAGTATAATCGAGCTGGAAGGCCGACTCGACCTAGAAAATGTAATGTAAAAGACGTAGGAGAGAACAGCACTAATAGTGAGCCTCTATATCTTTAGATGTTCGAAGATGAGGCGCCATGGCTCAGTCAGTTTATTGAGCGCAAATGATCTAGGAATGAAACTGACTAGTGGAGTAGGTCAGCACCTACTCACACTCTTATAAACTGGGAAGGAGGAGAAGATGTTATAATTTACCCCCTTCTGGCTTCTGTACCCACCCATGAGGAAATGATTCATCAGCTCGAATCATCTTCCACCATTGATCCACAATGCCAAGCGAGCATAAAAGTATGTCACTAAAAAAAGATTTAGGATCCCCAAAACATGATAAAAGACAAGCAAAAAGACTTGCCTATGCCATCACACTACAACTCCATAACGACCTATTCGTTACTAAAAATCTTCCAGTGGCGATTCCTGGTCTCCAATATTAGGTTGGCTACATCAAGGACCCAAAAGCAAAGCAAAAAGAAGCAAATTTACGTTTAAAAACGAATTTATTAATTATTTTTCATTTGTATGAAAAACTTTTATACCGACTATATTTAAACATAAAATCAATCCGTCGCTCAATTTTCTAAAAATGTTCAATGCCGCGATCGTAAAAGCTTAGTTTTCTCAAAAACATTTCTAACGATTTTAAATTTTAAAAAATCACTGTTGCTTTTCAGGTACGATCATATGACTGAAAAAAGTTTTAAAAAATGTCTAAAAACGGTACTTCCATAGGACGGTTTTTGTTTTGAATATCTCAAAACCGGCTCAACCAATACTTTCAAAATTGCATACTATACATATGTATGTAACGGGTGATTTTTTAGCTGGTTTGGTTTTGGCAACACTGGTTTTGACAGCTGACGTGTGTTTAGTACCTTGTGTCACTGTCAAACAGCTTCAGTTTGGTTTGCAATTTAACCATGGATCGTCTTACAAATGAACAACGCTTGCAAATTATTGAATTTTACTATCAAAATTCGTGCTCGGTTCGAAATGTCGAAATATCGAAAAATTGTGTTCAGCGATGAGGCTCATTTTTGGTTGAATGGGTACGTAAATAAGCAAAATTGCCACATTTGGAGTGAAGATCAGCCAGAAGCATTGCAACAGCTACCAATGCAACCCGAAAAAGCCACTGTTTGGTGCGGTTTATGGGCCGGCGGCATTATTGGGCCATATTTCTTCAAAGATGATGCGAATCGCAGCGTTACTGTCAATTGTGAACGCTACCGAGCGATGATAACAAACTTTTTTTGCCCGAAATGGAAGTTCTTGACTTGCATTATATGTGGTTTCAACAAGACGGTGCCACATGCCACACAGCACGCGAAACAATGGCGCAATTGCGAGGCGAGTTTGGTGAACAGTTAATTTCACGTTTCGGGCCGGTCAATTGGCCGCCTAGATCGTGCGATTTGACACCATTAGACTATTTTTTGTGGGGGTATGTCAAGGCTAATTTCTATAGGGACAAGCCCAGCTTCGATTGACGCACTGGAAGCCAACATCCATGCATTCATTCGTGAGATACCGGCCGATATGTGTGAAAGAGTATGCCAAAATTGGACTCAGCGGATGGGCTACCTGAGACGCAGCCGCGGTCAACATTTGCATAAAATTATCTTTAAACATTCAATTGCAAGGTTCAAACTATCGATTCAAATAAATATTTCATTTATTTTTTCGAATTTTTTGTGTTTTTTTTTATAAAAAAAGTTCTAAACCTCTTAAAAAATCACCCGTTATATATATGGTAGGTATAGGTAGCTTAATTTATACTGCGAGAACGCGTACCTCTACATTTTAAATTTACATTTAAAAAAATATTTTTTTGTAAATATTTTAAAAGGCATTATTTTTAATTTTAAAAATTAATATTTTGAAAACTGCTCATTAAATTTTTTTCAAAAATTGGAAATAAATGTATTTCCTAAATGTCTATTAACTGGCGTTTTTGAATTTTTTTTTTTGAGTAATACATATTTTCAAACATTTTTCAAAAAAAAAAACTTTTTTTTCTCAAAAACTGCTCCACAGATCATAAATTTAGTCTCATACATTGAAATTATCCAAGAAATAAAAAGACGTTTTTTTTTTCAGCTCAAATTACTTAAAATATTTATTTAACAATTTCGAAAAATTTATTTTTATCAAAATCTCAATCCCCTATAGAGCCTAGACTACTGTCACACATTAGAGCAAGTTCGTGCGACCCAGTCGTGCATTTTATTTCTAATTTGCTCAAAAAACGCTTGAACGATTTTTATTCAACTTTGTTACATAAGGTAAAAAAAAAAACTTCATTTTGTTAGTTTTCGGCTACAAATGATATGAACAGAAATCAGGTTATACCTAAAGGTTTTATTAAACTGGACAAAAGTGGACAACCACAGTAACGAAATGGTTCGCACTTCCTAAAGGATATGTCTTTCATAGCACCCACAAGATTGCACCTAAATTTTAAAGATTAAAGGTTGCTTAATTGTAGCTACCACATATCGAACCTTTCAGTTTTAAGAAAAAAAAAAATTTAAATGTTTACCAAATTTCTCAAAAATGGTTTAAGCCATTTGTATGTACTATGTGGGTGGGATCACTATGTTATCCAGAGTGAGAGAATTTAGAAAGGACGAAATCTATAAAAAAAAAATAAAGAAAGATAAAATCTAGAAGTAGAAAAATCTAGAGTATGGAAAAATCTAGAAAGATGGAAATCCAGTATCTAGAAAAAAAAGTATTCTACATTTTTTTTTATTTAGAAGAATTTTAAATCTAGTATTAATATTAATTTTAGATTATGTTAATTCTAGATCTCTTTTTCTAGATTTTGGATTTTCGGGATTAAGAATTCTAGATTTCCGGTTTTCTGGATTTATCTAGTTTTAATATTTTGTTTCTAGATTTTCTCTTTCTAGATTTTGTTGCTCAACATTTTTTTTTCTAGATATCGTGGTAAACCTTTTGTATATGTATTTGTTTGGAGAATTTTCTTGATATCTTACTGCGTTCTTTTGTTTGGGCGTAGAATTCAATTAAACGTCTTTGTATATCGCAAATAACGGTAAAATTAACGTCTCTTATAACACTGCCAATATGCTCGAAATGTGCGACACAAGACTTCTTATTAAGCAAATATTTTGATTTTCCTTGCACGACAAAGTCGTGCATTTCATTTTAATATAGACCCTACATAGTGCTAAATACTTTTTGTGAACCTACTTCGATTTTCCTATCAATCTGCTTCCTTTGCTAGGTTTACATTTTCAACCCTGCTTGTGCTTTGCCAATGATGCGATGACTGGCTATGATTTTATTTGTTTTCCTTTGACTCGCTGTTCGCAGTATGGCTATTATTTTGAGCATCGATTTTATGCATTAAAGGTGGAATAAAGCAGCACACGAGGGGTAAGGGGAGTTTGCATACGATTTGGATTAGAATATGAATGCGCTATTTCCAATGCCATTATAGATCGTAAACGGAAAGCATGCGAAAGACGAGACATTTTGCATGGGACTAAAAAGTCACGAGATTGCTGCGGTTAGTTTTATTTCAATGAAAAATGTTTTGTTGTAATTAGGTAAACACATGGGTTTTTAAAAAACTCAATCTGGTTTGTATTTTGTACGCAAAATATTATTGCATGATACATTTAATATGAATTGCATTTAGGTATTTATTTTTGGGTTGGCGCAGCCAACCTAGCCAACTGAGAGGAATCGCCACTGAAATCTTCATCCAAAATAAACTACAGTACACCTACACACAACATGATATGTTAATCCACCTTTCCATCCGCACAAGAGGTATGTCCACCCCTCCCAACGTACTTACTTGAATACCATTGTATCTAAAAGAAAATACCAAAATAACCAAAGAAATAGACCACTGTCCATATGACAGCATTAAAAAACACTATCAGAATTCTTGTTCTTCAAAAACGTTATAAAGTCGTTATTTATTAAACTTTATCTTAAAACTAACAATATTGAATGTATAGAAACCTAAACCAAAAGTATCTAGTTTTATTAAATCTAAAATATTTCTTAATTAATTATCGATAATTATTTTCCTTGATATCAAATTGCGTTGAACTATCAATGATTTGATCGTATGTAGAAGTAACTTCTTGGCTTCATACGAATTTTTAAATAGTTATTCGTCTTTCAAAAAAAAAATAATGCGCTGAAGAAAAATGTACTTTGAGTATCATTAGTCTTAGCTCGTTACATCACTCTCCTTGGAGTGGAATTAAAAAAAAAGTTATTTGACTCAATAGTCTTTCATTATCTTTTAAGTTTCAAGTTACTAAAAGTTATATTCAAAAAAAAAGTGTTGAAACTTTATAAAGTAAGCTCAGATAAAAATCGAGTTACGAAGATATTCTCACGAAACACACAGTATGAATATCTACGAAACACTAAACGGTGATTTACAAGGAAACAAACTCTAAACGAATCCCAAAAGAAAACATGAGACGTTAGCCCAAGGGTTTATGTGGTTTGAAACAGACCAGGGAGATAGTAAGAGATAAAGAGTATCAAGTTATATGTTATATATATAAAATAAATATGGTTAATCAATATAATCAAAAATATAGTTTCAAAATATCAATAAAATACAGTCGTAAAGGATCGGGAGTGCACTCTGGATACCAGTCGCTGAAATGTTAAAAAGTATTAAGTATAACTAAGACTCTAAAACTTTAACCATAGGTATGTCTATACACATATACGACTCAACTCTTCGTCGTCAACAGTATCTTTCTCTTATCAGAGATAAAGCACTATCTTTGCTTTCTTAAGATACTATCCCAAAGATAATGTATCTTCAACTGAGTGACAAAAAGGTCACTTGGCTATAAACGTTAGCTAAAATGTTTCGGGCTCCAATCGGGACATATAGTCACGATGTACAAACATATATACACAATGTACACACAGTGGATGTAAGGATAAAACCTTCAATCTCCACCGAAAGAAAAAGAAATTCTTTCAAAAAGTATCGGCAGGTAACTCCAAAGGACTTCCAAATGGATACGTAACAAGTTAAGTTAAACCGGGATAAAAGTGAGAACTGACTAGTTCAAAACAAAAAGTTGTCTAATGACTATAGAAAATATCTGTTAGACAAGTGTACGTTCGTTAAAGAACGAAGAAAAAGGAACCGAAATGAAGTAGTATCGATTAGACTCAGATACAGGACAGGACAGACTAAAGATTCAGTTCATAGAACAGTGAAAGAAAGGGTCCACAAGGACAGTAAGGATTGCAACTATGGCAAGTGAGTATAAGGATACGTAAAGTATCAAGTAATTGATTGGAAACGATAAAAGTTTCTTAGCACCAGTAAGTATAAAGTAAAATACACACGTGTATCTTGAGTGGAATCTGCTAGGATTTTAAAGACACTAGCTTTAGATTCTCAAGAAAGTATCGCCGTTAAGGCAGTGAATTTACAAGTAAAAAAAAAGAAAAGAACTTCTGAAAACTGACTTTAACTTTTCCACATGTCAAGGACGAAAACACAAATTTACACAAACACAGTATATTAAATTTCACTTTTCAAATATTATCATTTCAAGTAAAAGTTAGAATAGATATAAATCACTATAATAAATATAATCTATTATATAAATATATAAATATATAGGTAGGATGGTGCGGATTGTATAGGGTGCTCTTATGTTGCACCAACAGTATGCAGCTCCACCGTCCGTGGGCGTATTAACGTCGCGTTGAATTTGCACAACGGCAGTAATTTCGTGCTTCATGCACAAATAATGGAAGCGTTATGGTAAAAATCTTCTTAAATGTTTTGCTCTATGGAGTCTCTTTAATGTGCTAAGACTTTCTTCGACGCGTATATATTTCAGGGAGTAATATACATATATATATATAAAATTGTTACCTGGTGTTTCCACAAACAATGTTATGGATTAACCCAGAATGCGGTTTCGAATATTTTATTCAAAAAAATAATTGTTCGTAGGAATGTCGTAGGATGAAGGTATTTTCACATATGGATTGTAGAATGTGTACGGCCATGTGATTCTGAAACGTGGTACAGAAAAGCACATGCCTCGCTGATGATGTTATGATAAATCCCTCGTGGACGGTAAGTGCTTCGGTAGCGCAATGTAATTGAGGCGCTCCTACTTCACTTCAACCGTATATATTATTACAGTTGATTGTAGAATGCCTATTCAGGACTTAAAAAGGTGTTCCACCAAAATCCATGCACTCTGATTTGTGCACATTACACGCCGTCATGACTCAGATTTGCCATGTGTCGAAAATTCCTTGAATTATGGGCCAACTCCTTGCCCCAAACCGAAATCCCTAGTGAACAAGAAATGAAATCTTAAAATCACTAGTTCTAATGAAAATAATTTGTGGTACGTCCTTTGGGAACAAAGAAACGTCCACGAAAATCAAAAATTCTGGTCAGGCACATGCAATATGGCCGACCGAAAAAGAAAAAAAAAAAATTATTTTTACCTACCTTATGAAAGGGTAAATTCCTGATGCAGGATGCAAATGATTTGTTATAAACAAATAAAATTTCAGCAATTTTGATGAAATATGTATATTAAAACACATGCGAGCAATATAACTTAAAGAATTACCAAAAAAAATTAACTCTGCTGCATAAAATTTAACTTGAATAATTTTACTTTTTATTGAACGAAGTTAAACTGATGAGGGTTGAAAATATAATGATCGAGACATAGACAATTCTCTGAGGCCACGCCTCTGTCTGGTTTCTTATGGAAAGACATTACCGCGTTCTTTAGTTAACAATAGTGTTTGCGTTCATGGTTTTGTTAACAAAGTGAAGTGCGTTTAGTATCGGGTAGCAAATAAAGCTACTTCACACTGACAGATATAATAAAGATAAAATGTGTCAAATGACGAAACCTATCATGTTCTGTCAATTTATTTCGGTAATATAACGTATAATAGAGGTTATTAAGTAACTAAGTGCCATTTATTCAACAGTATGTCACTTTTTTTGTACATGTCAAATTTTGACATTTGACGTATTTTCTTTCGAAAATTGGTTCAAAATTGACACATTCGATTACTACCTCAGTTGTTGTTGTGGACATGACGTTTATTCATGTTTTCAAGCTGATTGACAACAAAATATTATTATATTCGACTGACAGTTCAGATATTGAAAGAATTCTGATCAGAAGTTGTCAGAAATGATCCAAAAATGGTTTTGACAAGTGAATAAGATTTTATCCGTACTATTTTATGTACTTCACATGTCAACTGACATTACTTGTCAAAAGTAAAAACTACGTCAGTTTTAGTCAAACCGACCCTAATGATATATTTGCTTCGGAACGGGTTTTCACTCATGCATGGGACATGCATTTTGTATTTCTTCCAGTGGAATCCCAGAAGAACACAGAAGATACGTACGAAAGAGATGAGAAGAAGCGTCTGTTTGTAAGGATGGTAACAACAAAAGAAAAATGAAAATGCCGGAAGTGTCTGGCAGCCATAATACTAATGCGCAAAATCATGTAGCAATAGAACATGCTATAATGAGTGCGTCTGAACTTACAAAAATATTTTCCTCTTAGAATTCTTCATTTCAGGTTGGGTTCAGTGAAAATTATGACAGAGTGGTTCTGATTTCGGATATTTCCTCATCTAATTTATTTCCTGGTGTGGAAATAGGACAACTAATGACATTCTGAAAATTTTTGAAATTTCCCGATTTTCGGAAGTAAATGTCATTAAGTAGATAGGTAGATTGAACTTCCTAAAATTGCCGCAAGGTGACACCGGTGTTGCGGTGACAAAGTTTTCCCTACAAATCTCAAGGATCGAGACAAGTGTCACTTGGCTAGATACTTGTGAAAAAGGACAACTTGTGTCTACCTATACTTTTGCTACTCTGGTCAATCTTCTTCCTGACTACCAACAAAAAAAAATATTTTGTAACTATAAATTACTCTTCACGATTATTAACTCTCTCAACTTCTTCTTCTAATTATCTCGATATTAATCTATAATACCTCTTTACTAACAAAAAAAAAGTGAAATAACATGAAACAAATATACATAAAATATACAAGAGTCTCGTGCGCAGCTGAGTAGCCGGGCATGAGTAAAGATAAAACTATTTTTTTATCACAGTAAGATTATTTCTTCAAATCTTTGGTATGAGAAGTGGTTACGTAACCTTTCTCATCTTCTACATCATATAAGTTGTTACCTCGTGTCTTAACAACTGTTACTTTAAGAAACTTTGGCGATAGCTTAGCGCTAAAATGCTTGTTCGCATCACTCAAAACTATGTTTCTTTTAAAGATGATATCCCCCACCTTAAATTCAACTGCACGACTTCTGAGATTATAAACTTTCTCATAAGCATCGTGTGTCTTTTCTAATGCTGTTTTTAAGTAAGTATGAAGAATGTTCATCTTTGCCACCTTGGGCAACCAATCGATTTCCAAGTTATTAAGTCCTCCCAGATCTCGCAATAATTTGTAGCCCGCTCCATGTTCAATCATCCTTTGACCGAATAAAGCCTCGTATGGCGACATTGTCAAAGCTGAATGGACAGTTGTGCGTAAAGCACTACTGATGGATGACAAATGTACATCCCAATTAGTTTGTTTCGGATCTACATAAGATCTTATCGCTGCTAAAATGGACCTATTAACCCTCTCGCTAGCATTAGCTTGAGGTGCATAAATCGCCGTCTTATAATGCTTGACACCAAACATTTTTAACATTTCTTTAAAGTCTTTTGAAATAAATTGCGATCCGTTATCGGATAGGATACTCTCGGGTACACCATATAAAAGAAAAATATCTCCTCGTAAAAACTTAATAACTTCTGCAGCTGTGGCTCTCTTAAGGGGTTTGACAAACACAAACTTCGTAAGCTGGTCCAGAGCAATAACTATGAAAGCATTCCCATTCCTGGATCTTGGATAAGGACCAAGGAAATCCACGTATAAATCCTGGAAGGGTCTTTCAACCTTAAAACTCTCTCCCATTTCAGCTCGTAAAGTCTGGTTAGAAGCTTTGGTTGTCTTGCATGTTTCGCAACGATCGACATATTGCTTCACCTGTGAAAACATACCAGGCCAATACAATCTTTCCCTTAACCTGTACAAAGTCTTAACGACACCACCATGAGAAGCTCTGGGTGGATTATGCGCCATGGAAATTACGGATTCTGTCATACTCGACGGTAATCATCCAATAGAGGATTCCCAACTGCATGCTTAGTTTTCTTATATATATATCCCTCAGATATCTTCAAGTCTGGTAAACGATCCTGCTCCTTGCTGATGTGACTGATGAGTTGTGAGTATTCTTCGGACTTGAATCCCGGATCGTCTAGGTCAATGTGGAGCACCTCCTCGGTTTCGACTTGTGCAACACTGGATATGTAGCTCTCTGCCGTTAAAGCATCGGCTTCGTACACTCTGGAAAGAGCGTCAGGTACCACGTTAAGTGTTCCTTTCCTGTGTTCCACCACGAAGTCGAACCCTTGAAGTCTCATACTCCACCTGGCCAGACGACCGGTAGGGTCCTTCATGTTCATCAACCATTTCAGGCTTGAGTGATCAGTGATAACCTTAAACCTATATCCTTCGATATACGAACGGAATTTCTGAATTCCTAAAAATGCAGCGAGGCATTCGCGTTCGGTAACGGTGTAGTTCCTCTGCGCAGCATTCAATTTCAGCTCCGTTCTCATCTCGCTGGCAAAGTACACATCCGATACCGGACGCTGATGCATCGCATAAAATAATAAACTCCTTTTCGAAATCAGGGTTTATCAGAACAGGTGTAGATATAAGTGCTTTCTTAATGTTTTCGAATGCTATCTGAGCTTCGGAATTGAAATCAAAAGCCTTACCTTTCTTGAGGGTGTCAGTGAGTGGGGCAGCCAAGGTTGAAAAATTCTCTACAAACCTCCGATACCAACCAGCCATTCCTAAGAAACGTCTAACTTGGCGAGTGGTCGTCGGCATCGGGAAGTTGACAATAGCAGCAACCTTATCTGGATCTGCTTTCAAACATCCTTGTCCCACTTTGTATCCCAAGTATTGTAACTCTTCGAAACAAAACTTCGACTTCTCAACATTAATAGTGAGTCCTGCTCTATCCAACTCTCTACTAATGATCTTCAAAACTGCTAAATGTTCCTCGAAAGTTTTCGTCACCACCAAAAGGTCATCTAAATAGACAAAGACTCGGTCCTGCAACTCGCGTGGAACAACTAAATTCATCAAATACGTTAAGCTTTGAGCGGCGTTGCAAAGACCGAAAGGCATCACGTTGAATTGATACAACGGCCTTCCTGGCCAGTACGCATCTTTCAAATCCACGCTTGATATGAAACGTGTCTCTGAAAGACGTGACAGCAGTCCCTCGATGTGCGCAATAGGTCGCGTATCTTTCTTAGTAACCATATTGACTTTTCTGAAGTCCAAACAAAGTCGATCCTTGCCAGGCTTGCGTACAAGCACAACAGGTGAGGACCATGGACTATTGCTTTCTTCAATAACCCCTAGTGAAAGCATGCGGTCTACTTCTGCGTACATTAGAGACTGCACCACTGGGGAGACCGGATAATACCTTTGCTTGATTGGAGGAGCATCCCCCGTATCAATACCGTGTTTTACCCAATCTGTTTTGCCTAAACCCTTCAGTGTGAATGACGGAAAACTTCGTATCACATCTTCGAGTTTAGCATTCTCTACATTCGTCAACTTACACTTATTGACTAACTTATCTTTAACTTCAACATCATGTTGAAATGACAAACTGGAAATTACGTTTGGTGCTATTTAGAATTTCGACCAAAAATCGACACCTAAGTATAAACGTTGAGCCAATGTCGGAACGACATAAAAACTCATGCTATGAGTAGCACCTTTATACTTAACATCCGTGGTAATTAATCCACAAATTTGTTGTTTCTGCCCGTCAGCGGTTGAAACACTTGAATTAACCTTTTTAACTTTAATATTTTTGTTGGACAAGTAAGTTAACACATCAGCGCCAAGGCAACTGATACTTGCGCCAGAGTCTAATAGACCCAATATCTTGTCTCCAAAAATTTCAACGTTGACATAAGGGCGAGGATCTCCAGATTCTCTTTCTAATGTCGTTGAAGCAATATTCTTATATAATAGTCTCTTTTCCTTAAATCTGATTCGAGTACGTCTAATACGATTAGACAATTCAGGATAATTCATTATTCGCTTACGGACTTCATGATAATTTCTAAGCCTTTCATGAAATGGCTTTCTCAACAATTCATTCTTCTTAATATTAAATTTCAAATCATTTGGTGTTGTTGGATTAACAACAAGTTTATTAACTGGTTTTAAAATCGTAACAGGAGTTTTGAGAGTAGAAGATTCGTCGGCACTTAAAACTCCGGGTTTATCGGAGCGAACCCCCCCGGATATTGGGTCGTTCCTCCTTAAGTTTCCCTGGCATTTTGGACACGTAGGAAAAATAACGTTCTCCAAACCACAATGGAAACAAAACTTTCAATCCACAGGTTTACTACATTCCCTGAACCCATGCCCTACACTTAAGCAATTCCAACACTTCCAAGTGTTCTTATCTCTATGTAGGTTATGTACAGCTTCTACACTTGAAGTTAAAGCTACAGTTAAATCATTTGATTCTTCCACAACTTCTTTTACGAAACGTTTTGTCGGAATTCGGTACGTGTTCGGCACAAAAGAAGATCGCGTGCTCTCCTGTCGATCGAGAAACTTTTCGATTGTTCGGCATACATATGCCATCTGTCTAAGACTGTGAGTACTGAAAGTAATGAGTAACTCACCCATTCGTCTCTTCACATTCGTCTTAATAATCTCTATAAGTTCTCTCTCAGACTTCGGAACACGCATCCTCGAATTTATCAACATTAAAGCATCGTAGAAATCATTGAATGATTCATTCGACTGCTGCTTTCGGTCTGAAAGCTTTCGAGACAATTCGGAGTCTGTTTCGAGACTTCGAAATTGTTCGATTAACCCGGACTGAAGCGAACTCCAAGAAGTGTGTGGATTACTCTTCAAGTACATCCAGTACCATGACTCCGCTTGTCCTGACACAAAATGGTGAAAATTCACCGTCAACTCATCCCATGGAACACCATAACTGTACCTAACGCGTTCTAATCGAAATAGAAAATCGTCAACAGACATGTTACGACCGTCAAATCTAATTCCCCACTTATGATACTGTGGAAATTTACTGTATGACGTGGCGTTAGAAGGTACTTGTCTCCTGGGTGATGAAGCTTCCGGAGAATTATCTAAGTTAATCGCATTCATTTGCGTAAGAAAATCATCAAGGTTAGAACCGTTAGCCATTTCTACTGGATGTCCTGAAGGAGCATTCCGAGTAAGACCTGGTTCATTGTTAGGGGTTGGATAGTTTTCCAAATTTCTAGATAAATTACGAATTTGATTTGTAGGATTGTCGGTAGTTGTTCCGTTTGGAGCGTTAGCTATTCTAACTCTATTTGTCGCTTGACTAACTGCCTGCTTAGGTGCGAGATTTAGAGAAGTAGAGGGTTGATTACTTGAAGAAGGAGGTATAGTTTGAAATAAATTTGTCAATTGCTCCAGAAGAAGGGCTTGACTTTGTTTTATCTCCTCTTTCATGGCTCGCCTATCCTCTTCTCGGTGTAATTCAACTGTCGCTGTAATCATCTCTTGAAGAGTAAGAGAATCTTCAGTTACATTGCGTCTATTGTCAAAACTATCGTTGACGACACGACCATTGACATTACCGAGAGGCATAGTACCATCATTAATCCCTAAAGGACTAGATACATCTTCAAGTCTCATTTCACCTCTTCTCCTATCTTCACCGTTACCTGCAGCTTGTGGGTCAGCCATAATTATAACGTCTAAAAACCTTGAATTATAAGTGCTCGGACGGATTAATCTCCTATTTCCACTACTCATTCAACTGTGCTGGTAAAACTCTTGTATAAACACAAAACTAATGAAACGCAATCGAAGTGACAAAAAAAAAATTAAACAGTGCTTAAAATTAAAGGTATTTGTAGTGAATCGGATCACTTAGTAATTCAATCAAAGATATAGTCCTACAAAGAGATGGCTCCTTGTAGACTAGAAAAAGATCCTACAAAAAAAAAGTTTGACTTTTTAAGATAAACTTTAAGATTTCTTCAAAGTCAAAAAAAAAGTACTTAATGATATACTAAACTATTCTTATCTTGTTTTGTTTCTGAACCGTAATTTAATTTCAAAAATTACTGGCTCAAAACAAACTAAACGTATGTTCTAATAACTAAACTAACTTTTCAGAAACTATCCTGAAAGTTATTGAACTTAAAAATAAAGTAATTATTATTTGGGAGGCGACACCACCGAAATTCTAAACTATAAACTCTATCAAAAATATCTCAAAAACTGGGCAACACTGAAACTAAAAATCTCAAAAAAAAACTGCGACACCGCAAAAATTACCAGAATTTATCTTAGTTAACGTCTCTAAGACAAATTCCAAACTCACAAAAAACTAAGGATTTCCTTTTAGTTAACGTCTCTAAAAGAAAAATCCCTACCAAAACCAGAATTCCTTTTTCAGTTACGTCCCTGAAAAATAATTCCAAAACTATACTATACTCAAAATATCAAAAACTGCAAAACTTTCTATAAATCTTGTAATAACTTCTTACAAAATTTATTTTATACTCAAAATTAAATTTTTAAATCTCAACAATAACTCATTCACGTTTGGGAGTGGACATTCCCCCCAGTGCGTAATGGACCAACAACATATCAAAAAAAAGACGTTAGCTTGATTGTACCACGACAATCAACTAACAAAAAAAAAAAACTTAGTTTGTGTGTCTTTAAACTATTCGTGCTCAACACAAAAACTAAATCTGCTAAATTCAATAGATAGTGACTCCTCATTTCATTATGCTACTGCAGACGTGCGTAGGGACTATTGATCACCCACCACCGGTTAGCACTTCATAAAATGAATCATCAACCATTCATCAAATCTAACCTTCAAAAATCTTCATAAAAATTCTCTACAAAAAAAAGTAAAAGCGAAAAAGTGTTGTTTGAGTAGCAGACATGGATTATTCAGTGACGATAAAGTAGCTTTCGCAGCTGACGTGCGTAGAGACTAAAATCATCCACCACCGGTCAAAAGACTCAATTATCTACCACTTCCTAACCCTTTCTATGCTATCGCTTTAAGTAAAATGATCATTAGCAACAGTCAACCAAGAATAATAACTCTTCGGTCCGGACAAATGACTCAAATATACCTATCACGAGAGGTAGAGGAAAAATAGTGAAGCTAACGCAACAGACAGAAGTCAGGAATCTATCGACCAACCTCCCGGACATATAGTCTTCATTACTAAACTCCGATGACGTTCCTCTAGCAAAAGAAAAGTACTACTTAAAAAAAAAACTTCCTCAAAACAAATTTCAAAAATGAAAAATTTCCAAAAGAAAAATTAATTTCCCCAAAAACTTTTCGAATCAACTTAATACAATACAAAATCTAAACTTTCGAAAAACCTAATCTCAGAACGTTCTTCAGGCCACCACGTTGGGCGCCATTCTGTAACGTAAAAAAAAATTAATAAAAAGAATGCAGAATGACAACGGATAAGAAATGGAACATATACTTTACCATCGAACCTGCTGTCGAGAGACCACGGCCTCTACCAGATGATGTTTACAACGCTAATAAGTGAACAGATCTCAGAAAGATGAACTACTGTCTCCAATAGACAGTATCTTCCTGCGCCAGATGAAAACTTACCACAGTATTTGTTAATGACCTCCCTGGTTCCTGCCAGAGACCTGTGACCTATTCCTTCATACCAAAAGCTAATTCATCCCCTTATTAGTCTTGACTCTTTTCCTTTGTAATCCTTTATTCCCCTTTCCACTCACAGAAACTTACTCTCTTCGATCATACCTTAAAGTCTCTATTCTGATCGTCAAGTAAAACTCACTACTACAAACCACAGATGAACTAGTTTGTCACTCTATCACTATAACACAACAAAACCCAAAGACAAAACCTAATAACTCACTACAATACCAAATTCTTTAAGAAATATGCACTGGTTCGGTCGCCTTGGACACTAGCCCCAATGTGATTCCTTAAAGAATCCAAAGTGGAAAGGCTGTATCTCTGTTCAAACCACAAGACTGTCTCATAGAGAACTCTCTCTACCACAGATCCACTTGGTAGAGACAGAGAAACAATTGGGTTGTGATCGACCTTCGCATCCGGTTCGCACGCACGCCCTCAACTAGCTCACAAGGGTCGTGCATTCTTGCTCAGGGATCGACAACGTTGTTACCTCTTTTAACCAGTGCGAACTTACTGAAGTTTTAGATGTTTGAAAACTCAGAAAAACTAATTTAAATATTCTTTGCTAGGGCCTGAATCAACAAACGCTGAGACATAAATAAGTCTGAAAGTATAATCGAGCTGGAAGGCCGACTCGACCTAGAAAATGTAATGTAAAAGACGTAGGAGAGAACAGCACTTATAGTGAGCCTCTATATGAAAAGTATCTTTAGATGTTCGAAGATGAGGCGCCATGGCTCAGTCAGTTTATTGAGTGCAAATGATCTAGGAATGAAACTGACTAGTGGAGTAGGTCAGCACCTACTCACACTCTTATAAACTGGGAAGGAGGAGAAGATGTTATAATTTACCCCCTTCTGGCTTCTGTACCCACCCATGAGGAAATGATTCATCAGCTCGAATCATCTTCCACCATTGATCCACGGTGCCAAGCGAGCATAAAAGTATGTCACTATAAAAAGATTTAGGATCCCCAAAACATGATAAAAGACTAGCAAAAAGACTTGCCTATGCCATCACACTACAACTCCATAACGACCTATTCGTTACTAAAAATCTTCATCCAAAATAAACTACACTACACCTACACACAACATGATATATTAATCCACCTTTCCATCCACACAAGAGGTATTTCCACCCCTCCCAACGTACTTACTTAAATACCATTGTATCTAAAAGAAAATACCAAAATAACCAAGAAATAGACCACTGTCCATATGACAGCATTAAAAAACACTATCAGAATTCTTGTTCTTCAAAAACGTTATAAAGTCGTTATTTATTAAACTTTATCTTAAAACTAACAATATTGAATGTATAGAAACCTAAACCAAAAGTATCTAGTTTTATTAAATCTAAAATATTTCTTAATTAATTATCGATAATATCGTAGAAAAGTTAAATTATTTTCCTTGATATCAAATCGCGTTGAACTATCAATGATTTGATCGTATGTAGAAGTAACTTCTTGGCTTCATACGAATTTTTAAATAGTTATTCTTGTCTTTCAAAAAAAAAAATAATGCGCTGAAGAAAAATGTACTTTGAGTATCATTAGTCTTAGCTCGTTACATCACTCTCCTTGGAGTGGAATTAAAAAAAAAAGTTATTTGACTCAATAGTCTTTCATTATCTTTTAAGTTTCAAGTTACTAAAAGTTATATTCAAAAAAAAAGTGTTGAAACTTTATAAAGTAAGCTCAGATAAAAATCGAGTTACGAAAAGATATTCTCACGAAACACACAGTATGAATATCTACGAAACACTAAACGGTGATTTACAAGGAAACAAACTCTAAACGAATCCCAAAAGAAAACAAAAGAAAACATGGGACGTTAGCCCAAGGGTTTATGTTGTTTGAAACAGACCAGGGAGATAGTAAGAGATAAAGAGTATCAAGTTATATGTTATATATATAAAATAAATATGGTTAATCAATATAATCAAAAATATAGTTTCAAAATATCAATAAAATACAGTCGTAAAGGATCGGGAGTGCACTCTGGATACCAGTCGCTGAAATGTTAAAAAGTATTAAGTATAACTAAGACTCTAAAACTTTAACCATAGGTATGTCTATACACATATACGACTCAACTCTTCGTCGTCAACAGTATCTTTCTCTTATCAGAGATAAAGCACTATCTTTGCTTTCTTAAGATACTATCCCAAAGATAATGTATCTTCAACTGAGTGACAAAAAGGTCACTTGGCTATAAACGTTAGCTAAAATGTTTCGGGCTCCAATCAGGACATATAGTCACGATGTACAAACATATATACACAATGTACACACAGTGGATGTAAGGATAAAACCTTCAATCTCCACCGAAAGAAAAAGAAATTCTTTCAAAAAGTATCGGCAGGTAACTCCAAAGGACCTCTACCCGAACACCGAACTTGTCGAGTTGTAGAGGCTTAAGTAGGGTCAAAGATTCTTGGGGCTCTGTGTCACTAGAAGAGTCCCGAAAACCAAAGGGTGTTCTCACCTCATCCTCACCCATTCCTTCCCTCCCCTCCTAGCCAACATCCATAAATCCCTCCTCATTCACTCCCTCTCTCTCTCCCCCCCCCCTAATCCAGGGTGGCATGTGACCCGTGCCCATTGGATGGTTTGCAGCCAGGGGGTATATCGGCTGTATTCTAACGGAACCTCTTTGAAACAGGCAAAATCGAAGAGTAAGTGCCTTATCTGCTACAGGGGGTGTTGCAGACGGACCTCATTTCCCCCATAACTCGTGGGACCAAAAATGAATGAAAACAATAATAAAAAACAAAACAACATAAAAACAAAAACAGATGAGACCGGTTCTCCTTTTAAACCGGGCGACAGTACGGCGCCAAAGCTGTCTGGCGTTAGTTCTCCTGCAACATTGTGCAGTGGAGGGGTTGTGGCTACTCATGGCCCCTCTACAAGCGGTGTTCGCAGTGAGGTGAGAGTAGGCAAACATCTCTCTAGGCATGGGAATGGGACTAAGGACACACCTGGTCTCATTTCCACTCCTAAAGCCACAGGGGTTAAACCTCTTCTAAAGGGCGTAGATTTGCAGAGCAAAAGGACTACTAAGGTCAAACCTGGTGGGCCTTCTGCTTCCAGCACCCCGGGGGGTAATCCTCCTGTTAGGAAAGGACAGCGGAGCATAGCTCCCTCGAAAGTCCTCTACAAAAACCGTCGCAATGCTGAGCGGTCTCGACAACTCTTAGAAGCAATTCCAGAGAGTGATAGAACCGCCCAGCAGAAAGAAAAATTAAGCTGGGCCTTGAAGGTATTGACCGAGGACATAAAGCCTGTGGACTGTACGTCCAAAAGGCAGAGGTCAATGGAGGAGGCTGCACCAGTTCCCAAAAGACCAAAGGGGAACAAAAGCAACCATCCCTATCCTTCTGGGCTCATTAAGCAAAAATCTTTCAGCGACGCCTTGAAGGGGAAGATTGTCATCGCCGTTATTGACAGGAGCGATCCAGATGGCACGATCTCGTCCGATAGATGGCAGCTAGTAAAGATGAAGCTCTCGGCTAGCTTCTTAAGTTTGATGCTGGCAAACCCTGGTGCACCACCTATCACTAGTGATGGAGGCTGGTACCAGGGGCATGTCAAACTAGTTGTCTGCGAGGACCAGAGATCGTGTGATCTGTATAGGCTTGCGATTGGTGGTCTTGGGGAAGTATGGCCAGGAGCGAATCTTGAAGTCGTAGCAAAGGAGGATATCCCGAGCAGACCCAGGACTCGCACCTGGATCCCAGCTGAACCCTCCGCGTGGGATGAGATCATCCAGATAATCAGGTAAAGCAACCCGCATATACCTACTCACAACTGGAAGGTCGCCAAGCTGGATGAGCAGAAGGGTCTTTATAGGTGCGCGCTAATTGTGATCAATAAAGAGTCTCTCGCCCATTTGGCAAAGACCCAAGGTGTGATTAGGTATGGGTTTGAATCTATAACCCTAAGGGTTTATAAAAAAGACGAGTTAGAGGCAGGTATTATTCCTCCACATCCTTCGCTCTCTGACAACGAGGAGCCCATGTTGGAGGCATCGGCCTCTCCACCCGATAATGTGAGGATCACCTTTCCTTCCATGGGTGAGGAGGCGGATGTCTCTGACTCATCATCCTCTACTGGTAAAACGTTGTCTTCTCTTACCTTTGACGAACAGTTGATAGTAGAGACGTACGACTCCCTAAAAGGTTCTCTGAATGAGGATGAACTTCTCGGTTTATCTTCAGACGAGGACCTGAACAACACAGTGGTGGAGGCTTCTCTGCCTGATTGTAGCAACAATGCTGCAGTTAGTTCAGATTAACCTCCAGCACTCCAAAAAGGCTTCGGCCTCACTCCTCCTTCGGCTGACTAACACTGGGGAGGACATAGTCCTGATCCAGGAACCATGGATGCACAACAACCAGGTCCGTGGACTCAGGACTCCGGGATACACACTGTATGCATCAGACATAGGTAACTTGAGGTCATGCATTATGGTGAAAAGTAGCATTAAAGTATTTCTACTCCCTAATTTCAGCAACCAAGATATGACTGTCGTAAGGCTAGAGACGGCTAAAGACCATTACTGGCTGGCATCGGCATATCTTGCCCACGACCTTCCTATACCGGGTGATAACCTAGATAGGCTGGTCAAGGAAGCTGAAGCATCAAACACTGCTCTCATCATCGCTAGTGATGTCAACGCCCATCATACAGTGTGGGGCAGTTCCGATATAAACAGTAGAGGTGAGTTACTTTTTGATTTCATCTTAAGCACTAACCTTATTGTAAGCAATATAGGCAACGAACCTACGTTTGTTACTAAAACCAGACGAGAGGTACTTGATATTACTCTTGTCTCCGATTTCATCGATTCAAGTATCAAGGATTGGAGGGTGTCACCAGATCATTCGTTCTCTGATCACCGTTATATCCAATTCAAATTAGAAGATGATCCCCCTTGCCATTTAGCTTTCAGAAATCACAGGAAAACTAACTGGCTAAAGTACAGAGATACACTCAAAAACCTGATAGATTGTAATCTCTCAATACCCCCATGTAATACCCAGGAGCTTGACAAGAAGGTTGATGATCTTACATCGGCCCTCAACAATGCTCTGGCAACCTCTTGTCCTCTCATAACACCAAGAGGCAAGAAGAAGCCTTTCTGGTGGAATACAGAACTAGAACCGCTTAGGAGAAACAGTCGTAAACTGTTTAACAAAGCCAAAAGCTCAAGAACTGAATCGGACTGGGAATCATACAAGAAGTCCCTTCAAAAATACAAAAAAGAACTTAGGAAATCTAAAAGATTGTCTTGGAGAAATTTTTGTGGTAAAATCGAAAATGTCTCTGAAGCATCAAGGCTAAGGAAAGTTCTCTCAACAAACCCAGTAGTACCAAGTTTTATGAAAAAACCTGATGGCTCCTGGACGACATCAAGCGAGGAATCGCTCAATTTACTACTAGATACCCACTTTCCTGGTAGTTCCTCTGATATCAGTAATATTCACTATAATAGGTCAAATATTCAAAATATCCCTGAAGGTCTGATCAACAGGGACAAACTGCGTTGGTCACTGAACAGCTTTGAGCCTTACAAGTCTGCTGGGCCAGATGGCATAATACCCGCTGAACTACAGAAGTCTTCAGATATTATTCTGCCTGTGTTGGAAAATATTATGAGAAGCTGTTTGGAACTGGTTCACATTCCCCGGTCATGGAGAGAAGTTAAAGTAGTGTTCATACCAAAAGCGGGAAAAAGCTCCCAAACCAACCCTAAAGATCTAAGACCCATAAGCCTATCATCATTCCTTCTGAAAACCTTAGAACGTCTGATTGATATATATTTACGCAATAACATTGATACTAAACTTTTGTCGATATCTCAACATGCTTACTGCAAAGGGAAATCGGTAGAAACTGCGCTACATTCACTTGTCCGCACTATCGAATACTCCCTCCATCACAAGGAATACACAATGGTGGCTTTCCTCGATATAGAAGGCGCTTTTAACAACGTCGACACATCTGCAATCGCTAATGCACTCTCAGGTCTGAAGGTAGATGGCTCACTTGGTAAACTGATCGACCAAATGCTGATAAGTAGGGTGATCAACTCAAAACTGGGTGTAACATCCGCAAGACGATCTGTTAGTAGAGGTACGCCACAAGGTGGTGTACTATCTCCACTCCTTTGGAATTTAGTGGTAAATGAACTGTTAATAATACTGGAAGAGGGGGGATTCAATGTGATTGCCTATGCGGATGACATTGCTATAGCCGTTTCAGGAAAGCATCTCAGCACCTTATGTGAACTTCTTCAATCTGCACTCAATAAGCTCACAAATTGGGCAAGTCGTTGTGGACTAGGTGTTAACCCCCACAAAACTGAACTTGTCCTCTTTTCAAGGAAATATAAAATTCCACACGTCGACCCTCCATCTATTAATGGTATAAGTCTTATATTCTCTGACGAAGCAAAATACTTGGGTCTTATTTTGGACAAGAAATTAAGCTGGAAACCCAATATACAAGAAAGAGTAAGGAAAGCCACAGTAGCCCTTTTCTCTTGCAAAAAAGCCATCGGCAATAAATGGGGTTTAGAGCCCCATGTTATGCATTGGCTATACACATCGGTGATAAGACCAATTCTCACTTACGGGGTGGTCGTCTGGTGGCCTGCCCTAGACACAGCGTCGAATAGTGCTAAGCTCAGTAAAGTCCAACGTACCGCCTGCCTGTGTATAGGCGGTGCGGTGCGCTGCGCACTACTCCCTCTGCAGCGCTAGAAATACTATTCAACCTGCTACCCCTAGATATTTTCAGCAAGCAAATCGCTGCTTGCTCAGCAATTCGCCTGAAGGCGATCTCTATATGGAAAAATAATAATTATGGCCATGCTAACATACTGAACACCTTCAGTATTCCCCAAAGTAACATAGACTACTCCACATCCCAACTTCATTTTGATAAAAACTTCCAGGTAAGCATACGCTCTAGATCACTCTGGGAGGGAAATGCCTTCCAGGACGACGATCAAATTCAGTTTTTTACCGATGGGTCGAAAACAAATGATGGGGTGGGGGGAGGTGTATACTCTAATAGACTAAATCTTAGTCTCTCCTTCCGTCTACCAAACCATTGTAGCGTGTTCCAGGCGGAACTTATGGCAATTAAGGAGGTTTTATCTTGGCTTAAAGAAAACGTGATATCTTCTAGGGATATCATCATTTTCTCCGATAGTCAAGCCGCGCTGAGGTCCCTGGATTCCATCTTCTATAACTCTAAAACAGCTCTCGACTGTCGATCATCTCTTAGAGAGATGACGGAACAGTTTAACATTCACCTCTGCTGGGTGCCAGGGCACAGAGATATTCCAGGGAACTGTAAGGCCGACGAACTTGCCAAAAAAGGAACAACACTACCTATATTAACTGAACACAGTTACCTGGGTATTCCCATCGCTACATGTAAACTTTTGCTAAGGCAAGAAGCTATGGACAGAACTAATCTTAGGTGGACAAGTGGCAACACATGTCTAGCGACAAAACGGATTTGGCCAAGGCTGGATTCGAATCGCTCTAAGACTTTGATCTCTCTGAGCAGACGGCACATTAGCTCCATTATAGGTGTCATCACAGGACACTGCCTCATAGGTAGACACGCCATAAGACTTTTGCAGAAGTTGTATGGACGAAGAGGAGGAAGAGACAATTGCCCATCTTCTTTGTACATGCCCTGCACTAGCTCACAAAAGGAAACTCCATCTGGGAGAATACTTCTTCAACGATAGTAGTGATCTGTCTAACGTGGACACTAACTCTCTTCTAAAATTCATTAGAAGCACAAACTGGTTCTGAGTTACTAGGGGGAAACACCCCATACTCGTGGTATCACAACGGTCCTCTTATGGACTAAGTGTGTTGGTCTTTTCAGCCAACAGCCACTTTAACCTAACCCAACCTAACTCCAAAGGACTTCCAAATGGATACGTAACAAGTTAAGTTAAACCGGGATAAAAGTGAGAACTGACTAGTTCAAAACAAAAAGTTGTCTAATGACTATAGAAAATATCTGTTAGACAAGTGTACGTTCGTTAAAGAACGAAGAAAAAGGAACCGAAATGAAGTAGTATCGATTAGACTCAGATACAGGACAGGACAGACTAAAGATTCAGTTCATAGAACAGTGAAAGAAAGGGTCCACAAGGACAGTAAGGATTGCAACTATGGCAAGTGAGTATAAGGATACGTAAAGTATCAAGTAATTGATTGGAAACGATAAAAGTTTCTTAGCACCAGTAAGTATAAAGTAAAATACACACGTGTATCTTGAGTGGAATCTGCTAGGATTTTAAAGACACTAGCTTTAGATTCTCAAGAAAGTATCGCCGTTAAGGCAGTGAATTTACAAGTAAAAAAAAAGAAAAGAACTTCTGAAAACTGACTTTAACTTTTCCACATGTCAAGGACGAAAACACAAATTTACACAAACACAGTATATTAAATTTCACTTTTCAAATATTATCATTTCAAGTAAAAGTTAGAATAGATATAAATCACTATAATAAATATAATCTATTATATAAATATATAAATATATAGGTAGGATGGTGCGGATTGTATAGGGTGCTCTTATGTTGCACCAACAGTATGCAGCTCCACCGTCCGTGGGCGTATTAACGTCGCGTTGAATTTGCACAACGGCAGTAATTTCGTGCTTCATGCACAAATAATGGAAGCGTTATGGTAAGAATCTTCTTAAATGTTTTGCTCTATGGAGTCTCTTTAATGTGCTAAGACTTTCTTCGACGCGTATATATTTCAGGGAGTAATATACATATATATATAAAATTGTTACCTGGTGTTTCCACAAATAATGTAATGGATTAACCCAGAATGCGGTTTCGAATCTTTTATTCAAAAAAATAATTTTTCGTAGGAATGTCGTAGGATGAAGGTATTTTCACATATGGATTGTGGAATGTGTACGGCCATGTGATTCTGAAACGTGGTACAGAAAAGCACATGCCTCGCTGATGATGTTATGATAAATCCCTCGTGGACGGTAAGTGCTTCGGTAGCGCAATGTAATTGAGGCGCTCCTACTTCACTTCAACCGTATATATTATTACAGTTGATTGTAGAATGCCTATTCAGGACTTAAAAAGGTGTTCCACCAAAATCCATGCACTCTGATTTGTGCACATTACACGCCGTCATGACTCAGATTTGCCATGTGTCGAAAATTCCTTGAATTATGGGCCAACTCCTTGCCCCAAACCGAAATCCCTAGTGAACAAGAAATGAAATCTTAAAATCACTAGTTCTAATGAAAATAATTTGTGGTACGTCCTTTGGGAACAAAGAAACGTCCACGAAAAGCAAAAATCCTGGTCAGGCACATGCAATATGGCCGACCGAAAAAGAAAAAAAAAAATTATTTTTACCTACCTTATGAAAGGGTAAATTCCTGATGCAGGATGCAAATGATTTGTTTTAAACAAATAAAATTTCAGCAATTTTGATGAAATATGTATATTAAAACACACGCGAGCAATATAAGTTAAAGAATTACCAAAAAAAATTAACTCTGCTGCATAAAATTTAACTTGAATAATTTTACTTTTTATTGAACGAAGTTAAACTGATGAGGGTTGAAAATATAATGATCGAGACAGAGACAATTCTCTGAGGCCACGCCTCTGTCTGGTTTCTTATGGAAAGACATTACCGCGTTCTTTAGTTAACAATAGTGTTTGCGTTCATGGTTTTGTTAACAAAGTGAAGTGCGTTTAGTATCGGGTAGCAAATAAAGCTACTTCACACTGACAGATATAATAAAGATAAAATGTGTCAAATGACGAAACCTATCATGTTCTGTCAATTTATTTCGGTCCTATAACGTATAATAGAGGTTATTAAGTAACTTAGTGCCATTTATTCAACAGTATGTCACTTTTTTTGTACATGTCAAATTTTGACATTTGACGTATTTTCTTTCGAAAATTGGTTCAAAATTGACACATTCGATTACTACCTCAGTTGTTGTTGTGGACATGACGTTTATTCATGTTTTCAAGCTGATTGACAACAAAATATTATTATATTCGACTGACAGTTCAGATATTGAAAGAATTCTGATCAGAAGTTGTCCGAAATGATCCAAAAATGGTTTTGACAAGTGAATAAGATTTTATCCGTACTATTTTATGTACTTCACATGTCAACTGACATTACTTGTCAAAAGTAAAAACTACGTCAGTTTTAGTCAAACCGACCCTAATGATATATTTGCTTCGGAACGGGTTTTCACTCATGCATGGGACATGCATTTTGTATTTCTTCCAGTGGAATCCCAGAAGAACACAGAAGATACGTACGAAAGAGATGAGAAGAAGCGTCTGTTTGTAAGGATGGTAACAACAAAAGAAAAATGAAAATGCCGGAAGTGTCTGGCAGCCATAATACTAATGCGCAAAATCATGTAGCAATAGAACATGCTAGAATGAGTGCGTCTGAACTTACAAAAATATTTTCCTCTTAGAATTCTTCATTTCAGGTTGGGTTCAGTGAAAATTATGACAGAGTGGTTCTGATTTCGGATATTTCCTCATCTAATTTATTTCCTGGTGTGGAAATAGGACAACTAATGACATTCTGAACATTTTTGAAATTTCCCGATTTTCGGAAGTAAATGTCATTAAGTAGATAGGTAGATTGAACTTCCTAAAATTGCCGCAAGGTGACACCGGTGTTGCGGTGACAAAGTTTTCCCCACACCTCTACAAGCTTCGTATCACATAAAAATACATCAGCATCAGAGTTAACGCCGCACCCGGCGTTAGGAAATAGCGCCCAAGGAAATATCGCCCAAACTGATTTGGAAATAACGCCCAAAAAATAGTCGAACAAATTGTTGTTGTATTTATTTTTCCATTTTGGGTGCTATTTCCTTGTTTTAGTTTGTTTTTATAAAAGGCAATACTGCCCAAAATATGAAGCTGTAATGGTGTAAAAAGAATTAAAGCCCAAAAGTAGGAATAACCGCCCAAAAGTGCAAGTACAAAAAGAAAAAGCACCCAAATAGGGGAAATATCGTCCAAAATTTAATTTTAAAAACAAATTTTCTTTTTCAAACAAATACTTGTATACTGTCTACCACTATTTGCCTGCATAATGGACACAAACAGTTTTCTTGTATTGAACAATATCCTTAAAATGTGGAAATAAGGTTACGTGATAGATTCTATTGGCCTAGCATGTACACACAGGTGAAACTGTACGTTGACAGGTGTGAAACGTGTAAGACCAGTAAAGCGGCCAACATAACTTTACGAGCTGAAATGGGAGACAGTTTTGAGGTAGATAGACCATTCCAGCATTTGTATGTGGACTTTCTCGGACCGTATCCCAGATCGAGGTCTGGTAACGTTTATATCGCGATCGTGTTAGACCAACTAACCAAATTCGTCTTCATCAAGCCACTACGCAAGGCAACAGCCGCGAGCGTGGTCAAATTCCTGATTGACGACGTTTTCTTGATTTATGGTGTGCCAGAGAGTCTGCTCTCTGACAACGGTACACAGTTTGTGGGTAAGGAATTTCAGAAGTTCTTAGATGTTGTCGGGGTCAAACACTACCGGACGGCAGTGTATGCTCCCCAGTCGAACGCAAGCGAACGCGTAAACCGGTCAATTCTTGCAGCCATTCGATCATATGTCAACCCTCGACAGACGGATTGGGATGTCCATCTGTCTTCGATCAGTAGTGCCTTGCGCACGACGGTGCATTCAACTCTTTCGATGGCCCTATTCGGACAACGTATGATAGAGCACGGGGCAGATTATCGTCTTTTGAGAGAGTTGGGTGGATTGAACTGCTCGGAGATAGATTGGCTTCCCAAGGTTGCCAAGATGAACATCGTTCATTCGTACTTAAAGCAAGCGTTAATTAAGACACATGAAGCCTACGAGAAGAACTATAATCTCCGGAGTAGGAAAATAATGTTCAGAGTAGGAGATGAAATATAGAGAAAAAACCAGATTTTGAGTGACGCGACTAAGCATCTAAGTGCGAAGTTGTGTCCGAAATTTACGAAAGTTCGAGTAAACAAAATAATCGGCAACAACTTATACGAAGTTGAAGATAGGCGAAGCCACAAATCGACATGCCACACTAAAGATTTAAAGAGGTGAAACACTTATTCTATACATTGAAAATGTATTTTCTTTTTCTTTATTACCAGCCATGACAATTTAAACATTTTTACCTGACGTTCCATACAGTTACCTAATAGTACTTGAAGATACATATGTCTGATTTATGAACTCAATCTGATGCCCGGCTCTCAGCTGTGCATGAGACTCTTGGTCTATATTTCTGTTGTCTTTATTGAATTTTCAGTTGAACATCCGAATACCCAACCCATGATGTGTTAATAGAGTATTCACCCTAGAATTTTTTGTTTGTCTTCGACCGACTAGACGTGAAAGAGTCGCAGTGTCTTCACGACGCGAAGAGTAATAGGTTTCAGACACGATGTTCAATTCGTGAGTTCTTCTTTTTCTTGGAAGTTAGACTAAGTAGACTTAGTCGAAGTTCCAAGTATTGTAGGGAAAAACTTTCTCACCATTCGAATTACAAATAACATTTACTACTGGTGCCATCTATTGGAGAATGCCCTAATTCGCAAACCATGCTCAACGCATTCATTACTATCCACCAGAAAAGGATTCCACAGATGGGACCCACATCTTCAGAAAAATCCACTTCCAGAACGGAATCCCCATGATTTCCAATGTGACTTGGAAATTTCTCAGACATGCGCACTGCGCAATTTTTCAGTGGAAGTACTTGAGAGGGACAAACTACAAGCGAAAATTCTAGAAGTTATACCTAGGTTGCACCAAAGCCACATTCGAAATGTTCACACAAGTGAACTTGAGAAGATGTTAGACGCACTAGTTAAGTGGTAGGTGCTATTTAATTTGTTGGTTGGCCTATACTTGTCAGTCGAACAGTTATGACAAATAGTGCCCATGAGAATTATTTCGATCTAGACATTTAAAATATTATCTGCGCTCGCAATATTCAGGGCGAAACTAATAATCTTTATTATACGAGCACGCATAAAGCCACTTACCATCTTACTCAGTACCATTTACAGGCCTTAGGTGAAGCAATTCGGTAAGAAGTTAGCACTTCTGACGTCATCCGTGACCAGAGCTTCGATAGCGTTCATATATTAGACGATGGATTTAGGTGCTAAAGTAGGGGGAATGCGGGAGACTTGAGCCACTTTTTGTTAAATCGTTCATAAAAACTTTTCTATTCATCATAGCCACATGTTGGATACATCTTTTTAAAGATACATTTATCTATTTTAAGATTTGTATTTTAAAAACTACATACACGCAAGTATTTTTTGTCAAATGCTAAATTATTGGGAACAGATTTTTGGCTCAAGTCTCCCTCCTAGCCGGGAGACTTGACCACCCCCTTGGGGAGACTTGATCGTACTTAAATTCTTCGACTAAAACAAACAAACAAATAATTTAATCAGTTCTTTTCTTATTAGAATTCATTTTGATTATATTTGTGGTATCAGGAATATAAAAAAGAAACTATATTTAACGTTTCTTATAAAATAAAAAAAACAGAGAAATTAATAAAAACTCGTAAACATAACTTTCTTTCATACTCAGTAACTTAAATACTAATGTATAAAAAGCAACCAAAGAACTTAAAGGTATTTAGGAACTTTCAATCCCAAATAAGATGCCTAATTAGAGGCTAAGAAAAGAAAAATAAATAAGCTTAAAAAACGTAACAAAAATAAATAAATAATTGAATTTCTTAGTAAAATATATAACCGAAGTATGTTATTGCCATATATAATAGCATCAACCTCTAATCAGTGTTGAAAGAGGCGCAAAGACGCATATCCATTATATAGTCAGTTTTGCACACAAAACAAAACCATGTTTTGTCATGTTCTTCGATTTCCATTGGGCTGTTTAAACCTTCATCGAAATTTACTTCTTCAGAAGTTTCACTTTCACTTTACTGCAATTTTTTTTTTTTTGATTGTAGTAAGTTTGCTTTTTTTTATTTTATATTTTTTCTGTGGCTGGAAAGAAAGACATTACTGCATTTATAAAACATCTGACGATAAATTACATAGCAAACGGGAGACTTGATCCACTGATCAAGTCTCCCCTTGAGAACTGGCTCAAGTCTCCCGTTCACGTTTTTTTACAATAAATAATTAATAATTTTTTTGGAACACAACCTAGCTTGATTTCGTTCTTATAATAACAAAGTCGAATATCTATTTTATAAAATAATGTCATTCATTTTCACTTACCAAACCAAAAACAGTTTTTATCACAAAAAAAAATTATTTTTTTTTGTAACTTTTTCCGCCAAAAAACACTCTTTCACTTTTAACAGCCGAAGTATACTGACGATCTGGAATTATTTTTGTGTGCAAGTACAAAGTAACGGAATGCAATGTTTGAGTCTACTCATGATCGATTTGAGTGGAGTTTGAGTTAATTATTGAGAGTGGCTCAAGTCTCCCATATGATCAAGTCTCCCGCTTTCCCCCTACTTACTTTTTGTTTAGCCAGTACCTTAGAAATACCTTGAACCGGCACATATCAACTCATTGACGAATACATCGAAACCGGATGTGACATGTGTGCAATCAAATCTCAGTTTCAGTACCTATTGCCAAATTGACAACCACCTCAGTAGGATCAGACACTTTTTGTTTAGCCAGTACCTTAGAAATACCTTGAACCGGCACATATCAACTCATCGACGAATACATCGAAACCGGATGTGACATGTGTGCAATCAAATCTCAGTTTCAGTACCTATTGCCAAATTGACAACCACCTCAGTAGGATCAGACAGACAATTTGATGCTATGCCAAGCTAGCAGCGAAGTTGTTAGATATCCACGGTGCCAATATTCTTACCTTCGAATGTAATGTCAGATATAATGTCAATTTTAGTCAATAACAGCTATCTCCAAGCTGACATCTATTCACAAATTATGGTTCGTACAATATCTTGATATATAAAATATCCACTTTTAGTGTGATCAGAGCTTTAAATCTGAACATAATACTTACTTCTCTGCTTCGACGTACTTTCATTTTGTCCAAAATGAATGCCTACGAAAATAGTGCAGTGCACACTGTCCATAATTTTCTCAACTACATTTCTGTGGTCATACCACAAACAAACAGAACCAGCACTGGAAAGTAGGAAATGAGAATGGAAATCAGGGCGTTGGCTACCTGGAAAGTGGAAGCATTATCCAGGAAGCCGACAGTGGATTTCATTTTGAAAAGAACTTTCGAACGGGAACATCATTGTGGCAGAACACCACCCATAAGTTTTTTTTTACGTGTGCTGCGGCCATCTTATTACTCCTTGGAGGAGATATATACTTCGCCGCTTCACAAATGAGGCAATATTAATAGTTATTGGACATCGTTATAATAATTAAAGGTGAGTAAAAAGCCAACATGAATTTATTGAAGCAAAAGAGCTTCTGCCGGTTTGCATCGTCATACGAATCGATGGCGGCGTTTCTCAGCCGGTAGGTTTTTACTTTTTTTGCTAATTCCTACCCACCCTTTCGATGCAGGAACATTATCTCTGGGAGTAGGTGGACATATCCGAATATATCCCTACGGAACAGGATCAGCGAGATGACCCCCGGGTACATATATACATAGGAATACTTACCGTCATGAAGTGAAATTACTTATTTCTTAACAAATGCAAATGCAGTGAAAATACTTCCATGAGGAAACTTATATATAATTACTACAAATATACGTATCTCACGACGCAAGATTGTTTCGCACACAATTCATTTGGTCTACCTTCTATAAAAAACGCAGTGCATTTACTTACGACATCATTTTTTTTTGGCACGGACACACACGTGGCGACAAAGGTCAGTCCTGCTCCTGCTACAATTTTCGTGCTGGCGACCACACCCACTTTCAGTCGTCTAAGGCGCACAGCCCGTCGCCCAATAACAGAAATTGCCACGTTTTACGTCCGTGCCACAATTCGTGATATCACTGGCCTCTGTACATTGTACTCCCGAGTCCGTTATGATAACGCTCCATTGGCAGTAGCTGGCAATGAGTCAGACCTATCTCCGGACAGCACCCGCCACTATAGACACGAGGTTATCTCCTCTTTGGCCCCATATCGAAGCCATCATCAGTCTATGCTTCTCTGTAGACGTACATAAAGGATTATCACTTTTGCGGTTATCCAACGTGTGTATATCGTCGACGTTGATCCGCTAGTCGGCTCGTCGACGACTACACTCTAATCGGATCAGTGCCGCCTGCTAAGAGGCGCAACAAAATCCAACAACATCTCATCTGATACACAGCCAGTAGGTTGAGGAACCCATCAGTGAAATCATCTGTATTTATAACATCATGAGGACGTCTGGCGGGCCGTTATATGTCGATGCCGGTCCACAAAACTCAGCACTCAACTAAGAACATCATTAGAACGTCGTGGGAGCAACCACACACACCTGGTACACATCATTTCGACGCAGTATCGTCGTGGGATTCATAATACATCATTACAACTATATCCTCTTCAAGCAGCAGTACTAGTTTTATACTTTATAAAGAAATCTTAAATTATGAAAGTATCCTTAATCAATACAACCAGGTAACCAACTCGAATTTATTTCAGTTTGTGTTTATTTGTGAAATATAAGGGAGCCTTAACGCTCAACCATATATATACATTCTTTGGCGAACATATCTACGCCACACGCACTCAGCGTTCCACACTGGCGTGAGCCACCACCTACCACGGACGGTGGTACTATTAGAATTTACCTTTGGTGGATAATGACATGTTGGCCATGTGCCACGCCCATAATACTATACTTTGAATCATATTATCTTATTTTTAAGAACATTCTTATCCTTATATTTTGTGCAATGTGTTATCGTGTACGTCGTGACCGCGCAATTTCCTTTTTTTTGATGAAATCTTACTCACTTATCCAGTACAGTTTCAACTAACGTAGTATCGGAAGTTTCATCGAATATTATCGTGTTGCGATCTATTTCCTTTTTATAAAAGTTAATCTCTAAAGCTTTTGCTTCCTGTTTGTGTTCATTAATACAGAACTACAAGTGAAGTGCTACCAGTAACCGTTTTCGCTCGTGTTTACAATTAGACCCACTTTTCGGTGACGAGTTTGTAAACCGCGTACTACTCAATAATTCCTTTTGTTTATTTTTCGTTTCTCACTTGGTCTTTTAGACCACATTTGCTTCTCTTCGAGTCGGTAGCGACCATCTTTACTTGCGTATCAACGCCGTGTTCGCGCATATTGTTTTCAAGGTTAAATCCTGAAGCTATACTCCCTTACTTTTATAAAATCGTGTCGTCATTTCGTGTATCGAATTCTACGTGTAATTAAAAGCGAACCATTGGTATCGCAATCTTACGTCTTTTCATATAAGAGCGTGGTTATATGTTACTTATTACATTAGCGCAATCAATCAAAGCATCTTTGTAACGATTGCTCCATATAAACGTTGAACATTCGAGCATAGATTCGTAATACCATATTAAGAAAATCATAAGTTACAATATATAGTTAGCAGCAAGTAGTACAGACCTTAAATACTTAACCAACATTTTTTCACAGCTACCCCAGGAGTGCACTTCCGGAACAGCATTAAATAGATATTGCGTACCTTTTTACTACCCATTGGCAGAAGAAGAACTTAATTACTTTATTTTTGAATCCAACTATATTTACTATACTATATTGACATATTACTTTAACTTATCGAACATACAAATGAACGCGAACTGTGTTCAGGCGTATGGGGTATTAATATATATATATTTAAATTTACTTGATTTCTTTGATATGGTTGTGGGATCTTTGGGAAATTTTCGCGATAGTCTATTCTTTCCTCGCAATTTATGGGAAAGAAACTTTCACTCCGTAAGCTTTTCGTAATACGTGTTATTCATTTGTGTTTAAGAAACATTCGCGGGCGAACAAAAATTTAACTTTACACTTTTATAATCTGAAATCGAGAGATTTTTTTTTTAACGAACATTTTTCACGTTAAGATCTCGACGCCGCGTCAGATTTACCCAGTTCTTCGGTTGATTCGTTACAGTTATCAACCTCGGTTAGCGTCTTTATTAATCGCGATCGTCTTGAATGCTAGCTAGAATCATTTTGATTCGCATTCACTTTTAATAATAAATCGTCTTAAGGTTAAGTTTTTATGACATTGAAGGAGGTTTCATTTTGAAGAACATAATCCTAATATAGGGATTCATTTAAGTATTTTTAGGAATTAAAATATTTTTGCAGTTAAAATAAATCCTCTGCGAGGATACATTTATTAGAAATATTTTTTTTTTGATAAACAAAAGAAAAAGATAATGATTTGAAGTAATAATTTAAGAGCAATTTTAGGTGTAAAATTTAAACTATTACTTTTGTTAGATATTAAGATTATACATAATAATCAATAATTCACTAATTTTAAAACGTATAAAAAAAAAATCCGCATTTGCTTTTCATTTTGAAAATTATTTTGTTTCTTGAGGAATTTGCAGATTTTCTAATATGATTGAGTAGGTTTTCTCTTAGGGAGGGTGGTATCCCTCGCCTCCTTTTTGTCTTGGAACATGGTATGGTATGATTTAGAGTATTGCTACTTTTAGATGCAACGTTGGAGGTAAAGAATATGGTATCTAGTTTTAGATTTTGTATTGAGTTAGGGTAGTGAAGTAAGCGAGCAGTTTTTGCTTGCTTTTTCATATAAGGGGCTGCCCATTAATTTTCATCGAGTCTTGGGGACTCGCAGGTCCAAAGGACAGCCACGGTTGATTCTGAGAGGGATGATTTTCAGACTCAAATTGGGTGGGTTGTGAGACCAGGGGGTCCGTATGTCAGCTTAGAACCTCCCTCCCCAACAGGTTAGACACCTCGCCATCGACGTTCAGCACTTCATCGTGGCCGCTGAATGACTCGATGTTAGCGTTAGGCCATGACAACCACGACGATCTATGGTTGGATTTTTTTTTATTTATTTTGAATACTTACGTGTAGCGTTCGACGAGGTGGATATTGTAGTTCAATCTTGAATCTTCTTCTTCAACTATGCCTTCACTCAATGGAGAATATGAGGTGCGATCTAGGATCATACTTTCTCGATATTCAATTCATTTACATCTGATCTTCAATAACTATGAGGGCCCTTAAGCACATTAACATCATTATTTGAAATCGAGCACCAGAGTTCAACGGTCGGCAGTGTAAAAAAAGAGGTAACACCGGTTGTGTAGATCCCGGAGCAAGTGCCTACGGCCTGGCTGACCTGGTTGAGGCTAGGGTACTGCCGGCCACCGCGACGGTCGATCTCAACCACGACCCTGCGTTGTCGCATGCCGTTCTTCACGACTATTCTCATCCAATAGTTAACGAGAGAGGGGGCGTTGCCGGCATGGGGTTGCTTCCATCCCATTTACACGGAACCATATGAGAGTAGCTAGACGTACAAGTGCTATCTGGAGTAGAAGCTCTGGAAATTTGTTTGAAGATTTTCGAAATAGCAACACAAGTCTAGATACGGTTGTGGGGATTTAAGTAGGGTCCTTGGTTTTCAGGTGTAGGCTACCATGAGAAGCAGCTGCGAGCGGAACATCTAGTACTTGCAGCGGATAGACGTAGACATGTCATCATCTACCCTCTAGGCTGTTCTACGGGGCTTTGTGGTCAGCACCTATGGTAGGTTAGTGGATGGTTTACGTTTCTGTTATGGGGATGGATAGGGAGTTTGGAGAACGGGAAGAGGAGTGGGAAGAGCAGGGGGCCGTGTTTGCAAAGTGTAAGTATGTCTAATATAGGGGTGCCAGCTGCACCGATACACGGTTGGTTGCCTATGGAGATGCAGTGCCTTGGTATAGGAGTCAAGGGTGTGTAAGGTGCCTGTCTCTTCCTGCTTCCTCTTTGGGTTGTGTTGTCGATGGGCATTGGTTTGGATCTTGAATATCCATAGGGTATTTAGATGAAGAGGTATGGTGTCTGTTGGCGATTCAAATGTCTAATTGCCCGTCTCTACAATCTAATATTATTTTACGTTACAGATGGCGCCCAACGTGGGGCCTGAATTAGTTAGTGAAGTCAAGATTAGAATTTTTGTCAGTTAGGTCGATCCTGAGTGACATAGAAGAAGTTAGGAGTTTTTGAAAAATTTTCCTTGTAAATATTATTTTTCAGTCTGTTACATTGAAGTGGTTTGATTGTAATCAGGTTCTTTAGATATAGGAACATCATCGAGACTAGTGGTCCAGACTCTATTTTGTCCAGTAATTTGGTGGAGTTTTTCCTGAATTAGCTGTTGCATTAGGTCTACTCACTTTTCCTCTACCTCTCGTCACTTAGATTTATCTTCGATCTCTGTCCGGATTGAGCTGTGAGTTGGCTTAATCGTCAGTAGCTGAGGTGTTGATAACATTCCATAGGTGATATCTAGGAATCCCGATCGTGTGAGAGCAGAATGAGCAGGTCTTCTGACCGGTGGTTGGAGCTCTTTGCCCGACGCACGTCAGCTGCAGAAGCTGGTCATCCACTCAAACACGATCTCAATTGATTCAACTACAAACCAACTTGTTTTTGTTAATTACCATATTACCCAGATTGTTTCAGGATTTTCAAGCATTTTCGTTGGATGTAAGGGAGTGATAGTATGTGACGGGACATGAAGCGTTAACCGGTAGTTGGTGTTTTATACCCGATGTACGTCTGCAGTAACGTAATGTTACCTTCACATACCTGATTATCTTTTCGTTTAGTGAAGATGTTTTTCCTCTAATAACTATAACGCCGTAAGTTTCATTGAGTCTACACACACTAAAACTTTTTTTTTCTTTTCAATTATTTTTTTTTTGAGTCGGTTGAGTTGCAAACCGAAACAACATACATACCTTGTTCCATAGAAGGGAGGGTTACCACCTCCTGAATCTTTTATGATACAACAGTTACATATTTATAGTTTATACTAATTTCTTTTGAGATATATCGTAGTATAGTCATAGTATGAATTCTTAGATAGTTGGAAAACCATATTATTTCCAAGGTATCTAGTAATTTTTTTGTTGAGTTTCCGTCAATTGAGTCGTCAATTGAGTATAGATTTCTAATTTTGAACTTTTCCAGCAGGATTAAGCATATACCTTTTTGTCTAAGAATATATTTAAGTATTCAGTTGATTTAGGATTTCAGAACTCAGGTTAAGATTCTAAGTGTTAAGAAAGTATAAATACCAATTTTTTTGAATGACCTATATTTTTGTTGAGCTCTTGAAAGTACCTTGAAGTAACATTTTTGAGAGACGAAATACGTTTATACTTACCGTTATTAATAAGCACTTTTATAAATAAAAAAAAAAAAATGAATTTTTTTTTTTGAATCACTTGATTGAACAAATATCCGTTAGATGTTCTTGCTCCCGGAATATTTGAATTTTCGCTTTTTGATTTTATCACATCTACATTTGATACCCCAAGTAGTATCCGTCTAAGGATCTTATACTGACTACTTGAAAATTTGTTTTAACTTACCAGATTTACGAACTTACATTGAATTGTATTAACAAATAACCGTTCGAGGAATTGCTCACGGTGTGTTTGAAATTTTTCACTAATTGATTTTTGACTTACCCTTTCATTTTTTTTTGTTATATTGCTTGAGTGGCATCCGTTCGAGGAATTTCTCACGGGCTACTATACCTTTTTATTATTCTTTCGGAATCTCGAACTACGAGTCCGTAGTTGTCCTTCCGTGTATTTTTACGGTTGAATGAGCAACACAGGTCGCAAAAGAGCTACAAGAAGTACTTACCTTACAAAGTACAAAGACTTCGTAGGCATGACTCCTACAGCTCCAAAACCGAAACCAAGCAGCGGCAGCGGCCAGAACGATATCAAGGCAGTCAAGTCGAGAATCAAGCAGGAGATAATATAGTTGATAGAAGCATAATAGTAGACGACGATGAAGTGGCGAGAGCAGAAGAACAACTCCGTAAACATGCAGCTGATCATTCTGCTTACATACAGCAAGTAGTTTCCGCTACTATTGACCTGCATAGAGTCAATGATAGACAATTTATGGCAGAAGAACTGGAAAAAAGTCATGTACATCTACTTGATCAAGTTGCACAGTTACTTCAAAAACGCACCGTCAAAACTACTCATGCTTCTGCTCCACCTAGGCCACCGGTGCCACTGAACATGACTTCAACACAAAAAGCCACGCGACAAGTTAACGTAGCCAACCCAGACACTACACGTGTCGTGAACTTATATGCACCTTCTGGACCAACTACGTCCAAAAACATTCAGTCTGCGTATAGACCAATTAATGAGAATGAGGCAAACTTAATTACTCCTCATTATGAGCTACCAAGAGAGCTACCTTTGCCGGATGTCAATCCAGCCCAAATGACTCTAGGCTCGAACCTAGATGAATTCATGACACGACTAAACGCTTTCAATTTCGACGACGAGTCCGCTGTGTCGCCACCCAGGCCACCTCTCTCGAACGCGACTTCTATGAACCGTGTTCACCCATTTCACAAGTGGGGATTGAAATTCGATGGAAAGAACATGTCGGTCGATGACTTCTTGTTCCGCCTCGATTGCGTTCGAAGTAGCTTTGTTGTGCCCTATTATGATATCACATCTAACTTTTACCATTTCGTGTCAGGTTCCGTGGAATCTTGGTACTGGGTGTACCTCAAAGGGAACAAGCACACTACGTGGGAAGAGTTAAAAACTGCTTTGGTAGAACAGTACCGCAGTTTAGAAAGTGACACAGAACTCTTCAGGAAACTGTCAGATCGCAAGATGATGAATGGCGAGACATTCAACAAGTTTTACGATGCGATTCTTCATCTGAATTCCAGGATGCGAGTACCTAGACCCGAAAAAGAGCTAATCGAAATCATTAAAACAAATGTCCGTAGGCGTATGAGTGAACTCCTCATTACCTACAGTCCGTCTAGTTTAAGGCAACTAGCCTATTATTGCCGAGTCATCGAGAAAGCTCAATCTCAGTATGAGAATACCCGTCCGAATTTCGTGCCAAGTGCACAACGTCCATCTGCAAGGCGATTTGTCAACGAAATCGTAGAAGAACCTTGTCAGGATTTAACGGTGGCATTGCCCTCTACGAGTATTGAAGCTTCCAGAGAGATCGTAAGCCCCAGAAATGCTGGAATTGCCAGGTCCTGGGCCACAATTTTCGCGATTGCGCCAAACCAATCGATAAAATATTCTGTTTCCGATGTAGTTGGGCAGATGAATATAGTCCGTCCTGTCCGAAATGTTTAGCGGGAAACGAGAGGAGGAACAACCCATCAACCCGGGGGGTTCGCTTCGATTAAATTTACCCGGAGTTCAAGTGTCGAAGCCGACAAAGCCTCTTGAACTTCCACAAATTGAAATTTTAAAACCGATTAAGAATCTTGAATTACCAAACGATAACAAAGATGATTGTAGAACAATCCCTATTATGAATAAAGAACATGAACCGAACACAGATTTGAATTTTAGAAATGAATTAACAGAACCTTTATACCGAAAGCCTTTTCATGAAAGGTTGCGTAATTACTGTGAAGTGCGAAGAAGAGTAGTCACTTTTCCAGAATTATCCAAACGGATACGACGAACAAGGGAGCGCTTCCATCGGAAGCGGACTACTTATCGTAACATCGCGTCTGCAACAATAGGCCGAGAATCGAATCACCCACGTCCTTATGTGACGGTTGGTTTATTCGGAGACAGTTTCCTAGGTCTTCTCGATTCAGGGGCCAGCATAAGTTGCTTAGGCACCAATATACTGCCCTATTTGAAAGACACGGTCCACGGCCGATGGACAAAAGCAATCCATAGTGGGAGTGATCACTACAGCGATCCAATATAAAAGTGTGACTAAAGATATGGATTTGTATATCGTGCCGTCGTTAAGCCAACGTCTGTATTTAGGCGTCGACTTCTGGCAGAAATTTCAGATCGCGCCTCATGTAATTGCGGGTCTTTCAGGAATTGCGACCGGTGGGCCAGATGAGAGACACACCAACCAGATTAAGTTGAATATGGAAGAGTCTAAACGACTAGAAGCAGTTGTTCGTGGATTTCCTTCTTTCGCAGTCAATGGACTCGGGAAGACAAATCTAGTACAACATTACATAGATACAGGCGATGCCGTACCTATAAAGCAGAGGTACTATCCCGTATCTCCAGCGATACAAACTCTTATGTATGCGGAGTTGGACCGCATGCTTTCGTTAGGAGTCATCGAGGAAAGTTCCAGCGCATGGAGTTCCCCAGTGGTGCTTGTACGCAAACCTGGTAAGAACCGATTGTGTCTGGACTTTCGGAAGCTGAACTCAGTAACCAAGAAAGATGCTCGTCCAATTGCCCATATAGAGGGGCTGCTAGCACGTCTGACAGAGACACGTTATATTTCTAGCGTGGATCTGAAGGATGCGTTTTGGCAGATACCGCTGGAGCAAAGTTCGAGGGAGAAGACCGCTCTTACGGTACCTGGCCGACCACTGTACCAATTTAAGGTCATGCCCTTCGGTCTGTGTAATGCGGCACAAAGTTTGAGCTACCTGATGAGTCGCGCAATCCCATCAGGATTGCGAGATCAAGTATTCGTTTACTTGGACGATCTATTGGTTGTGTCTAGGGACTTCGACGAACATCTGCAGACGCTGGAGATAGTCGGAAAGTGCTTGACTGATGCAGGACTGACGATTAACGTTGAGAAGTCGAAGTTTTGTTTTGATGAGCTTCACTATCTCGATTATAAGGTCGGTCAGGGTTGCTTGAAAGCTGATCCAGACAAGATCACAGCAATCACTAACTTCCCTTTACCAACCACAACTCGCCAAGTTCGCCGATTCCTCGGTATGGCAGGTTGGTATCGGCGATTCGTTAAAGATTTCAGCAACCTAGCCGCACCATTGACCGAGACATTGAAAAAAGGAAAAGTATTCAAGCTAGGCCCAGAAGCTATTGAAGCATTCCTGCAAATCAAGCAAGCTTTGACTTCAGCGCCTGTGTTAGTCAATCCGGGCTTCTCCAAAGAATTCATCATTCTCTGCGACGCATCCGCGACTGGCATCGGATGTGTACTCTGTCAGCGAGACGAATCCGGGGCGGAGCAGCCTATATACTACTTCTCTCGGAAACTGAATGCTGCACAGAGAAACTATTCGGTGACAGAGCGCGAGTGCTTAGCAGCTTTTGAAGGTATCCAGAAGTTCAGATCGTTTGTTGAGGGATACCATTTTCGGGTGATTACAGATCATTCCAGCCTGAAATAGCTGATGACAATGAAGGATCCAAGCGGAAGATTGGCGAGGTGGAGTATGCTACTACAAGGTTTCGATTTCTTGGTGGAGCATAGGAAAGGTACTTTGAATGTCGTGCCAGACGCTCTATCAAGAGCTTATGAACACGATGAGTTGACAGTGTGAGCATTTCTTTCATGTCTTCCACAGAGCGATGCCTCGGAGGTACTCCACATCGATCTTGAGGATCCGTGCTTTAAGTCTGAAGGTTATCTTGATATCATCAGTCATATCAGGAAGGAACAGGAACGGTTACCTGACCTGAAAGTGTCAGAAGGTTATATTTATAAACGCACCAGACATGCGGTTGGCAATCCTTTGGCGGACGATCTAACTTGGAAGTTGTGGGTCCCATCAGAGATGACGGAATCTCTAATCTCATTGGCGCACAATCCGCCGCGTGCTTCGCATGGTGGTGTGGTGAAAACAGTTTACCGGTTGAAAGACAGATTTTACTGGCCAGGTATGTACACCCAGGTCAAACTATACGTAGACCGATGTGAAACGTGTAAGACCAGTAAAGCAGCGAATATGACATTGCGAGCAGAAATGGGAAACAGCTTTGAGGTTGATAGACCTTTTCAACATTTGTATGTTGACTTTCTTGGGCCGTACCCCAGATCGAGAGCGGGCAATGTTTATATCGTGATCGCGTTAGACCATTTAACGAAATTCGTCTTCATCAAGCCTTTACGCAAAGCAACAGCCGCGAGCGTGGTCAAATTTCTGAAAGACGAACTATTCTTGATTTACGGAGTGCCAGAGAGCATCCTCTCTGATAATGGCACGCAATTTGTTGGTAATGAGTTTCAGAAATTTCTAGATATTTTCGGGGTCAAACACTACCGAACGGCAGTGTATGCTCCCCAGTCAAATGCAAGTGAACGCGTCAACCGTTCAATCCTCGCGGCCATCCGGTCATATGTCAATCCTCGACAGACGGATTGGGATGCCCATCTGTCTTCGATCAGTAGTGCTTTACGCACGACGGTACATTCAACTCTTTCGATGTCCCCATACGAAGCCCTATTCGGACAACGTATGATAGAATATGGGGCAGACTATCGTCTTCTGAGAGAGTTGGGTGGACTGAACTGTTCGGAGATAGATTGGCTCCCCAAGGTCGCCAAAATGAACATCGTTCATTCATACTTGAAGGAAGCATTAGTCAAGACACATGAAGCATATGAGAAGCACTACAACCTCCGTAGTAGAATTATAATGTTCAAAGTAGATGATGAGATCTTTGCGAGAAATCATGTCTTGAGTGACGCAACCAAGCATTTAAGTGCGAAGTTGTGTCCTAAATTTGTAAAAGTTCGAGTCATTCGAGTAATCGGAAATAATTTGTACGAAGTCGAAGATAGGCGAGGCCATAAGTAGACCTGCCATACTAAAGATTTAAAAAGGTAGGACACCTGAGATACAACCATATACCAGACTTGCACACTTCATTTACATTTTTGTTTTCTTCTGAGAACGTAAATATTTTTACCAGACACGACATACAGTACGTCACAGTACTTCATTACCTGCAATTAATCTTATTTTTTTTTGTATGTCCGTGTAACGATAAAATAAAGAAAAAGACCATTATCCACGTCACCAATAGCAATCTCCTACAAGACCCCACACAGTGGTCTCATATTAGACACCATTCTGTAACGTAAACGATGACCTAAACCTGGAATGTAAGAAAAGCCACAAATGTGAAATGAGTTATACCTTACCATTAACCTGCTGATGAGAGACCACGGTCCCTACCAGATGACGCTTACAACGCTTACAAGAAGACAAATCTCCGTGGAACGAACTGCTGTCTCCTATAGACAGTGTTCCCTCAGTGTTGAAAGAAACTTACCACAGTAATTATTAAAGACCTCCCTGTTTCCTACCAGAGACCTGTGACACATCCACTTCTACCCACGACTGATCCATTTTCTTCTAAGCATCGACTCACTCCCATTGCTTCTCTTTATCCCCCTTTCCACTCACAGAAACTTACTCTTTTCGGTCTAGTTCTAAAATCTTCTTATCGACCGTCAAGTAAAACCTACTACCACAAGCTGTAGATGAACTAGCTTGTCATCCTTCTACTGTACTCACAACAAAACCCAAAGACAAAACCAAATAACTCACTACAATACCAAATTCTTCAAGGAATGTACACTGGTTCGGTCGCCATGGACACTAGCTCCAATGTGACTCCTTAAAGGATTCATAGTGGAAAGGCTGTTACTAAGTTCAGACTACAAGACTGCTCTTAGAGAACTCTCTCTAAGACCGCAGATCCACTTAGTCGAGACAAAGTAACACTTGGGTTGTGATCGACCTTCGCATCCGGTTCGCACGCACGCCCTCAACTAGCTCACAAGGGTCGTGCATTCTTGCTCAGGGATCGACAACGTTGTTACCTCTTTTAACCAGTGCGAACCTACTGAAGTTTTAGATGTTAGAAAACTCAGAAAAACAAATTCAAATATTCTTTGCTGGGGCCTGATCAACAAACGCCGAGAAATAATGTTTCGAAAGTGTAATTGAGTTGGAAGGCCTACTCAACCTAAAAAGTGTATTGTATAAGACTGTCTAGAAAATCGCACGCATAGCGAGCCGCTACATAAAAAGTATCCTTAGGTGTTCGAGGATCAAGCGCCATAGGCTCAGTCAGCTTAATCAGCGCAAAGGGTTATCTAAGTAGCTGACTAGAGGGAGCAGATCATCACCTACTCACGCTCTTATAAAATAGTGAAGGGAGGGAAGATGTTATGTTACTCCCTTCTGGCTTCTATACCCACCCATGTGGAATTGTTCCATCATCTCGGAACTAATTTCCACCATTGACCCACGGTGCCGAGTGATCATGAAAACATGTCACTATAAAAATGTTCATGGTCCCCAAAAAGTAAAAAGACGACAAGAAACGGACTTGCCTACATCATCACACTATAACCGAAATATCGACCTATTCGTTATCTGAACATTCGACCTATACACCACACTATATCTCACTACAATACGATATGTTATTCCATTATCCACCTACACTTGAGGTATGTCCACCCCTCCCAACGTACTTACTTACACGCCATTGTATTTAAACAATAATTCTGAAAGTGATTTAAGAAATGAATCACTGTCCATAAGACAGCATGAAAAAACCACTGAATTCGAAAAACGTTATAAAGTTATTTTTATTAAAGTTTGCTTAATACTACAGTTATTCTTATCAATGTCTAAATTATTCAAAAACTAAACCAGAAAAATCGATAAATTCTAAACCTAATTTCATAAAAACTAATTATTCTCTTTATCAAGATATTATCGTGATCTAAAAAAAAGAAAGTAAGATAAGGTGAAATATGCCTTATCGACAAATTGTGTTTACGTAAATTCATTTTAATTTGTATATAAAGCAACTGTTAGCTTCGTACAATTTGTTGTTGTAGTTAATAATTATAAAAAAAAAATGATGCGCTGAAGAGAAATGTACTTAAGTATCATTGGTCTTAGCTCGCTTGTAAAAAAAAAAAGTTGTTTTTAAACGGATCTTGTTAACTTTCAAATCTTTAAAAACGTTTCAAAATACATTTGATTATCTTTTACTGGGACGATATTCATTATCAAAAGACTATAAATTCAGTTAAAACAAAACTGACTTTACGATAGGATATGTACTGTATTGAATTACGCGAGGATGTGAAACTTCTAACGAAACCCAAAAGAAACCGGAGAACATGGGACGTTAGCCCAAGGGTTTATGCTTTGGAAATGAGAGAAGGGAGATAGTAAGAGAGATAGATTGTAATAATATAGTAATATGATTTAAAATATGGTTTATCAAAAAATATGTTTCAATATATTATTAAACAATATAGTTAACAGACGTGATGGATCGGGAGAGCTCTCTGGAACCAGACGCTGAAAAGTTAGAAAAGTATTATTCAAAAAAAAAGTTTCTACTATAACCATATGTAAGATCATCTATACCAAAGATACTACTCTATATCTTCGTACTGTATCGTTACCTTCCTCGAAAACAATGATGAGTTATCTACTATTCATCAAAGATAACTTTCACACAAAAAGCGTATTATCTTTCCAAGTGACCGGTATAGTGTCACTGTACTGTAAACGTAGTTTACAAACATCAATAATATCCGACATACAAACAGATATTGCACAATAGGTACACACAAAGAATGTAAAATGACTAATTGAGATAGGTCAGTGTAAATTGACCTCAGATTTCCGTAAAGGAAGAAGAAAATCTTAAAGGAGATCTCCAAATTAACTTCAAAAGACTTCCAGCTGGATGAACTAACCACGCCGAAGCTAAAGTAAGTATAGAAAGAGTGGGAACTACCAAGTTCCAAATGAAAAAGAGCCTAGGGAGTTATAACGTCCACTAGAACAGTGACAAAAAAAGAAATCAATAAATTGAAAAACGAAGAAAGTGGTGTTGTATAGACACTAACACAAGACAGGATAGTTTTAAAGAAAAAGATTTTGAGAAATGGTCCTGACGGACAGTGAAGGAAGTAGTTCGGTACTATAACCGACGGAATGCGTAATGTGCTGCTTACAGGAATCGACAATGAGTTCCAAGCGTTGGCACGAAAGTACTATCCGCACGTAGGATTCAGTTCAGAAACAGACAGGAAGTTCTTAAAAGAAATCAATCCTGGGATCTGACCATGTATTCATGTCACCAAAAAAAAGTAAAAGCGCCGTGGAGGCAGTGAAAAAAATAAAAAAAAAACTAGTGAAGGCTTCAAGGAGTCCAAAATGGATCTCGAAAATTAAAAGAAAATTTCAACTTTCTCTATAGTCACACACATAAAAACACAAATGTTCACAAAATTAAATATTATTTTTCAGAATTTCACTTATTAAGTATGTTGATCTTTTCTAAATATATTAAAGATAGAAATAATTCACTATAATAGTCATAATATAAGATGATATATATATATGTATGCACAGGTAAGTAAAATAAATTTAAGTTTCACTCGACGAGTATTTCAGGGTGCTCTTCTGGGCACTAAATGTAGATAGCTCCACCGTCCGTGGAGTTTGTAGACGACAGCTTGAGTGTTCACACTCACAGGATGCTGTTCTTTGCAGGGAACTTATGATAACTTGGACACTCTGTGTGTCACGCCACTTGTATGCTCTTGTAGATGTTAGCCAGGGGCTTTTGGGTATATATGATTCAGGGACAAAAATAACAAAAATGTTACCTGGATGTTGTGTCGTATATGACTAAAAACGTTTATCGTTAAACTTTATTATGTCGCAGGACGAATTGATGTTTTTCAGGATGTAGCGTATCACATGGTCGGTCGGACAAACCGAGTGCCATGCGGATCACTAACGTGTTCCATAGAACCATGTGGTTCACAAAAAAAAAAAAAATGCGTCGAATTCCCTCGTGGCTCCTGTATATCGGAGGAATAATATGGTGAAACGTAAGACGGTGGCGTCTAACTTGTTATCGAAGCAAGTAATAGGGCTTCAAAAGGATGAGAATTCCATGTGGATGTGGAAAAAAAAAACATCACGCGTTGCCATTGACTGCTTTCCCATGGATATGCAAAGACAACCTACCAGATCTTAACTGGATAAGACAAGACATCGAAGACTACTACACTACTGACAATGCTTCAAGTGTGAATGAGATATTTTTTACTGACAAAATGTCCTCTTATTGCCTGCGACAATTAAATGGAGTGACCAACGACTCGGGAAAGACTTTGGATTTAATATTCTTCTCCCTCAATGTAAACACTGCTGCTGCTGTAACACGATCTACAAATATTCTGACTGTCGAAGACCGTCATCATCCTGCCTTGGACATCGCCTTAAACCTCAGCATGGGCTCTTCTACCAACCAATATAATACCAAACTTGAGTTCAACTATTCAAAATGTAATTATGTCTTATTATGTAATATGTTAAGTATGATCGATTGGGATATTTTATTTTATAATTGTAATATTAACGAAATGTGTAACATATTCTATATAACTCTGTTCAACTGCTTCTGTGATACTGTACCATTTAAAAAACCTCGGAATATTTCTAGTTCACCACCATGGTTTGATAGTCATCTTAAACTCTTAAAAAACAAAAGGAACAAAGCATGGACAAAATATATCAAAACAAGAACTGATGGAGATTATACAACCTTTCTAATCATTAGTCAACTTTTTACTGAATACTCGAATATTGCATACGATAGCTATATTCTTAAATTAGAAAATGATCTTAAGTCGAACCCAAATAGTTTTTGGAACTTCGTGAATAAAAAGAAAAAAACTAGTAGCTACCCTAATACAATGTCTGACTCTTCTTCAACTAGCACTAATCCCTTAGTAATTGCTAACATGTTTGCTAACTATTTCAAAACTGCTTTTGAGATAACTGATTATGGTGACACCTCTTGTAATTCTTTTTCTTCTACCACTTCTTTCTCTCATCTAGACTCTATAAACTTTGATATTTACTTGGAAACTATAAAGCTTAATATTCTAAAACTTGACGAATGTTTTAGTCCAGGACCTGACGGAGTACCTTCTTCTATTTTAAAGAATTGTGTTGACCATTTATCTTATACTTTATGTGTTCTATTCAATGAATCTATTTGTAACTCTATCTTTCCCTCTATCTGGAAAAGTGCCTATATCACGCCAACTCATAAAAAAGGTCCAAAAAATGAAATTAAAAACTACCGTCCTATTGCCAAGTTATCCGTAATACCTAAACTGTTTGAGTCCATTATATGTAACACTCTTTCCTTTTATTGTAGTTCAATTGTTTGTGAAAGTCAACATGGTTTTATGAAAAAGAAGTCGACTGTTACTAACTTGTTAAATTTTACCTCGTTTTGCTTAGATGTATTTGAAGACCATGGACAAGTAGATTCTGTGTTTACTGACTTTAGCAAAGCCTTTGACAAGTTATGCCATAAAACGCTAATCAAAAAAATGGACAGTCTTGGATTTAGCTCTAAGTTTCTAAAATGGATATCCTCATATTTAAGTAACAGACATTACAATGTAGTCTTCTTAAATGAACTTTCAACTAATTTTGTAGTCAACTCCGGTGTCCCTCAGGGTAGTCACTTAGGACCAATTTTATTTATATTATTTATTAACGACTTAGCTTTGACCATTAAAAACTCTTCAATATTAATATATGCAGATGACGTAAAAATTTTTAAAAGTATTAAATCACAATCTGACTGCTTGTTATTACAGGAAGACCTTGTTCTATTTCGGGAGTGGTGCAATCTAAACCGTCTTGTCTTAAATGTCGACAAGTGTAAAAGTATGACTTTTACACGCAAACAAAATCCCTTTGTATTTAGTTATATGTTTGATCTGTCACCGTTAAACAATGTCTCTGTATTCTCTGACCTTGGTATAATCCTAGACTCAAAACTAACTTTCAACTTTCACTTGGACTATATAACTAAAAAAGCCAATAGAATGCTAGGATTCATAAAGAGATTTAGTCGCGACTTTCAGGACCCTTATGTTTTAAAACTTTTGTTTGTATCGTTCGTAAGGCCAATACTAGAGTACGGATGTGTAGTATGGTCACCATATTACTCTATTCACATAAATAGACTTGAAGCAGTTCAAAGAAGGTTTATGCGTTTCTGCCTACGTTTCTTTTCTTGGTCTCCAAATAATATTCGTCCTCCTTACTCTCATAGACTTGCGCTAGTTAAACTTCCCTCTATCACCCATCATAGGCAATACCTTCAGTTTTGCTTTATTACTAATGTGATGAATGGCTCTATACTATCTCCATCAGTTCTGAGTAGATTTAACTTTAGTTTCAGTCGTACAAGCATAAGGCTGCAACAACCTCTACAACTACCTTTCAGTAGATCAAACTATGGTGCCAATAATCCAATAAATCAAATGGTCTTAATCTTTAATAAGTATTATTTTCTTATAGTTTCGATAAATGATAATTTCAAAAGCGAATCTTTCAAAACTTTATTTTATAATGCCTTAGCATAAATGCAGGCTTTTATTAATTAATTGTAATTCATGATAATTTTGTACTTTGTAATAATTGCTTAGATATAGATATATGTAGTTCATAAGTTTGTAAACGTTAGTTATTAACGACTTAAATAAATAAATATATTTTAAGGGTCGGTTCCTGCCCTGTACAAGAACCCTAGTGAATATAAAAAGAATTTTTATAAATCACTAGTCATAAAAAGTTTAGATGCTTCCTTGAAAATTCAAGGAAAAAGCATCGGCGACAAAATTCAATGTCCGCCATGATGTTTGCAGACAAAAAAAAAGAATAAAAAAAAAACTTACCTATAATAGGGTATTTTTTGGTGGCTACACAATTAATAATTGCCGTATGCAATTACTGAATAATCCTTCAAAAGGATATAATATATTTAGGATTAATAAACTCACTCGCGAACAAGAAAAGATTTTGTGAAATATTAATTCTCTGCTGCATAAAATCAAACTTTTCAATTTTCTTAAGAAACGACTTAACAAGATGAGGGTTGGAAATTTAATGAACTGGCACAGACAATATTTCTGAAGCCACGCCTCTGTCTGGTTTCCAATAGCAACAATAATGACTGGACGAGACTTTTCCCGCGTTCTTTTAGTTAACAACAGATTTGCGTTCGGAAAAGTTAACAATACGAAGTGCGTTAAGTGTTACGTAGTAACGTAATGCTGCTTCGCACTGACAATTATGTAAAAATGAAAATTGACTTTAATGACATTTATCTTTATTTCTGTCAACTTATTTTGACACTATAATGTTTGTGTCGATTGGTAGAATGAATTTGTATCATATTTTCTCCAGTGTGAGAGAATTTTCGTACCTGTCAAATTCTGACATTTAGCTTATTTTGGACGGAAATCGGTTCTAATTTGACACATTCGCTTCCAAATCAACAGTACCGTCATTAATATGACGTTAAACTCATTTTAATCGCACAGATAACTAATTATAGCTATGTCAACTGTCAGTCAAGATGTGATGACTGTACTAACTGTGAATTTTCGAAATGGACTGAAATTTCTTTGTTAGACAGTTGTAATGGGCACATAAATCATGATTCCTATGGAATACATAATTAACATGAGCAATGCAACAGCTAACTGTCACTATCTGTCAAAAATCGAAATCAACCAGTTTTCATCGAACAGACCTTAATTGTACATCTGGTCGGAACGGGCTTCTGTTATAGCATTGGACATGCATTTTGAAGTTCATTCCAATCGGATTTCCAAGAGAAACAGAAAGATGGTAGGAAAGAGATGAGACGTAGCGTCTAATTGGACGGACAGTAACCTAAAGCAAAAACGAAAATGCCGGAAGTGTTCGTCAGCCAAAATCCTTCTGCACGCTGGCATGTAGCAATAGAATGTGCCAGAAAGAGTGCGTCTGAGCTCACTTCAAATTTTCTCGCTTCGGATTTTTCATTCTAGATTGAGTTCAGTAAAGATTAAGACAGGATGGTTCTGATATAAGATAACTCCTTATCGAATTTTGTATTCTGGTGTAGAAATTGGGCAACTAATGCCATTCTTAAAATTTTTGAAACTTCTCGATTTTTAAAGGGAAATGTCATTAGGAAGATGGACCAATCGGGTTTCCTAAAATTGCCGCAAGGTGACACCAGTGTTGCGGTGACAAAGTTTTCCCTACAAATCTCAAGGATCGAGACAAGTATCACTTGCCTAGATACTTGTGAAAAAGGACAACTTGAGTCTACCTATATCTCTATCACTCTAATCGATTTCCTTTCTCACTACAAAAAAAAATCTGAACCTACAAATTACTTATCACAACTATTGACTCTCTCAACTTCATCTTCTATCTACCTCATTGTTATGCTATACTACCTTTTTATAAAAGTGAAATAACCTGAAACAATTATACACAAAAAAAAACTACACAAGAGTCTCGTGCACAGCTGAGTAGCCGGGCATGAGAAAAATAAAACTATTTTTATCACAGTATGATTTACTTTTTTAAATCCTTAAGCCTAGTACTCAGTTCGCGCTAAACTAAATTTTATCTCTACAATATTTATCTCTACACACCTTTGCTAAAAAGGCGCGCTAAATTTTGAAGTTGGAGAGATTAAAGATACTATAAGGCAAGTTATGGATTCATACAAAAAAATTTGTTTGAGATGACAATCAAATATAACATAATAATTACATATATCGAAGACGAAAAAAGATGGTCAAAAAATTCTGTCCGTCTGTCTGTATGTATAGACACCTACAGCCCAAACGGGTGGGCCGAATTGCTTCAAACTTGGTATATATGTATAGAGTTTTTAAGGCATTGTACAGAGGGGAAATGGAAATTTTTTTAGCTAAAAAAATAACGGTACCTGCTTAATATACGTTACGCTAAAGCTTATTTTTCTAGAAAACATATGGCGAAACAAAATTTAAAAAAAAGTCCAAAAACGGTACTTTCAATTGGCCCGTTTTTTTGCTTTCGACTATCTCGAAAACGGCTCAACCGATACTTTCGAAATTTCACACATATATAGGTGCAAGTACCTCAATTTATACTGCATACCAATATTTTTTTCTGTATTTAAAAAAAAATTAAATTAAAAAAAAATTAATATGTACTTTAAAAACTGCGCATTAAACTTCTTTTTTTTAAATTATAAATATGTTAATGTATTTGCTGAATACCTATGAACTGGCGTTTTAATTTTTTTTTTTACAAAAAACTTTTCTCAAAATCCGCTCCAGATTTTTATAAATTTATTCTCAAATTCAAATTTTTCCAAGAAATAAAATGGCGTACCTATTTTTCAGCTCAAATTAGTTGAAGTATCTATTTAAGAATTTTAAAAAATTAGTTTTTATCAAAATCTCAAGCCCCAAAACCACTGTCACACATTAGAGCAAGTTCATGCGACCCAGTAGTGCATTTTATTTAATATACCTACATTATGTAGCCACTTAGCAATTATCGAACAAGTTCAAGAGCAAGTTCGTGCGACATTCACAAGACCTTCTAACAACTGTCAGAATTTATCTTGTGAAATAATGTGTTTTACATTCTTTCGCAAGCTAAATTTTGTGGAGACTTTTTTCTTAGCCGTTAGCCTGACACCTGGAATTTAGCTTGAAGTGAGTACTACTCAGCTAAAAACCCAAGCTAAAATTTATTTTGGGTGGAAATTTGTATGGAAGATAAATTTTAGCGCGATCTGAGTACTAGGCTTTAGTATGAGAAGTGGCCACGTACCCTTTCTCATCTTCTACATCATATAAGTTGTTACCTCGAGTCTTAACAACTGTTACTTTAATAAACTTCGGCGATAGCTTAGCGCTAAAATGTTTACTCGCATCACTCAAAACTATGTTTCTTTTATAGATGACATCCCCCACCTGAAAATAAACTGCACGACTTCTGAGATTATACACTTTCTCATAAGCATCGTGTGTCTTTTCTAACGCTGTCTTCAAATAGGTATGAAGAATATTCATCTTTGCCACCTTGGGCAACCAATTGATCTCAGAGTTATTAAGTCCTCCCAACTCGCGTAATAGCTTGTAGTCCGCTCCATGTTCAATCATCCTTTGACCGAATAAAGCCTCATATGGCGACATTGTCAAAGCTGAATGGACAGTTGTGCGTAAAGCACTACTAATGGATGACAAATGCACATCCCAATTAGTTTGTTTTGGATCTACATAAGATCTAACTGCGGCTAAAATGGACCTATTAACTCTCTCACTAGCATTAGCTTGAGGTGCATAAATCGCCGTCTTATAATGTTTGACACCAAACATTTTCAACATTTCTTTAAAGTCTTTAGAAATAAATTGCGTTCCGTTATCGGATAAGATACTCTCGGGTACACCATATAAAAGAAAAATATCTTCTCGTAAAAACTTAATAACTTCTGCAGCTGTGGCTCGCTTAAGGGGTTTAATAAACACGAACTTTGTGAGTTGGTCTAAAGCAATAACGATGAAAGCATTCCCATTCCTGGATCTTGGATAAGGACCAAGGAAATTCACATATAAATGTTGGAAGGGCCTTTCAACTTTAAAACTCTCTCCCATTTCAGCTCGTAAAGTCTGGTTGGAAGCTTTTGTTGTCTTGCATGTTTCACAACGATCAACATATTGCTTCACCTGCGAAAACATACCAGGCCAATATAATCTTTCCCTTAACCTATACAATGTTTTAACGACACCACCGTGAGAAGCTCTGGGCGGATTATGTGCCATGGAGATTACAGATTCGGTCATACTCGACGGTAACCATAATTTCCATGCCAGATCATCCAATAGAGGATTCCCAACTGCATGCTTCGTTCTCTTATATATATATATCCCTCAGATATCTTCAAGTCTGGTAATCGATCCTGCTCTTTGCTGATGTGACTGATAAGCTGTAAGTATTCTTCGGACTTGAATCCCGGATTGTCAAGGTCAATGTGGAGCACCTCCTCGGTTTCGACTTGTGCAACACTGGATATGTAGCTCTCTGCCGTTAAAGCATCAGCTTCGTACACTCTAGAAAGAAGTGTTCCTTTCCTGTGTTCAACCACGAAGTCGAACCCTTGAAGTCTCATACTCCACCTGGACAGACGACCGGTAGGGTCCTTCATGTTCATCAACCATTTCAGGCTTGAGTGATCAGTGATTACCTTGAATTTATATCCTTCGATATACGAACGGAATTTCTGAATTCCTAAAAATGCAGCGAGGCATTCGCGTTCAGTAACGGTGTAGTTCCTCTGCGCAGCATTCAATTTCTGAGAGAAGTAGTAAATGGGGCGTTCAGCTCCGTTCTCATCTCGCTGGCAGAGTACGCATCCGATACCGGACGCTGATGCATCGCATAAAATAATAAACTCCTTCTCGAAATCAGGGTTTATCAAAACAGGTGTTGTTGTAAGTGCTTTCTTAATGTTTTCGAATGCTGTCTGAGCTTCGGAATTGAAATCGAAAGCCTTACCTTTCTTAAGAGTGTCAGTGAGTGGGGCAGCCAAGGTTGAAAAATTTTCCACAAACCTCCGATACCAACCAGCCATTCCTAAGACACGCCTAACTTGGCAAGTGGTTGTCGGCATCGGGAAGTTGATAATAGCAGCAACCTTATCAGGGTCTGCTTTCAAACATCCTTGTCCCACTTTGTATCCTAAGTACTGTAATTAATCGAAACAAAACTTTGATTTCTCAACATTAATAGTGAGTCCTGCTCTATCCAACTCTCTACTAATGATCTTTAAAACTGCTAAATGTTCCTCGAAAGTTTTCGTCACCACCAAAAGGTCGTCTAAATACACGAAGACTCGGTCCTGCAACTCGCGTGGAACAACTAAATTCATCAAATACGTTAGACTTTGAGCGGCGTTGCAAAGACCGAAAGGCATCACGTTGAATTGGTACAACGGCCTTCCTGGAACCGTAAAGGCTGTCTTTTCCTTCGCGCTCTCCTCCAGTGGTATCTGCCAGTACGCATCTTTCAAATCCACGCTTGATATGAAACGTGTCTCCGAAAGACGTAACAGCAGTCCCTCGATGTGCGCAATAGGACGCGCATCTTTCCTGGTAACCATATTGACTTTCCTGAAGTCCAAGCAAAGTCGATCCTTGCCAGGCTTGCGTACAAGCACAACAGGTGAGGACCATGGACTATTGCTTTCTTCAATAACCCCTAGTGAAAGCATGCGGTCTACTTCTACGTACATCAGAGACTGCACCACTGGGGAGACCGGATAATACCTTTGCTTGATTGGAGGAGCATCCCCCGTATCAATACCGTGTTTTACCCAATCTGTTTTGCCTAAACCCTTTTGTGTGAATGACGGAAAACTTCGTATCACATCTTCGAGTTTAGCATTCTCTACATTTGTCAACTTACACTTATTGACTAATTTATCTTTAACTTCAACATCATGTTGAAATGACAAACTGGAAATTACATTTGGCGCAATTTGAAATTTGGACCAAAAATCGACACCTAAGTATAAACGTTGAGCTAGTGTCGGAACGACATAAAAACTCATGCTATGAGTAGCACCTTTATACTTAACGTCAGTTGTGACTAATCCACAAATTTGTTGTTTCTGCCCGTTAGCGGTTGAAACACTTGAATTAACCTTTTTAACTGTAATATTTTTATTGGACAAGTAAGTTAAAACATCAGCGCCAAGGCAACTGATACTTGCGCCAGAGTCTAATAGACCCAATATCTTGTCTCCAAAAATTTCAACGTTGACATAAGGGCGAGGATCTCCAGATTCTCTTTCTAATGTCGTTGAAGCTATATTCTTATATAATAGTCATTTTTCCTTAAATCTGATTCGAGTTCGTCTAATACGATTAGACAATTCAGGATAATTCATTATTCGCTTACGGACTTCATAATAATTTCTAAGCCTTTCATGAAATGGCTTTCTTATAAATTCATTTTTCTTAATATTAATATTCAAATCATTTGGTGTTGTTGCATTAACAACAGGTTTATTAACTGGTTTTAAAATAGTAACAGGAGTCTTGAGAGTAGAAGATTCTTCGGCACTTAAAACTCCGGGCTCATCTGTTAGGAGCGAACCCCCCCGGATATTGGGTTCCTCCTCCTTAAGTTTCCCTGACATTTTGGACAAGTAGGAAAAATAACGTTCTCCAATCCACAACGGAAACAAAACTTCCTATCAACAGGTTTACTGCATTCCCTGAACCCATGCCCTACGCTTAAGCAATTCCAACACTTCCAAGTGTTTTTATCTCTGTGTACGTTATGTACAGCTTCTACACTTGAAGTTAAAGCTACAGCTAAATCATCTGATTCTTCCACAACTTCGTTTACGAAACGTTTTGTCGGAATTCGGTGCGTGTTCGGCACAAAAGAAGATCGCGTGCTCTCCTGTCGATCGAGAAACTTTTCAATTGTTCGGCATACATATGCCATCTGTCTAAGACTATGAGTACTGAAAGTAATGAGTAGCTCACCCATTCGTCTTTTCACATTCGTCTTTATAATCTCAATAATTTCTCTCTCCGACTTCGGAACACGCATCCTCGAATTAATCAACATTAAAACGTCGTAGGAATCATTGAATGATTCATTTGACTGCTGCTTTCGATCTGAAAGCTTTCAAGACAATTCGGAGTCTGTTTCAAGACTTCGAAATTGTTCGATTAAACCGGACTGAAGCGAACTCCAAGAAGTGTGTGGATTACTCTTCAAGTACATCCAGTACCATGACTTTGCTTGTCCTGACACAAAATGATGAAAATTCACCGTCAACTCATCCCATGGAACACCATAACTGTACCTTACGCGTTCTAATCGAAATAGAAAATCGTCGACAGACATGTTACGACCGTCAAATCTAATTCCCCACTTATGGTATTGCGGAAATTTGCTATATGACGTGGCGTTAGAAGGTACTTGTCTCCTGGGTGATGAAGCTTCCGGAGAATTATCTAAATTAATCGCATTCATTTGCGTAAGGAAATCGTCTAGATTAGAACCGTTAGGCATATCTACTGGATGTCCTGAAGGAGCATTCCGAGTAAGACCTGGTTCATTGTTTGGGGTTGGATAATTTTCCAAATTTCTAGATAGATTACGTATTTGATCTGTAGGATTGCCTGTATTTGTTCTGTTCGGAACGTCAGCTATTCTGACCCTATTTGTCGCTTGACTAACTGCCTGTCTAGGTGCGAGATTTTGAGAAGTAGAGTGTTGATTGCTTGAAGAAGGGGGTAATGTTTGAAATAAATTAGTCAATTGCTCAAGAAGTTGAGCTGGACTTTGTCGTATTTCCTCTTTCATGACTCGCCTATCCTCTTCCCTGTGTAAGTCAACTGTCGCTGTAATCATCTCTTGAAGAGTAAGAGAATCTTCAGTTACATTGCGTCTATTGTCAAAACTATCGTTGACGACACGACCATTGGCATTACCAAGAGGCATAGTACCATCATTAATCCCTAACGGACTAGATACATCTTCGAGTCTCATTTCTTCTCTCCTTTGATCTTCACCGTTACTTGCAGCTTGTGGGTCAGCCATAATTACAACATCTAAAAACCTTGAATTATAAGTGCTCAGACGGATTAATCTCCTATTTCCACTACTCATTCAACTGTGCTAGTAAAACTCTTGTATAAACACAAAACTAATGAAACACAATCGAAGTGACAAAAAAAAATTAAACAGTGCTTAAAATTAAAGTATTTGTAGTGAAACGGATCACTTAGTAATTCAAATCAAAAAATATAGTCCTACAAAGAGAAGGCTCCTTGTAGACTAGATGAGATCCTGTAAAAAAAAAAGTTTGACTCTTAAAGAAAATATTCCAAGATTTCTTCAAAGTCAAAAGAAAAAATTTTACTTAATGATATACTAAACTATTCTTATCTTGTTTTTGAATCGTAATCTGAATTCAATAATTACTGATTCAAATCAAAACTAAACGTATGTACTAATAACTAAACTAACTTCTCAGAAACTATCTTGAAAGTTATTAAACTTAAAAATAAGTAAATATTATTTGTTGTGGCGACACCGCCAAAAACTCTAAACTATAACGATTGCAACACTGCAAAAATATCTCAAAAACTTGGGCAACACTGCCACTAAAAATCTCAAAAAACTGCGACACCACGAAAAATTACCAGAATCTATCTTAGTTAACGTCTCTAAGACAAATTCCAAACTCACAAAAACTCAGGATTTCCTTTTAGTTAACGTCTCTAAAAGAAAAATCCCTATATCCCTAAAATTAGCCGTCACGGGACGCCCGGCAGATGTGAAACATCCAAGTTTACATTATAATTCATAATTTTGAAAAACCATCAAACAAATATGGAGTGAAATAATTTTTAATAATTTAGTGTTTCGTTAATTAAATCAATATATTTGTCTTATCATTTTATTATAATATCAGTTATTACAGATTATAAGAATTCATTTATAAGCACATAGGAACAAAATTTTCCTCAACCCACCCATCAGATACCGCCATACTCCCAACCCACCTACAACTAGCAACCAACCACCCACCATTTTTTATAAGTTTTTCATCACCGAATACCTACCACCAGTAACCACCCAATCCACCTGCAACCACCAACCCACCACCTTCCATTTTTGTCGATTCCCTCCCCAGAGTAAGTCCCCCCTTTTACCCAGCCCATTTACAACCACCAACCAAGCATCCGCCATTTTTGACAATTTTTTCCTCACCCCGCCCCCCACACCAAATCCCCCCAAGCAGTAACCACCCACCCAACCTACAAACAACCACCTACCATTTTTGTCAATATTTCCCCCCTACCAACCCCCAACCACAAACGCCATCTACCCACCATGTTTGTAAATTTTGTCTCAACCACCCCCAACATCCTCCTAAAAATCCACTCCACCACCAACACAACCTTCAACCACCAATTAACCACCCGCCATATTTGACAATCTTTTCCTCATCTCCCCACACCAAATCACCCGCACCCGTAACTTCCCATTCCAACTACAACCGCCAACCAACCACCATCCAAATCCTCCTAACAGTAACGACCCACCCCACCCCAAAACAAATCCCACACCTGTCTCGTAATTTTTTTCTTCACCAACTTCCCCACACCCCACCCCCACATCAACCACCCACCAGTACCACCCACCCAACCTACCACCACCCACATACCATTTTAGTCAATTTTTCCCTTTAACCAACTATCTACCATTTTTTAAAATTCTTTCTACAACCCTCACCAACCATCCAGCCCACCTACATCCTACAACCACCAACCGACCATCCACAATTTTTCACCCCCCCCCCCATAACCCTACTCCACTATCACCCTACCCCCTCCACCACTACCGCCCCAGCATCACCAGCGATCACCCAACCTACAACCACCCAACACTTTCCACCCCCACATCAACCACCCACCAGTACCACCCACCCCACCTACCACCACCCACATACCATTTTAGTCAATTTTTCCCTTTAACCAACTATCTACCATTTTTTAAAATTCTTTATACAACCCTCACCAACCATCCAGCCAACCTACATCCTACAACCACCAACCGACCATCCACAATTTTTCACCCCCCCCCCCCCACCATAACCCTACTCCACTATCACCCTACCCCCTCCACCACTACCGCCCCAGCATCACCAGCGACCACCCAACCTACAACCACCAACCACCCAACTCTTTCCACTTTGAAAATTTTTATCAACGGTCGTACCATTTTTTTGTTACAATTGCGATCGATTTTACTGCCTAGGTGCGCCAATAGATGTTTCACATCAAAAATTAGTGTGTGTGTCTTTAAACTAAACGTGCTCAACACAAAAACTAAATCTGCTAAATTCAATGGATAGTGACTCTGCTACTGCAGACGTGCGTAGGGACTATTGATCACCCACCACCGGTTAGCACTTCATAAAATGAATTATCCACCATACATCAAATCTAACCGTCAAAAATCTTCATAAAAATTTTCTAAAAAAAAAAGAGAAAAAGAAAAAGTGTTGTTTGAGTAGAAAACTTGGGTTTCTTAGTGACGATAAAGTAGCTTTTGCAACTGACGTGCGTAGAGACTTAATCATCCACCACCGGTCAAAAGACTCAATTATCTACCACTTCTTAACCCTTTCTTAGCTATCGCTTTAAGTAAAGTGATCATTAGCAACAGTCAACCAAGAATAATAACTCTTCGGTCCGGACAAATGACTCAAATGTACCTATCACGAGAGGTAGAGAAATAATAGTGAAGCTAACGCAAAAGACAGAAGTCAGGAATCTATCGACCAACTTCCCGGACATATAGTCTTCAATACTAAACTCCGATGACGTTCCCCTAGCAAAAGAAAAGTACTACTTCAATAGAAAAACTTCCTCAAAACAAATTTCAATAATGAAAAATTTCCCAAAGAAAAATTAATTTCCCCATAAACTTTTCGAATCAACTTAATACAATACAAATTTAAACTTTCAAAACTTCTCAAGTCGTTCTTCAGGCCACCACGTTGGGCGCCATTCTGTAACGATAATGAAATTGGAAACGAAACTTCAGGCAACCTTTCGTGAGACCAAACACAGCCCCACGTTGGGCGCCATTCTGTAACGATAAAATAAAGAAAAAGACCATTATCCTCGTCACCAATAGCAATCTCCTACAAGACCCCACACAGTGGTCTCATATTAGACACCATTCTGTAATGTAAACGATGACCTAAACCTGGAATGTAAGAAAAGCCACAAATGTGAAATGAGTTATACCTTACCATTAACCTGCTGATGAGAGACCACGGTCCCTACCACATGACGCTTACAACGCTTACAAGACAAATCTCCGTGGAACGAACTGCTGTCTCCTATAGACAGTGTTCCCTCAGTGTTGAAAGAAACTTACCACAGTAATTATTAAAGACCTCCCTGTTTCCTACCAGAGACCTGTGACACATCCACTTCTATCCACGACTGATCCATTTTCTTCTAAGCATCGACTCACTCCCATTGCTTCTCTTTATCCCCCTTTCCACTCACAGAAACTTACTCTTTTCGGTCTAGTTCTATAATCTTCTTATCGACCGTCAAGTAAAAGCTACTACCACAAGCTGTAGATGAACTAGCTTGTCATCCTTCTACTGTACTCACAACAAAACCCAAAGACAAAACCAAATAACTCACTACAATACCAAATTCTTCAAGGAATGTACACTGGTTCGGTCGCCATGGACACTAGCTCCAATGTGACTCCTTAAAGGATTCATAGTGGAAAGGCTGTTACTAAGTTCAGACTACAAGACTGCTCTTAGAGAACTCTCTCTAAGACCGCAGATCCACTTAGTCGAGACAAAGTAACACTTGGGTTGTGATCGACCTTCGCATCCGGTTCGCACGCACGCCCTCAACTAGCTCACAAGGGTCGTGCATTCTTGCTCAGGGATCGACAACGTTGTTACCTCTTTTAACCAGTGCGAACCTACTGAAGTTTTAGATGTTAGAAAACTCAGAAAAACAAATTCAAATATTCTTTGCTGGGGCCTGATCAACAAACGCCGAGAAATAATGTTTCGAAAGTGTAATTGAGTTGGAAGGCCTACTCAACCTAAAAAGTGTATTGTATAAGACTGTCTAGAAAATCGCACGCATAGCGAGCCGCTACATAAAAAGTATCCTTAGGTGTTCGAGGATCAAGCGCCATAGGCTCAGTCAGCTTAATCAGCGCAAACGGTTATCTAAGTAGCTGACTAGAGGGAGCAGATCATCACCTACTCACGCTCTTATAAAATAGTGAAGGGAGGGAAGATGTTATGTTACTCCCTTCTGGCTTCTATACCCACCCATGTGGAATTGTTCCATCATCTCGGAACTAATTTCCACCATTGACCCACGGTGCCGAGTGATCATGAAAACATGTCACTATAAAATGTTCAGGGTGCCCAAAAAGTAAAAAGACGACAAGAAACGGACTTGCCTACATCATCACACTATAACCGAAATATCGACCTATTTGTTATCTGAACATTCGACCTATACACCACACTACATCTCACTACAATACGATATGTTATTCCATTATCCACCTACACTTGAGGTATGTCCACCCCTCCCAACGTACTTACTTACACGCCATTGTATTTAAACAATAATTCTGAAAGTGATTTAGGAAATGAATCACTGTCCATAAGACAGCATGAAAAAACCACTGAATTCGAAAAACGTTATAAAGTTATTTTTATTAAAGTTTGCTTAATACTACAGTTATTCTTATCAATGTCTAAATTATTCAAAAACTAAACCAGAAAAATCGATAAATTCTAAACCTAATTTCATAAAAACTAATTATTCTCTTTATCAAGATATTATCGTGATCTAAAAAAAAGGAAGTAAGATAAGGTGAAATATGCCTTATCGACAAATTGTGTTTACGTAAATTCGTTTTAATTTGTATATAAAGCAACTGTTAGCTACGTACAATTTGTTGTTGTAGTTAATAATTATAAAAAAAAATCATGCGCTGAAGAGATATGTACTTAAGTATCATTGGTCTTAGCTCGCTTGTAAAAAAAAAGTTGTTTATAAACGGGTCTTGTTAACTTTCAAATCTTTAAAAACGTTTCAAAATACATTTGATTATCTTTTACTGGGACGATATTCATTATCAAAAGACTATAAATTCAGTTAAAACAAAACTAAAGACGACATGAAAACTGACTTTACGATAGGATATGTACTGTATTGAATTACGCGAGGATGTGAAACTTCTAACGAAACCCAAAAGAAACCGGAGAACATGGGACGTTAGCCCAAGGGTTTATGCTTTGGAAATGAGAGAAGGGAGATAGTAAGAGAGATAGATTGTAATAATATAGTAATATGATTTAAAATATGGTTTATCAAAAAATATGTTTCAATATATTATTAAACAATATAGTTAACAGACGTGATGGATCGGGAGAGCTCTCTGGAACCAGACGCTGAAAAGTTAGAAAAGTATTATTCAAAAAAAAAGTTTCTACTATAACCATATGTAAGATCATCTATACCAAAGATACTACTCTATATCTTCGTACTGTATCGTTACCTTCCTCGAAAACAATGATGAGTTATCTACTATTCATCAAAGAAAACTTTCACACAAAAAGCGTATTATCTTTCCAAGTGACCGGTATAGTGTCACTGTACTGTAAACGTAGTTTACAAACATCAATAATATCCGACATACAAACAGATATTGCACAATAGGTACACACAAAGAATGTAAAATGACTAATTGAGATAGGTCAGTGTAAATTGACCTCAGATTTCCGTAAAGGAAGAAGAAAATCTTAAAGGAGATCTCCAAATTAACTTCAAAAGACTTCCAGCTGGATGAACTAACCACGCCGAAGCTAAAGTAAGTATAGAAAGAGTGGGAACTACCAAGTTCCAAATGAAAAAGAGTCTAGGGAGTTATAACGTCCACTAGAACAGTGACAAAAAAAGAAATCAATAAATTGAAAAACGAAGAAAGTGGTGTTGTATAGACACTAACACAAGACAGGATAGTTTTAAAGAAAAAGATTTTGAGAAATGGTCCTGACGGACAGTGAAGGAAGTAGTTCGGTACTATAACCGACGGAATGCGTAATGTGCTGCTTACAGGAATCGACAATGAGTTCCAAGCGTTGGCACGAAAGTACTATCCGCACGTAGGATTCAGTTCAGAAACATACAGGAAGTTCTTAAAAGAAATCAATCCTGGGATCTGACCATGTATTCATGTCACCAAAAAAAAGTAAAAGCGCCGTGGAGGCAGTGAAAAAAATAAAAAAAAAACTAGTGAAGGCTTCAAGGAGTCCAAAATGGATCTCGAAAATTAAAAGAAAATTTCAACTTTCTCTATAGTCACACACATAAAAACACAAATGTTCACAAAATTAAATATTATTTTTCAGAATTTCACTTATTAAGTATGTTGATCTTTTCTAAATATATTAAAGATAGAAATAATTCACTATAATAATCATAATATAAGATGATATATATATATGTATGCACAGGTAAGTATAATAAATTTAAGTTTCACTCGACGAGTATTTCAGGGTGCTCTTCTGGGCACTAAATGTAGATAGCTCCACCGTCCGTGGAGTTTGTAGACGACAGCTTGAGTGTTCACACTCACAGGATGCTGTTCTTTGCAGGGAACTTATGATAACTTGGACACTCTGTGTGTCACGCCACTTGTATGCTCTTGTAGATGTTAGCCAGGGGCTTTTGGGTATATATGATTCAGGGACAAAAATAACAAAAATGTTACCTGGATGTTGTGTCATATATGACTAAAAACGTTTATCGTTAAACTTTATTATGTCGCAGGACGAATTGATGTTTTTCAGGATGTAGCGTATCACATGGTCGGTCGGACAAACCGAGTGCCATGCGGATCACTAACGTGTTCCATAGAACCATGTGGTTCACAAAAAAAAAATGCGTCGAATTCCCTCGTGGCTCCTGTATATCGGAGGAATAATATGGTGAAACGTAAGACGGCGTCTAACTTGTTATCGAAGCAAGTAATAGGGCTTCAAAAGGATGAGAATTCCATGTGGATGTGGAAAAAAACATCACGCGTTGCCATGGACTGCTTTTCCATGGATATGCAAAGACATCAATATATTTTAAGGGTCGGTTCCTGCCCTGTACAAGAACCCTAGTGAATATAAAAAGAATTTTTATAAATCACTAGTCATAAAAAGTTTAGATGCTTCCTTGAAAATTCAAGGAAAAAGCATCGGCGACAAAATTCAATGTCCGCCATGATGTTTGCAGACAAAAAAAAAGAATCAAAAAAAAACTTACCTATAATAGGGTATTTTTTGGTGGCTACACAATTAATAATTGCCGTATGCAATTACTGAATAATCCTTCAAAAGGATATAATATATTTAGGATTAATAAACTCACTCGCGAACAAAAGGCAAGACGACAAGAAAAGATTTTGTGAAATATTAATTCTCTGCTGCATAAAATCAAACTTTTCAATTTTCTTAAGAAACGACTTAACAAGATGAGGGTTGGAAATTTAATGAACTGGCACAGACAATATTTCTGAAGCCACGCCTCTGTCTGGTTTCCAATAGCAACAATAATGACTGGACGAGACTTTTCCCGCGTTCTTTTAGTTAACAATAGATTTGCGTTCGGAAAAGTTAACAATACGAAGTACGTTAAGTGTTACGTAGTAACGTAATGCTGCTTCGCACTGACAATTATGTAAAAATGAAAATTGACTTTAATGACATTTATCTTTATTTCTGTCAACTTATTTTGACACTATAATGTTTGTGTCGATTGGTAGAATGAATTTGTGTCATATTTTCTCCAGTGTGAGAGAATTTTCGTACCTGTCAAATTCTGACATTTAGCTTTTTTTGGACGGAAATCGGTTCTAATTTGACACATTCGCTTCCCAATCAACAGTACCGTCATTCGTATGACGTTAAACTCATTTTAATCGCACAGATAACTAATTATAGCTATGTCAACTGTCAGTCAAGATGTGATGACTGTACTAACTGTGAATTTTCGAAATGGACTGAAATTTCTTTGTTAGACAGTTGTAATGGGCACATAAATCATGATTCCTATGGAATACATAATGAACATGAGCAATGCAACAGCTAACTGTCACGATCTGTCAAATATCGAAATCAACCAGTTTTCATCGAACAGACCTTAATTGTACATCTGGTCGGAACGGGCTTCTGTCTTAGCATTGGACATGCATTTTGAAGTTCATTCCAATCGGATTTCCAAGAGAAACAGAAAGATGGTAGGAAAGAGATGAGACGTAGCGTCTAATTGGACGGACAGTAACCTAAAGCAAAAACGAAAATGCCGGAAGTGTTCGTCAGCCATAATCCTTCTGCACGCTGGCATGTAGCAATAGAATGTGCCAGAAAGAGTGCGTCTGAGCTCACTTCAAATTTTCTCGCTTTGGATTTTTCATTCTAGATTGAGTTCAGTAAAGATTAAGACAGGATGGTTCTGATATAAGATAACTCCTTATCGAATTTTGTATTCTGGTGTAGAAATTGGGCAACTAATGTCATTCTTAAAATTTTTGAAATTTCTCGATTTTAAAAGGGAAATGTCATTAGGAAGATGGACCAATCGGGTTTCCTAAAATTGCCGCAAGGTGACACCAGTGTTGCGGTGACAAAGTTTTCCCTACATCCGGCTCTCAGCTGTGCATGAGACTCTTGGTTGATAATTTTTCATAAAATTTTCTTTATTATCTCCAGATAAGCGATGGGATGATCTGACGTCACCGGAACATGCATTCCATGATTTTTTTTTGTCTTCAACCGACTAGACGATAAAGAGTCGCGGTGTCTTTACGACACGACGATTGGAGAGATTCTAAGTGTTGAAACACATTTGCGAGAAGTCAACCTTTTTCTTAGTAATTAGACCAAGTAGACTTGGCCTAAATACCAAGCTTTGTAGGGAACACTTTCTCGCCAGTACACACAATTAGTGTACGCAACTGGTGCCATCTATGCGAGAAACCTCTCGGTAACTCACCTTGTGCTGAACGCACTCATTAAAATCCACTAGGAAAAGATTCCACATTCAGCGTCCAACTTCACAGTTGGAACCCATTGCCAGAATGGAATCCACTTCCAGGAAGGAGTCCACAAATTTCCAATTGTAGAATTTTATCCGAGTCATGCGCAGTCCACCATTTTGATGGAAGTCTTTTAAAGCCTCATCACACTAGAACGCACTAGTGCGAAAAATTATGCCCCGATAGCACTTAATTGGTAGTGAATTAGTTCACACCGGTAAGGATACCAAATGTTTTCACGAATGAGTTAAGGAATTTTGGTCTAGCAGTAAAACTGACAGATAGCTGTCAGCTGCACCTGAGCAATAAGTAAGGACCATGTAAGCCGTATTGGGGCGGGACTATGTCACCATGATATTGAGTTTGTTCTCGTTAGTATTCATACTAACCCAGTAGCAGTTCTAATTGACCGATTAAAGTTTCGCACTGACGTTTCGAACAGCAAATGTAGGCCGAGGCGAAAGTATTCATGAAAAATAAACGATGTGTCAACACTTCAATTCCTGAGTAAAAATGAAAACACAGTCGTACTCAGTCCTATCTGATGAATGATGGTTACCTTTTATGTTCTATCGAGACAATAACCCAGTGGGAAGATATTCAATGACACTGACCGAAGAGTCATAAACCTATCGAGATTGACTTGTCAGGCAGAAGGTACTTTGAGTCCTGTCATACTCACCTAGAAGTGACAACAATCTCTTCAGGACAAGACAATCAGTACGCGAACACAACGAACTCGCGAATCACCACCCATAATTCCGTGATTACATTGATTCCTCTACCAAATCTGCCAATTAATTCCATCACTGTCGACACATAGAAGTGACAGTCCAAAAATTATTACCGACGAGTAGAATTCTTACTGCAAGAATGGCTCACTCCAAGCGGATTAATACCACCCAGTGTAACCGGAGCTTTAAATAAGGAATTTCCACCAATATACGTGGCTGGAGCAGCTATCAAGTGACAGAAATACCAAGACAATGAAAGTAGTACAGTAAGTACCACTCCTTAAACACCTACTGTGATACGCCATCTGACGTACCACAAAGGAACGAAACGGATAATGGAAAGAGACTGGAAGTTTGGGCGTTGGCTTTCTGGAAAGCACAAATACTGAGAAAGGAAATTGAATGTGGTATGGACTTCATTTTTTAATCAAACTCGCACGAAGTATCATCTCCTCCACAGAACGTGAGCAGAAAATTATTTTTTTTACTCTATTGGGCCGCGGCCATTATAAATCCTTTCTAAAGGATAACTTTTCGTGAATATACTAATTTTCGAGGATTTCCATCATCATCCGAAGACAATTAATTACAAGGATAACCCATCGAGAAGATTTCGGGAGCTATTGCTGCTCCATCCACCAAGCAGGATTGACGTGGCGGCCCGAGGATTACTACCAAGGATATAGCTGACGCCTAAAGCAGTTTTGCCCTCAGTCAGCACACGCTGCCATAAACTTTCATGTGGTATATCCACATATGCCATACAATACTCATTTTATATATATAAATATATGAGTATTCGAGTGGAATAGGCATCACATCGAACCACGCCTTATATTATTTTCTGGACGAAGGGCTACCTATTTTCTTTGAGCTCAGACGTATCCTTGCAAAGAGACATACGTCGCCCGATTCTTTTTCTTGGCGAGACATTCTCCCTGGATGCCTCGAACCAAGTGTTCGACGGCCGGACGAGACCCGTAATCCCTTCCAATAATCCCGCTGTGGATTATCCATATTTGTGACCATAGAAGCATTGGCTAGGAACAGCCTTAAATCTGAAAATTTCCATTAGAAGACAAATCCCGACTACTATAGGCGGAAGAGAACTACAGAGGACACTAGAGCATCTATAATATCACCAAATTCAACATAACAGGACGTCTGGCGCGTGCATAATCACGGCTGCCGGTCCCCCAACGTTCGACAAAACCAATTATACATTTTGGAGCACCATTGAAGCAGTGACGCAGTCAACAATTTTTATACTCATCACGGATATATGTGATGCAGAAAGTTTTATTAACATATATGCATAGAATACAGTGAGATTAATCCTTTTCTGGAAAAACCAGGTAACCAATATTATATAAAATACTTATTTGTGTGAAATTTTATACGAGCGAGGAAGTATTCCGCTCCAACAAGTCCCACAGGCGGGTCATACTTAGCCTGAGAACGCACGCATTAGGTCGGCGTTCGACATACTCGACCACGGACGGTGGTCAATGCAATTCATTTGTACTTACTTGAGCTTGGAGGGCAGGACCTTACGCCTCCTCCCCCATTTCTGCATTATAGTAATATGGAATCATTTACCTAAGTAATTAATATTATTAAGAATATCAGATTAGTATATTGAAACTATATGAAAGATTTTTGTGTTATAAAGTGGATTGTGTATTAAATTTGATTCGGGAGCGGTATTAATTTTACAACGTCATTCCGGACTTCATACTTTTCATTACAAACTTCCGTTTCAATTCGTGTTATATTGTTGTGATTGATTTCTTTACATGGTAATTAATATTTTTTTATCCTATCGCGTATATATTTCGTCGAAGCGCTAGCTGTCGGCTCAGATCTCATCGTTCCGAGAATCTGGTGTACACCACTTTGGGGTATACCAATCGTCCGAGTTTTAAGTAAGTCTCCTCTTATCCATTGATATGGCAAGTGGTTCTGGACCTTACGTTTAATCGTGATTACAACTTTTGTCAATCGCTTTTGAAGATTTACTTCAGCTTCATTCACTCACTCAGTCTTCAAGACAATTTTTTTTGCCTTTCGTGTCGGTAGCGACCAAACGCGTGTAGATTCAACGCCGCGTTTCGAATGTTCTTTTTTTTTATTTTTTGTTTGTTTGTTTTCACTGCTGGACGTATGATCCGGCTTACATACTAACTCTTTTTCTTTTTCACTCGAGTTTTCTCTCAAATATTCAGAATTCTTTTTTACTTTAAACGCGATAGTGTCTAGGATAGATTGTCTTTGTGTTAATGTTTGAGTCCATCGTATTTGGGACAGAAAATAAGCAAATTTTGGATGTCATTATCTCCACAGAATAGAGATACACTATACGAAACGAAATTACTAGTATCATTACCCAACGTAGCGAATACGATATGGCAATAGCCAGTTCGCTAAGTGTCAATAGTAGTGATTCCATATAGCTTTGAAAATATATTTTATTAATCATTACCAGGTATCATTGGAGTGCACTTCAGGATGACCGTAATTGAGATGAATACAGTACCTATCCTTTTCAAATCAGTAGAACATTTACTACCTTAATATTTTTATTCAATTTTACTTAACTTTATTATTATTGACATTTATAAAACATTGTCGAACATACTTTGGAATGTGAACTGTGTTCCTCTGTATGGGGTATTTGCATGATCATTGATATATCCATTATTGCTTTAGAAGAATTTTTCTTAAACAAGTCCCTTCTGTCTTTGTGTTTTTGTGTGTTGTCATCCTATTGGTAGGCGTATCTACTCATTCGGAGCTAAGATATTCCTTTACCTATTCCTTTGAATTTAAGTTGCTATTCAACGGGGATACAAATAGAACGCGGTCGTACACTTGAAATTCGACAGTAATAAACCAACAAGGTCGCGTCAGATTATTCTTCTTTCTTGTTTCAAAATCAATATAATCCTTAATTAATCTCGCGAATCAGATAAGCGTTCGTATACACAGACACTTGATTGTTAGTTTTATTTTTCTTTTTAATTTCACTTAAATTTTTTTTTATTATTATTGAAACTTTAGATATTTGTAGCATTAGTATGATATACCTAGAGCTAATAAAATAACTCATTTCTTGTATTTGCGTGTGACAAAGCACACAGTTATTCTAATAAGGATTTATATATCCTGTCTGGTTGTTTTGACTAGCTTTTTATTCTGATCTTTATGAGATTTTATATGAAGATATTTTTAGAGTTTAATAAAATTTACGGTTAGATTTAGATAGGATTTTAAGCATCCCTAAGAAAACCAAAAGATCGTATGTTAGATTTTAAGCTTTACTATAATAAAACCTAATTAACTTTTATAACGTTAAAGAAATTTTGAAGTTGACTTTCTTTTCCTCTGAATTTATTTTTTGAAGAACTTAACAATTTCAGGATGATAGGGTAAACTTCTTGTTGGGAGGGTGGTAACCCTCACACTTCTTGAGAGCAAAACAAGGTGTAATATGGTGATGGTTAGGTGAGATGTATTCGGTATGGATTCGAAGATTCTTGATAGGTTTTGTTTATAGGTACCGAATATAGATAGTGAGAATATGTGAGTAGGCAAATAATTGCTTGCTTTCCTTGTTAAGGGGTTGCCCAATAAAATTTAATGAGTCGTGGGGACTCATAGGTCCGTGGACAACCAAGGTGGAAAGGTGGCGCAGCTTCGCCTGCCCTATTCCATTCCTAAGGAACCTCAGCTCCTCTTCCTCCCTGGTAGGTATATTCCTAATAAAATCACAAAGAAAATGCTCACATTAGCATGTCTGCCATGTGGTACTACCGATTTTCATCGGTCATCGAAGCAAAAACGGAACGAATTTGCGACGATGGCTAATGAAAATTGATGTACTTACCTTGTAGTTTATGGTTGAATCTATTTTATAATAAAATAAGGTTTTTATTTGCCTATAATTGGATAAATTCCAATTACTAGGCCAAATAATCTGGGCGCGGCACTGCTGCGAATTAATATGATTTGTTCTGGAGTTGCTTCTTGTCTAAAATACTTCTTCAAAATGGTGTCTTCCGATAAATTTGCCATCCACACTACCTCATTCCAGGTAGCCAACGCCCTGTTTTCCAGTAAATTTTTCCTTTCCAGTGTATAATGTAATTCCTTGTTGCCACCACAGATGGCGTGCGTCAGGAAGCATTATGGGCTGTGCTCACTTGCTCACTTTGCCAAATGTGAACGTTGACTTGTACGTGAGTAACTCAAATTGATCGAATTGGATGGAATTACACACTGGGAGGATTAGGATATTGGTGGGTGACCTAATTTATGCTTCGTGCTGAGCACAAAAATAAAAAAAATGTTCTTGATCGTAATCATAGACAAGTATTGCTATTAGGGATCCATTTCTGTCATTGCAAACTGTCAAACGAATGGGGGAACTGTCAAGAAGGTGCAAATATTTCTGTCAAGTTAAAAATGACGTATTTCATAGCATGGGTCTCCCGAAACGATACGGGTTTTGTGACTAGCTCCGTCCGGAGGTGATCAACTATGAGTCACAGGTATCGACTTATTGGATTTGACGTCGCCGAGGATCTTGCCATTTGGATTTGCTACTGTGGGGCAAATACATGTCATCGAATCGTCCGGAGACTCTGGTGAATGACATGACATAACAATGGACATCAAAACCAGAAAGGAATTGGACCTGTTCTCTCGCCTGGTGACAATTAGTGTAACGCAGTTTGCATATAGTACACGTTGTTACTGACAGCTCTTGAACTACCCGTACAGAAGTTATATTCGTGGTAGGTTTTAGACGTTGCGTGGATGTCACCGAGTAACGTGAGTGACGGACTGACATCGTAACTGTGCAAATACAGTTTGGATGGCCGAATTAAAAAAAATCGAACGTATAGAATCTTTAGCTTGATTTACAATGTGAGAGATATCTGTTACGTTTTAGGTCCTACAAACACTACGTCGTAGATAATTCTAGTTCCACACTCTGGTAAGTGTTAACATTACGTTTATAACATACGGTGTGTACGGAGTACAACCTGAACCAGTGTGAAACATGTTTATCTTTCCATTGTGGCCTTCCACTAAAATCTTGGAAATGCAAACTTCCTGGAAAGCTGTTGTGGCCTGGGGAAGTTTGTGGAATCAAATTCGGACGTGGAGTCCATTTTGAATTTGGATTCTCTTTTGTGGAATCAGATAATGGTGAGTTCCTTTAGGTGCGTTTAGCACTTGGTGAGTAAATACTCTATTCGCCGATAGATGGCACCGGTGGCATATGCTTTGCCAGTGGTTGGCAAGAATGTTTTCCCTACACAGCTTGGAATTTCGACTAAGTCCACTTAGTCTAATTTCCAAGAAAAAGGAGAACTTCTCGCAGATTGAACTCAGCATTTCTGTTCTACTCGCTGGTCGTATTGTAAAGACACTGCGACTCTTTTACGTCTAGTAGGTTGAAGACAAAAAAAAAAAAAACCTCACACGTTGTGTAGGTCTGACGTCGTCGGTGTACTCTATTGGTTGTCTGAAATACGGAAATGAAATTTAAAAATCCAAACCAAGAGTCTCATGCACAGCTGAGGGCCGGGCAAAAAAAAATGTTTACTTAATACGAAATCTGTACCTCTTCGGGCACCATGGCGCATTTGAACACTTGCTCTGCACATCTGTCTAAGGTCTGTCAATGGATAAATCTGGGGTAAATTAGGTTAAAGTATTAATGGCTTAATTCATATACATAAGGAAAGTCAGGTTATTTATTTGTAAGTCTGGGATATGGTTGTAAATCAGGTGGTTCAAAGGAAAATTATATCTTTAAATCTTTATATGGCAAGTTGATCTGTGTCCTCGCCTATCTTCCACTTCATACAAGTTATTACCAATCACTTGGCTCACACGAACTTTAATGAATTTAGGACATAATTTCGCACTCAGGTGTTTTGTTGCGTCGCTTAAAACATGATTCCTTCTATAGATTTCATCCCCTACTTTATATGTTACGTTCCTACTCCGTAGGTTGTAAGTCTTCTCATATGCCTCATGAGTTTTCATCAAAGCTTCTTTCAAATATGAATGAACAATGTTCATCTTGGCGACTTTGGGAAGCCAATCTATCTCCGAACAGTTCAGTCCACCCAACTCTCTCAACAGACGATAGTCTGCCCCGTGCTCTATCATGCGTTGCCCAAATAAGGCTTCGTATGGGGACATCGAAAGAGTTGAATGCACTGTCGTACGCAAGGCACTACTGATCGAGGACAGATGAGCATCCCAATCCGTCTGCCGAGGATTGACATACGACCGTATGGCTGCCAGAATGGAACGATTCACGCGCTCACTAGCTTTCGACTGGGGAGCATACACTGCCATGCGATAGTGTTTAATCCCGAAAACATCAATGAGTTTTTGGAACTCCTTCCCAACAAATTGTGTACCATTATCAGAGAGAATGTTCTCTGGTACTCCGTAAATCAAGAAAACGTCGTCTTTCAGGAATTTAACCACGCTCGCGGCTGTTGCCTTGCGTAGAGGTTTGATGAAGACGAACTTGGTTAACTGGTCTAACACGATAACGATATAAACATTACCAGATCTTGAACTAGGGTACGGCCCAAGAAAATCAACGTATAAATGTTGAAATGGTCTGTCTACTACAAAACTATTTCCCATTTCGGCTCTTAAGGTCATGTTAGCCGCTTTACTAGTACACGATTCACAACGTTCTACGTATGATTTGACTTGCGTGAACATACCTGGCCAGTAGAATCTATCTCGTAACCTATAAACTGTCTTCACCAACCCCCCATGCGAAGCGCGCGGCGGGTTGTGGGCCAGTGAGATCAGAGTCTCTGTCATTTCTGACGGAACCCACAACTTTCAAGTCAGATCGTCGGCCAAGGGATTACCAACCGCGTGTTTAATGCGTTTGTATACATACCCTTCCGACACTTTGAGGTCAGGTAACCTTTCCTGCTCCTTCCTGATATGACTGATGATATCCAGATAACTTTCAGACTTAAAGGACGGATCCTCTAGGTCGATGTGAAGTACCTCCGAGGTTTCGATGCGTGGTAGACATGAAAGGAAAGCTGACACTGTCAACTCATCGTCTTCATAGGCTCTAGATAGAGCATCTGGCACGACATTCAATGTTCCCTTTCTATGCTCCACCACAAAATCGAAGCCTTGGAGTCGCATACTCCACCTCGCTAGTCTTCCAGTTGGGTCTTTCATAGTCATCAGCCATTTCAGGCTGGAGTGTTCGGTAATATAGCGAAAATGGTATCCCTTAACGTAAGATCTAAACTTCTGGATACCCTCAAAAGCTGCTAAGCACTCGCGCTCTGTCACCGAATAGTTTCTCTGAGCAGCATTCAGTTTCCGGGAGAAGTAGTATATAGGCTGCTCCGCCCCGGATTCGTCCCGCTGACAGAGTACACATCCGATGCCAGTCGCGGATGCGTCGCAGAGAATGATGAATTCTTTGGAGAAGTCTGGATTGACCAAAACAGGTGCTGAGGTCAAAGCTTGTTTGATTTGCAGGAATGCTTCAATAGCTTCTGGACTGAGCTTGAAGGCTTTTCCCTTTTTCAATGTCTCGGTCAAGGGTGCGGATAGGGTGCTGAAATCCTTAACAAACCGTCGATACCAACCTGCCATGTCGAGAAATCGGCGAACTTGGCGAGTTGTGGTTGGTAACGGAAAGCTAGTAATTGCTGAAATCTTGTCAGGATCAGCTTTCACGCAACCCTGACCGACCTTATAACCGAGATAGTGAAGCTCATCAAAACAAAACTTCGACTTCTCGACGTTGATCGTCAGACCTGCATCCGTCAAGCACTTTTCAACTATCTCCAGAGTCTGCATGTGTTCGTCGAAATCCTTCGACATAACCACTAGATCGTCTAAGTACACAAATACTTGATCTCGTAATCCTGATGGGATTACGCGACTCATCAGGTAACTCAAACTTTGTGCCGCATTACATAGACCGAAAGGCATGACCTTAGATTGGTACAGTGGTCTGCCAGGTACCGTGAAAGCTGTTTGTTCCATCGAACTTTGCTCCAGCGGTATCTGCCAAAACGCATCCTTCAGATCCACGCTAGAAATGTAACGTGTCTCTGTCAGACGTGCCAGCAGCCCCTCTATATGCGCAATTGGACGAGCATCTTTCTTTGTCACGGAGTTCACCTTCCGAAAGTCCAGACACAATCGGTTCTTACCAGGCTTGCGAACAAGCCCTACTGGGGAACTCCATGCGCTCGAACTTTCCTCGATGACTCCCAACGAAAGCATTCGGTCCAATTCCGCGTACATGAGAGTTTGTATCGCCGGAGAAACAGGATAGTACCTTTGCTTTTTTGGTACGTCATCACCCGTGTCTATATAATGCTGTACTAGATTTGTTTTCCCTAGTCCATAGACTGCGAAAGAAGGAAATCTACGAACAACAGCTTCTAGTCGTTTAGACTCTTCATCATTCAACTTCATCTGGTTGGTGGGTCTTTCCTTTGTCCCACCGGTCACAATTACTGAAAGACGCGCAATTATATGAGGTGCGATCTCGAACTTTTGCCAGAAGTCAACGCCTAGGTATAGACGTTGGCTCAAAGATGGCACAATATAAAGATCGATGTCTTTTGTTACTCCCTTATACTGGATAGCCGTAGTGATCACTCCCACTATGGATTGCTTGTGTCCATCGGCCGTGGACACGGTAGTCTCTACCTTCCTAACCGTAACATTTTTACTCTTCAAATAGGGGAGTATGTCAGTGCCTAAGCAGCTGATACTGGCCCCTGAATCGAGAAGACCTAAGAATTTGTCATCGAATAGACAGACCGTCACATAGGGACGTGGGTCATTCGATTCTCGGCCTATGGTTGCTGAAGCGATGTTACGATAAGTAGTCCGCTTCCGATGGAAGCGCTCCCTTATCCGATGTATCCGTTTGGACAACTCTGGGAAAGTAACAATTCGCTTACGCACTTCGTTATAATTGCGTAATCGTTCATGGAATGGTTTTCGGTATAATGGTTCTTGTAACTTATCATTAAAATTCAAATTTGTGTTGGGTTCGGTTTCTTTACTAAAAATAGGGATTGTTCTACAATCATTGTTCATATGGTTTGGTAATTCATTATCATTCTTGAGTGGTTTCAAAATTGTGATTTTCGGAAGTTCAGGAGGCTTTGTCGGCTCGGACGCTTGAACTCCGGGTGTGTCTAATCGGAGCGAACTCCCCCGGTTGATGGGTTCCTCCTCCTCTCGTTTCCCGCTAGACACTTCGGACAGGACGGACTATATGCATCGGCTTATCCGCATCGGAAACAAAATATTTTGTCTATCGGCTTAGCATATTCACGGAAATTATGACCAATGACTTGGCAATTCCAACATTTATGTGGCTTGCGATCCCTCTGGATCGCCTCGACGCTCGTATTAGGCAACGCTACGACTAGATCCTGACAAGGCTCTTCTACGATTTCGTTGACAAATCGCCTTGCCGGAGGACTTTGTGCGCTAGGCACGAAATTCGGACGGTTGCTCTCATATTGAGCTTGAGCTTTCTCGATAGCTCGACAATAATAGGCCAATTGCCTTAAACTGGACGGACTGTAGGTAATTAGGAGTTCACCCATGCGCCTACGGACATTCGTTTTGATGATCTCGATGAGTTCCTTTTCAGGTCTTGGAACTCGCATCCTGGAATTCAAATATTGAATCGCGTCAAAAAAGTCATTGATAGACTCGCCATTCAACATTTTTCGATCAGATAGTTTTCTGAAAAGCTCGGTATCGCTTTCTAAACTGCGCTATTGTTCTACCAAAGCAGTTTTCAGTTCGTCCCACGTCGTGTGTTTGTTGCTTTTTAAATACACCCAGTACCAAGATTCCACTGAACCTGATACGAAGTGATAGAAGTTTGCGGTAATTTCATACCGCGATACGCAATAACTATTGCGTATACACTCCAGGTGGAACAGGAAATCGTCGACTGACATATTCCTCCCATCGAACTTCAATCCCCACTTGTGGAATTTTTGATTGCGATTCACGGATGTGACATTCGATGGTAGTGGCCTAGGTGGCGACACAGCGGACTCGTCGTCGAAGTTAAAAGCGTTTAAACGAGTCATAAACTCGTCCAAATTGGAGCCTAGAGGCATTTGGGCGGGATTTACATCCAGCAAAGGTGGCACTCTAGTTGGCTCGTAATGAGGAGTAATTCTATCTGCCACATTTCTGGGTCGATTAAATTGACCTGCCGTGCAACTTGTTGCGTCGAGGTGGCATTGGGAGGGGCTAGAGGTCTTGTAGGGGGAGCAACTGGCTGAGTAGTTTTGACCGTACGTTTTTGTAGCAGTTGAGCGACCTGTTCAAGCAAACGAGCATGACTACGCTCTAACTCCTCTGCCATAAATTTTCTGTCGTTGACTCTGTGTAGGTCAATGGTGGCAGAAACTACTTGCTTTATGTACGCCGAATGATCAGCTGCATCTTTACGCAATTGCTCTTCAGCTCTTGCTACCTCATCGTCGTCTACTACTATACTATTACCAGCGTTATCTCTAGGTAGGCTTTCGACTTGGCTGTCTTCATCATCAGAGGGATTCTCTACAACGTCGTCTTGGCCACGGCTGGGTTTAGGTTTCGAATCTCCAGGAGCCATTGGGACAAACTCCTTGTACTTTGTAAGGTAAGTACTTTTAACTGTGCGTTTCGGTCTTGAGCCGTTCATTCAACCGCAACAAGAAGGAAATCGGTTAAAACCGTGTCAAACGTGTAACTCAAGGATTAAAAAAAGGATAATTATAATGTAATCCGTGAGAAATTCCTCGAACGGATACTACTCGAGTGATACAACAATAAATAATGTAAGTCAAAAATTAGTAGTAAAAAAAGTAAGTCAAATGTGTAAGGGTGAGATACCTCAAGTATACCGTGAGCAAAACCTCTAACGGATATATTATCTCAGCAAAGTAATTCAAAAAAAGGTAAAGGTTGAAGTTGGTTAAACTTCATAGTGCTTAATACTAAGGGTAAATATTTGTGTAACTAAATTCGTCTACTGAAAGTATTAATTCCAAACTCTATCAGTTACTCAATGTAAAGTTCTAATGAATACCTAAATTGTATCTTAGCTAATTATGTTCTAGAATTACGGAAGAAGAATTCAAAAACAAAGAAAATAAAAGAAAAAATATTATATATTGATACTTAACTAATGCTCAAAAATCTTAGATAGTACTTATAGCTTAATTTTCTTAAATCAGATGTGCTCAATAATGGCGGGCTCTATCCCAATAAACTACAAACTATAAACTGTATGCGGGCTCTATCCCAAAACTACACGTCCAATCAAGAAGTTACGTCCCAGCTTGATTGACGGAAAACTAAAAAAAAAATGTACTGAACTATATACTTAACTCAAACTCAAAATTATCTCAATCTATCTAAAGTTGTATTTCATAAAAGGGTTCGGGAGGTGGTAACCCTCCTCTTCGTAGGAACAAGGTGCACATGTATCAGTTCTGATACTTAACCGATTTAAAAAAAAAAACAAAAAGGAATTGTTAATCAAAAAAAATTAGCGTGTGTAGACTTAGTACATTACGACGTTCTTCTGCTAGAAAACAAGCAATTACTTCTAAACGAAAGACTGTTCAAGTATGCGACGGCGACATTACGCTACAACAGACGTACATCGGGTATAAAACACCAACTACCGGTTAGCGCTTCATGTCTCGTCGCGTACCGTTTCCTCAAAACATCTATTAATAACGACTGAAATTTCTTAAACAATCAGGGTAGTATAATAATTATCGGAGATAAGTTATATTGTAGTTGAAACATTAAGGGTCGTATTCGAGCGAATGACCAGCTTCTGCAGCTGACTTGCGTCAGGCAAAAAGCACTAACCACCGGTCAGAAGACCTGCTCAATCTACTCTCCTACGGCCGGAAACTCAGACATCACTTATTGGGAATGTCAACATCTCAGCAACTGACAATCAAGCAAATTACAGCTCAATCCGGACAGAGATCGAAGACCAACCTAGGCGACTAGAGGTGGAGAAAAGTTGGTAGACCTAATGCAACAGACTGATTCAGGAAAGAATTCTTTAAACCACTGGACAAAATAGTGCCTACATCACAAGACTCGATAGTGTTCCTCTATCTAAGAATCCTGAACAATAAACAAATAACCCTAACTCAAAACCGAAAATTTTTGAAAAATTCCAAAAATTCTAAACTCTCTACTATGTCACTCAGAATCGACCTGACTAAAATCAAAACTAAACTTGTCTACATTGGCTAATTCGGGCCCCACGTTGGGCGCCATCTGTAACGTATTAATATAATGATGCAAATTATAGATGAAAGAAAATTTGAATTGCCAACAGGTACCAACCTCTTCGCCTAAATATCCTATGGATACCTAAGTTCCAAGCAAACACCCATCGACAACACAAACCGAAGAAGAAACCAGAAGAGACAAGATCCACCCAAACATCCTTGACTCCTATACCAAGGAACTGCATCTCCAACCTCGACTTCCCATGTATCGGGAATCCCTATTCAGAAATACTTACACATCGCTAACATGGTATCTTGCTCTTCCCGCTCCCTCCTTCTCTCTTCATAATTCCCATCTCCATCCCCATCACAGAAGCACGAACGATCTAGCAGCGTACCATAGGTGCTGAACACAAAACACCGTGGAACAGCCTAGATGGTACCTGCCAGCATGTCCGCGCCTATCCACTACAAGCAATCGGTGTTCCTCTTGTAGCTGTATCATGATGTAGCCTACACCTGAAACCATGGACTCTACTCAGATCCCTCACTCATAACCAGTATTGGAACGCTTAATATACGACTGACAATCACCTTTCCGAAGAGTTAGCTCCAGATCGCATCCACTGTACTAGCTATGGCTACCTATATTCTGTATTGAAGGGACGGAATCGATCCTATGCCGGCAACGCCCCCTTTCTCATCAACTGTTCGTAAAGAACAGCTGGTAAAAACGGCATGCGACAACGTAGAACCGTGGTCGAGATCGACCGTCGCGGTGGCCGGCAGTACCATAGCCATGACCAGCTCAGCCAGGCCGTGGGCACTTGCTCCGGGATCTACTTGACCGGTGTTACCTCTATTTTTCACTGCCGACCGGTGAATTCATGATGTGCGAGTTCGAATATGTAATTTTAAAAAGCTTAAGGGCCCTCATAACCGTTGTGGACAAGTTTGAGAAGAATTGACTGTGAAGAAAGGACGATTCGTATTCGCACCTCTTATTCTGAATGATAATAGATTGTAAGAAAAGATTCACGATCGGATTATCAAACTAGACCCTTGAACGCAACTCGTAAGTAAGTATGTGACAGCAGACCATAGATGGACGTGGCTGCGTGGCTATATTTTCACCTTCCCAACACTCCGCCGCCACGATGAATCGCGGAATGAGGAAGAGGTGACTAACTCTGTAGGGAGGGAGGATCATAGGTGTAGATTGATCCCCCTTTGTATCTCAACCCACCCATTCCATATACGAAAACCAACTCTCTCGAATATGGCCATGGCTGACCGCGTACCTGTGAGTCCCTACGACTCAACTCTATTATTGGACAGCCCCAGATATAAGAAGCAAGCAAAAATTTGATTGCTCACAGCCCTAATCTAACTTCCAAACTAACAACTAATCATAACACTAGAATCCAATATTCCAACGAAGACTAAATCCAATACTCCCTATGAGTATCATACTAAATATGCCACCTTGTTCCTCCTGAAGAAGTGTGAGGGTTCCCACCCTCCCTAAGAATAACTTACTCAGTCATGCTGAAAACTTTATACAACCTTCTGAAAAATCTTCAAAAATACTAATTAAAAAATAAAGCGGGATATTTCGAAAACGTTATAAAATAATCAATTTTATTATAAATTTAGTTTAAGAATTAACAAAGAATCGATTTTTATTAAAATAGCTTAAAGATACTATGCGTGGTTACAAACCGAAAGCAAGGATAAAAAAAGTCTTGAAATGATCTTATTTGTATTTCTTCTTATTTTCGTCGTATGACTTGTAATACATATCAGTATTTAAACGATCAACTAAGAAAAATACTGAACTACAATCTTAACTAACTTATATACCTAACAACTTTATCGGGTATCAAACGTAACTCGTCCTAGAGTATAATATCATTTAAAGGAAAGGCAATATTAAAAGTAACTTCTGGCTTACCAAAGGAAGTGTGGTTGTAAACGGTTACACCTATGAATATTGGCTCGATATAGTGGTTCCATAGCAATTATGTATATCTTCGCGGTTGACGTAATTTCTTTCCTACAGAAAATTTTAAAATATTTTGCAAATTTATTTACAAACCGCGGAGTTGAGCTCAATACCGATGAGCTTATTGAATCGAAAAGTGAAAATTCAAAAAGAAACGGACGGAAAAGTTAATTTCGGACTATCAGATGTATAGAAACAAATAACAAACGTACGCGATATGATTTTATTTGTAAATCAAATTAAAGAAGGGAATATCAATGAATGTACTTAGGCCATAGAGGTTCAATACGAGATTCTATGCCGAGACTGAACAAAAGTAAATTTTCAAACCCATAGACACCCATAAAAAAAGGATACCATACATAAATGAATACAGTTTGTATCCACTCGTGTAATCGATCAAAAATGTCAATATATTTAAATCAATATAGTTAAATAGTTAATAAAAGGAAAAATATATTCCAATTTAATAAAACATGCAAGATTCAAAATGCCACTGGCTACCAATGGGGTAGTTTCAGTTGACGTTACCAATACTCTGCTGTCGCTGAAGTGCACCTCGGGGACAACCTGTGAAGTGATTAGTTAAATGTATGTAAATTGGAATATATGTGGCTTCTATTCCTCAAGGTATCGACTGAGGTTAGCTCTATTAATTTCTGATCAAAAAAAGGAATTATATTGATAATACGGGTTGGTTAGGAACGAGGCCTTGAAAATCTAAAGTATCGTATCTTAAGTAATATTCATGTCTTGTTATCGAACACCGTAGACACGATCGTTAATTGCGCGTAACGATGTGTAGGCAAGCTTTCTTAGCGCCTGTTGGTAAACAAATATATATTAAACACGATTTTTTTTTTTTTCTTATAATGCACTCGCACTCAAAGGGTTATTAATACCTTTATAATGAATTAACATGTGCGAGCGAGGAAAAAGAAGGAATGGAAAGATAGGAAAGAAAGGTGGTACAGTGGTTTGAGATTTTAGGTGATAATTATCTCATGGAAATTCCACGGGTGGAATCCAGTTGAAACTTGGGAAATAAATAAAAATTGCTGCCCAGGCTGGGTTTGAACGATAATACTTTACAATTAAACAAACGTCGAGATCGTATATACTGTTTGCTAGAAAGCAAGTAATGAACAAAAGTAGCTTGACGCGGCGTTAGAACGCGATCAAGAGTGGTCGCTACCGACGCTGAACCAAATTGTCGTGAAGACTAAGTGAAAAATAAAAAAAAACCAAGTGTGGAAACCAAAAAAAAGTGTAAATAATGAAAAGAAAACAAACAAATGGAATCTGATGTCAGATACCTCAAGTATTACTAACTTTCAGTAACCGTACGGATGGAATATCGGGTTCTTGACAACGTATACGAATATATATTCGAATCCCCGAGTTACATAAGTTAAAGCCCGGGCTTCGGTACACACTTTTATCAAAACGTCGTTATTACGATCTAATCTTATAAATGATATCGATCCCAATGGGATATCGCGAAAACCGGATATGATACGAGACGAGACAAAAAAAAAATTTGTTTTATTAAGAAGTATCCAATTTCTATGTAGCCATCACAGAACACATTAATGAATTTAAATGCATACAAAATAAGAAAAAACTAATATATATATCACTTAAAGATTTCTTAAGATAATAATATATATAGTGCCATGTAGATAACGTGGGGGTGGAGGAGGCGTTAGGTCCATCCACCAAGTGAAGCAGACAATTATTGTGTTGACTCAACAAGAAGTGTGGTCATTGATACAAAGGTAAATACCACCGTCCGTGGATAAATGCTTCGTACATAGACCAAGTACATTAGCTGGCAATTATTAACCAGCCTGTGGGTTTTGTTGGGGCGGTATTTGTGCTTCGCCCTTAATAATACACACTTATTGAAATTATAAATACAAATCTTTACCTGGTTTATCCAGAATGATATTATTAGATAGATAAATATAAAAGTAATTTTTCTCCGGAATAGGTAAGTACAGATGTAACAGGGTAGAGTTGCAGGAACTGATGCTGAACTGATGTATATTGTCTCCGGAACCAATGATTATGTTTGCCGGAACTGCCGATTATAAATACAGGAACTGTTGACTGGATTGAAGAACAAATATGGACCGGCATCTGTGTCTAGACACACGCCAGGCGTCCAACCACTGATGTCACAAAAATTCCTTCCTATGTGATGGGTCCTTCTGCTCTGTCAAGGCTGTGAATTCGTTCCACGATATAATCGATGGTGCGCCTCTAACAGGCGATGAATCAGAAAAAAAATGTGCCACAGTGGAACCACGAGGTATACTCAAGGAGGTACCCACGTGCCGTCGATCGAAGTGGAGCGATACCACGTCACAAGACAAAGATATTGCATGATTTCCACGTCCTGTCGCTGGAGATGATCGCAAAACGTCGGCGAGCCGGAGAGCGGATCAACGCTCGACGTTTGCTCACAAAGGTAATAGGATGATGGCTTCAAATTCTTTTGGGTATTGTCCTGGCCAACGCGCACGTGCGTGCTAGGACCGAATCACGTCGATAAATCCAAGAAAAGTCTTTAAAAATCACTTGGGAATCCTGATGCTTGTATGCGAATCTATATATATTTATGCTTTTTCAGATACAACATCATCGTGCTTCCGTAACTGGGAGCAGAAAAGGACATATGGGGATATATAAAAAATACTCCACTGCTCTGCCTCCAACGTCGTCTTTTTTGTTTCTTGGTGAAAATGATGAAAGGTGGCGCAGCTTCGCCTGCCCTATTCCATTCCTAAGGAACCTCAGCTCCTCTTCCTCCCTGGTAGGTATATTCCTAATAAAATCACAAAGAAAATGCTCACATTAGCATGTCTGCCATGTGGTACTACCGATTTTCATCGGTCATCGAAGCAAAAACGGAACGAATTTGCGACGATGGCTAATGAAAATTGATGTACTTACCTTGTAGTTTATGGTTGAATCTATTTTATAATAAAATAAGGTTTTTATTTGCCTATAATTGGATAAATTCCAATTACTAGGCCAAATAATCTGGGCGCGGCACTGCTGCGAATTAATATGATTTGTTCTGGAGTTGCTTCTTGTCTAAAATACTTCTTCAAAATGGTGTCTTCCGATAAATTTGCCATCCACACTACCTCATTCCAGGTAGCCAACGCCCTGTTTTCCAGTAAATTTTTCCTTTCCAGTGTATAATGTAATTCCTTGTTGCCACCACAGATGGCGTGCGTCAGGAAGCATTATGGGCTGTGCTCACTTGCTCACTTTGCCAAATGTGAACGTTGACTTGTACGTGAGTAACTCAAATTGATCGAATTGGATGGAATTACACACTGGGAGGATTAGGATATTGGTGGGTGACCTAATTTATGCTTCGTGCTGAGCACAAAAATAAAAAAAATGTTCTTGATCGTAATCATAGACAAGTATTGCTATTAGGGATCCATTTCTGTCATTGCAAACTGTCAAACGAATGGGGGAACTGTCAAGAAGGTGCAAATATTTCTGTCAAGTTAAAAATGACGTATTTCATAGCATGGGTCTCCCGAAACGATACGGGTTTTGTGACTAGCTCCGTCCGGAGGTGATCAACTATGAGTCACAGGTATCGACTTATTGGATTTGACGTCGCCGAGGATCTTGCCATTTGGATTTGCTACTGTGGGGCAAATACATGTCATCGAATCGTCCGGAGACTCTGGTGAATGACATGACATAACAATGGACATCAAAACCAGAAAGGAATTGGACCTGTTCTCTCGCCTGGTGACAATTAGTGTAACGCAGTTTGCATATAGTACACGTTGTTACTGACAGCTCTTGAACTACCCGTACAGAAGTTATATTCGTGGTAGGTTTTAGACGTTGCGTGGATGTCACCGAGTAACGTGAGTGACGGACTGACATCGTAACTGTGCAAATACAGTTTGGATGGCCGAATTAAAAAAAATCGAACGTATAGAATCTTTAGCTTGATTTACAATGTGAGAGATATCTGTTACGTTTTAGGTCCTACAAACACTACGTCGTAGATAATTCTAGTTCCACACTCTGGTAAGTGTTAACATTACGTTTATAACATACGGTGTGTACGGAGTACAACCTGAACCAGTGTGAAACATGTTTATCTTTCCATTGTGGCCTTCCACTAAAATCTTGGAAATGCAAACTTCCTGGAAAGCTGTTGTGGCCTGGGGAAGTTTGTGGAATCAAATTCGGACGTGGAGTCCATTTTGAATTTGGATTCTCTTTTGTGGAATCAGATAATGGTGAGTTCCTTTAGGTGCGTTTAGCACTTGGTGAGTAAATACTCTATTCGCCGATAGATGGCACCGGTGGCATATGCTTTGCCAGTGGTTGGCAAGAATGTTTTCCCTACACAGCTTGGAATTTCGACTAAGTCCACTTAGTCTAATTTCCAAGAAAAAGGAGAACTTCTCGCAGATTGAACTCAGCATTTCTGTTCTACTCGCTGGTCGTATTGTAAAGACACTGCGACTCTTTTACGTCTAGTAGGTTGAAGACAAAAAAAAAAAAACCTCACACGTTGTGTAGGTCTGACGTCGTCGGTGTACTCTATTGGTTGTCTGAAATACGGAAATGAAATTTAAAAATCCAAACCAAGAGTCTCATGCACAGCTGAGGGCCGGGCAAAAAAAAATGTTTACTTAATACGAAATCTGTACCTCTTCGGGCACCATGGCGCATTTGAACACTTGCTCTGCACATCTGTCTAAGGTCTGTCAATGGATAAATCTGGGGTAAATTAGGTTAAAGTATTAATGGCTTAATTCATATACATAAGGAAAGTCAGGTTATTTATTTGTAAGTCTGGGATATGGTTGTAAATCAGGTGGTTCAAAGGAAAATTATATCTTTAAATCTTTATATGGCAAGTTGATCTGTGTCCTCGCCTATCTTCCACTTCATACAAGTTATTACCAATCACTTGGCTCACACGAACTTTAATGAATTTAGGACATAATTTCGCACTCAGGTGTTTTGTTGCGTCGCTTAAAACATGATTCCTTCTATAGATTTCATCCCCTACTTTATATGTTACGTTCCTACTCCGTAGGTTGTAAGTCTTCTCATATGCCTCATGAGTTTTCATCAAAGCTTCTTTCAAATATGAATGAACAATGTTCATCTTGGCGACTTTGGGAAGCCAATCTATCTCCGAACAGTTCAGTCCACCCAACTCTCTCAACAGACGATAGTCTGCCCCGTGCTCTATCATGCGTTGCCCAAATAAGGCTTCGTATGGGGACATCGAAAGAGTTGAATGCACTGTCGTACGCAAGGCACTACTGATCGAGGACAGATGAGCATCCCAATCCGTCTGCCGAGGATTGACATACGACCGTATGGCTGCCAGAATGGAACGATTCACGCGCTCACTAGCTTTCGACTGGGGAGCATACACTGCCATGCGATAGTGTTTAATCCCGAAAACATCAATGAGTTTTTGGAACTCCTTCCCAACAAATTGTGTACCATTATCAGAGAGAATGTTCTCTGGTACTCCGTAAATCAAGAAAACGTCGTCTTTCAGGAATTTAACCACGCTCGCGGCTGTTGCCTTGCGTAGAGGTTTGATGAAGACGAACTTGGTTAACTGGTCTAACACGATAACGATATAAACATTACCAGATCTTGACCTAGGGTACGGCCCAAGAAAATCAACGTATAAATGTTGAAATGGTCTGTCTACTACAAAACTATTTCCCATTTCGGCTCTTAAGGTCATGTTAGCCGCTTTACTAGTACACGATTCACAACGTTCTACGTATGATTTGACTTGCGTGAACATACCTGGCCAGTAGAATCTATCTCGTAACCTATAAACTGTCTTCACCAACCCCCCATGCGAAGCGCGCGGCGGGTTGTGGGCCAGTGAGATCAGAGTCTCTGTCATTTCTGACGGAACCCACAACTTCCAAGTCAGATCGTCGGCCAAGGGATTACCAACCGCGTGTTTAATGCGTTTGTATACATACCCTTCCGACACTTTGAGGTCAGGTAACCTTTCCTGCTCCTTCCTGATATGACTGATGATATCCAGATAACTTTCAGACTTAAAGGACGGATCCTCTAGGTCGATGTGAAGTACCTCCGAGGTTTCGATGCGTGGTAGACATGAAAGGAAAGCTGACACTGTCAACTCATCGTCTTCATAGGCTCTAGATAGAGCATCTGGCACGACATTCAATGTTCCCTTTCTATGCTCCACCACAAAATCGAAGCCTTGGAGTCGCATACTCCACCTCGCTAGTCTTCCAGTTGGGTCTTTCATAGTCATCAGCCATTTCAGGCTGGAGTGTTCGGTAATATAGCGAAAATGGTATCCCTTAACGTAAGATCTAAACTTCTGGATACCCTCAAAAGCTGCTAAGCACTCGCGCTCTGTCACCGAATAGTTTCTCTGAGCAGCATTCAGTTTCCGGGAGAAGTAGTATATAGGCTGCTCCGCCCCGGATTCGTCCCGCTGACAGAGTACACATCCGATGCCAGTCGCGGATGCGTCGCAGAGAATGATGAATTCTTTGGAGAAGTCTGGATTGACCAAAACAGGTGCTGAGGTCAAAGCTTGTTTGATTTGCAGGAATGCTTCAATAGCTTCTGGACTGAGCTTGAAGGCTTTTCCCTTTTTCAATGTCTCGGTCAAGGGTGCGGATAGGGTGCTGAAATCCTTAACAAACCGTCGATACCAACCTGCCATGTCGAGAAATCGGCGAACTTGGCGAGTTGTGGTTGGTAACGGAAAGCTAGTAATTGCTGAAATCTTGTCAGGATCAGCTTTCACGCAACCCTGACCGACCTTATAACCGAGATAGTGAAGCTCATCAAAACAAAACTTCGACTTCTCGACGTTGATCGTCAGACCTGCATCCGTCAAGCACTTTTCAACTATCTCCAGAGTCTGCATGTGTTCGTCGAAATCCTTCGACATAACCACTAGATCGTCTAAGTACACAAATACTTGATCTCGTAATCCTGATGGGATTACGCGACTCATCAGGTAACTCAAACTTTGTGCCGCATTACATAGACCGAAAGGCATGACCTTAGATTGGTACAGTGGTCTGCCAGGTACCGTGAAAGCTGTTTGTTCCATCGAACTTTGCTCCAGCGGTATCTGCCAAAACGCATCCTTCAGATCCACGCTAGAAATGTAACGTGTCTCTGTCAGACGTGCCAGCAGCCCCTCTATATGCGCAATTGGACGAGCATCTTTCTTTGTCACGGAGTTCACCTTCCGAAAGTCCAGACACAATCGGTTCTTACCAGGCTTGCGAACAAGCCCTACTGGGGAACTCCATGCGCTCGAACTTTCCTCGATGACTCCCAACGAAAGCATTCGGTCCAATTCCGCGTACATGAGAGTTTGTATCGCCGGAGAAACAGGATAGTACCTTTGCTTTTTTGGTACGTCATCACCCGTGTCTATATAATGCTGTACTAGATTTGTTTTCCCTAGTCCATAGACTGCGAAAGAAGGAAATCTACGAACAACAGCTTCTAGTCGTTTAGACTCTTCATCATTCAACTTCATCTGGTTGGTGGGTCTTTCCTTTGTCCCACCGGTCACAATTCCTGAAAGACGCGGTGCGATCTCGAACTTTTGCCAGAAGTCAACGCCTAGGTATAGACGTTGGCTCAAAGATGGCACAATATAAAGATCGATGTCTTTTGTTACTCCCTTATACTGGATAGCCGTAGTGATCACTCCCACTATGGATTGCTTGTGTCCATCGGCCGTGGACACGGTAGTCTCTACCTTCCTAACCGTAACATTTTTACTCTTCAAATAGGGGAGTATGTCAGTGCCTAAGCAGCTGATACTGGCCCCTGAATCGAGAAGACCTAAGAATTTGTCATCGAATAGACAGACCGTCACATAGGGACGTGGGTCATTCGATTCTCGGCCTATGGTTGCTGAAGCGATGTTACGATAAGTAGTCCGCTTCCGATGGAAGCGCTCCCTTATCCGATGTATCCGTTTGGACAACTCTGGGAAAGTAACAATTCGCTTACGCACTTCGTTATAATTGCGTAATCGTTCATGGAATGGTTTTCGGTATAATGGTTCTTGTAACTTATCATTAAAATTCAAATTTGTGTTGGGTTCGGTTTCTTTACTAAAAATAGGGATTGTTCTACAATCATTGTTCATATGGTTTGGTAATTCATTATCATTCTTGAGTGGTTTCAAAATTGTGATTTTCGGAAGTTCAGGAGGCTTTGTCGGCTCGGACGCTTGAACTCCGGGTGTGTCTAATCGGAGCGAACTCCCCCGGTTGATGGGTTCCTCCTCCTCTCGTTTCCCGCTAGACACTTCGGACAGGACGGACTATATGCATCGGCTTATCCGCATCGGAAACAAAATATTTTGTCTATCGGCTTAGCATATTCACGGAAATTATGACCAATGACTTGGCAATTCCAACATTTCTGTGGCTTGCGATCCCTCTGGATCGCCTCGACGCTCGTATTAGGCAACGCTACGACTAGATCCTGACAAGGCTCTTCTACGATTTCGTTGACAAATCGCCTTGCCGGAGGACTTTGTGCGCTAGGCACGAAATTCGGACGGTTGCTCTCATATTGAGCTTGAGCTTTCTCGATAGCTCGACAATAATAAGCCAATTGCCTTAAACTGGACGGACTGTAGGTAATTAGGAGTTCACCCATGCGCCTACGGACATTCGTTTTGATGATCTCGATGAGTTCCTTTTCAGGTCTTGGAACTCGCATCCTGGAATTCAAATATTGAATCGCGTCAAAAAAGTCATTGATAGACTCGCCATTCAACATTTTTCGATCAGATAGTTTTCTGAAAAGCTCGGTATCGCTTTCTAAACTGCGCTATTGTTCTACCAAAGCAGTTTTCAGTTCGTCCCACGTCGTGTGTTTGTTGCTTTTTAAATACACCCAGTACCAAGATTCCACTGAACCTGATACGAAGTGATAGAAGTTTGCGGTAATTTCATACCGCGATACGCAATAACTATTGCGTATACACTCCAGGTGGAACAGGAAATCGTCGACTGACATATTCCTCCCATCGAACTTCAATCCCCACTTGTGGAATTTTTGATTGCGATTCACGGATGTGACATTCGATGGTAGTGGCCTAGGTGGCGACACAGCGGACTCGTCGTCGAAGTTAAAAGCGTTTAAACGAGTCATAAACTCGTCCAAATTGGAGCCTAGAGGCATTTGGGCGGGATTTACATCCAGCAAAGGTGGCACTCTAGTTGGCTCGTAATGAGGAGTAATTCTATCTGCCACATTTCTGGGTCGATTAAATTGACCTGCCGTGCAACTTGTTGCGTCGAGGTGGCATTGGGAGGGGCTAGAGGTCTTGTAGGGGGAGCAACTGGCTGAGTAGTTTTGACCGTACGTTTTTGTAGCAGTTGAGCGACCTGTTCAAGCAAACGAGCATGACTACGCTCTAACTCCTCTGCCATAAATTTTCTGTCGTTGACTCTGTGTAGGTCAATGGTGGCAGAAACTACTTGCTTTATGTACGCCGAATGATCAGCTGCATCTTTACGCAATTGCTCTTCAGCTCTTGCTACCTCATCGTCGTCTACTACTATACTATTACCAGCGTTATCTCTAGGTAGGCTTTCGACTTGGCTGTCTTCATCATCAGAGGGATTCTCTACAACGTCGTCTTGGCCACGGCTGGGTTTAGGTTTCGAATCTCCAGGAGCCATTGGGACAAACTCCTTGTACTTTGTAAGGTAAGTACTTTTAACTGTGCGTTTCGGTCTTGAGCCGTTCATTCAACCGCAACAAGAAGGAAATCGGTTAAAACCGTGTCAAACGTGTAACTCAAGGATTAAAAAAAGGATAATTATAATGTAATCCGTGAGAAATTCCTCGAACGGATACTACTCGAGTGATACAACAATAAATAATGTAAGTCAAAAATTAGTAGTAAAAAAAGTAAGTCAAATGTGTAAGGGTGAGATACCTCAAGTATACCGTGAGCAAAACCTCTAACGGATATATTATCTCAGCAAAGTAATTCAAAAAAAGGTAAAGGTTGAAGTTGGTTAAACTTCATAGTGCTTAATACTAAGGGTAAATATTTGTGTAACTAAATTCGTCTACTGAAAGTATTAATTCCAAACTCTATCAGTTACTCAATGTAAAGTTCTAATGAATACCTAAATTGTATCTTAGCTAATTATGTTTTAGAATTACGGAAGAAGAATTCAAAAACAAAGAAAATAAAAGAAAAAATATTATATATTGATACTTAACTAATGCTCAAAAATCTTAGATAGTACTTATAGCTTAATTTTCTTAAATCAGATGTGCTCAATAATGGCGGGCTCTATCCCAATAAACTACAAACTATAAACTGTATGCGGGCTCTATCCCAAAACTACACGTCCAATCAAGAAGTTACGTCCCAGCTTGATTGACGGAAAACTAAAAAAAAAATGTACTGAACTATATACTTAACTCAAACTCAAAATTATCTCAATCTATCTAAAGTTGTATTTCATAAAAGGGTTCGGGAGGTGGTAACCCTCCTCTTCGTAGGAACAAGGTGCACATGTATCAGTTCTGATACTTAACCGATTTAAAAAAAAAACAAAAAGGAATTGTTAATCAAAAAAAATTAGCGTGTGTAGACTTAGTACATTACGACGTTCTTCTGCTAGAAAACAAGCAATTACTTCTAAACGAAAGACTGTTCAAGTATGCGACGGCGACATTACGCTACAACAGACGTACATCGGGTATAAAACACCAACTACCGGTTAGCGCTTCATGTCTCGTCGCGTACCGTTTCCTCAAAACATCTATTAATAACGACTGAAATTTCTTAAACAATCAGGGTAGTATAATAATTATCGGAGATAAGTTATATTGTAGTTGAAACATTAAGGGTCGTATTCGAGCGAATGACCAGCTTCTGCAGCTGACTTGCGTCAGGCAAAAAGCACTAACCACCGGTCAGAAGACCTGCTCAATCTACTCTCCTACGGCCGGAAACTCAGACATCACTTATTGGGAATGTCAACATCTCAGCAACTGACAATCAAGCAAATTACAGCTCAATCCGGACAGAGATCGAAGACCAACCTAGGCGACTAGAGGTGGAGAAAAGTTGGTAGACCTAATGCAACAGACTGATTCAGGAAAGAATTCTTTAAACCACTGGACAAAATAGTGCCTACATCACAAGACTCGATAGTGTTCCTCTATCTAAGAATCCTGAACAATAAACAAATAACCCTAACTCAAAACCGAAAATTTTTGAAAAATTCCAAAAATTCTAAACTCTCTACTATGTCACTCAGAATCGACCTGACTAAAATCAAAACTAAACTTGTCTACATTGGCTAATTCGGGCCCCACGTTGGGCGCCATCTGTAACGTATTAATATAATGATGAAAATTATAGATGAAAGAAAATTTGAATTGCCAACAGGTACCAACCTCTTCGCCTAAATATCCTATGGATACCTAAGTTCCAAGCAAACACCCATCGACAACACAAACCGAAGAAGAAACCAGAAGAGACAAGATCCACCCAAACATCCTTGACTCCTATACCAAGGAACTGCATCTCCAACCTCGACTTCCCATGTATCGGGAATCCCTATTCAGAAATACTTACACATCGCTAACATGGTATCTTGCTCTTCCCGCTCCCTCCTTCTCTCTTCATAATTCCCATCTCCATCCCCATCACAGAAGCACGAACGATCTAGCAGCGTACCATAGGTGCTGAACACAAAACACCGTGGAACAGCCGCGATCGTAACATCGCGTCTGCAACAATAGGCCGAGAATCGAATCACCCACGTCCTTATGTGACGGTTGGTTTATTCGGAGACAGTTTCCTAGGTCTTCTCGATTCAGGGGCCAGCATAAGTTGCTTAGGCACCAATATACTGCCCTATTTGAAAGACACGGTCCACGGCCGATGGACAAAAGCAATCCATAGTGGGAGTGATCACTACAGCGATCCAATATAAAAGTGTGACTAAAGATATGGATTTGTATATCGTGCCGTCGTTAAGCCAACGTCTGTATTTAGGCGTCGACTTCTGGCAGAAATTTCAGATCGCGCCTCATGTAATTGCGGGTCTTTCAGGAATTGCGACCGGTGGGCCAGATGAGAGACACACCAACCAGATTAAGTTGAATATGGAAGAGTCTAAACGACTAGAAGCAGTTGTTCGTGGATTTCCTTCTTTCGCAGTCAATGGACTCGGGAAGACAAATCTAGTACAACATTACATAGATACAGGCGATGCCGTACCTATAAAGCAGAGGTACTATCCCGTATCTCCAGCGATACAAACTCTTATGTATGCGGAGTTGGACCGCATGCTTTCGTTAGGAGTCATCGAGGAAAGTTCCAGCGCATGGAGTTCCCCAGTGGTGCTTGTACGCAAACCTGGTAAGAACCGATTGTGTCTGGACTTTCGGAAGCTGAACTCAGTAACCAAGAAAGATGCTCGTCCAATTGCCCATATAGAGGGGCTGCTAGCACGTCTGACAGAGACACGTTATATTTCTAGCGTGGATCTGAAGGATGCGTTTTGGCAGATACCGCTGGAGCAAAGTTCGAGGGAGAAGACCGCTCTTACGGTACCTGGCCGACCACTGTACCAATTTAAGGTCATGCCCTTCGGTCTGTGTAATGCGGCACAAAGTTTGAGCTACCTGATGAGTCGCGCAATCCCATCAGGATTGCGAGATCAAGTATTCGTTTACTTGGACGATCTATTGGTTGTGTCTAGGGACTTCGACGAACATCTGCAGACGCTGGAGATAGTCGGAAAGTGCTTGACTGATGCAGGACTGACGATTAACGTTGAGAAGTCGAAGTTTTGTTTTGATGAGCTTCACTATCTCGATTATAAGGTCGGTCAGGGTTGCTTGAAAGCTGATCCAGACAAGATCACAGCAATCACTAACTTCCCTTTACCAACCACAACTCGCCAAGTTCGCCGATTCCTCGGTATGGCAGGTTGGTATCGGCGATTCGTTAAAGATTTCAGCAACCTAGCCGCACCATTGACCGAGACATTGAAAAAAGGAAAAGTATTCAAGCTAGGCCCAGAAGCTATTGAAGCATTCCTGCAAATCAAGCAAGCTTTGACTTCAGCGCCTGTGTTAGTCAATCCGGGCTTCTCCAAAGAATTCATCATTCTCTGCGACGCATCCGCGACTGGCATCGGATGTGTACTCTGTCAGCGAGACGAATCCGGGGCGGAGCAGCCTATATACTACTTCTCTCGGAAACTGAATGCTGCACAGAGAAACTATTCGGTGACAGAGCGCGAGTGCTTAGCAGCTTTTGAAGGTATCCAGAAGTTCAGATCGTTTGTTGAGGGATACCATTTTCGGGTGATTACAGATCATTCCAGCCTGAAATAGCTGATGACAATGAAGGATCCAAGCGGAAGATTGGCGAGGTGGAGTATGCTACTACAAGGTTTCGATTTCTTGGTGGAGCATAGGAAAGGTACTTTGAATGTCGTGCCAGACGCTCTATCAAGAGCTTATGAACACGATGAGTTGACAGTGTGAGCATTTCTTTCATGTCTTCCACAGAGCGATGCCTCGGAGGTACTCCACATCGATCTTGAGGATCCGTGCTTTAAGTCTGAAGGTTATCTTGATATCATCAGTCATATCAGGAAGGAACAGGAACGGTTACCTGACCTGAAAGTGTCAGAAGGTTATATTTATAAACGCACCAGACATGCGGTTGGCAATCCTTTGGCGGACGATCTAACTTGGAAGTTGTGGGTCCCATCAGAGATGACGGAATCTCTAATCTCATTGGCGCACAATCCGCCGCGTGCTTCGCATGGTGGTGTGGTGAAAACAGTTTACCGGTTGAAAGACAGATTTTACTGGCCAGGTATGTACACCCAGGTCAAACTATACGTAGACCGATGTGAAACGTGTAAGACCAGTAAAGCAGCGAATATGACATTGCGAGCAGAAATGGGAAACAGCTTTGAGGTTGATAGACCTTTTCAACATTTGTATGTTGACTTTCTTGGGCCGTACCCCAGATCGAGAGCGGGCAATGTTTATATCGTGATCGCGTTAGACCATTTAACGAAATTCGTCTTCATCAAGCCTTTACGCAAAGCAACAGCCGCGAGCGTGGTCAAATTTCTGAAAGACGAACTATTCTTGATTTACGGAGTGCCAGAGAGCATCCTCTCTGATAATGGCACGCAATTTGTTGGTAATGAGTTTCAGAAATTTCTAGATATTTTCGGGGTCAAACACTACCGAACGGCAGTGTATGCTCCCCAGTCAAATGCAAGTGAACGCGTCAACCGTTCAATCCTCGCGGCCATCCGGTCATATGTCAATCCTCGACAGACGGATTGGGATGCCCATCTGTCTTCGATCAGTAGTGCTTTACGCACGACGGTACATTCAACTCTTTCGATGTCCCCATACGAAGCCCTATTCGGACAACGTATGATAGAATATGGGGCAGACTATCGTCTTCTGAGAGAGTTGGGTGGACTGAACTGTTCGGAGATAGATTGGCTCCCCAAGGTCGCCAAAATGAACATCGTTCATTCATACTTGAAGGAAGCATTAGTCAAGACACATGAAGCATATGAGAAGCACTACAACCTCCGTAGTAGAATTATAATGTTCAAAGTAGATGATGAGATCTTTGCGAGAAATCATGTCTTGAGTGACGCAACCAAGCATTTAAGTGCGAAGTTGTGTCCTAAATTTGTAAAAGTTCGAGTCATTCGAGTAATCGGAAATAATTTGTACGAAGTCGAAGATAGGCGAGGCCATAAGTAGACCTGCCATACTAAAGATTTAAAAAGGTAGGACACCTGAGATACAACCATATACCAGACTTGCACACTTCATTTACATTTTTGTTTTCTTCTGAGAACGTAAATATTTTTACCAGACACGACATACAGTACGTCACAGTACTTCATTACCTGCAATTAATCTTATTTTTTTTTGTATGTCCGTGTAACGATAAAATAAAGAAAAAGACCATTATCCACGTCACCAATAGCAATCTCCTACAAGACCCCACACAGTGGTCTCATATTAGACACCATTCTGTAACGTAAACGATGACCTAAACCTGGAATGTAAGAAAAGCCACAAATGTGAAATGAGTTATACCTTACCATTAACCTGCTGATGAGAGACCACGGTCCCTACCAGATGACGCTTACAACGCTTACAAGAAGACAAATCTCCGTGGAACGAACTGCTGTCTCCTATAGACAGTGTTCCCTCAGTGTTGAAAGAAACTTACCACAGTAATTATTAAAGACCTCCCTGTTTCCTACCAGAGACCTGTGACACATCCACTTCTACCCACGACTGATCCATTTTCTTCTAAGCATCGACTCACTCCCATTGCTTCTCTTTATCCCCCTTTCCACTCACAGAAACTTACTCTTTTCGGTCTAGTTCTAAAATCTTCTTATCGACCGTCAAGTAAAACCTACTACCACAAGCTGTAGATGAACTAGCTTGTCATCCTTCTACTGTACTCACAACAAAACCCAAAGACAAAACCAAATAACTCACTACAATACCAAATTCTTCAAGGAATGTACACTGGTTCGGTCGCCATGGACACTAGCTCCAATGTGACTCCTTAAAGGATTCATAGTGGAAAGGCTGTTACTAAGTTCAGACTACAAGACTGCTCTTAGAGAACTCTCTCTAAGACCGCAGATCCACTTAGTCGAGACAAAGTAACACTTGGGTTGTGATCGACCTTCGCATCCGGTTCGCACGCACGCCCTCAACTAGCTCACAAGGGTCGTGCATTCTTGCTCAGGGATCGACAACGTTGTTACCTCTTTTAACCAGTGCGAACCTACTGAAGTTTTAGATGTTAGAAAACTCAGAAAAACAAATTCAAATATTCTTTGCTGGGGCCTGATCAACAAACGCCGAGAAATAATGTTTCGAAAGTGTAATTGAGTTGGAAGGCCTACTCAACCTAAAAAGTGTATTGTATAAGACTGTCTAGAAAATCGCACGCATAGCGAGCCGCTACATAAAAAGTATCCTTAGGTGTTCGAGGATCAAGCGCCATAGGCTCAGTCAGCTTAATCAGCGCAAAGGGTTATCTAAGTAGCTGACTAGAGGGAGCAGATCATCACCTACTCACGCTCTTATAAAATAGTGAAGGGAGGGAAGATGTTATGTTACTCCCTTCTGGCTTCTATACCCACCCATGTGGAATTGTTCCATCATCTCGGAACTAATTTCCACCATTGACCCACGGTGCCGAGTGATCATGAAAACATGTCACTATAAAAATGTTCATGGTCCCCAAAAAGTAAAAAGACGACAAGAAACGGACTTGCCTACATCATCACACTATAACCGAAATATCGACCTATTCGTTATCTGAACATTCGACCTATACACCACACTATATCTCACTACAATACGATATGTTATTCCATTATCCACCTACACTTGAGGTATGTCCACCCCTCCCAACGTACTTACTTACACGCCATTGTATTTAAACAATAATTCTGAAAGTGATTTAAGAAATGAATCACTGTCCATAAGACAGCATGAAAAAACCACTGAATTCGAAAAACGTTATAAAGTTATTTTTATTAAAGTTTGCTTAATACTACAGTTATTCTTATCAATGTCTAAATTATTCAAAAACTAAACCAGAAAAATCGATAAATTCTAAACCTAATTTCATAAAAACTAATTATTCTCTTTATCAAGATATTATCGTGATCTAAAAAAAAGAAAGTAAGATAAGGTGAAATATGCCTTATCGACAAATTGTGTTTACGTAAATTCATTTTAATTTGTATATAAAGCAACTGTTAGCTTCGTACAATTTGTTGTTGTAGTTAATAATTATAAAAAAAAAATGATGCGCTGAAGAGAAATGTACTTAAGTATCATTGGTCTTAGCTCGCTTGTAAAAAAAAAAAGTTGTTTTTAAACGGATCTTGTTAACTTTCAAATCTTTAAAAACGTTTCAAAATACATTTGATTATCTTTTACTGGGACGATATTCATTATCAAAAGACTATAAATTCAGTTAAAACAAAACTGACTTTACGATAGGATATGTACTGTATTGAATTACGCGAGGATGTGAAACTTCTAACGAAACCCAAAAGAAACCGGAGAACATGGGACGTTAGCCCAAGGGTTTATGCTTTGGAAATGAGAGAAGGGAGATAGTAAGAGAGATAGATTGTAATAATATAGTAATATGATTTAAAATATGGTTTATCAAAAAATATGTTTCAATATATTATTAAACAATATAGTTAACAGACGTGATGGATCGGGAGAGCTCTCTGGAACCAGACGCTGAAAAGTTAGAAAAGTATTATTCAAAAAAAAAGTTTCTACTATAACCATATGTAAGATCATCTATACCAAAGATACTACTCTATATCTTCGTACTGTATCGTTACCTTCCTCGAAAACAATGATGAGTTATCTACTATTCATCAAAGATAACTTTCACACAAAAAGCGTATTATCTTTCCAAGTGACCGGTATAGTGTCACTGTACTGTAAACGTAGTTTACAAACATCAATAATATCCGACATACAAACAGATATTGCACAATAGGTACACACAAAGAATGTAAAATGACTAATTGAGATAGGTCAGTGTAAATTGACCTCAGATTTCCGTAAAGGAAGAAGAAAATCTTAAAGGAGATCTCCAAATTAACTTCAAAAGACTTCCAGCTGGATGAACTAACCACGCCGAAGCTAAAGTAAGTATAGAAAGAGTGGGAACTACCAAGTTCCAAATGAAAAAGAGCCTAGGGAGTTATAACGTCCACTAGAACAGTGACAAAAAAAGAAATCAATAAATTGAAAAACGAAGAAAGTGGTGTTGTATAGACACTAACACAAGACAGGATAGTTTTAAAGAAAAAGATTTTGAGAAATGGTCCTGACGGACAGTGAAGGAAGTAGTTCGGTACTATAACCGACGGAATGCGTAATGTGCTGCTTACAGGAATCGACAATGAGTTCCAAGCGTTGGCACGAAAGTACTATCCGCACGTAGGATTCAGTTCAGAAACAGACAGGAAGTTCTTAAAAGAAATCAATCCTGGGATCTGACCATGTATTCATGTCACCAAAAAAAAGTAAAAGCGCCGTGGAGGCAGTGAAAAAAATAAAAAAAAAACTAGTGAAGGCTTCAAGGAGTCCAAAATGGATCTCGAAAATTAAAAGAAAATTTCAACTTTCTCTATAGTCACACACATAAAAACACAAATGTTCACAAAATTAAATATTATTTTTCAGAATTTCACTTATTAAGTATGTTGATCTTTTCTAAATATATTAAAGATAGAAATAATTCACTATAATAGTCATAATATAAGATGATATATATATATGTATGCACAGGTAAGTAAAATAAATTTAAGTTTCACTCGACGAGTATTTCAGGGTGCTCTTCTGGGCACTAAATGTAGATAGCTCCACCGTCCGTGGAGTTTGTAGACGACAGCTTGAGTGTTCACACTCACAGGATGCTGTTCTTTGCAGGGAACTTATGATAACTTGGACACTCTGTGTGTCACGCCACTTGTATGCTCTTGTAGATGTTAGCCAGGGGCTTTTGGGTATATATGATTCAGGGACAAAAATAACAAAAATGTTACCTGGATGTTGTGTCGTATATGACTAAAAACGTTTATCGTTAAACTTTATTATGTCGCAGGACGAATTGATGTTTTTCAGGATGTAGCGTATCACATGGTCGGTCGGACAAACCGAGTGCCATGCGGATCACTAACGTGTTCCATAGAACCATGTGGTTCACAAAAAAAAAAAAATGCGTCGAATTCCCTCGTGGCTCCTGTATATCGGAGGAATAATATGGTGAAACGTAAGACGGTGGCGTCTAACTTGTTATCGAAGCAAGTAATAGGGCTTCAAAAGGATGAGAATTCCATGTGGATGTGGAAAAAAAAACATCACGCGTTGCCATTGACTGCTTTCCCATGGATATGCAAAGACAACCTACCAGATCTTAACTGGATAAGACAAGACATCGAAGACTACTACACTACTGACAATGCTTCAAGTGTGAATGAGATATTTTTTACTGACAAAATGTCCTCTTATTGCCTGCGACAATTAAATGGAGTGACCAACGACTCGGGAAAGACTTTGGATTTAATATTCTTCTCCCTCAATGTAAACACTGCTGCTGCTGTAACACGATCTACAAATATTCTGACTGTCGAAGACCGTCATCATCCTGCCTTGGACATCGCCTTAAACCTCAGCATGGGCTCTTCTACCAACCAATATAATACCAAACTTGAGTTCAACTATTCAAAATGTAATTATGTCTTATTATGTAATATGTTAAGTATGATCGATTGGGATATTTTATTTTATAATTGTAATATTAACGAAATGTGTAACATATTCTATATAACTCTGTTCAACTGCTTCTGTGATACTGTACCATTTAAAAAACCTCGGAATATTTCTAGTTCACCACCATGGTTTGATAGTCATCTTAAACTCTTAAAAAACAAAAGGAACAAAGCATGGACAAAATATATCAAAACAAGAACTGATGGAGATTATACAACCTTTCTAATCATTAGTCAACTTTTTACTGAATACTCGAATATTGCATACGATAGCTATATTCTTAAATTAGAAAATGATCTTAAGTCGAACCCAAATAGTTTTTGGAACTTCGTGAATAAAAAGAAAAAAACTAGTAGCTACCCTAATACAATGTCTGACTCTTCTTCAACTAGCACTAATCCCTTAGTAATTGCTAACATGTTTGCTAACTATTTCAAAACTGCTTTTGAGATAACTGATTATGGTGACACCTCTTGTAATTCTTTTTCTTCTACCACTTCTTTCTCTCATCTAGACTCTATAAACTTTGATATTTACTTGGAAACTATAAAGCTTAATATTCTAAAACTTGACGAATGTTTTAGTCCAGGACCTGACGGAGTACCTTCTTCTATTTTAAAGAATTGTGTTGACCATTTATCTTATACTTTATGTGTTCTATTCAATGAATCTATTTGTAACTCTATCTTTCCCTCTATCTGGAAAAGTGCCTATATCACGCCAACTCATAAAAAAGGTCCAAAAAATGAAATTAAAAACTACCGTCCTATTGCCAAGTTATCCGTAATACCTAAACTGTTTGAGTCCATTATATGTAACACTCTTTCCTTTTATTGTAGTTCAATTGTTTGTGAAAGTCAACATGGTTTTATGAAAAAGAAGTCGACTGTTACTAACTTGTTAAATTTTACCTCGTTTTGCTTAGATGTATTTGAAGACCATGGACAAGTAGATTCTGTGTTTACTGACTTTAGCAAAGCCTTTGACAAGTTATGCCATAAAACGCTAATCAAAAAAATGGACAGTCTTGGATTTAGCTCTAAGTTTCTAAAATGGATATCCTCATATTTAAGTAACAGACATTACAATGTAGTCTTCTTAAATGAACTTTCAACTAATTTTGTAGTCAACTCCGGTGTCCCTCAGGGTAGTCACTTAGGACCAATTTTATTTATATTATTTATTAACGACTTAGCTTTGACCATTAAAAACTCTTCAATATTAATATATGCAGATGACGTAAAAATTTTTAAAAGTATTAAATCACAATCTGACTGCTTGTTATTACAGGAAGACCTTGTTCTATTTCGGGAGTGGTGCAATCTAAACCGTCTTGTCTTAAATGTCGACAAGTGTAAAAGTATGACTTTTACACGCAAACAAAATCCCTTTGTATTTAGTTATATGTTTGATCTGTCACCGTTAAACAATGTCTCTGTATTCTCTGACCTTGGTATAATCCTAGACTCAAAACTAACTTTCAACTTTCACTTGGACTATATAACTAAAAAAGCCAATAGAATGCTAGGATTCATAAAGAGATTTAGTCGCGACTTTCAGGACCCTTATGTTTTAAAACTTTTGTTTGTATCGTTCGTAAGGCCAATACTAGAGTACGGATGTGTAGTATGGTCACCATATTACTCTATTCACATAAATAGACTTGAAGCAGTTCAAAGAAGGTTTATGCGTTTCTGCCTACGTTTCTTTTCTTGGTCTCCAAATAATATTCGTCCTCCTTACTCTCATAGACTTGCGCTAGTTAAACTTCCCTCTATCACCCATCATAGGCAATACCTTCAGTTTTGCTTTATTACTAATGTGATGAATGGCTCTATACTATCTCCATCAGTTCTGAGTAGATTTAACTTTAGTTTCAGTCGTACAAGCATAAGGCTGCAACAACCTCTACAACTACCTTTCAGTAGATCAAACTATGGTGCCAATAATCCAATAAATCAAATGGTCTTAATCTTTAATAAGTATTATTTTCTTATAGTTTCGATAAATGATAATTTCAAAAGCGAATCTTTCAAAACTTTATTTTATAATGCCTTAGCATAAATGCAGGCTTTTATTAATTAATTGTAATTCATGATAATTTTGTACTTTGTAATAATTTCTTAGATATAGATATATGTAGTTCATAAGTTTGTAAACGTTAGTTATTAACGACTTAAATAAATAAATATATTTTAAGGGTCGGTTCCTGCCCTGTACAAGAACCCTAGTGAATATAAAAAGAATTTTTATAAATCACTAGTCATAAAAAGTTTAGATGCTTCCTTGAAAATTCAAGGAAAAAGCATCGGCGACAAAATTCAATGTCCGCCATGATGTTTGCAGACAAAAAAAAAGAATAAAAAAAAAACTTACCTATAATAGGGTATTTTTTGGTGGCTACACAATTAATAATTGCCGTATGCAATTACTGAATAATCCTTCAAAAGGATATAATATATTTAGGATTAATAAACTCACTCGCGAACAAGAAAAGATTTTGTGAAATATTAATTCTCTGCTGCATAAAATCAAACTTTTCAATTTTCTTAAGAAACGACTTAACAAGATGAGGGTTGGAAATTTAATGAACTGGCACAGACAATATTTCTGAAGCCACGCCTCTGTCTGGTTTCCAATAGCAACAATAATGACTGGACGAGACTTTTCCCGCGTTCTTTTAGTTAACAACAGATTTGCGTTCGGAAAAGTTAACAATACGAAGTGCGTTAAGTGTTACGTAGTAACGTAATGCTGCTTCGCACTGACAATTATGTAAAAATGAAAATTGACTTTAATGACATTTATCTTTATTTCTGTCAACTTATTTTGACACTATAATGTTTGTGTCGATTGGTAGAATGAATTTGTATCATATTTTCTCCAGTGTGAGAGAATTTTCGTACCTGTCAAATTCTGACATTTAGCTTATTTTGGACGGAAATCGGTTCTAATTTGACACATTCGCTTCCAAATCAACAGTACCGTCATTAATATGACGTTAAACTCATTTTAATCGCACAGATAACTAATTATAGCTATGTCAACTGTCAGTCAAGATGTGATGACTGTACTAACTGTGAATTTTCGAAATGGACTGAAATTTCTTTGTTAGACAGTTGTAATGGGCACATAAATCATGATTCCTATGGAATACATAATTAACATGAGCAATGCAACAGCTAACTGTCACTATCTGTCAAAAATCGAAATCAACCAGTTTTCATCGAACAGACCTTAATTGTACATCTGGTCGGAACGGGCTTCTGTTATAGCATTGGACATGCATTTTGAAGTTCATTCCAATCGGATTTCCAAGAGAAACAGAAAGATGGTAGGAAAGAGATGAGACGTAGCGTCTAATTGGACGGACAGTAACCTAAAGCAAAAACGAAAATGCCGGAAGTGTTCGTCAGCCAAAATCCTTCTGCACGCTGGCATGTAGCAATAGAATGTGCCAGAAAGAGTGCGTCTGAGCTCACTTCAAATTTTCTCGCTTCGGATTTTTCATTCTAGATTGAGTTCAGTAAAGATTAAGACAGGATGGTTCTGATATAAGATAACTCCTTATCGAATTTTGTATTCTGGTGTAGAAATTGGGCAACTAATGCCATTCTTAAAATTTTTGAAACTTCTCGATTTTTAAAGGGAAATGTCATTAGGAAGATGGACCAATCGGGTTTCCTAAAATTGCCGCAAGGTGACACCAGTGTTGCGGTGACAAAGTTTTCCCTACAAATCTCAAGGATCGAGACAAGTATCACTTGCCTAGATACTTGTGAAAAAGGACAACTTGAGTCTACCTATATCTCTATCACTCTAATCGATTTCCTTTCTCACTACAAAAAAAAATCTGAACCTACAAATTACTTATCACAACTATTGACTCTCTCAACTTCATCTTCTATCTACCTCATTGTTATGCTATACTACCTTTTTATAAAAGTGAAATAACCTGAAACAATTATACACAAAAAAAAACTACACAAGAGTCTCGTGCACAGCTGAGTAGCCGGGCATGAGAAAAATAAAACTATTTTTATCACAGTATGATTTACTTTTTTAAATCCTTAAGCCTAGTACTCAGTTCGCGCTAAACTAAATTTTATCTCTACAATATTTATCTCTACACACCTTTGCTAAAAAGGCGCGCTAAATTTTGAAGTTGGAGAGATTAAAGATACTATAAGGCAAGTTATGGATTCATACAAAAAAATTTGTTTGAGATGACAATCAAATATAACATAATAATTACATATATCGAAGACGAAAAAAGATGGTCAAAAAATTCTGTCCGTCTGTCTGTATGTATAGACACCTACAGCCCAAACGGGTGGGCCGAATTGCTTCAAACTTGGTATATATGTATAGAGTTTTTAAGGCATTGTACAGAGGGGAAATGGAAATTTTTTTAGCTAAAAAAATAACGGTACCTGCTTAATATACGTTACGCTAAAGCTTATTTTTCTAGAAAACATATGGCGAAACAAAATTTAAAAAAAAGTCCAAAAACGGTACTTTCAATTGGCCCGTTTTTTTGCTTTCGACTATCTCGAAAACGGCTCAACCGATACTTTCGAAATTTCACACATATATAGGTGCAAGTACCTCAATTTATACTGCATACCAATATTTTTTTCTGTATTTAAAAAAAAATTAAATTAAAAAAAAATTAATATGTACTTTAAAAACTGCGCATTAAACTTCTTTTTTTTAAATTATAAATATGTTAATGTATTTGCTGAATACCTATGAACTGGCGTTTTAATTTTTTTTTTTACAAAAAACTTTTCTCAAAATCCGCTCCAGATTTTTATAAATTTATTCTCAAATTCAAATTTTTCCAAGAAATAAAATGGCGTACCTATTTTTCAGCTCAAATTAGTTGAAGTATCTATTTAAGAATTTTAAAAAATTAGTTTTTATCAAAATCTCAAGCCCCAAAACCACTGTCACACATTAGAGCAAGTTCATGCGACCCAGTAGTGCATTTTATTTAATATACCTACATTATGTAGCCACTTAGCAATTATCGAACAAGTTCAAGAGCAAGTTCGTGCGACATTCACAAGACCTTCTAACAACTGTCAGAATTTATCTTGTGAAATAATGTGTTTTACATTCTTTCGCAAGCTAAATTTTGTGGAGACTTTTTTCTTAGCCGTTAGCCTGACACCTGGAATTTAGCTTGAAGTGAGTACTACTCAGCTAAAAACCCAAGCTAAAATTTATTTTGGGTGGAAATTTGTATGGAAGATAAATTTTAGCGCGATCTGAGTACTAGGCTTTAGTATGAGAAGTGGCCACGTACCCTTTCTCATCTTCTACATCATATAAGTTGTTACCTCGAGTCTTAACAACTGTTACTTTAATAAACTTCGGCGATAGCTTAGCGCTAAAATGTTTACTCGCATCACTCAAAACTATGTTTCTTTTATAGATGACATCCCCCACCTGAAAATAAACTGCACGACTTCTGAGATTATACACTTTCTCATAAGCATCGTGTGTCTTTTCTAACGCTGTCTTCAAATAGGTATGAAGAATATTCATCTTTGCCACCTTGGGCAACCAATTGATCTCAGAGTTATTAAGTCCTCCCAACTCGCGTAATAGCTTGTAGTCCGCTCCATGTTCAATCATCCTTTGACCGAATAAAGCCTCATATGGCGACATTGTCAAAGCTGAATGGACAGTTGTGCGTAAAGCACTACTAATGGATGACAAATGCACATCCCAATTAGTTTGTTTTGGATCTACATAAGATCTAACTGCGGCTAAAATGGACCTATTAACTCTCTCACTAGCATTAGCTTGAGGTGCATAAATCGCCGTCTTATAATGTTTGACACCAAACATTTTCAACATTTCTTTAAAGTCTTTAGAAATAAATTGCGTTCCGTTATCGGATAAGATACTCTCGGGTACACCATATAAAAGAAAAATATCTTCTCGTAAAAACTTAATAACTTCTGCAGCTGTGGCTCGCTTAAGGGGTTTAATAAACACGAACTTTGTGAGTTGGTCTAAAGCAATAACGATGAAAGCATTCCCATTCCTGGATCTTGGATAAGGACCAAGGAAATTCACATATAAATGTTGGAAGGGCCTTTCAACTTTAAAACTCTCTCCCATTTCAGCTCGTAAAGTCTGGTTGGAAGCTTTTGTTGTCTTGCATGTTTCACAACGATCAACATATTGCTTCACCTGCGAAAACATACCAGGCCAATATAATCTTTCCCTTAACCTATACAATGTTTTAACGACACCACCGTGAGAAGCTCTGGGCGGATTATGTGCCATGGAGATTACAGATTCGGTCATACTCGACGGTAACCATAATTTCCATGCCAGATCATCCAATAGAGGATTCCCAACTGCATGCTTCGTTCTCTTATATATATATATCCCTCAGATATCTTCAAGTCTGGTAATCGATCCTGCTCTTTGCTGATGTGACTGATAAGCTGTAAGTATTCTTCGGACTTGAATCCCGGATTGTCAAGGTCAATGTGGAGCACCTCCTCGGTTTCGACTTGTGCAACACTGGATATGTAGCTCTCTGCCGTTAAAGCATCAGCTTCGTACACTCTAGAAAGAAGTGTTCCTTTCCTGTGTTCAACCACGAAGTCGAACCCTTGAAGTCTCATACTCCACCTGGACAGACGACCGGTAGGGTCCTTCATGTTCATCAACCATTTCAGGCTTGAGTGATCAGTGATTACCTTGAATTTATATCCTTCGATATACGAACGGAATTTCTGAATTCCTAAAAATGCAGCGAGGCATTCGCGTTCAGTAACGGTGTAGTTCCTCTGCGCAGCATTCAATTTCTGAGAGAAGTAGTAAATGGGGCGTTCAGCTCCGTTCTCATCTCGCTGGCAGAGTACGCATCCGATACCGGACGCTGATGCATCGCATAAAATAATAAACTCCTTCTCGAAATCAGGGTTTATCAAAACAGGTGTTGTTGTAAGTGCTTTCTTAATGTTTTCGAATGCTGTCTGAGCTTCGGAATTGAAATCGAAAGCCTTACCTTTCTTAAGAGTGTCAGTGAGTGGGGCAGCCAAGGTTGAAAAATTTTCCACAAACCTCCGATACCAACCAGCCATTCCTAAGACACGCCTAACTTGGCAAGTGGTTGTCGGCATCGGGAAGTTGATAATAGCAGCAACCTTATCAGGGTCTGCTTTCAAACATCCTTGTCCCACTTTGTATCCTAAGTACTGTAATTAATCGAAACAAAACTTTGATTTCTCAACATTAATAGTGAGTCCTGCTCTATCCAACTCTCTACTAATGATCTTTAAAACTGCTAAATGTTCCTCGAAAGTTTTCGTCACCACCAAAAGGTCGTCTAAATACACGAAGACTCGGTCCTGCAACTCGCGTGGAACAACTAAATTCATCAAATACGTTAGACTTTGAGCGGCGTTGCAAAGACCGAAAGGCATCACGTTGAATTGGTACAACGGCCTTCCTGGAACCGTAAAGGCTGTCTTTTCCTTCGCGCTCTCCTCCAGTGGTATCTGCCAGTACGCATCTTTCAAATCCACGCTTGATATGAAACGTGTCTCCGAAAGACGTAACAGCAGTCCCTCGATGTGCGCAATAGGACGCGCATCTTTCCTGGTAACCATATTGACTTTCCTGAAGTCCAAGCAAAGTCGATCCTTGCCAGGCTTGCGTACAAGCACAACAGGTGAGGACCATGGACTATTGCTTTCTTCAATAACCCCTAGTGAAAGCATGCGGTCTACTTCTACGTACATCAGAGACTGCACCACTGGGGAGACCGGATAATACCTTTGCTTGATTGGAGGAGCATCCCCCGTATCAATACCGTGTTTTACCCAATCTGTTTTGCCTAAACCCTTTTGTGTGAATGACGGAAAACTTCGTATCACATCTTCGAGTTTAGCATTCTCTACATTTGTCAACTTACACTTATTGACTAATTTATCTTTAACTTCAACATCATGTTGAAATGACAAACTGGAAATTACATTTGGCGCAATTTGAAATTTGGACCAAAAATCGACACCTAAGTATAAACGTTGAGCTAGTGTCGGAACGACATAAAAACTCATGCTATGAGTAGCACCTTTATACTTAACGTCAGTTGTGACTAATCCACAAATTTGTTGTTTCTGCCCGTTAGCGGTTGAAACACTTGAATTAACCTTTTTAACTGTAATATTTTTATTGGACAAGTAAGTTAAAACATCAGCGCCAAGGCAACTGATACTTGCGCCAGAGTCTAATAGACCCAATATCTTGTCTCCAAAAATTTCAACGTTGACATAAGGGCGAGGATCTCCAGATTCTCTTTCTAATGTCGTTGAAGCTATATTCTTATATAATAGTCATTTTTCCTTAAATCTGATTCGAGTTCGTCTAATACGATTAGACAATTCAGGATAATTCATTATTCGCTTACGGACTTCATAATAATTTCTAAGCCTTTCATGAAATGGCTTTCTTATAAATTCATTTTTCTTAATATTAATATTCAAATCATTTGGTGTTGTTGCATTAACAACAGGTTTATTAACTGGTTTTAAAATAGTAACAGGAGTCTTGAGAGTAGAAGATTCTTCGGCACTTAAAACTCCGGGCTCATCTGTTAGGAGCGAACCCCCCCGGATATTGGGTTCCTCCTCCTTAAGTTTCCCTGACATTTTGGACAAGTAGGAAAAATAACGTTCTCCAATCCACAACGGAAACAAAACTTCCTATCAACAGGTTTACTGCATTCCCTGAACCCATGCCCTACGCTTAAGCAATTCCAACACTTCCAAGTGTTTTTATCTCTGTGTACGTTATGTACAGCTTCTACACTTGAAGTTAAAGCTACAGCTAAATCATCTGATTCTTCCACAACTTCGTTTACGAAACGTTTTGTCGGAATTCGGTGCGTGTTCGGCACAAAAGAAGATCGCGTGCTCTCCTGTCGATCGAGAAACTTTTCAATTGTTCGGCATACATATGCCATCTGTCTAAGACTATGAGTACTGAAAGTAATGAGTAGCTCACCCATTCGTCTTTTCACATTCGTCTTTATAATCTCAATAATTTCTCTCTCCGACTTCGGAACACGCATCCTCGAATTAATCAACATTAAAACGTCGTAGGAATCATTGAATGATTCATTTGACTGCTGCTTTCGATCTGAAAGCTTTCAAGACAATTCGGAGTCTGTTTCAAGACTTCGAAATTGTTCGATTAAACCGGACTGAAGCGAACTCCAAGAAGTGTGTGGATTACTCTTCAAGTACATCCAGTACCATGACTTTGCTTGTCCTGACACAAAATGATGAAAATTCACCGTCAACTCATCCCATGGAACACCATAACTGTACCTAACGCGTTCTAATCGAAATAGAAAATCGTCGACAGACATGTTACGACCGTCAAATCTAATTCCCCACTTATGGTATTGCGGAAATTTGCTATATGACGTGGCGTTAGAAGGTACTTGTCTCCTGGGTGATGAAGCTTCCGGAGAATTATCTAAATTAATCGCATTCATTTGCGTAAGGAAATCGTCTAGATTAGAACCGTTAGGCATATCTACTGGATGTCCTGAAGGAGCATTCCGAGTAAGACCTGGTTCATTGTTTGGGGTTGGATAATTTTCCAAATTTCTAGATAGATTACGTATTTGATCTGTAGGATTGCCTGTATTTGTTCTGTTCGGAACGTCAGCTATTCTGACCCTATTTGTCGCTTGACTAACTGCCTGTCTAGGTGCGAGATTTTGAGAAGTAGAGTGTTGATTGCTTGAAGAAGGGGGTAATGTTTGAAATAAATTAGTCAATTGCTCAAGAAGTTGAGCTGGACTTTGTCGTATTTCCTCTTTCATGACTCGCCTATCCTCTTCCCTGTGTAAGTCAACTGTCGCTGTAATCATCTCTTGAAGAGTAAGAGAATCTTCAGTTACATTGCGTCTATTGTCAAAACTATCGTTGACGACACGACCATTGGCATTACCAAGAGGCATAGTACCATCATTAATCCCTAACGGACTAGATACATCTTCGAGTCTCATTTCTTCTCTCCTTTGATCTTCACCGTTACTTGCAGCTTGTGGGTCAGCCATAATTACAACATCTAAAAACCTTGAATTATAAGTGCTCAGACGGATTAATCTCCTATTTCCACTACTCATTCAACTGTGCTAGTAAAACTCTTGTATAAACACAAAACTAATGAAACACAATCGAAGTGACAAAAAAAAATTAAACAGTGCTTAAAATTAAAGTATTTGTAGTGAAACGGATCACTTAGTAATTCAAATCAAAAAATATAGTCCTACAAAGAGAAGGCTCCTTGTAGACTAGATGAGATCCTGTAAAAAAAAAAGTTTGACTCTTAAAGAAAATATTCCAAGATTTCTTCAAAGTCAAAAGAAAAAATTTTACTTAATGATATACTAAACTATTCTTATCTTGTTTTTGAATCGTAATCTGAATTCAATAATTACTGATTCAAATCAAAACTAAACGTATGTACTAATAACTAAACTAACTTCTCAGAAACTATCTTGAAAGTTATTAAACTTAAAAATAAGTAAATATTATTTGTTGTGGCGACACCGCCAAAAACTCTAAACTATAACGATTGCAACACTGCAAAAATATCTCAAAAACTTGGGCAACATTGCCACTAAAAATCTCAAAAAACTGCGACACCACGAAAAATTACCAGAATCTATCTTAGTTAACGTCTCTAAGACAAATTCCAAACTCACAAAAACTCAGGATTTCCTTTTAGTTAACGTCTCTAAAAGAAAAATCCCTATATCCCTAAAATTAGCCGTCACGGGACGCCCGGCAGATGTGAAACATCCAAGTTTACATTATAATTCATAATTTTGAAAAACCATCAAACAAATATGGAGTGAAATAATTTTTAATAATTTAGTGTTTCGTTAATTAAATCAATATATTTGTCTTATCATTTTATTATAATATCAGTTATTACAGATTATAAGAATTCATTTATAAGCACATAGGAACAAAATTTTCCTCAACCCACCCATCAGATACCGCCATACTCCCAACCCACCTACAACTAGCAACCAACCACCCACCATTTTTTATAAGTTTTTCATCACCGAATACCTACCACCAGTAACCACCCAATCCACCTGCAACCACCAACCCACCACCTTCCATTTTTGTCGATTCCCTCCCCAGAGTAAGTCCCCCCTTTTACCCAGCCCATTTACAACCACCAACCAAGCATCCGCCATTTTTGACAATTTTTTCCTCACCCCGCCCCCCACACCAAATCCCCCCAAGCAGTAACCACCCACCCAACCTACAAACAACCACCTACCATTTTTGTCAATATTTCCCCCCTACCAACCCCCAACCACAAACGCCATCTACCCACCATGTTTGTAAATTTTGTCTCAACCACCCCCAACATCCTCCTAAAAATCCACTCCACCACCAACACAACCTTCAACCACCAATTAACCACCCGCCATATTTGACAATCTTTTCCTCATCTCCCCACACCAAATCACCCGCACCCGTAACTTCCCATTCCAACTACAACCGCCAACCAACCACCATCCAAATCCTCCTAACAGTAACGACCCACCCCACCCCAAAACAAATCCCACACCTGTCTCGTAATTTTTTTCTTCACCAACTTCCCCACACCCCACCCCCACATCAACCACCCACCAGTACCACCCACCCAACCTACCACCACCCACATACCATTTTAGTCAATTTTTCCCTTTAACCAACTATCTACCATTTTTTAAAATTCTTTCTACAACCCTCACCAACCATCCAGCCCACCTACATCCTACAACCACCAACCGACCATCCACAATTTTTCACCCCCCCCCCCATAACCCTACTCCACTATCACCCTACCCCCTCCACCACTACCGCCCCAGCATCACCAGCGATCACCCAACCTACAACCACCCAACACTTTCCACCCCCACATCAACCACCCACCAGTACCACCCACCCCACCTACCACCACCCACATACCATTTTAGTCAATTTTTCCCTTTAACCAACTATCTACCATTTTTTAAAATTCTTTATACAACCCTCACCAACCATCCAGCCAACCTACATCCTACAACCACCAACCGACCATCCACAATTTTTCACCCCCCCCCCCCCACCATAACCCTACTCCACTATCACCCTACCCCCTCCACCACTACCGCCCCAGCATCACCAGCGACCACCCAACCTACAACCACCAACCACCCAACTCTTTCCACTTTGAAAATTTTTATCAACGGTCGTACCATTTTTTTGTTACAATTGCGATCGATTTTACTGCCTAGGTGCGCCAATAGATGTTTCACATCAAAAATTAGTGTGTGTGTCTTTAAACTAAACGTGCTCAACACAAAAACTAAATCTGCTAAATTCAATGGATAGTGACTCTGCTACTGCAGACGTGCGTAGGGACTATTGATCACCCACCACCGGTTAGCACTTCATAAAATGAATTATCCACCATACATCAAATCTAACCGTCAAAAATCTTCATAAAAATTTTCTAAAAAAAAAAGAGAAAAAGAAAAAGTGTTGTTTGAGTAGAAAACTTGGGTTTCTTAGTGACGATAAAGTAGCTTTTGCAACTGACGTGCGTAGAGACTTAATCATCCACCACCGGTCAAAAGACTCAATTATCTACCACTTCTTAACCCTTTCTTAGCTATCGCTTTAAGTAAAGTGATCATTAGCAACAGTCAACCAAGAATAATAACTCTTCGGTCCGGACAAATGACTCAAATGTACCTATCACGAGAGGTAGAGAAATAATAGTGAAGCTAACGCAAAAGACAGAAGTCAGGAATCTATCGACCAACTTCCCGGACATATAGTCTTCAATACTAAACTCCGATGACGTTCCCCTAGCAAAAGAAAAGTACTACTTCAATAGAAAAACTTCCTCAAAACAAATTTCAATAATGAAAAATTTCCCAAAGAAAAATTAATTTCCCCATAAACTTTTCGAATCAACTTAATACAATACAAATTTAAACTTTCAAAACTTCTCAAGTCGTTCTTCAGGCCACCACGTTGGGCGCCATTCTGTAACGATAATGAAATTGGAAACGAAACTTCAGGCAACCTTTCGTGAGACCAAACACAGCCCCACGTTGGGCGCCATTCTGTAACGATAAAATAAAGAAAAAGACCATTATCCTCGTCACCAATAGCAATCTCCTACAAGACCCCACACAGTGGTCTCATATTAGACACCATTCTGTAATGTAAACGATGACCTAAACCTGGAATGTAAGAAAAGCCACAAATGTGAAATGAGTTATACCTTACCATTAACCTGCTGATGAGAGACCACGGTCCCTACCACATGACGCTTACAACGCTTACAAGACAAATCTCCGTGGAACGAACTGCTGTCTCCTATAGACAGTGTTCCCTCAGTGTTGAAAGAAACTTACCACAGTAATTATTAAAGACCTCCCTGTTTCCTACCAGAGACCTGTGACACATCCACTTCTATCCACGACTGATCCATTTTCTTCTAAGCATCGACTCACTCCCATTGCTTCTCTTTATCCCCCTTTCCACTCACAGAAACTTACTCTTTTCGGTCTAGTTCTATAATCTTCTTATCGACCGTCAAGTAAAAGCTACTACCACAAGCTGTAGATGAACTAGCTTGTCATCCTTCTACTGTACTCACAACAAAACCCAAAGACAAAACCAAATAACTCACTACAATACCAAATTCTTCAAGGAATGTACACTGGTTCGGTCGCCATGGACACTAGCTCCAATGTGACTCCTTAAAGGATTCATAGTGGAAAGGCTGTTACTAAGTTCAGACTACAAGACTGCTCTTAGAGAACTCTCTCTAAGACCGCAGATCCACTTAGTCGAGACAAAGTAACACTTGGGTTGTGATCGACCTTCGCATCCGGTTCGCACGCACGCCCTCAACTAGCTCACAAGGGTCGTGCATTCTTGCTCAGGGATCGACAACGTTGTTACCTCTTTTAACCAGTGCGAACCTACTGAAGTTTTAGATGTTAGAAAACTCAGAAAAACAAATTCAAATATTCTTTGCTGGGGCCTGATCAACAAACGCCGAGAAATAATGTTTCGAAAGTGTAATTGAGTTGGAAGGCCTACTCAACCTAAAAAGTGTATTGTATAAGACTGTCTAGAAAATCGCACGCATAGCGAGCCGCTACATAAAAAGTATCCTTAGGTGTTCGAGGATCAAGCGCCATAGGCTCAGTCAGCTTAATCAGCGCAAACGGTTATCTAAGTAGCTGACTAGAGGGAGCAGATCATCACCTACTCACGCTCTTATAAAATAGTGAAGGGAGGGAAGATGTTATGTTACTCCCTTCTGGCTTCTATACCCACCCATGTGGAATTGTTCCATCATCTCGGAACTAATTTCCACCATTGACCCACGGTGCCGAGTGATCATGAAAACATGTCACTATAAAATGTTCAGGGTGCCCAAAAAGTAAAAAGACGACAAGAAACGGACTTGCCTACATCATCACACTATAACCGAAATATCGACCTATTTGTTATCTGAACATTCGACCTATACACCACACTACATCTCACTACAATACGATATGTTATTCCATTATCCACCTACACTTGAGGTATGTCCACCCCTCCCAACGTACTTACTTACACGCCATTGTATTTAAACAATAATTCTGAAAGTGATTTAGGAAATGAATCACTGTCCATAAGACAGCATGAAAAAACCACTGAATTCGAAAAACGTTATAAAGTTATTTTTATTAAAGTTTGCTTAATACTACAGTTATTCTTATCAATGTCTAAATTATTCAAAAACTAAACCAGAAAAATCGATAAATTCTAAACCTAATTTCATAAAAACTAATTATTCTCTTTATCAAGATATTATCGTGATCTAAAAAAAAGGAAGTAAGATAAGGTGAAATATGCCTTATCGACAAATTGTGTTTACGTAAATTCGTTTTAATTTGTATATAAAGCAACTGTTAGCTACGTACAATTTGTTGTTGTAGTTAATAATTATAAAAAAAAATCATGCGCTGAAGAGATATGTACTTAAGTATCATTGGTCTTAGCTCGCTTGTAAAAAAAAAGTTGTTTATAAACGGGTCTTGTTAACTTTCAAATCTTTAAAAACGTTTCAAAATACATTTGATTATCTTTTACTGGGACGATATTCATTATCAAAAGACTATAAATTCAGTTAAAACAAAACTAAAGACGACATGAAAACTGACTTTACGATAGGATATGTACTGTATTGAATTACGCGAGGATGTGAAACTTCTAACGAAACCCAAAAGAAACCGGAGAACATGGGACGTTAGCCCAAGGGTTTATGCTTTGGAAATGAGAGAAGGGAGATAGTAAGAGAGATAGATTGTAATAATATAGTAATATGATTTAAAATATGGTTTATCAAAAAATATGTTTCAATATATTATTAAACAATATAGTTAACAGACGTGATGGATCGGGAGAGCTCTCTGGAACCAGACGCTGAAAAGTTAGAAAAGTATTATTCAAAAAAAAAGTTTCTACTATAACCATATGTAAGATCATCTATACCAAAGATACTACTCTATATCTTCGTACTGTATCGTTACCTTCCTCGAAAACAATGATGAGTTATCTACTATTCATCAAAGAAAACTTTCACACAAAAAGCGTATTATCTTTCCAAGTGACCGGTATAGTGTCACTGTACTGTAAACGTAGTTTACAAACATCAATAATATCCGACATACAAACAGATATTGCACAATAGGTACACACAAAGAATGTAAAATGACTAATTGAGATAGGTCAGTGTAAATTGACCTCAGATTTCCGTAAAGGAAGAAGAAAATCTTAAAGGAGATCTCCAAATTAACTTCAAAAGACTTCCAGCTGGATGAACTAACCACGCCGAAGCTAAAGTAAGTATAGAAAGAGTGGGAACTACCAAGTTCCAAATGAAAAAGAGTCTAGGGAGTTATAACGTCCACTAGAACAGTGACAAAAAAAGAAATCAATAAATTGAAAAACGAAGAAAGTGGTGTTGTATAGACACTAACACAAGACAGGATAGTTTTAAAGAAAAAGATTTTGAGAAATGGTCCTGACGGACAGTGAAGGAAGTAGTTCGGTACTATAACCGACGGAATGCGTAATGTGCTGCTTACAGGAATCGACAATGAGTTCCAAGCGTTGGCACGAAAGTACTATCCGCACGTAGGATTCAGTTCAGAAACATACAGGAAGTTCTTAAAAGAAATCAATCCTGGGATCTGACCATGTATTCATGTCACCAAAAAAAAGTAAAAGCGCCGTGGAGGCAGTGAAAAAAATAAAAAAAAAACTAGTGAAGGCTTCAAGGAGTCCAAAATGGATCTCGAAAATTAAAAGAAAATTTCAACTTTCTCTATAGTCACACACATAAAAACACAAATGTTCACAAAATTAAATATTATTTTTCAGAATTTCACTTATTAAGTATGTTGATCTTTTCTAAATATATTAAAGATAGAAATAATTCACTATAATAATCATAATATAAGATGATATATATATATGTATGCACAGGTAAGTATAATAAATTTAAGTTTCACTCGACGAGTATTTCAGGGTGCTCTTCTGGGCACTAAATGTAGATAGCTCCACCGTCCGTGGAGTTTGTAGACGACAGCTTGAGTGTTCACACTCACAGGATGCTGTTCTTTGCAGGGAACTTATGATAACTTGGACACTCTGTGTGTCACGCCACTTGTATGCTCTTGTAGATGTTAGCCAGGGGCTTTTGGGTATATATGATTCAGGGACAAAAATAACAAAAATGTTACCTGGATGTTGTGTCATATATGACTAAAAACGTTTATCGTTAAACTTTATTATGTCGCAGGACGAATTGATGTTTTTCAGGATGTAGCGTATCACATGGTCGGTCGGACAAACCGAGTGCCATGCGGATCACTAACGTGTTCCATAGAACCATGTGGTTCACAAAAAAAAAATGCGTCGAATTCCCTCGTGGCTCCTGTATATCGGAGGAATAATATGGTGAAACGTAAGACGGCGTCTAACTTGTTATCGAAGCAAGTAATAGGGCTTCAAAAGGATGAGAATTCCATGTGGATGTGGAAAAAAACATCACGCGTTGCCATGGACTGCTTTTCCATGGATATGCAAAGACATCAATATATTTTAAGGGTCGGTTCCTGCCCTGTACAAGAACCCTAGTGAATATAAAAAGAATTTTTATAAATCACTAGTCATAAAAAGTTTAGATGCTTCCTTGAAAATTCAAGGAAAAAGCATCGGCGACAAAATTCAATGTCCGCCATGATGTTTGCAGACAAAAAAAAAGAATCAAAAAAAAACTTACCTATAATAGGGTATTTTTTGGTGGCTACACAATTAATAATTGCCGTATGCAATTACTGAATAATCCTTCAAAAGGATATAATATATTTAGGATTAATAAACTCACTCGCGAACAAAAGGCAAGACGACAAGAAAAGATTTTGTGAAATATTAATTCTCTGCTGCATAAAATCAAACTTTTCAATTTTCTTAAGAAACGACTTAACAAGATGAGGGTTGGAAATTTAATGAACTGGCACAGACAATATTTCTGAAGCCACGCCTCTGTCTGGTTTCCAATAGCAACAATAATGACTGGACGAGACTTTTCCCGCGTTCTTTTAGTTAACAATAGATTTGCGTTCGGAAAAGTTAACAATACGAAGTACGTTAAGTGTTACGTAGTAACGTAATGCTGCTTCGCACTGACAATTATGTAAAAATGAAAATTGACTTTAATGACATTTATCTTTATTTCTGTCAACTTATTTTGACACTATAATGTTTGTGTCGATTGGTAGAATGAATTTGTGTCATATTTTCTCCAGTGTGAGAGAATTTTCGTACCTGTCAAATTCTGACATTTAGCTTTTTTTGGACGGAAATCGGTTCTAATTTGACACATTCGCTTCCCAATCAACAGTACCGTCATTCGTATGACGTTAAACTCATTTTAATCGCACAGATAACTAATTATAGCTATGTCAACTGTCAGTCAAGATGTGATGACTGTACTAACTGTGAATTTTCGAAATGGACTGAAATTTCTTTGTTAGACAGTTGTAATGGGCACATAAATCATGATTCCTATGGAATACATAATGAACATGAGCAATGCAACAGCTAACTGTCACGATCTGTCAAATATCGAAATCAACCAGTTTTCATCGAACAGACCTTAATTGTACATCTGGTCGGAACGGGCTTCTGTCTTAGCATTGGACATGCATTTTGAAGTTCATTCCAATCGGATTTCCAAGAGAAACAGAAAGATGGTAGGAAAGAGATGAGACGTAGCGTCTAATTGGACGGACAGTAACCTAAAGCAAAAACGAAAATGCCGGAAGTGTTCGTCAGCCATAATCCTTCTGCACGCTGGCATGTAGCAATAGAATGTGCCAGAAAGAGTGCGTCTGAGCTCACTTCAAATTTTCTCGCTTTGGATTTTTCATTCTAGATTGAGTTCAGTAAAGATTAAGACAGGATGGTTCTGATATAAGATAACTCCTTATCGAATTTTGTATTCTGGTGTAGAAATTGGGCAACTAATGTCATTCTTAAAATTTTTGAAATTTCTCGATTTTAAAAGGGAAATGTCATTAGGAAGATGGACCAATCGGGTTTCCTAAAATTGCCGCAAGGTGACACCAGTGTTGCGGTGACAAAGTTTTCCCTACATCCGGCTCTCAGCTGTGCATGAGACTCTTGGTTGATAATTTTTCATAAAATTTTCTTTATTATCTCCAGATAAGCGATGGGATGATCTGACGTCACCGGAACATGCATTCCATGATTTTTTTTTGTCTTCAACCGACTAGACGATAAAGAGTCGCGGTGTCTTTACGACACGACGATTGGAGAGATTCTAAGTGTTGAAACACATTTGCGAGAAGTCAACCTTTTTCTTAGTAATTAGACCAAGTAGACTTGGCCTAAATACCAAGCTTTGTAGGGAACACTTTCTCGCCAGTACACACAATTAGTGTACGCAACTGGTGCCATCTATGCGAGAAACCTCTCGGTAACTCACCTTGTGCTGAACGCACTCATTAAAATCCACTAGGAAAAGATTCCACATTCAGCGTCCAACTTCACAGTTGGAACCCATTGCCAGAATGGAATCCACTTCCAGGAAGGAGTCCACAAATTTCCAATTGTAGAATTTTATCCGAGTCATGCGCAGTCCACCATTTTGATGGAAGTCTTTTAAAGCCTCATCACACTAGAACGCACTAGTGCGAAAAATTATGCCCCGATAGCACTTAATTGGTAGTGAATTAGTTCACACCGGTAAGGATACCAAATGTTTTCACGAATGAGTTAAGGAATTTTGGTCTAGCAGTAAAACTGACAGATAGCTGTCAGCTGCACCTGAGCAATAAGTAAGGACCATGTAAGCCGTATTGGGGCGGGACTATGTCACCATGATATTGAGTTTGTTCTCGTTAGTATTCATACTAACCCAGTAGCAGTTCTAATTGACCGATTAAAGTTTCGCACTGACGTTTCGAACAGCAAATGTAGGCCGAGGCGAAAGTATTCATGAAAAATAAACGATGTGTCAACACTTCAATTCCTGAGTAAAAATGAAAACACAGTCGTACTCAGTCCTATCTGATGAATGATGGTTACCTTTTATGTTCTATCGAGACAATAACCCAGTGGGAAGATATTCAATGACACTGACCGAAGAGTCATAAACCTATCGAGATTGACTTGTCAGGCAGAAGGTACTTTGAGTCCTGTCATACTCACCTAGAAGTGACAACAATCTCTTCAGGACAAGACAATCAGTACGCGAACACAACGAACTCGCGAATCACCACCCATAATTCCGTGATTACATTGATTCCTCTACCAAATCTGCCAATTAATTCCATCACTGTCGACACATAGAAGTGACAGTCCAAAAATTATTACCGACGAGTAGAATTCTTACTGCAAGAATGGCTCACTCCAAGCGGATTAATACCACCCAGTGTAACCGGAGCTTTAAATAAGGAATTTCCACCAATATACGTGGCTGGAGCAGCTATCAAGTGACAGAAATACCAAGACAATGAAAGTAGTACAGTAAGTACCACTCCTTAAACACCTACTGTGATACGCCATCTGACGTACCACAAAGGAACGAAACGGATAATGGAAAGAGACTGGAAGTTTGGGCGTTGGCTTTCTGGAAAGCACAAATACTGAGAAAGGAAATTGAATGTGGTATGGACTTCATTTTTTAATCAAACTCGCACGAAGTATCATCTCCTCCACAGAACGTGAGCAGAAAATTATTTTTTTTACTCTATTGGGCCGCGGCCATTATAAATCCTTTCTAAAGGATAACTTTTCGTGAATATACTAATTTTCGAGGATTTCCATCATCATCCGAAGACAATTAATTACAAGGATAACCCATCGAGAAGATTTCGGGAGCTATTGCTGCTCCATCCACCAAGCAGGATTGACGTGGCGGCCCGAGGATTACTACCAAGGATATAGCTGACGCCTAAAGCAGTTTTGCCCTCAGTCAGCACACGCTGCCATAAACTTTCATGTGGTATATCCACATATGCCATACAATACTCATTTTATATATATAAATATATGAGTATTCGAGTGGAATAGGCATCACATCGAACCACGCCTTATATTATTTTCTGGACGAAGGGCTACCTATTTTCTTTGAGCTCAGACGTATCCTTGCAAAGAGACATACGTCGCCCGATTCTTTTTCTTGGCGAGACATTCTCCCTGGATGCCTCGAACCAAGTGTTCGACGGCCGGACGAGACCCGTAATCCCTTCCAATAATCCCGCTGTGGATTATCCATATTTGTGACCATAGAAGCATTGGCTAGGAACAGCCTTAAATCTGAAAATTTCCATTAGAAGACAAATCCCGACTACTATAGGCGGAAGAGAACTACAGAGGACACTAGAGCATCTATAATATCACCAAATTCAACATAACAGGACGTCTGGCGCGTGCATAATCACGGCTGCCGGTCCCCCAACGTTCGACAAAACCAATTATACATTTTGGAGCACCATTGAAGCAGTGACGCAGTCAACAATTTTTATACTCATCACGGATATATGTGATGCAGAAAGTTTTATTAACATATATGCATAGAATACAGTGAGATTAATCCTTTTCTGGAAAAACCAGGTAACCAATATTATATAAAATACTTATTTGTGTGAAATTTTATACGAGCGAGGAAGTATTCCGCTCCAACAAGTCCCACAGGCGGGTCATACTTAGCCTGAGAACGCACGCATTAGGTCGGCGTTCGACATACTCGACCACGGACGGTGGTCAATGCAATTCATTTGTACTTACTTGAGCTTGGAGGGCAGGACCTTACGCCTCCTCCCCCATTTCTGCATTATAGTAATATGGAATCATTTACCTAAGTAATTAATATTATTAAGAATATCAGATTAGTATATTGAAACTATATGAAAGATTTTTGTGTTATAAAGTGGATTGTGTATTAAATTTGATTCGGGAGCGGTATTAATTTTACAACGTCATTCCGGACTTCATACTTTTCATTACAAACTTCCGTTTCAATTCGTGTTATATTGTTGTGATTGATTTCTTTACATGGTAATTAATATTTTTTTATCCTATCGCGTATATATTTCGTCGAAGCGCTAGCTGTCGGCTCAGATCTCATCGTTCCGAGAATCTGGTGTACACCACTTTGGGGTATACCAATCGTCCGAGTTTTAAGTAAGTCTCCTCTTATCCATTGATATGGCAAGTGGTTCTGGACCTTACGTTTAATCGTGATTACAACTTTTGTCAATCGCTTTTGAAGATTTACTTCAGCTTCATTCACTCACTCAGTCTTCAAGACAATTTTTTTTGCCTTTCGTGTCGGTAGCGACCAAACGCGTGTAGATTCAACGCCGCGTTTCGAATGTTCTTTTTTTTTATTTTTTGTTTGTTTGTTTTCACTGCTGGACGTATGATCCGGCTTACATACTAACTCTTTTTCTTTTTCACTCGAGTTTTCTCTCAAATATTCAGAATTCTTTTTTACTTTAAACGCGATAGTGTCTAGGATAGATTGTCTTTGTGTTAATGTTTGAGTCCATCGTATTTGGGACAGAAAATAAGCAAATTTTGGATGTCATTATCTCCACAGAATAGAGATACACTATACGAAACGAAATTACTAGTATCATTACCCAACGTAGCGAATACGATATGGCAATAGCCAGTTCGCTAAGTGTCAATAGTAGTGATTCCATATAGCTTTGAAAATATATTTTATTAATCATTACCAGGTATCATTGGAGTGCACTTCAGGATGACCGTAATTGAGATGAATACAGTACCTATCCTTTTCAAATCAGTAGAACATTTACTACCTTAATATTTTTATTCAATTTTACTTAACTTTATTATTATTGACATTTATAAAACATTGTCGAACATACTTTGGAATGTGAACTGTGTTCCTCTGTATGGGGTATTTGCATGATCATTGATATATCCATTATTGCTTTAGAAGAATTTTTCTTAAACAAGTCCCTTCTGTCTTTGTGTTTTTGTGTGTTGTCATCCTATTGGTAGGCGTATCTACTCATTCGGAGCTAAGATATTCCTTTACCTATTCCTTTGAATTTAAGTTGCTATTCAACGGGGATACAAATAGAACGCGGTCGTACACTTGAAATTCGACAGTAATAAACCAACAAGGTCGCGTCAGATTATTCTTCTTTCTTGTTTCAAAATCAATATAATCCTTAATTAATCTCGCGAATCAGATAAGCGTTCGTATACACAGACACTTGATTGTTAGTTTTATTTTTCTTTTTAATTTCACTTAAATTTTTTTTTATTATTATTGAAACTTTAGATATTTGTAGCATTAGTATGATATACCTAGAGCTAATAAAATAACTCATTTCTTGTATTTGCGTGTGACAAAGCACACAGTTATTCTAATAAGGATTTATATATCCTGTCTGGTTGTTTTGACTAGCTTTTTATTCTGATCTTTATGAGATTTTATATGAAGATATTTTTAGAGTTTAATAAAATTTACGGTTAGATTTAGATAGGATTTTAAGCATCCCTAAGAAAACCAAAAGATCGTATGTTAGATTTTAAGCTTTACTATAATAAAACCTAATTAACTTTTATAACGTTAAAGAAATTTTGAAGTTGACTTTCTTTTCCTCTGAATTTATTTTTTGAAGAACTTAACAATTTCAGGATGATAGGGTAAACTTCTTGTTGGGAGGGTGGTAACCCTCACACTTCTTGAGAGCAAAACAAGGTGTAATATGGTGATGGTTAGGTGAGATGTATTCGGTATGGATTCGAAGATTCTTGATAGGTTTTGTTTATAGGTACCGAATATAGATAGTGAGAATATGTGAGTAGGCAAATAATTGCTTGCTTTCCTTGTTAAGGGGTTGCCCAATAAAATTTAATGAGTCGTGGGGACTCATAGGTCCGTGGACAACCAAGGTGGAAAGGTGGCGCAGCTTCGCCTGCCCTATTCCATTCCTAAGGAACCTCAGCTCCTCTTCCTCCCTGGTAGGTATATTCCTAATAAAATCACAAAGAAAATGCTCACATTAGCATGTCTGCCATGTGGTACTACCGATTTTCATCGGTCATCGAAGCAAAAACGGAACGAATTTGCGACGATGGCTAATGAAAATTGATGTACTTACCTTGTAGTTTATGGTTGAATCTATTTTATAATAAAATAAGGTTTTTATTTGCCTATAATTGGATAAATTCCAATTACTAGGCCAAATAATCTGGGCGCGGCACTGCTGCGAATTAATATGATTTGTTCTGGAGTTGCTTCTTGTCTAAAATACTTCTTCAAAATGGTGTCTTCCGATAAATTTGCCATCCACACTACCTCATTCCAGGTAGCCAACGCCCTGTTTTCCAGTAAATTTTTCCTTTCCAGTGTATAATGTAATTCCTTGTTGCCACCACAGATGGCGTGCGTCAGGAAGCATTATGGGCTGTGCTCACTTGCTCACTTTGCCAAATGTGAACGTTGACTTGTACGTGAGTAACTCAAATTGATCGAATTGGATGGAATTACACACTGGGAGGATTAGGATATTGGTGGGTGACCTAATTTATGCTTCGTGCTGAGCACAAAAATAAAAAAAATGTTCTTGATCGTAATCATAGACAAGTATTGCTATTAGGGATCCATTTCTGTCATTGCAAACTGTCAAACGAATGGGGGAACTGTCAAGAAGGTGCAAATATTTCTGTCAAGTTAAAAATGACGTATTTCATAGCATGGGTCTCCCGAAACGATACGGGTTTTGTGACTAGCTCCGTCCGGAGGTGATCAACTATGAGTCACAGGTATCGACTTATTGGATTTGACGTCGCCGAGGATCTTGCCATTTGGATTTGCTACTGTGGGGCAAATACATGTCATCGAATCGTCCGGAGACTCTGGTGAATGACATGACATAACAATGGACATCAAAACCAGAAAGGAATTGGACCTGTTCTCTCGCCTGGTGACAATTAGTGTAACGCAGTTTGCATATAGTACACGTTGTTACTGACAGCTCTTGAACTACCCGTACAGAAGTTATATTCGTGGTAGGTTTTAGACGTTGCGTGGATGTCACCGAGTAACGTGAGTGACGGACTGACATCGTAACTGTGCAAATACAGTTTGGATGGCCGAATTAAAAAAAATCGAACGTATAGAATCTTTAGCTTGATTTACAATGTGAGAGATATCTGTTACGTTTTAGGTCCTACAAACACTACGTCGTAGATAATTCTAGTTCCACACTCTGGTAAGTGTTAACATTACGTTTATAACATACGGTGTGTACGGAGTACAACCTGAACCAGTGTGAAACATGTTTATCTTTCCATTGTGGCCTTCCACTAAAATCTTGGAAATGCAAACTTCCTGGAAAGCTGTTGTGGCCTGGGGAAGTTTGTGGAATCAAATTCGGACGTGGAGTCCATTTTGAATTTGGATTCTCTTTTGTGGAATCAGATAATGGTGAGTTCCTTTAGGTGCGTTTAGCACTTGGTGAGTAAATACTCTATTCGCCGATAGATGGCACCGGTGGCATATGCTTTGCCAGTGGTTGGCAAGAATGTTTTCCCTACACAGCTTGGAATTTCGACTAAGTCCACTTAGTCTAATTTCCAAGAAAAAGGAGAACTTCTCGCAGATTGAACTCAGCATTTCTGTTCTACTCGCTGGTCGTATTGTAAAGACACTGCGACTCTTTTACGTCTAGTAGGTTGAAGACAAAAAAAAAAAAAACCTCACACGTTGTGTAGGTCTGACGTCGTCGGTGTACTCTATTGGTTGTCTGAAATACGGAAATGAAATTTAAAAATCCAAACCAAGAGTCTCATGCACAGCTGAGGGCCGGGCAAAAAAAAATGTTTACTTAATACGAAATCTGTACCTCTTCGGGCACCATGGCGCATTTGAACACTTGCTCTGCACATCTGTCTAAGGTCTGTCAATGGATAAATCTGGGGTAAATTAGGTTAAAGTATTAATGGCTTAATTCATATACATAAGGAAAGTCAGGTTATTTATTTGTAAGTCTGGGATATGGTTGTAAATCAGGTGGTTCAAAGGAAAATTATATCTTTAAATCTTTATATGGCAAGTTGATCTGTGTCCTCGCCTATCTTCCACTTCATACAAGTTATTACCAATCACTTGGCTCACACGAACTTTAATGAATTTAGGACATAATTTCGCACTCAGGTGTTTTGTTGCGTCGCTTAAAACATGATTCCTTCTATAGATTTCATCCCCTACTTTATATGTTACGTTCCTACTCCGTAGGTTGTAAGTCTTCTCATATGCCTCATGAGTTTTCATCAAAGCTTCTTTCAAATATGAATGAACAATGTTCATCTTGGCGACTTTGGGAAGCCAATCTATCTCCGAACAGTTCAGTCCACCCAACTCTCTCAACAGACGATAGTCTGCCCCGTGCTCTATCATGCGTTGCCCAAATAAGGCTTCGTATGGGGACATCGAAAGAGTTGAATGCACTGTCGTACGCAAGGCACTACTGATCGAGGACAGATGAGCATCCCAATCCGTCTGCCGAGGATTGACATACGACCGTATGGCTGCCAGAATGGAACGATTCACGCGCTCACTAGCTTTCGACTGGGGAGCATACACTGCCATGCGATAGTGTTTAATCCCGAAAACATCAATGAGTTTTTGGAACTCCTTCCCAACAAATTGTGTACCATTATCAGAGAGAATGTTCTCTGGTACTCCGTAAATCAAGAAAACGTCGTCTTTCAGGAATTTAACCACGCTCGCGGCTGTTGCCTTGCGTAGAGGTTTGATGAAGACGAACTTGGTTAACTGGTCTAACACGATAACGATATAAACATTACCAGATCTTGAACTAGGGTACGGCCCAAGAAAATCAACGTATAAATGTTGAAATGGTCTGTCTACTACAAAACTATTTCCCATTTCGGCTCTTAAGGTCATGTTAGCCGCTTTACTAGTACACGATTCACAACGTTCTACGTATGATTTGACTTGCGTGAACATACCTGGCCAGTAGAATCTATCTCGTAACCTATAAACTGTCTTCACCAACCCCCCATGCGAAGCGCGCGGCGGGTTGTGGGCCAGTGAGATCAGAGTCTCTGTCATTTCTGACGGAACCCACAACTTTCAAGTCAGATCGTCGGCCAAGGGATTACCAACCGCGTGTTTAATGCGTTTGTATACATACCCTTCCGACACTTTGAGGTCAGGTAACCTTTCCTGCTCCTTCCTGATATGACTGATGATATCCAGATAACTTTCAGACTTAAAGGACGGATCCTCTAGGTCGATGTGAAGTACCTCCGAGGTTTCGATGCGTGGTAGACATGAAAGGAAAGCTGACACTGTCAACTCATCGTCTTCATAGGCTCTAGATAGAGCATCTGGCACGACATTCAATGTTCCCTTTCTATGCTCCACCACAAAATCGAAGCCTTGGAGTCGCATACTCCACCTCGCTAGTCTTCCAGTTGGGTCTTTCATAGTCATCAGCCATTTCAGGCTGGAGTGTTCGGTAATATAGCGAAAATGGTATCCCTTAACGTAAGATCTAAACTTCTGGATACCCTCAAAAGCTGCTAAGCACTCGCGCTCTGTCACCGAATAGTTTCTCTGAGCAGCATTCAGTTTCCGGGAGAAGTAGTATATAGGCTGCTCCGCCCCGGATTCGTCCCGCTGACAGAGTACACATCCGATGCCAGTCGCGGATGCGTCGCAGAGAATGATGAATTCTTTGGAGAAGTCTGGATTGACCAAAACAGGTGCTGAGGTCAAAGCTTGTTTGATTTGCAGGAATGCTTCAATAGCTTCTGGACTGAGCTTGAAGGCTTTTCCCTTTTTCAATGTCTCGGTCAAGGGTGCGGATAGGGTGCTGAAATCCTTAACAAACCGTCGATACCAACCTGCCATGTCGAGAAATCGGCGAACTTGGCGAGTTGTGGTTGGTAACGGAAAGCTAGTAATTGCTGAAATCTTGTCAGGATCAGCTTTCACGCAACCCTGACCGACCTTATAACCGAGATAGTGAAGCTCATCAAAACAAAACTTCGACTTCTCGACGTTGATCGTCAGACCTGCATCCGTCAAGCACTTTTCAACTATCTCCAGAGTCTGCATGTGTTCGTCGAAATCCTTCGACATAACCACTAGATCGTCTAAGTACACAAATACTTGATCTCGTAATCCTGATGGGATTACGCGACTCATCAGGTAACTCAAACTTTGTGCCGCATTACATAGACCGAAAGGCATGACCTTAGATTGGTACAGTGGTCTGCCAGGTACCGTGAAAGCTGTTTGTTCCATCGAACTTTGCTCCAGCGGTATCTGCCAAAACGCATCCTTCAGATCCACGCTAGAAATGTAACGTGTCTCTGTCAGACGTGCCAGCAGCCCCTCTATATGCGCAATTGGACGAGCATCTTTCTTTGTCACGGAGTTCACCTTCCGAAAGTCCAGACACAATCGGTTCTTACCAGGCTTGCGAACAAGCCCTACTGGGGAACTCCATGCGCTCGAACTTTCCTCGATGACTCCCAACGAAAGCATTCGGTCCAATTCCGCGTACATGAGAGTTTGTATCGCCGGAGAAACAGGATAGTACCTTTGCTTTTTTGGTACGTCATCACCCGTGTCTATATAATGCTGTACTAGATTTGTTTTCCCTAGTCCATAGACTGCGAAAGAAGGAAATCTACGAACAACAGCTTCTAGTCGTTTAGACTCTTCATCATTCAACTTCATCTGGTTGGTGGGTCTTTCCTTTGTCCCACCGGTCACAATTCCTGAAAGACGCGCAATTATATGAGGTGCGATCTCGAACTTTTGCCAGAAGTCAACGCCTAGGTATAGACGTTGGCTCAAAGATGGCACAATATAAAGATCGATGTCTTTTGTTACTCCCTTATACTGGATAGCCGTAGTGATCACTCCCACTATGGATTGCTTGTGTCCATCGGCCGTGGACACGGTAGTCTCTACCTTCCTAACCGTAACATTTTTACTCTTCAAATAGGGGAGTATGTCAGTGCCTAAGCAGCTGATACTGGCCCCTGAATCGAGAAGACCTAAGAATTTGTCATCGAATAGACAGACCGTCACATAGGGACGTGGGTCATTCGATTCTCGGCCTATGGTTGCTGAAGCGATGTTACGATAAGTAGTCCGCTTCCGATGGAAGCGCTCCCTTATCCGATGTATCCGTTTGGACAACTCTGGGAAAGTAACAATTCGCTTACGCACTTCGTTATAATTGCGTAATCGTTCATGGAATGGTTTTCGGTATAATGGTTCTTGTAACTTATCATTAAAATTCAAATTTGTGTTGGGTTCGGTTTCTTTACTAAAAATAGGGATTGTTCTACAATCATTGTTCATATGGTTTGGTAATTCATTATCATTCTTGAGTGGTTTCAAAATTGTGATTTTCGGAAGTTCAGGAGGCTTTGTCGGCTCGGACGCTTGAACTCCGGGTGTGTCTAATCGGAGCGAACTCCCCCGGTTGATGGGTTCCTCCTCCTCTCGTTTCCCGCTAGACACTTCGGACAGGACGGACTATATGCATCGGCTTATCCGCATCGGAAACAAAATATTTTGTCTATCGGCTTAGCATATTCACGGAAATTATGACCAATGACTTGGCAATTCCAACATTTATGTGGCTTGCGATCCCTCTGGATCGCCTCGACGCTCGTATTAGGCAACGCTACGACTAGATCCTGACAAGGCTCTTCTACGATTTCGTTGACAAATCGCCTTGCCGGAGGACTTTGTGCGCTAGGCACGAAATTCGGACGGTTGCTCTCATATTGAGCTTGAGCTTTCTCGATAGCTCGACAATAATAGGCCAATTGCCTTAAACTGGACGGACTGTAGGTAATTAGGAGTTCACCCATGCGCCTACGGACATTCGTTTTGATGATCTCGATGAGTTCCTTTTCAGGTCTTGGAACTCGCATCCTGGAATTCAAATATTGAATCGCGTCAAAAAAGTCATTGATAGACTCGCCATTCAACATTTTTCGATCAGATAGTTTTCTGAAAAGCTCGGTATCGCTTTCTAAACTGCGCTATTGTTCTACCAAAGCAGTTTTCAGTTCGTCCCACGTCGTGTGTTTGTTGCTTTTTAAATACACCCAGTACCAAGATTCCACTGAACCTGATACGAAGTGATAGAAGTTTGCGGTAATTTCATACCGCGATACGCAATAACTATTGCGTATACACTCCAGGTGGAACAGGAAATCGTCGACTGACATATTCCTCCCATCGAACTTCAATCCCCACTTGTGGAATTTTTGATTGCGATTCACGGATGTGACATTCGATGGTAGTGGCCTAGGTGGCGACACAGCGGACTCGTCGTCGAAGTTAAAAGCGTTTAAACGAGTCATAAACTCGTCCAAATTGGAGCCTAGAGGCATTTGGGCGGGATTTACATCCAGCAAAGGTGGCACTCTAGTTGGCTCGTAATGAGGAGTAATTCTATCTGCCACATTTCTGGGTCGATTAAATTGACCTGCCGTGCAACTTGTTGCGTCGAGGTGGCATTGGGAGGGGCTAGAGGTCTTGTAGGGGGAGCAACTGGCTGAGTAGTTTTGACCGTACGTTTTTGTAGCAGTTGAGCGACCTGTTCAAGCAAACGAGCATGACTACGCTCTAACTCCTCTGCCATAAATTTTCTGTCGTTGACTCTGTGTAGGTCAATGGTGGCAGAAACTACTTGCTTTATGTACGCCGAATGATCAGCTGCATCTTTACGCAATTGCTCTTCAGCTCTTGCTACCTCATCGTCGTCTACTACTATACTATTACCAGCGTTATCTCTAGGTAGGCTTTCGACTTGGCTGTCTTCATCATCAGAGGGATTCTCTACAACGTCGTCTTGGCCACGGCTGGGTTTAGGTTTCGAATCTCCAGGAGCCATTGGGACAAACTCCTTGTACTTTGTAAGGTAAGTACTTTTAACTGTGCGTTTCGGTCTTGAGCCGTTCATTCAACCGCAACAAGAAGGAAATCGGTTAAAACCGTGTCAAACGTGTAACTCAAGGATTAAAAAAAGGATAATTATAATGTAATCCGTGAGAAATTCCTCGAACGGATACTACTCGAGTGATACAACAATAAATAATGTAAGTCAAAAATTAGTAGTAAAAAAAGTAAGTCAAATGTGTAAGGGTGAGATACCTCAAGTATACCGTGAGCAAAACCTCTAACGGATATATTATCTCAGCAAAGTAATTCAAAAAAAGGTAAAGGTTGAAGTTGGTTAAACTTCATAGTGCTTAATACTAAGGGTAAATATTTGTGTAACTAAATTCGTCTACTGAAAGTATTAATTCCAAACTCTATCAGTTACTCAATGTAAAGTTCTAATGAATACCTAAATTGTATCTTAGCTAATTATGTTCTAGAATTACGGAAGAAGAATTCAAAAACAAAGAAAATAAAAGAAAAAATATTATATATTGATACTTAACTAATGCTCAAAAATCTTAGATAGTACTTATAGCTTAATTTTCTTAAATCAGATGTGCTCAATAATGGCGGGCTCTATCCCAATAAACTACAAACTATAAACTGTATGCGGGCTCTATCCCAAAACTACACGTCCAATCAAGAAGTTACGTCCCAGCTTGATTGACGGAAAACTAAAAAAAAAATGTACTGAACTATATACTTAACTCAAACTCAAAATTATCTCAATCTATCTAAAGTTGTATTTCATAAAAGGGTTCGGGAGGTGGTAACCCTCCTCTTCGTAGGAACAAGGTGCACATGTATCAGTTCTGATACTTAACCGATTTAAAAAAAAAAACAAAAAGGAATTGTTAATCAAAAAAAATTAGCGTGTGTAGACTTAGTACATTACGACGTTCTTCTGCTAGAAAACAAGCAATTACTTCTAAACGAAAGACTGTTCAAGTATGCGACGGCGACATTACGCTACAACAGACGTACATCGGGTATAAAACACCAACTACCGGTTAGCGCTTCATGTCTCGTCGCGTACCGTTTCCTCAAAACATCTATTAATAACGACTGAAATTTCTTAAACAATCAGGGTAGTATAATAATTATCGGAGATAAGTTATATTGTAGTTGAAACATTAAGGGTCGTATTCGAGCGAATGACCAGCTTCTGCAGCTGACTTGCGTCAGGCAAAAAGCACTAACCACCGGTCAGAAGACCTGCTCAATCTACTCTCCTACGGCCGGAAACTCAGACATCACTTATTGGGAATGTCAACATCTCAGCAACTGACAATCAAGCAAATTACAGCTCAATCCGGACAGAGATCGAAGACCAACCTAGGCGACTAGAGGTGGAGAAAAGTTGGTAGACCTAATGCAACAGACTGATTCAGGAAAGAATTCTTTAAACCACTGGACAAAATAGTGCCTACATCACAAGACTCGATAGTGTTCCTCTATCTAAGAATCCTGAACAATAAACAAATAACCCTAACTCAAAACCGAAAATTTTTGAAAAATTCCAAAAATTCTAAACTCTCTACTATGTCACTCAGAATCGACCTGACTAAAATCAAAACTAAACTTGTCTACATTGGCTAATTCGGGCCCCACGTTGGGCGCCATCTGTAACGTATTAATATAATGATGCAAATTATAGATGAAAGAAAATTTGAATTGCCAACAGGTACCAACCTCTTCGCCTAAATATCCTATGGATACCTAAGTTCCAAGCAAACACCCATCGACAACACAAACCGAAGAAGAAACCAGAAGAGACAAGATCCACCCAAACATCCTTGACTCCTATACCAAGGAACTGCATCTCCAACCTCGACTTCCCATGTATCGGGAATCCCTATTCAGAAATACTTACACATCGCTAACATGGTATCTTGCTCTTCCCGCTCCCTCCTTCTCTCTTCATAATTCCCATCTCCATCCCCATCACAGAAGCACGAACGATCTAGCAGCGTACCATAGGTGCTGAACACAAAACACCGTGGAACAGCCTAGATGGTACCTGCCAGCATGTCCGCGCCTATCCACTACAAGCAATCGGTGTTCCTCTTGTAGCTGTATCATGATGTAGCCTACACCTGAAACCATGGACTCTACTCAGATCCCTCACTCATAACCAGTATTGGAACGCTTAATATACGACTGACAATCACCTTTCCGAAGAGTTAGCTCCAGATCGCATCCACTGTACTAGCTATGGCTACCTATATTCTGTATTGAAGGGACGGAATCGATCCTATGCCGGCAACGCCCCCTTTCTCATCAACTGTTCGTAAAGAACAGCTGGTAAAAACGGCATGCGACAACGTAGAACCGTGGTCGAGATCGACCGTCGCGGTGGCCGGCAGTACCATAGCCATGACCAGCTCAGCCAGGCCGTGGGCACTTGCTCCGGGATCTACTTGACCGGTGTTACCTCTATTTTTCACTGCCGACCGGTGAATTCATGATGTGCGAGTTCGAATATGTAATTTTAAAAAGCTTAAGGGCCCTCATAACCGTTGTGGACAAGTTTGAGAAGAATTGACTGTGAAGAAAGGACGATTCGTATTCGCACCTCTTATTCTGAATGATAATAGATTGTAAGAAAAGATTCACGATCGGATTATCAAACTAGACCCTTGAACGCAACTCGTAAGTAAGTATGTGACAGCAGACCATAGATGGACGTGGCTGCGTGGCTATATTTTCACCTTCCCAACACTCCGCCGCCACGATGAATCGCGGAATGAGGAAGAGGTGACTAACTCTGTAGGGAGGGAGGATCATAGGTGTAGATTGATCCCCCTTTGTATCTCAACCCACCCATTCCATATACGAAAACCAACTCTCTCGAATATGGCCATGGCTGACCGCGTACCTGTGAGTCCCTACGACTCAACTCTATTATTGGACAGCCCCAGATATAAGAAGCAAGCAAAAATTTGATTGCTCACAGCCCTAATCTAACTTCCAAACTAACAACTAATCATAACACTAGAATCCAATATTCCAACGAAGACTAAATCCAATACTCCCTATGAGTATCATACTAAATATGCCACCTTGTTCCTCCTGAAGAAGTGTGAGGGTTCCCACCCTCCCTAAGAATAACTTACTCAGTCATGCTGAAAACTTTATACAACCTTCTGAAAAATCTTCAAAAATACTAATTAAAAAATAAAGCGGGATATTTCGAAAACGTTATAAAATAATCAATTTTATTATAAATTTAGTTTAAGAATTAACAAAGAATCGATTTTTATTAAAATAGCTTAAAGATACTATGCGTGGTTACAAACCGAAAGCAAGGATAAAAAAAGTCTTGAAATGATCTTATTTGTATTTCTTCTTATTTTCGTCGTATGACTTGTAATACATATCAGTATTTAAACGATCAACTAAGAAAAATACTGAACTACAATCTTAACTAACTTATATACCTAACAACTTTATCGGGTATCAAACGTAACTCGTCCTAGAGTATAATATCATTTAAAGGAAAGGCAATATTAAAAGTAACTTCTGGCTTACCAAAGGAAGTGTGGTTGTAAACGGTTACACCTATGAATATTGGCTCGATATAGTGGTTCCATAGCAATTATGTATATCTTCGCGGTTGACGTAATTTCTTTCCTACAGAAAATTTTAAAATATTTTGCAAATTTATTTACAAACCGCGGAGTTGAGCTCAATACCGATGAGCTTATTGAATCGAAAAGTGAAAATTCAAAAAGAAACGGACGGAAAAGTTAATTTCGGACTATCAGATGTATAGAAACAAATAACAAACGTACGCGATATGATTTTATTTGTAAATCAAATTAAAGAAGGGAATATCAATGAATGTACTTAGGCCATAGAGGTTCAATACGAGATTCTATGCCGAGACTGAACAAAAGTAAATTTTCAAACCCATAGACACCCATAAAAAAAGGATACCATACATAAATGAATACAGTTTGTATCCACTCGTGTAATCGATCAAAAATGTCAATATATTTAAATCAATATAGTTAAATAGTTAATAAAAGGAAAAATATATTCCAATTTAATAAAACATGCAAGATTCAAAATGCCACTGGCTACCAATGGGGTAGTTTCAGTTGACGTTACCAATACTCTGCTGTCGCTGAAGTGCACCTCGGGGACAACCTGTGAAGTGATTAGTTAAATGTATGTAAATTGGAATATATGTGGCTTCTATTCCTCAAGGTATCGACTGAGGTTAGCTCTATTAATTTCTGATCAAAAAAAGGAATTATATTGATAATACGGGTTGGTTAGGAACGAGGCCTTGAAAATCTAAAGTATCGTATCTTAAGTAATATTCATGTCTTGTTATCGAACACCGTAGACACGATCGTTAATTGCGCGTAACGATGTGTAGGCAAGCTTTCTTAGCGCCTGTTGGTAAACAAATATATATTAAACACGATTTTTTTTTTTTTCTTATAATGCACTCGCACTCAAAGGGTTATTAATACCTTTATAATGAATTAACATGTGCGAGCGAGGAAAGAGAAGGAATGGAAAGATAGGAAAGAAAGGTGGTACAGTGGTTTGAGATTTTAGGTGATAATTATCTCATGGAAATTCCACGGGTGGAATCCAGTTGAAACTTGGGAAATAAATAAAAATTGCTGCCCAGGCTGGGTTTGAACGATAATACTTTACAATTAAACAAACGTCGAGATCGTATATACTGTTTGCTAGAAAGCAAGTAATGAACAAAAGTAGCTTGACGCGGCGTTAGAACGCGATCAAGAGTGGTCGCTACCGACGCTGAACCAAATTGTCGTGAAGACTAAGTGAAAAATAAAAAAAAACCAAGTGTGGAAACCAAAAAAAAGTGTAAATAATGAAAAGAAAACAAACAAATGGAATCTGATGTCAGATACCTCAAGTATTACTAACTTTCAGTAACCGTACGGATGGAATATCGGGTTCTTGACAACGTATACGAATATATATTCGAATCCCCGAGTTACATAAGTTAAAGCCCGGGCTTCGGTACACACTTTTATCAAAACGTCGTTATTACGATCTAATCTTATAAATGATATCGATCCCAATGGGATATCGCGAAAACCGGATATGATACGAGACGTGACAAAAAAAAAATTTGTTTTATTAAGAAGTATCCAATTTCTATGTAGCCATCACAGAACACATTAATGAATTTAAATGCATACAAAATAAGAAAAAACTAATGTATATATCACTTAAAGATTTCTTAAGATAATAATATATATAGTGCCATGTAGATAACGTGGGGGTGGAGGAGGCGTTAGGTCCATCCACCAAGTGAAGCAGACAATTATTGTGTTGACTCAACAAGAAGTGTGGTCATTGATACAAAGGTAAATACCACCGTCCGTGGATAAATGCTTCGTACATAGACCAAGTACATTAGCTGACAATTATTAACCAGCCTGTGGGTTTTGTTGGGGCGGTATTTGTGCTTCGCCCTTAATAATACACACTTATTGAAATTATAAATACAAATCTTTACCTGGTTTATCCAGAATGATATTATTAGATAGATAAATATAAAAGTAATTTTTCTCCGGAATAGGTAAGTACAGATGTAACAGGGTAGAGTTGCAGGAACTGATGCTGAACTGATGTATATTGTCTCCGGAACCAATGATTATGTTTGCCGGAACTGCCGATTATAAATACAGGAACTGTTGACTGGATTGAAGAACAAATATGGACCGGCATCTGTGTCTAGACACACGCCAGGCGTCCAACCACTGATGTCACAAAAATTCCTTCCTATGTGATGGGTCCTTCTGCTCTGTCAAGGCTGTGAATTCGTTCCACGATATAATCGATGGTGCGCCTCTAACAGGCGATGAATCAGAAAAAAAATGTGCCACAGTGGAACCACGAGGTATACTCAAGGAGGTACCCACGTGCCGTCGATCGAAGTGGAGCGATACCACGTCACAAGACAAAGATATTGCATGATTTCCACGTCCTGTCGCTGGAGATGATCGCAAAACGTCGGCGAGCCGGAGAGCGGATCAACGCTCGACGTTTGCTCACAAAGGTAATAGGATGATGGCTTCAAATTCTTTTGGGTATTGTCCTGGCCAACGCGCACGTGCGTGCTAGGACCGAATCACGTCGATAAATCCAAGAAAAGTCTTTAAAAATCACTTGGGAATCCTGATGCTTGTATGCGAATCTATATATATTTATGCTTTTTCAGATACAACATCATCGTGCTTCCGTAACTGGGAGCAGAAAAGGACATATGGGGATATATAAAAAATACTCCACTGCTCTGCCTCCAACGTCGTCTTTTTTGTTTCTTGGTGAAAATGATGAAAGGTGGCGCAGCTTCGCCTGCCCTATTCCATTCCTAAGGAACCTCAGCTCCTCTTCCTCCCTGGTAGGTATATTCCTAATAAAATCACAAAGAAAATGCTCACATTAGCATGTCTGCCATGTGGTACTACCGATTTTCATCGGTCATCGAAGCAAAAACGGAACGAATTTGCGACGATGGCTAATGAAAATTGATGTACTTACCTTGTAGTTTATGGTTGAATCTATTTTATAATAAAATAAGGTTTTTATTTGCCTATAATTGGATAAATTCCAATTACTAGGCCAAATAATCTGGGCGCGGCACTGCTGCGAATTAATATGATTTGTTCTGGAGTTGCTTCTTGTCTAAAATACTTCTTCAAAATGGTGTCTTCCGATAAATTTGCCATCCACACTACCTCATTCCAGGTAGCCAACGCCCTGTTTTCCAGTAAATTTTTCCTTTCCAGTGTATAATGTAATTCCTTGTTGCCACCACAGATGGCGTGCGTCAGGAAGCATTATGGGCTGTGCTCACTTGCTCACTTTGCCAAATGTGAACGTTGACTTGTACGTGAGTAACTCAAATTGATCGAATTGGATGGAATTACACACTGGGAGGATTAGGATATTGGTGGGTGACCTAATTTATGCTTCGTGCTGAGCACAAAAATAAAAAAAATGTTCTTGATCGTAATCATAGACAAGTATTGCTATTAGGGATCCATTTCTGTCATTGCAAACTGTCAAACGAATGGGGGAACTGTCAAGAAGGTGCAAATATTTCTGTCAAGTTAAAAATGACGTATTTCATAGCATGGGTCTCCCGAAACGATACGGGTTTTGTGACTAGCTCCGTCCGGAGGTGATCAACTATGAGTCACAGGTATCGACTTATTGGATTTGACGTCGCCGAGGATCTTGCCATTTGGATTTGCTACTGTGGGGCAAATACATGTCATCGAATCGTCCGGAGACTCTGGTGAATGACATGACATAACAATGGACATCAAAACCAGAAAGGAATTGGACCTGTTCTCTCGCCTGGTGACAATTAGTGTAACGCAGTTTGCATATAGTACACGTTGTTACTGACAGCTCTTGAACTACCCGTACAGAAGTTATATTCGTGGTAGGTTTTAGACGTTGCGTGGATGTCACCGAGTAACGTGAGTGACGGACTGACATCGTAACTGTGCAAATACAGTTTGGATGGCCGAATTAAAAAAAATCGAACGTATAGAATCTTTAGCTTGATTTACAATGTGAGAGATATCTGTTACGTTTTAGGTCCTACAAACACTACGTCGTAGATAATTCTAGTTCCACACTCTGGTAAGTGTTAACATTACGTTTATAACATACGGTGTGTACGGAGTACAACCTGAACCAGTGTGAAACATGTTTATCTTTCCATTGTGGCCTTCCACTAAAATCTTGGAAATGCAAACTTCCTGGAAAGCTGTTGTGGCCTGGGGAAGTTTGTGGAATCAAATTCGGACGTGGAGTCCATTTTGAATTTGGATTCTCTTTTGTGGAATCAGATAATGGTGAGTTCCTTTAGGTGCGTTTAGCACTTGGTGAGTAAATACTCTATTCGCCGATAGATGGCACCGGTGGCATATGCTTTGCCAGTGGTTGGCAAGAATGTTTTCCCTACACAGCTTGGAATTTCGACTAAGTCCACTTAGTCTAATTTCCAAGAAAAAGGAGAACTTCTCGCAGATTGAACTCAGCATTTCTGTTCTACTCGCTGGTCGTATTGTAAAGACACTGCGACTCTTTTACGTCTAGTAGGTTGAAGACAAAAAAAAAAAAAACCTCACACGTTGTGTAGGTCTGACGTCGTCGGTGTACTCTATTGGTTGTCTGAAATACGGAAATGAAATTTAAAAATCCAAACCAAGAGTCTCATGCACAGCTGAGGGCCGGGCAAAAAAAAATGTTTACTTAATACGAAATCTGTACCTCTTCGGGCACCATGGCGCATTTGAACACTTGCTCTGCACATCTGTCTAAGGTCTGTCAATGGATAAATCTGGGGTAAATTAGGTTAAAGTATTAATGGCTTAATTCATATACATAAGGAAAGTCAGGTTATTTATTTGTAAGTCTGGGATATGGTTGTAAATCAGGTGGTTCAAAGGAAAATTATATCTTTAAATCTTTATATGGCAAGTTGATCTGTGTCCTCGCCTATCTTCCACTTCATACAAGTTATTACCAATCACTTGGCTCACACGAACTTTAATGAATTTAGGACATAATTTCGCACTCAGGTGTTTTGTTGCGTCGCTTAAAACATGATTCCTTCTATAGATTTCATCCCCTACTTTATATGTTACGTTCCTACTCCGTAGGTTGTAAGTCTTCTCATATGCCTCATGAGTTTTCATCAAAGCTTCTTTCAAATATGAATGAACAATGTTCATCTTGGCGACTTTGGGAAGCCAATCTATCTCCGAACAGTTCAGTCCACCCAACTCTCTCAACAGACGATAGTCTGCCCCGTGCTCTATCATGCGTTGCCCAAATAAGGCTTCGTATGGGGACATCGAAAGAGTTGAATGCACTGTCGTACGCAAGGCACTACTGATCGAGGACAGATGAGCATCCCAATCCGTCTGCCGAGGATTGACATACGACCGTATGGCTGCCAGAATGGAACGATTCACGCGCTCACTAGCTTTCGACTGGGGAGCATACACTGCCATGCGATAGTGTTTAATCCCGAAAACATCAATGAGTTTTTGGAACTCCTTCCCAACAAATTGTGTACCATTATCAGAGAGAATGTTCTCTGGTACTCCGTAAATCAAGAAAACGTCGTCTTTCAGGAATTTAACCACGCTCGCGGCTGTTGCCTTGCGTAGAGGTTTGATGAAGACGAACTTGGTTAACTGGTCTAACACGATAACGATATAAACATTACCAGATCTTGACCTAGGGTACGGCCCAAGAAAATCAACGTATAAATGTTGAAATGGTCTGTCTACTACAAAACTATTTCCCATTTCGGCTCTTAAGGTCATGTTAGCCGCTTTACTAGTACACGATTCACAACGTTCTACGTATGATTTGACTTGCGTGAACATACCTGGCCAGTAGAATCTATCTCGTAACCTATAAACTGTCTTCACCAACCCCCCATGCGAAGCGCGCGGCGGGTTGTGGGCCAGTGAGATCAGAGTCTCTGTCATTTCTGACGGAACCCACAACTTCCAAGTCAGATCGTCGGCCAAGGGATTACCAACCGCGTGTTTAATGCGTTTGTATACATACCCTTCCGACACTTTGAGGTCAGGTAACCTTTCCTGCTCCTTCCTGATATGACTGATGATATCCAGATAACTTTCAGACTTAAAGGACGGATCCTCTAGGTCGATGTGAAGTACCTCCGAGGTTTCGATGCGTGGTAGACATGAAAGGAAAGCTGACACTGTCAACTCATCGTCTTCATAGGCTCTAGATAGAGCATCTGGCACGACATTCAATGTTCCCTTTCTATGCTCCACCACAAAATCGAAGCCTTGGAGTCGCATACTCCACCTCGCTAGTCTTCCAGTTGGGTCTTTCATAGTCATCAGCCATTTCAGGCTGGAGTGTTCGGTAATATAGCGAAAATGGTATCCCTTAACGTAAGATCTAAACTTCTGGATACCCTCAAAAGCTGCTAAGCACTCGCGCTCTGTCACCGAATAGTTTCTCTGAGCAGCATTCAGTTTCCGGGAGAAGTAGTATATAGGCTGCTCCGCCCCGGATTCGTCCCGCTGACAGAGTACACATCCGATGCCAGTCGCGGATGCGTCGCAGAGAATGATGAATTCTTTGGAGAAGTCTGGATTGACCAAAACAGGTGCTGAGGTCAAAGCTTGTTTGATTTGCAGGAATGCTTCAATAGCTTCTGGACTGAGCTTGAAGGCTTTTCCCTTTTTCAATGTCTCGGTCAAGGGTGCGGATAGGGTGCTGAAATCCTTAACAAACCGTCGATACCAACCTGCCATGTCGAGAAATCGGCGAACTTGGCGAGTTGTGGTTGGTAACGGAAAGCTAGTAATTGCTGAAATCTTGTCAGGATCAGCTTTCACGCAACCCTGACCGACCTTATAACCGAGATAGTGAAGCTCATCAAAACAAAACTTCGACTTCTCGACGTTGATCGTCAGACCTGCATCCGTCAAGCACTTTTCAACTATCTCCAGAGTCTGCATGTGTTCGTCGAAATCCTTCGACATAACCACTAGATCGTCTAAGTACACAAATACTTGATCTCGTAATCCTGATGGGATTACGCGACTCATCAGGTAACTCAAACTTTGTGCCGCATTACATAGACCGAAAGGCATGACCTTAGATTGGTACAGTGGTCTGCCAGGTACCGTGAAAGCTGTTTGTTCCATCGAACTTTGCTCCAGCGGTATCTGCCAAAACGCATCCTTCAGATCCACGCTAGAAATGTAACGTGTCTCTGTCAGACGTGCCAGCAGCCCCTCTATATGCGCAATTGGACGAGCATCTTTCTTTGTCACGGAGTTCACCTTCCGAAAGTCCAGACACAATCGGTTCTTACCAGGCTTGCGAACAAGCCCTACTGGGGAACTCCATGCGCTCGAACTTTCCTCGATGACTCCCAACGAAAGCATTCGGTCCAATTCCGCGTACATGAGAGTTTGTATCGCCGGAGAAACAGGATAGTACCTTTGCTTTTTTGGTACGTCATCACCCGTGTCTATATAATGCTGTACTAGATTTGTTTTCCCTAGTCCATAGACTGCGAAAGAAGGAAATCTACGAACAACAGCTTCTAGTCGTTTAGACTCTTCATCATTCAACTTCATCTGGTTGGTGGGTCTTTCCTTTGTCCCACCGGTCACAATTCCTGAAAGACGCGCAATTATATGAGGTGCGATCTCGAACTTTTGCCAGAAGTCAACGCCTAGGTATAGACGTTGGCTCAAAGATGGCACAATATAAAGATCGATGTCTTTTGTTACTCCCTTATACTGGATAGCCGTAGTGATCACTCCCACTATGGATTGCTTGTGTCCATCGGCCGTGGACACGGTAGTCTCTACCTTCCTAACCGTAACATTTTTACTCTTCAAATAGGGGAGTATGTCAGTGCCTAAGCAGCTGATACTGGCCCCTGAATCGAGAAGACCTAAGAATTTGTCATCGAATAGACAGACCGTCACATAGGGACGTGGGTCATTCGATTCTCGGCCTATGGTTGCTGAAGCGATGTTACGATAAGTAGTCCGCTTCCGATGGAAGCGCTCCCTTATCCGATGTATCCGTTTGGACAACTCTGGGAAAGTAACAATTCGCTTACGCACTTCGTTATAATTGCGTAATCGTTCATGGAATGGTTTTCGGTATAATGGTTCTTGTAACTTATCATTAAAATTCAAATTTGTGTTGGGTTCGGTTTCTTTACTAAAAATAGGGATTGTTCTACAATCATTGTTCATATGGTTTGGTAATTCATTATCATTCTTGAGTGGTTTCAAAATTGTGATTTTCGGAAGTTCAGGAGGCTTTGTCGGCTCGGACGCTTGAACTCCGGGTGTGTCTAATCGGAGCGAACTCCCCCGGTTGATGGGTTCCTCCTCCTCTCGTTTCCCGCTAGACACTTCGGACAGGACGGACTATATGCATCGGCTTATCCGCATCGGAAACAAAATATTTTGTCTATCGGCTTAGCATATTCACGGAAATTATGACCAATGACTTGGCAATTCCAACATTTCTGTGGCTTGCGATCCCTCTGGATCGCCTCGACGCTCGTATTAGGCAACGCTACGACTAGATCCTGACAAGGCTCTTCTACGATTTCGTTGACAAATCGCCTTGCCGGAGGACTTTGTGCGCTAGGCACGAAATTCGGACGGTTGCTCTCATATTGAGCTTGAGCTTTCTCGATAGCTCGACAATAATAAGCCAATTGCCTTAAACTGGACGGACTGTAGGTAATTAGGAGTTCACCCATGCGCCTACGGACATTCGTTTTGATGATCTCGATGAGTTCCTTTTCAGGTCTTGGAACTCGCATCCTGGAATTCAAATATTGAATCGCGTCAAAAAAGTCATTGATAGACTCGCCATTCAACATTTTTCGATCAGATAGTTTTCTGAAAAGCTCGGTATCGCTTTCTAAACTGCGCTATTGTTCTACCAAAGCAGTTTTCAGTTCGTCCCACGTCGTGTGTTTGTTGCTTTTTAAATACACCCAGTACCAAGATTCCACTGAACCTGATACGAAGTGATAGAAGTTTGCGGTAATTTCATACCGCGATACGCAATAACTATTGCGTATACACTCCAGGTGGAACAGGAAATCGTCGACTGACATATTCCTCCCATCGAACTTCAATCCCCACTTGTGGAATTTTTGATTGCGATTCACGGATGTGACATTCGATGGTAGTGGCCTAGGTGGCGACACAGCGGACTCGTCGTCGAAGTTAAAAGCGTTTAAACGAGTCATAAACTCGTCCAAATTGGAGCCTAGAGGCATTTGGGCGGGATTTACATCCAGCAAAGGTGGCACTCTAGTTGGCTCGTAATGAGGAGTAATTCTATCTGCCACATTTCTGGGTCGATTAAATTGACCTGCCGTGCAACTTGTTGCGTCGAGGTGGCATTGGGAGGGGCTAGAGGTCTTGTAGGGGGAGCAACTGGCTGAGTAGTTTTGACCGTACGTTTTTGTAGCAGTTGAGCGACCTGTTCAAGCAAACGAGCATGACTACGCTCTAACTCCTCTGCCATAAATTTTCTGTCGTTGACTCTGTGTAGGTCAATGGTGGCAGAAACTACTTGCTTTATGTACGCCGAATGATCAGCTGCATCTTTACGCAATTGCTCTTCAGCTCTTGCTACCTCATCGTCGTCTACTACTATACTATTACCAGCGTTATCTCTAGGTAGGCTTTCGACTTGGCTGTCTTCATCATCAGAGGGATTCTCTACAACGTCGTCTTGGCCACGGCTGGGTTTAGGTTTCGAATCTCCAGGAGCCATTGGGACAAACTCCTTGTACTTTGTAAGGTAAGTACTTTTAACTGTGCGTTTCGGTCTTGAGCCGTTCATTCAACCGCAACAAGAAGGAAATCGGTTAAAACCGTGTCAAACGTGTAACTCAAGGATTAAAAAAAGGATAATTATAATGTAATCCGTGAGAAATTCCTCGAACGGATACTACTCGAGTGATACAACAATAAATAATGTAAGTCAAAAATTAGTAGTAAAAAAAGTAAGTCAAATGTGTAAGGGTGAGATACCTCAAGTATACCGTGAGCAAAACCTCTAACGGATATATTATCTCAGCAAAGTAATTCAAAAAAAGGTAAAGGTTGAAGTTGGTTAAACTTCATAGTGCTTAATACTAAGGGTAAATATTTGTGTAACTAAATTCGTCTACTGAAAGTATTAATTCCAAACTCTATCAGTTACTCAATGTAAAGTTCTAATGAATACCTAAATTGTATCTTAGCTAATTATGTTCTAGAATTACGGAAGAAGAATTCAAAAACAAAGAAAATAAAAGAAAAAATATTATATATTGATACTTAACTAATGCTCAAAAATCTTAGATAGTACTTATAGCTTAATTTTCTTAAATCAGATGTGCTCAATAATGGCGGGCTCTATCCCAATAAACTACAAACTATAAACTGTATGCGGGCTCTATCCCAAAACTACACGTCCAATCAAGAAGTTACGTCCCAGCTTGATTGACGGAAAACTAAAAAAAAAATGTACTGAACTATATACTTAACTCAAACTCAAAATTATCTCAATCTATCTAAAGTTGTATTTCATAAAAGGGTTCGGGAGGTGGTAACCCTCCTCTTCGTAGGAACAAGGTGCACATGTATCAGTTCTGATACTTAACCGATTTAAAAAAAAAACAAAAAGGAATTGTTAATCAAAAAAAATTAGCGTGTGTAGACTTAGTACATTACGACGTTCTTCTGCTAGAAAACAAGCAATTACTTCTAAACGAAAGACTGTTCAAGTATGCGACGGCGACATTACGCTACAACAGACGTACATCGGGTATAAAACACCAACTACCGGTTAGCGCTTCATGTCTCGTCGCGTACCGTTTCCTCAAAACATCTATTAATAACGACTGAAATTTCTTAAACAATCAGGGTAGTATAATAATTATCGGAGATAAGTTATATTGTAGTTGAAACATTAAGGGTCGTATTCGAGCGAATGACCAGCTTCTGCAGCTGACTTGCGTCAGGCAAAAAGCACTAACCACCGGTCAGAAGACCTGCTCAATCTACTCTCCTACGGCCGGAAACTCAGACATCACTTATTGGGAATGTCAACATCTCAGCAACTGACAATCAAGCAAATTACAGCTCAATCCGGACAGAGATCGAAGACCAACCTAGGCGACTAGAGGTGGAGAAAAGTTGGTAGACCTAATGCAACAGACTGATTCAGGAAAGAATTCTTTAAACCACTGGACAAAATAGTGCCTACATCACAAGACTCGATAGTGTTCCTCTATCTAAGAATCCTGAACAATAAACAAATAACCCTAACTCAAAACCGAAAATTTTTGAAAAATTCCAAAAATTCTAAACTCTCTACTATGTCACTCAGAATCGACCTGACTAAAATCAAAACTAAACTTGTCTACATTGGCTAATTCGGGCCCCACGTTGGGCGCCATCTGTAACGTATTAATATAATGATGAAAATTATAGATGAAAGAAAATTTGAATTGCCAACAGGTACCAACCTCTTCGCCTAAATATCCTATGGATACCTAAGTTCCAAGCAAACACCCATCGACAACACAAACCGAAGAAGAAACCAGAAGAGACAAGATCCACCCAAACATCCTTGACTCCTATACCAAGGAACTGCATCTCCAACCTCGACTTCCCATGTATCGGGAATCCCTATTCAGAAATACTTACACATCGCTAACATGGTATCTTGCTCTTCCCGCTCCCTCCTTCTCTCTTCATAATTCCCATCTCCATCCCCATCACAGAAGCACGAACGATCTAGCAGCGTACCATAGGTGCTGAACACAAAACACCGTGGAACAGCCTAGATGGTACCTGCCAGCATGTCCGCGCCTATCCACTACAAGCAATCGGTGTTCCTCTTGTAGCTGTATCATGATGTAGCCTACACCTGAAACCATGGACTCTACTCAGATCCCTCACTCATAACCAGTATTGGAACGCTTAATATACGACTGACAATCACCTTTCCGAAGAGTTAGCTCCAGATCGCATCCACTGTACTAGCTATGGCTACCTATATTCTGTATTGAAGGGACGGAATCGATCCTATGCCGGCAACGCCCCCTTTCTCATCAACTGTTCGTAAAGAACAGCTGGTAAAAACGGCATGCGACAACGTAGAACCGTGGTCGAGATCGACCGTCGCGGTGGCCGGCAGTACCATAGCCATGACCAGCTCAGCCAGGCCGTGGGCACTTGCTCCGGGATCTACTTGACCGGTGTTACCTCTATTTTTCACTGCCGACCGGTGAACTCATGATGTGCGAGTTCGAATATGTAATTTTAAAAAGCTTAAGGGCCCTCATAACCGTTGTGGACAAGTTTGAGAAGAATTGACTGTGAAGAAAGGACGATTCGTATTCGCACCTCTTATTCTGAATGATAATAGATTGTAAGAAAAGATTCACGATCGGATTATCAAACTAGACCCTTGAACGCAACTCGTAAGTAAGTATGTGACAGCAGACCATAGATGGACGTGGCTGCGTGGCTATATTTTCACCTTCCCAACACTCCGCCGCCACGATGAATCGCGGAATGAGGAAGAGGTGACTAACTCTGTAGGGAGGGAGGATCATAGGTGTAGATTGATCCCCCTTTGTATCTCAACCCACCCATTCCATATACGAAAACCAACTCTCTCGAATATGGCCATGGCTGACCGCGTACCTGTGAGTCCCTACGACTCAACTCTATTATTGGACAGCCCCAGATATAAGAAGCAAGCAAAAATTTGATTGCTCACAGCCCTAATCTAACTTCCAAACTAACAACTAATCATAACACTAGAATCCAATATTCCAACGAAGACTAAATCCAATACTCCCTATGAGTATCATACTAAATATGCCACCTTGTTCCTCCTGAAGAAGTGTGAGGGTTCCCACCCTCCCTAAGAATAACTTACTCAGTCATGCTGAAAACTTTATACAACCTTCTGAAAAATCTTCAAAAATACTAACTAAAAAATAAAGCGGGATATTTCGAAAACGTTATAAAATAATCAATTTTATTATAAATTTAGTTTAAGAATTAACAAAGAATCGATTTTTATTAAAATAGCTTAAAGATACTATGCGTGGTTACAAACCGAAAGCAAGGATAAAAAAAAGTCTTGAAATGATCTTATTTGTATTTCTTCTTATTTTCGTCGTATGACTTGTAATACATATCAGTATTTAAACGATCAACTAAGAAAAATACTGAACTACAATCTTAACTAACTTATATACCTAACAACTTTATCGGGTATCAAACGTAACTCGTCCTAGAGTATAATATCATTTAAAGGAAAGGCAATATTAAAAGTAACTTCTGGCTTACCAAAGGAAGTGTGGTTGTAAACGGTTACACCTATGAATATTGGCTCGATATAGTGGTTCCATAGCAATTATGTATATCTTCGCGGTTGACGTAATTTCTGTCCTACAGAAAATTTTAAAATATTTTGCAAATTTATTTACAAACCGCGGAGTTGAGCTCAATACCGATGAGCTTATTGAATCGAAAACTGAAAATTCAAAAAGAAACGGACGGAAAAGTTAATTTCGGACTATCAGATGTATAGAAACAAATAACAAACGTACGCGATATGATTTTATTTGTAAATCAAATTAAAGAAGGGAATATCAATGAATGTACTTAGGCCATAGAGGTTCAATACGAGATTCTATGCCGAGACTGAACAAAAGTAAATTTTCAAACCCATAGACACCCATAAAAAAAAGATACCATACATAAATGAATACAGTTTGTATCCACTCGTGTAATCGATCAAAAATGTCAATATATTTAAATCAATATAGTTAAATAGTTAATAAAAGGTAAAATATATGTAGAGTTTAATGTAATTAAAATGTTATAATTAATTTATTAAATTCAAATTAAAGTAAGCAAAAAGTCAAATTTAAGTTAAAGTATATTAATTGTAAGAAAAAAGTAGATATTAAAAGTAAGTATAGGTAGTTTGAAGATGTTGTTGGATCGGTGGTTGGCAATCAAAGAGGCCTCAGCTTTGTTCTCTTCTTTTAACGTCGTCTCCAATCATCGATGCTGCCAAATAATTGTGATTTAAGAATTAAATCGGTTCAGTTGTATCTTCGTTAACTTCCAGGAAAGTAAGAGCGTAAGGGTTGCCAAATAGTAGGTTCCTACAACTCGGCCATCCTGCTGGTTCAACGTCTCGGTGAACTTAGGTCATTTCAGGCAAACATTTCCCATAGCTGGTTAATAAATCTTTCATCTCTGGTAACCAAATTTCTCGGATATGTTTATCGTCTCAGTAAGGTTATTTCATCTCAAAATCGTCAAAGGTTAGTCATCACAGGTTAATTAATTCATCCAAGCTATACACGAAAGTCATCTCAGGTGGGAAGTCATCTCAGGTAGGTTGGTCATCTTAGGTTAGTGAATTCATCTTATGCAAAAAACGTCATCTCAGGTAAGGAATCATCTCAAGTAGGTAGGTCATCTCAGGTAAGTAAAGTCATCTTAGTTAAAACGGTCTTCACAGGTAAGAAATCATCTCGGAAAGGTAGGTCTTCTGCATCATATCACATCGAGTCCGGTAGAACAGCGTCGTTTTCAATAACGTTCCTCATCAGAAGAATCATAGTATGGAACCCATGGTTTCATATTGTCGGCACTGCTGCTCGTCTTTCTGGGCCCTTCAGATTCATCAGCTTTTTCCACGTTATAACGATCATGTAGACCAACGTTTGTAACCCTATAAGGACCAAGAAATTTTTTATGAATTTTGATTAAATTACCAAACTGTGATCTGCGTATGGCCACGAGATCTCCAACTTTATACTTTCTGGCGGCCTTCCTTTTTTTATTAAAACCGCACTCATTCTCGCACTGGATCGACTCGATTTGTTTTCTTGCCTCCTCACGAATAGCATCTCGCTCCTCGTTAAATAACTCCAAAAGCTCTTCAGCCACTGCTTCAGCAATACGAACGTCTTCCTTATTTCTCATATTTACTCCAAACATCAATTCGAAAGGACATCGCCCAGTGCTCCTGCTAACGCTAGAATTTAAAAACTTTTGAACTTTGTTTGTGAATTTAAACCAATCTTGCGTCTTTTCCAAAGAAAGTTTTGTTAGTATCGGAATAATAGCTCTATTAATTCTTTCCACCTGCGCATTACCTCTTGGAACCCCGGTCGTTATTTTAATGTGTTTGATACCTTCCTCTTGACAATACTCATCGAAATTGTTCGAAGTAAAAGCTGTACCTTTGTCCGTGATAATTCGGTGTGGATTTCCAAAGATACTGCTCTGTTGACTAAGTTTCTGAAGTACTTCTGCAGTACACAGGGTTTTAGTCGGATATATCCACACAAATTTACTGAAACCGTCCACGATAACGAGAATATACTTGTACTGCTTCCCAGTCACTGAAAGTGGTCCTACGTGATCCAAGTGATATGTGTGCAACGGACGATCCTCTTTTGGAATCGGGTACAAGTATCCTTCCTGCTTCCCCTGCTTCTTTTCCGATAATATGCACTTAATACAGCTTTGTCTACATTTTTCTATTTTTTCTCTAAGGTTAGGAATAGAATAATCTCTCTTAATAACATCTTCCATTTTTCTCACAGAAAAGTGGCCTTGGTCATGGACCTTTTTAATAAGCTCCTTTTCCATACCTTTTGGAATGCATAAAAGCCGATCTCCTTGGCCGTTAACGTCATATAAAATATCATTTTCATAAACAAAATTTTTATAACCACCTTGTTGCAAAAGTTCTATAATAATATCGATTCTTTCATCTTTTTTCTGATCTGCTTTCAACCTTTCGACTAATTCGCTCTGAACAACCATGGATAAAGGATTTCGGCTTAGTGAATCTACATGCTTCATTTTTGTACCTGCTCTATGTTCCAGCTTATAGTCAAAATCCTGAAGTAGCAAAGCCCAACCTGCGATTCTCGAAGCTAAGTCCCTTTTTTTCCATCGTCTGCTTAAAAGCCGCGCAATCAGTGACAATTTTGAAAGGAATGCCAAGAAGATATACTCTCAATTTTTTTAACGCTGCAACAATAGCTAAAACTTCTAATTCATAGCTACTATATTTTTCCTGAGTTGGAGATGTCTTCCTACTGTAAAAATATACGGGATGAAACAAACTATCATCACTGGATTTTTGCATCATTATTGCTCCAAAACCGAATCTTGATGCGTCCGTATGTAGTTCAGTTTCTGCCTTTGGGTTATAGATCAAGAGAACAGGGTATTGCGACAGTGAATTTTTGATAAGAGTGAATGCTCCCTTCTGTACGTCTCCAAAATAAAATTTACTGTCCTTCCTCAACAAATCACTCAATGGTTTAGCCAATGTACCATAGTCTGGGATAAACTTTCTAAAATACCCTGAAAGACCAAGAAAGCTCTGCACATTTTTTAAACTTTTAGGCTCTGGAAAGTTCTTCACGGCATTTATCTTCGTTTTGGATGGACTGACATGCCCTTTTTCAATTTCATAACCAAGGTATTCTATTTTACTGAAGAGAAATCGACACTTTTTCCAATTGAAACGAAGACCAAACTGTGCAGCTAGTTGAAAAACCTTTTTTAAATTTTTAATAGCTTCTTCACAGGATTTTGCAATAATTATAAAATCATCAATATAGACAATAAGTATGCCCTCTTTTATAAGTGGCGAAAATATCCAGATAATGAATTTTTGGAATACATTTGGCGACAGACATAACCCAAACGGCATTTTCAGGAACTCAAATTGACCTGACGGGGTTACAAAAGCCGTGTACTTCCTGCTACTCTCCTCTACATTCACATGAAAGAATCCATTCTCGAGGTCTAGTGTGATAAATACTTTGGATGTGCCAAGCTTATCTATCTGGTCTTCTATAAGCGGAAGAGGAAAGTGATTCCTAATAATTTTTTTGTTGAGCTGTCTAAAATCAACGCATAGACGTTTAGATCCATCTTTTTTTGAAACTAGGACTATAGGACTAGCAAAATCTGAAGAACTCACTTGAATTATTTTTTTTTCTAGCCAATCCTCGATTGTGTCATCAACTATCTGCTTCTCAAGAGGCGAAAGACGACGCGGGTTTTGGTAAATAGGAGTTTCATCAGACAAGATAATTTTCATTTCGAATTTATTTTGACTTTCTTCCCTTAGGCTATACTCTTCTACCAGCTTTTCGATTTGTTCCTTGTATTCCAAATTCCCCACTTGCAAATCAATCCCATGCTCCTCTCCAACCATAAAACACTCTAGAATACTATCAAGCTTTTTCACCTGAACTGCCTTTGAAGTAATGGAAATTTGAGTGTTAGTAAAAATATTTTGACCCAAAATCATACGCATTGACATGAAACTGTCCGATATAACGTGGATTACATCCTCAAAAATGTTTTCGTCAAGTGAAATACTTCCCAAAAAACTTCCCAAAGTTTGCACACCCTTTTCTGATAAGCCTCTTAACTGCATTCGTTGACCAGTCAATGTTGGAGCACCTAATCGAATATATTCATCTGAACGTAATAATGAGAGTTCGCTACCTGTGTCCAAAAGAGCCTCAACTGAATAATTTTCCTTGACAAATTGAACCGTCTTGTAAAAATTTGAATTTGGACTGTTTAAAGTACAAGTTGCTTTGACAATTTTAGGAGTGGCCTCATTAGTGCATTGTGGAGATTTGTGGCCAAACTGTCGACATTTGAAACATTTAGGTCCCTCAGATCTCTTGCTACAAACACTGGCCCGATGACCCTTAAGTCCGCAATTGAAGCAAACTAAACTTGGACCTCCAGTATTACCCGCAACATTGGAACTAGTATGAACTGCATTTGAAGACGAATTTAGCTTTAACCCCGACGACGACGCCTGACATCTTTCGGAAAAGGTTTTATAGACTTCCAACTTTCGTTTGAAATCTTTAAAATTGTTTGCACCATAAAGCATTGCTTTATTACTGTGGGAGTCTTTTATTCCATCTATCACGTATTGTATTATTGAGGCTTCCTCAATACTTGTTACAAATACGAATGCACAAACTGATGATTTGGTTGCCATAAATGCAGCTCGTCGTCAGTTCAATCTGAAAAAAAAGCAAGTAGGAATAGACATATAAATATTTATGCAATGAAATGTTTAATTATGCTAGTTCTTTACAAATGTTTTCGTATTTATCAGCCGACACAGTGAATTACCTGAACATACTCTATTTTGTCCGCAAAAAAAAAAAAAAGAAAAATTAAATAACCTTTTAATCTTGATGTGGGTCTGCTGCTGCTGCTGAGGTTCTCTGAAAATATGATTTGTGTTTTGATAATCTTTTTGAGTTTGACAGAAGAATCATAACAAATTAAGTTCAGTTTCCTTAGTTATTCATGAAAATCATCATAATGTTAGAGAATCGTGTCATATTCGCTTTGAATTCTTTGGAAGAAGGTATGTTCCAATTAAAATTTAAATGGTCACGATGATGTTCTGTCAGTGGTACGCTAACCTAATTGGTGTTTGGAGCGAAGCGTTTCTAGTGTTTTTTTTTTTTGTTTTGTTACGTATTTTTTGTATCACTGAGAATATGCATATTTTCTATTACCTCATCTCTATCATGTAACCGGTGTCTGAATACACAGATAAAAGATCAACTTGACTTAGACTCGATTGCACTTGATGCAATTGAAAAGGATATTCTAAGTTTGTTTTTCGAATAAAAGAACTCGAATGGAATTCCATGCATGCTAACGAAAAATAGTATTTGGTACCACTGTTTCAAGTTTCGTTGACTACTTATCGAAACTACCATTGGCCAAAGTGGCAAATGAACGATTCTAAGTTTCCTATTAAAATGGCGTTTTTTGTGCATTCTTTTTCCATCCTGATAGCAATCAGATCACACTAGTTGCCAATTAGTCTCGTGAAATAATTTATATAACCAATAAATTGTGACCACATTAAGTGCTTTCGCGAATTAGTATTTTAAATAACTAAGCAAAAGTTCACACAGCGTAAATAGGTCGACACAAATTAAAACACCATTTGAAAAAAAAAGGTGGTACGACCCAAGCAAAGTGGATATAACTCCCAGGTAGATATTTTTTTTTGTAATGAGATGGTTGGTTAGTTAGTCTATTAACAATAATTATATCAGTTTTCTAGATTTAAACGCAAGAAGTAGGAGAACAGCTACACTTATCAAACTGCGCCAACTTGCTGGTTGCTGGTACAGCCGGCGGGCGCATGGGCGTTTAAAGCTCCTTTGACCAGATTAGACATCGTTCACGTCACGTGCTTACAACCAATAGTGATTATTCATAGAGATTTCTATCTAAAGAAAATAACAAGAAAAAAAAAAGAACCTTTAAAAAAAAAAAAAAAGGGAAAAAGAAAAAAAAAAGGAATATTTTGCTGAAAAAGGATTTTTTTGTTGAAAAAGGAATTTTTTTGTCGAGTAAAATAAGTTCGAATTAAAAATCATTTAAGTAAAAATAAAAAAAAAAAAAAATAAACTTAACTGATAGATGTAAGAAAAGAAAAGTTCCTACCTAAAATCAAATAATAATATACTTTGTGATAGTTCATAAATAATAATATTAAGTGAACATAGTTGAAGTGGTATACATCATATACAATTTGACTGCATGCATAATAGGACTCAGGAGACGTGCGCACGGATCATCAAACCTACCTGCAGATAAAAAAAAAACAAAAAAACTGTAAGTCATTCACTCTTAAAAAATATCTTTATGATTTTATGAATTGGTTAGTATATAAATCACCTAACACTATTATATATGAACTAACGAATACAAATAAAAAAATAATCTAAGTTAATAACTAGTAGTAGTAAAAAAAGAAAAAATATATATAAAAAATTCCTTAAAAATAAAAAAAGTATACCTATAACTTTATGTTTAAAAATTAAGAAACAAATCACAGCTTACCTTAAAAAAGAATAAAAAACATGAATTCTGTCCAGATTAGAAGTACATATAACTAAATGAATAAATTGAAGTTAAATTAAAATGAAAGTTTAGAGTTTGATAAATGGGGGTGATAAATTGTTTGTTGAGATTTACTGGAATGTACTAATACCATTATAAATTAAATATAGGGACAACTTCTCAAAACACAGGGTACGTGGAAGTTGTCAAGGTGAATTGTTCACAGAAGCAATTGGGGTGGGTAAAGTGTATCCTCGGTGACAAGACACCTGTCACCCTAACGCAATACATACATCAATGCTTTCAATCCGTCCGCATAATATAGTCTTGGCATGAAAATTATTTTTTGTTGGTTTTAGGTACCATGCTGAGTTGGGAAAAAACCCTCGACCGTTTTCCGACGAGCTAAGCTGATTTCAGCAGCAAGCATGCCAAGCGAGTTCCAACACCAGCATACAACAGTGTAACCCATTTTACCTTGGGAAAGAATCCTGACCACATCAAATTGGCGCCCAAACGTAGAGCTAGTTGCATAAGCAATAAGACGAGTGATTTTCATTTAAAATGTTTCAATTAAGAATGGTCCCGGTATTTGTAATTGTAGTTACTGTCCGCGTTGCGTCTGATATTTGAATCGTTAGTAAATGAAAATTTTTTCACATTTGCAAAGTCCAACTTTATAGATCCGTTATCGAATAGTTGTTGCGTGCAAATGCTTATCTAATCGCAAAATAGTAAGTCCAAAGTTTGATCGTATTCGAACCTTAGCGCTACTATAAATGAAAGTTTGAATGAATTCATATTGCCTTTAAGTTTCCGTCCGTTTTTTTTTTAAGACATAGTACAAAGTAGAATCGTAGCAAGCAATTTATACCCCCAGTAAGAATTAATGAAACAGATAGAAATAGATCAGCACGTAATATATTAAAATAGATAATAGAAGTAATACATTGTTTCTAAATCAATATGAATCAGGAAGTAGGAGCAAAACCTAGTCCATCAAGAGGCTTAAACTACTCAAGAGCAGGTAGGGGTAGTGGGAATCAAAGAGGTAGAGGTAGTAATAACAGAGCGGCAAATAGTAATAATAATATAAGATCCCAACCAAGACTCGCTAGAACTCCACCGCCACCATCAGCAGCAAACAGATCCACAGAAAGACAAGAGGAGTCATCTGAACCACCTGATGACATAGCCCTGAACGGGAATAATAATAACGCCAATGGTTTAGAAATGGGAGAAAATAGTAATGGTCATTCTGGCGAATCGGGTGTTTCACATGCTGTTCTGAGTTCCGTAAACCAAAAACCCCCATACATGGCAGCATTTGAAAGAATAGTGGAAGCCAATCAAAGAATTTACATGAAAGAACTAAAAGCAGTTAGAGATACCTTAACGGAAAAATTTAATAATCTTCAAATAAATACAAATGCTCCAGTTACATCTGTTGAAAGTCAACAACAGCACTCAGAATACGAATGGTTTTTAAACGCGGGGGGAAACCAAATATCATCAGAGATCCCGAATATTTCGGATAACCTACACGTTCCGCAAAGTACTCCAACTCAGGTAGTCAAAATAGAAAAGTGGCAAATATCTTTTGACGGCACTGACAACGTACAAGATTTTCTTTTTAAAGTCGAAACCCTAAAAGAGAAATCACATTGTTCATGGAACAACGTAATGGCAAATTTTCACGTTCTTCTTAAGGGTAAGGCAGAAGCATGGTTCTGGTTTTTTTTGAAGAAAAATCCAAATGCATCATACAATAAACTTAAAGAGGCCATTGTCAAAGAATTCGGTAGATGTGAAAATGACCAAGACACCATTATAAAAATGTTAGGAAGACGTCAAGGTGTCAAAGAAAGTTTTGACGACTTTTACACAGCATTGGTTACAATGAATGGTAGGCTACGAGATCCCATGAACGACTCAAAATTAATAGATCTCATAAAAAGAAACGCCAAAGAAAACTTAGGAGCGTTACTTTTCCCAATTACAATGACTAGTATTGAACATCTTAGAGATGTCGCACGAAGAGGCGAGCAATTTTTGCACCACCAAAATTTTCAACGGTTTCAACAGCAAAAAAGAAGTGTGAATGAAATCGATATCCATGAAAATGTTAACAGTAATGACAACGATACTTGCCAAGAAAAAGAGTTAGCAGCTTTTACACAATTTCGGAGAGCTATGCCTCCAAAATATCCATTAGACACTACTAAGTTCCGATGCTGGAATTGTGACCAGATCGGTCATTCCTTCTACGAATGTCCTTCAAAGGCAAGGAACTTATTTTGCTACCGCTGTGGAGAAAAGAACGTCACTACTCCACAATGTCAAAAGCACTTGGAAAACAAGTCAGGGAGCGAGATGGCCACCGGGGACTCTCGTTCGACGTCCTACCTATCCCCGAGTCAATAAATGTACACCTTCCATTAGACAGCCATAGGCAACCTAATGGACAAACCAATAATAATAACTCTGATATGACAACCACAGTTCCAAAATTTTTGCACCAAATTGAAACACCCCAAAATTCCCTAGTTACAAACAAAGCAGTAAGACCTTCTTTACATCAAAGAAAGTTGAACTATCAGGCATCTCGAGATAGAATTTTTGGAAATGAAAACAGACAAATAATCTCGAATAAAATTCAAAAATGTCGAAACAGGTTCATAGCTAGAAAAAACTTTCGAAAAGTCCTTGAAAGTACATTTTTGAATGATAGTACTGACACAAGACCATTTGTAAATATCACACTAGCTGGCGAACCAGCGTTTGCATTACTAGATTCAGGAGCTTCTGTTAGTGTTTTAGGTAAGGACTCTCTAGAGTTCCTGAAAAGAAATTCTATCGGAATCAAAAACCTAAGGTCCCAACTCAGCACTGCCGACGGCACCAAGCAGAATATTTTAGGTTTTTCTAGAATCTCAGTTACCTTCAACAACATCACGAAAGATATTGACTTTTATATAGTACCCAATCTCCAGCAAAAAGTATATTTGGGAATAAACTTTTGGCGAGAGTTTAAAGTTGCTCCCCAAATTGTGTCTGAACTCTCAGTCCAAGAAAATCGAACGGCTGATTGCGATAACAAAAGCCATGACCTAAGTCCAATACAAAAGTACGAACTTGACAAGGTGATTGCTCTTTTTCCGTCATTTTCCAAAAGTGGACTCGGCCGAACCAATGTTTGTGAACACGTTATTGATACCGGAAATGAGGTCCCAATAAAAGCTAAACATTACCCTTTATCTCCAGTTCGCCAAGAGCAAATGTATAAAGAGCTGGACAGAATGCTCGACCTAAAAGTCATTGAGGAGAGCAATAGCCCTTGGTGTTCTCCAGTATGTCTTTTGGAAAAGGAGGGGAAATTAAGACTCTGTTTGGATTCTAGGAAACTCAATAGCAAGACAAAAAAAAGCGCATATCCATTAGCAAACATTACCGGCTTACTTAGCAGAGTCAAAGATACAGTTTTTATATCAATAATCGACCTAAAGCATGCCTTTTGGCAAATTCCCCTTGAACAAAGTTCAAAAGAAAAGACAGCATTTGCAGTCCCAGGTCGACCACTGATGCAATTCAATGTAATGCCTTTTGGGCTGTGCAATGCGGCACAGACAATGACTCAAGTGATGGATAAAGTTATTTCGGGACGATTAAGAGAGTATGTATGGATTTATATTGATGACCTGTTATGCTGCTCAGCTACTTTCGAAGCACATTTAAAACTTTTGAAAGAAGTAGCTGAGTGTTTTAAAAAAGCCAATCTTACCATCAATGTTGAAAAAAGTAAGTTTTGTCAGAAGGAGATAAAATTTTTAGGGTATATAATTAGGCAAGGTTCATTACAAACAGATCCAGAAAAACTTGAGGCAATCATTGAGTTTCCCGTACCGAAAACCATTCGTCAGGTGCGAAGATTTCTAGGAATGGCGGGCTGGTATAGGCAATTTATACACAACTTCGCAGAAATAGCAGCTCCACTTACTGACTGCCTTAAGCAATCTAAAGAGTTCAAAATGAATGATGAAGCAATTGAAGCTTTTAACAAGCTCAAAGAAAGTTTAACAACTGCACCTGTTCTAGCCCAGCCTGATTTTAGAAGGCCTTTCGTAATACAATGCGATGCTTCCACCACCGGTGTAGGAGGAGTCCTATTTCAGGAAGATGAGGAAGGGCGGGAAAGACCACTAGCGTTCGTTTCGAAAAAACTCAATAAGGCTCAAAGAAACTATTCAGTTTCAGAGTTAGAGTGCTTAGCCGCTATAATATGCGTAAATAAGTTTAGGCCTTATGTGGACGGTCTTCATTTCAAAATTATAACGGATCACTCCAGCCTGAAATGGCTTATGACAACTAAAGATTTATCAGGTCGACTTGCAAGATGGAGTCTGAAGTTGCAAGGTTATGATTTTGAAATGGAGCACCGCAAGGGATCATTAAATGTCGTTCCGGATACCCTTTCCCGTGTTAATATGGATGAAATTAGTAGCAATCATCCGCGTTATGAAATAGATTTAAATTCTCCACACTTCTTCTCAGGCAATTATGCAAAATTGAAAGTGGACGTTCTTGCCAACCAAGATAGTTTGCAAGATACGTGTATATCTGATGACATGATTTATAGAAGGGTTAAGTTCAGGAATGGAGAAGATGACGAGAGTGACCTGTGGAGATTGTGGTTACCAGAAGAACTTACCCATGAGGTGATTAAGAATGCTCACGACATTGGCAACTGTCATGGGGGTTTCGCAAAAACACTATACAAAGTAAGGCAGAACTACTTTTGGCCAGGCATGGCAAAGCAAATTCAATCATATATAAGAACTTGCGAGGTGTGTAAAAGCGTCAAATCACCTAATACAATTCTACGACCTCTTATGGGAAAACAGATGATTACCGAGAGAGCAATGCAACGTATTTATGTTGACCTATTAGGGCCATATCCCAGGACAAAACAAGGGAATTCAATGTTATTCATCGCGATCGATCATTTCACGAAATTCATTTTTCTCAAGCCACTGAAAAAGGCAAGTGCCATAAATATATCCAATTTTCTCGAAGCCAATATATTTCACCTTTTTGGTACACCTCAATTTATACACAGCGATAATGGCAAACAGTTTGTTTCCAAAGAGTTCGCCAAACTATTAGAGACGTATAAAGTTAATCACATCCGAACAGGTTTTTATAGCCCTCAAGCTAACGCATCAGAAAGGGTAAATAGGGAAATCTTGACAAAGTTGCGAGTCCTTATTAAAAGAGAACATAATGAATGGGACAGGTACATTTCCCTAATCGAATCGATACTGCGGAGTGACTACCATTCAGCAATTGGAACAACCCCATATTATGCTCTTTTTGGGCAACACATGATCTTACACGGATCCGAATACAGACTGTTAGAAAAGTTACAATGTTTGAAAGAGTCTGACATGCAAACTATTCCAAAGGCTGAAAAGTTGAACTTATTGAGAGACAGGATTAAAGAAAATTTAAAAACTGTGCACGACAAGGGTGAAAAGAATTATAATCTGAGAGCAAAGACCGTGAATTTCATTGTGGGACAAGAAGTGTTTAGAAGAAATTTTGAACATAGTTCCTTTGCCCAAGGGAAAAACTGTAAATTCGCGCCTAGGTTCATAAAGTGTAGAATAAGAGACAAAATAGGTACATGTTTGTATGATCTTGAAGATTTACAGGGCAAATTCATCGGACGTTATCATGCCAAAGATATTAGGCAGTGAGTCAGAAGGCGGACAAAACAATTTCCTTTTTGTTTACTTCGTTGCACTTGTAAACAAAAAAGGTTTGTTACAAATACGAATGCACAAACTGATGATTTGGTTGCCATAAATGCAGCTCGTCGTCAGTTCAATCTGAAAAAAAAGCAAGTAGGAATAGACATATAAATATTTATGCAATGAAATGTTTAATTATGCTAGTTCTTTACAAATGTTTTCGTATTTATCAGCCGACACAGTGAATTACCTGAACATACTCTATTTTGTCCGCAAAAAAAAAAAAAAAGAAAAATTAAATAACCTTTTAATCTTGATGTGGGTCTGCTGCTGCTGCTGAGGTTCTCTGAAAATATGATTTGTGTTTTGATAATCTTTTTGAGTTTGACAGAAGAATCATAACAAATTAAGTTCAGTTTCCTTAGTTATTCATGAAAATCATCATAATGTTAGAGAATCGTGTCATATTCGCTTTGAATTCTTTGGAAGAAGGTATGTTCCAATTAAAATTTAAATGGTCACGATGATGTTCTGTCAGTGGTACGCTAACCTAATTGGTGTTTGGAGCGAAGCGTTTCTAGTGTTTTTTTTTTTTGTTTTGTTACGTATTTTTTGTATCACTGAGAATATGCATATTTTCTATTACCTCATCTCTATCATGTAACCGGTGTCTGAATACACAGATAAAAGATCAACTTGACTTAGACTCGATTGCACTTGATGCAATTGAAAAGGATATTCTAAGTTTGTTTTTCGAATAAAAGAACTCGAATGGAATTCCATGCATGCTAACGAAAAATAGTATTTGGTACCACTGTTTCAAGTTTCGTTGACTACTTATCGAAACTACCATTGGCCAAAGTGGCAAATGAACGATTCTAAGTTTCCTATTAAAATGGCGTTTTTTGTGCATTCTTTTTCCATCCTGATAGCAATCAGATCACACTAGTTGCCAATTAGTCTCGTGAAATAATTTATATAACCAATAAATTGTGACCACATTAAGTGCTTTCGCGAATTAGTATTTTAAATAACTAAGCAAAAGTTCACACAGCGTAAATAGGTCGACACAAATTAAAACACCATTTGAAAAAAAAAGGTGGTACGACCCAAGCAAAGTGGATATAACTCCCAGGTAGATATTTTTTTTTGTAATGAGATGGTTGGTTAGTTAGTCTATTAACAATAATTATATCAGTTTTCTAGATTTAAACGCAAGAAGTAGGAGAACAGCTACACTTATCAAACTGCGCCAACTTGCTGGTTGCTGGTACAGCCGGCGGGCGCATGGGCGTTTAAAGCTCCTTTGACCAGATTAGACATCGTTCACGTCACGTGCTTACAACCAATAGTGATTATTCATAGAGATTTCTATCTAAAGAAAATAACAAGAAAAAAAAAAGAACCTTTAAAAAAAAAAAAAAGGGAAAAAGAAAAAAAAAAGGAATATTTTGCTGAAAAAGGATTTTTTTGTTGAAAAAGGAATTTTTTTGTCGAGTAAAATAAGTTCGAATTAAAAATCATTTAAGTAAAAATAAAAAAAAAAAAAATAAACTTAACTGATAGATGTAAGAAAAGAAAAGTTCCTACCTAAAATCAAATAATAATATACTTTGTGATAGTTCATAAATAATAATATTAAGTGAACATAGTTGAAGTGGTATACATCATATACAATTTGACTGCATGCATAATAGGACTCAGGAGACGTGCGCACGGATCATCAAACCTACCTGCAGATAAAAAAAAAACAAAAAAACTGTAAGTCATTCACTCTTAAAAAATATCTTTATGATTTTATGAATTGGTTAGTATATAAATCACCTAACACTATTATATATGAACTAACGAATACAAATAAAAAAATAATCTAAGTTAATAACTAGTAGTAGTAAAAAAAGAAAAAATATATATAAAAAATTCCTTAAAAATAAAAAAAGTATACCTATAACTTTATGTTTAAAAATTAAGAAACAAATCACAGCTTACCTTAAAAAAGAATAAAAAACATGAATTCTGTCCAGATTAGAAGTACATATAACTAAATGAATAAATTGAAGTTAAATTAAAATGAAAGTTTAGAGTTTGATAAATGGGGGTGATAAATTGTTTGTTGAGATTTACTGGAATGTACTAATACCATTATAAATTAAATATAGGGACAACTTCTCAAAACACAGGGTACGTGGAAGTTGTCAAGGTGAATTGTTCACAGAAGCAATTGGGGTGGGTAAAGTGTATCCTCGGTGACAAGACACCTGTCACCCTAACGCAATACATACATCAATGCTTTCAATCCGTCCGCATAATATAGTCTTGGCATGAAAATTATTTTTTGTTGGTTTTAGGTACCATGCTGAGTTGGGAAAAAACCCTCGACCGTTTTCCGACGAGCTAAGCTGATTTCAGCAGCAAGCATGCCAAGCGAGTTCCAACACCAGCATACAACAGTGTAACCCATGTTACCTTGGGAAAGAATCCTGACCACATCATACTTGCACGAGCTCCTAACTCTTTCATTTTTAAAAAATATTGCAAAACTGTCTCATCTTTTTTTTGTTTTTTCACCATTAGCTTCCTATGCACCTCCGCGCTCGACCAATTTTCTCCGAATTCATCCGACAGATAATTTTTTAAACTTCCCCACGTGTTAAGCCTTGGCTCGGAACGAATAGCCAATTTCGCGGAACCCGATAAAAGTCTTTTCGCGAACAAAAGATTCTCTAGGGGAGTCCACTTCATTAATTCTGCCGCGCTCTCTACCTCACCTATCCAACACCAAACACTGTAGTCGTCATCGCCATTAAACTCTTGAATCGAATTCGATACATCTTGGAAAGACGCAGCACCCCGACCTCTGTTTCGTAGAATTTCCACCTCGTCTTGTAATAGGGAAATCTCCAAATCTTTCCTTATCGTGTTTTCTCTCTGCTCCAATTTTTTTCCCGAATTTTTAATTGTCTACTTTTTTCTTCTAAATCTGCTATAGCATCGGATATATCTAACGATTGTGGATTTTTTGTAGTGCTATTTCTATTTTTCCTCCCCATTATATAGCTGCAGAGAATTACACAAAAAATAGAAAAACTGCAAAACTAGTTGAAACGCCCTACTGAACAACCGAACACTAGCACAGCTAATGCACGAATGATCTTAAATGATGATCGATCTCAGTTAGAAAAAATTAATTGTACACTCATTCGTACACTCGAAGAAGCAATTACACGTACTAATCTCTTTTGCAACGATGTTTCTTACTATTTTTTTTTTTTTTTCTAATAAATTTCAGAATTATCTATCAATGTCTCAACGTCACAATGTGCAATTTCAACTTTTTATTGATACCATCAAGCCGGGTTATTTGCACGGCAAAATATTCCCTCGATGGAAACAGTTTCTGGTTAGGATCCACGATTTGAACTTGATTCGTATGTAAAATTATAATTATATGTGCACAGGTCCAATGATTAAATTTTTGATTTAATTTTTAATAGGTTGAGCCCCCATGTAGAGTTTAATGTAATTAAAATGTTATAATTAATTTATTAAATTCAAATTAAAGTAAGCAAAAAGTCAAATTTAAGTTAAAGTATATTAATTGTAAGAAAAAAGTAGATATTAAAAGTAAGTATAGGTAGTTTGAAGATATTGTTGGATCGGTGGTTGGCAATCAAAGAGGCCTCAGCTTTGTTCTCTTCTTTTAACGTCGTCTCCAATCATCGATGCTGCCAAATAATTGTGATTTAAGAATTAAATCGGTTCAGTTGTATCTTCGTTAACTTCCAGGAAAGTAAGAGCGTAAGGGTTGCCAAATAGTAGGTTCCTACATATATTCCAATTTAATAAAACATGCAAGATTCAAAATGCCACTGGCTACCAATGGGGTAGTTTCAGTTGACGTTACCAATACTCTGCTGTCGCTGAAGTGTACCTCGGGGACAACCTGTGAAATGATTAGTTAAATGTATGTAAATTGGAATATATGTGGCTTCTATTCCTCAAGGTATCGACTGAGGTTAGCTCTATTAATTTCTGATCAAAAAAAGGAATTATATTGATAATACGGGTTGGTTAGGAACGAGGCCTTGAAAATCTAAAGTATCGTATCCTAAGTAATATTCATGTCTTGTTATCGAACACCGTAGACACGATCGTTAATTGCGCGTAACGATGTGTAGGCAAGCTTTCTTAGCGCCTGTTGGTAAACAAATATATATTAAACACGATAATACTTTACAATTAAACAAACGTCGAGATCGTATATACTGTTTGCTAGAAAGCAAGTAATGAACAAAAGTAGCTTGACGCGGCGTTAGAACGCGATCAAGAGTGGTCGCTACCGACGCTGAACCAAATTGTCGTGAAGACTAAGTGAAAAATAAAAAAAAACGAAGTGTGGAAACCAAAAAAAAGTGTAAATAATGAAAAGAAAACAAACAAATGGAATCTGATGTCAGATACCTCAAGTATTACTAACTTTCAGTGACCGTACGGATGGAATATCGGGTTCTTGACAACGTATACGAATATATATTCGAATCCCCGAGTTACATAAGTTAAAGCCCGGGCTTCGGTACACACTTTTATCAAAACGTCGTTATTACGATCTAATCTTATAAATGATATCGATCCCAATGGGATATCGCGAAAACCGGATATGATACGAGACGTGACAAAAAAAAAATTTGTTTTATTAAGAAGTATCCAATTTCTATGTAGCCATCACAGAACACATTAATGAATTTAAATGCATACAAAATAAGAAAAAACTAATGTATATATCACTTAAAGATTTCTTAAGATAATAATATATATAGTGCCATGTAGATAACGTGGGGGTGGAGGAGGCGTTAGGTCCATCCACCAAGTGAAGCAGACAATTATTGTGTTGACTCAACAAGAAGTGTGGTCATTGATACAAAGGTAAATACCACCGTCCGTGGATAAATGCTTCGTACATAGACCAAGTACATTAGCTGACAATTATTAACCAGCCTGTGGGTTTTGTTGGGGCGGTATTTGTGCTTCGCCCTTAATAATACACACTTATTGAAATTATAAATACAAATCTTTACCTGGTTTATCCAGAATGATATTATTAGATAGATAAATATAAAAGTAATTTTTCTCCGGAATAGGTAAGTACAGATGTAACAGGGTAGAGTTGCAGGAACTGATGCTGAACTGATGTATATTGTCTCCGGAACCAATGATTATGTTTGCCGGAACTGGCGATTATAAATACAGGAACTGTTGACTGGATTGAAGAACAAATATGGACCGGCATCTGTGTCTAGACACACGCCAGGCGTCCAACCACTGATGTCACAAAAATTCCTTCCTATGTGATGGGTCCTTCTGCTCTGTCAAGGCTGTGAATTCGTTCCACGATATAATCGATGGTGCGCCTCTAACAGGCGATGAATCAGAAAAAAAAATGTGCCACAGTGGAACCACGAGGTATACTCAAGGAGGTACCCACGTGCCGTCGATCGAAGTGGAGCGATACCACGTCACAAGACAAAGATATTGCATGATTTCCACGTCCTGTCGCTGGAGATGATCGCAAAACGTCGGCGAGCCGGAGAGCGGATCAACGCTCGACGTTTGCTCACAAAGGTAATAGGATGATGGCTTCAAATTCTTTTGGGTATTGTCCTGGCCAACGCGCACGTGCGTGCTAGGACCGAATCACGTCGATAAATCCAAGAAAAGTCTTTAAAAATCACTTGGGAATCCTGATGCTTGTATGCGAATCTATATATATTTATGCTTTTTCAGATACAACATCATCGTGCTTCCGTAACTGGGAGCAGAAAAGGACATATGGGGATATATAAAAAATACTCCACTGCTCTGCCTCCAACGTCGTCTTTTTTGTTTCTTGGTGAAAATGATGAAAGGTGGCGCAGCTTCGCCTGCCCTATTCCATTCCTAAGGAACCTCAGCTCCTCTTCCTCCCTGGTAGGTATATTCCTAATAAAATCACAAAGAAAATGCTCACATTAGCATGTCTGCCATGTGGTACCACCGATTTTCATCGGTCATCGAAACAAAAACGGAACGAATTTGCGACGATGGCTAATGAAAATTGATGTACTTACCTTGTAGTTTATGGTTGAATCTATTTTATAATAAAATAAAGTTTTTATTTGCCTATAATTGGATAAATTCCAATTACTAGGCCAAATAATCTGGGCGCGGCACTGCTGCGAATTAATATGATTTGTTCTGGAGTTGCTTCTTGTCTAAAATACTTCTTCAAAATGGTGTCTTCCGATAAATTTGCCATCCACACTACCTCATTCCAGGTAGCCAACGCCCTGTTTTCCAGTAAATTTTTCCTTTCCAGTGTATAATGTAATTCCTTGTTGCTACCACAGATGGCGTGCGTCAGGAAGCATTATGGGCTGTGCTCACTTGCTCACTTTGCCAAATGTGAACGTTGACTTGTACGTGAGTATCTCAAATTGATCGAATTGGATGGAATTACACACTGGGAGGATTAGGATATTGGTGGGTGACCTAATTTATGCTTCGTGCTGAGCACAAAAATAAAAAAAATTTTCTTGATCGTAATCATAGACAAGTATTGCTATTAGGGATCCATTTCTGTCATTGCAAACTGTCAAACGAATGGGGGAACTGTCAAGAAGGTGCAAATATTTCTGTCAAGATAAAAATGACGTATTTCATAGCATGGGTCTCCCGAAACGATACGGGTTTTGTGACTAGCTCCGTCCGGAGGTGATCAACTATGAGTCACAGGTATCGACTTATTGGATTTGACGTCGCCGAGGATCTTGCCATTTGGATTTGCTACTGTGGGGCAAATACATGTCATCGAATCGTCCGGAGACTCTGGTGAATGACATGACATAACAATGGACATCAAAACCAGAAAGGAATTGGACCTGTTCTCTCGCCTGGTGACAATTAGTGTAACGCAGTTTGCATATAGTACACGTTGTTACTGACAGCTCTTGAACTACCCGTACAGAAGTTATATTCGTGGTAGGTTTTAGACGTTGCGTGGATGTCACCGAGTAACGTGAGTGACGGACTGACATCGTAACTGTGCAAATACAGTTTGGATGGCCGAATTAAAAAAAATCGAACGTATAGAATCTTTAGCTTGATTTACAATGTGAGAGATATCTGTTACGTTTTAGGTCCTACAAACACTACGTCGTAGATAATTCTAGTTCCACACTCTGGTAAGTGTTAACATTACGTTTATAACATACGGTGTGTACGGAGTACAACCTGAACCAGTGTGAAACATGTTTATCTTTCCATTGTGGCCTTCCACTAAAATCTTGGAAATGCAAACTTCCTGGAAAGCTGTTGTGGCCTGGGGAAGTTTGTGTCAAATTCGGACGTGGAGTCCATTTTGAATTTGGATTCTCTTTTGTGGAATCAGATAATGGTGAGTTCCTTTAGGTGCGTTTAGCACTTGGTGAGTAAATACTCTATTCGCCGATAGATGGCACCGGTGGCATATACTTTGCCAGTGGTTGGCGAGAAAGTTTTCCCTACAATATATTCTGTCTGGTTGTTTTGACTAGCTTTTTATTCTGATCTTTATGAGACTTAATATGAAGATATTGTTAGAGTTTAATAATATTTACGGTTTGATTTAGATAGGATTTTAAGCATCCCTAAGAAAACCAAAAGATTGTATGTTAGATTTTAAGCTTTACTATAATAAAACCTAATTAACTTTTATAACGTTATAGAAATTTTGAAGTTGACTTTCTTTTCCTCTGAATTTATTTTTTGAAGAACTTAACAATTTCAGGATGATAGGGTAAACTTCTTGTTGGGAGGGTGGTAACCCTCACACTTCTTGAGAGCAAAACAAGGTGTAATATGGTGATAGTTAGGTGAGATGTATCCGGTATGGATTCGAATATTCTTGATAGGTTTTGTTGTTAGGTACCGAATATAGATAGTGAGAATATGTGAGTAGGCAAATAATTGCTTGCTTTCCTTGTTAAGGGGTTGCCCAATAAAATTTAATGAGTCGTGGGGACTCATAGGTCCGTGGACAACCAAGGTCGATGCCAAGAGAGTTGGTTTTTGGCATCGAATTGGGTGGATTGAGAGACCAGGGGGATCAGACACCATCTTAGATCCTCCCTCCCCTGCATCCACGTTTAGCACAACATCGTGGCAGCTGAACGTGTAGATGATAATTATGTGCCGCAGCAACCACGAAAACTCTTGGTTAGCTTTTGTTAATATACTTAAAGGTCGTGTTCTCCGGGTTAACACAGTAACTCAATCAGAAATCTTTTTTCTTCTGAACTACGTTAACTCACAATTAGCAAAGAAGTGCATCGATGAGTCATCCTTTACTTATACAAACAATCCGTTTCCATCTATTCTTTGAAAGTTATGAGGGCCAATAAGCATTTAAACATTATTATTCGAACTCGACCACCAGAGTTAACACCGGTGTGTAGATCCCCGAGCAAGTACCCATGGCCTGGCTGAGCTAATCGTGGCTAGAGTACTGCCGGCCACCGCGACGGTCGATCTCACCCTCGACCCTGCGTTGTCGCATGCCATTCTTATCAGCCTTCCACTTGGTATGGTTGACAGGAAAGGGGGCGTTGCCGACATGGGGTTGCTTCCGTCCCATTCACGCAGTACAGTTAACGATCTCTAGGCATGAAGGTGCAAACTGGAGTTGAGCCTCCGGTAAGACTAACGAGGTTTTCAGAAATAGCATCGATGGTCTAGACACGTTTGAGGGGATTTAAGTAGGGTCCTTGGTTTACAGGTGTAGGCCACAGTGTGAAGCAGCTGCAAGCGGAACATCTAGTACTAGCAGCGGATAGGCGTGGACATGCTATCAGGTACCCTCTAGGCTGTTCTACGGAGTGTTGTAGTCAGCACCTATGGTAGGCTGGTGGATGGTTTACGTTTCTGTGATGGGGATGGATGGGAAATTAGAAGAAGGGGAGGGGAGTAGGAAGAGCTAGCGGCCGTGTTAGCGAAGTGTAAGTATGTCTTATATAGAAGTACCAGATACACCGATACATGGGCAAAGGTTGATGGAGTTGCGGTTCCTTGGTATAGGAGTCAAGGACGTAAGGGGTGCTTGTCTCTTCCTGCTTCCTCTCTGGTTCGTATTGCCGGTGAGCATTGGGTTTGAAACTTGGATATCCACAGGGTGTTCAGGGATGGATTTGAATGCCTGTTGGCAATCGTTTCTTCTTGTTAAGTATCTTATTTACGTTACAGATGGCGCCCAACGTGGGGCCCGAATTAGCTTGAGAAGTTTAGATTGAAATTGATCAAAGTTAGGTCGATTCAGAGTAACGTGGTTTGAAATCTAGAATTTTTGGGAATTTTTCGTAATTTTTCAGTTTTGAGATGAAGTTTTTTTTTGGATGATCGGGTTTCTTAGACAGAGGAACACCATCGAGGTTGGTGGTATATTCGCTATTTTGTCCAGTGATTTAGTGATCTTGTCCTGAGTAAGCTGTTGCATTAGGTCTATCCACTTCTCCTCCACCTCTTGTCACTTGGTTACGTCGTCGATCTCTGTCCGGGTTGAGCAGGAGTATTTGCTTGATCGTCAGTAGCTGAAGTGATGATAATTTCCTAATAGTGAAGTCTTAGAATCTGGTTACACGAGAGCAGGTTGAGCAGGTCTTCTGACCGGTGGTTGGTGCTTTCTGCCCGACGCACATCAGCTGCAGAAGCTGGTCATCCACTCAAGCGTGACCGAATTTGACCTTCGTTAAATCACTTAATCTTTTTATCATTGTGTTACCCAGATTGTTTCGGGAGTTAGAGTCATTTACTAAATTTGTTAGGGAGCTATGGTATGCGTCGAAACATGAAGCGCTAACCGGTAATTGGTGTTCTTATACCCGATGTACGTCTGCAGTAGCGTAATGTCATCGCCACATACTGGATCAACCTACCGAATAGGGGAAGTGTCTTTTCTGTAGCAATAGAACGCCGTAAGTTTCATCGAGTCTATACACACTAAAAGTTTTATTTTGTAAACAGTTATTTTTCTTTTGAGTCAGTTGAGTTGTAAACTGAACCACATACACCTTGTTCCATAAGAAGAGAGGGTTACCACCTCCTGAATCCTTTATGATACACCAGATTTTTAATTGAGTATATAGTATATCTTTCTTTTGAGGCATATTATAGTTTAGATGACTTCTGAATTTTCGTATTTAGTTGGTAGGAATGTTGCGAGTCTAGGGTAAACCACGGGGGTATCTTTTGGAGTTGGAGAAGAGCTGCGGTACGCTTGCTCTTGCTCGGCTAAGCTCGAAGGATTGGGTGTGGATTTTGCCCTTCTCCAAACACCACCTACTCAGCAAACAAATTTTATCTCGTACCAAATAAGGATGGGAAAGGAAGAGTGGATATAAGGAATAAGGATCTGGAAAGAGGAAGTGAAGGAATCGCACAGACTTAGTTACCTATGCCACTGCATTGGTAAAAGGATGGCGTCAATGTAAGGATTCCTGGTGGTTGGAATATAAAAAAAAATTTAGTTCTAAATCTAATCTAAACGCTAAGCCCTTAACATTATAATTTTATTTATATCGTTGGAGATATAATCTTAACCTATCTAATCCTATACTAAGCCTAAGAATGAGTAATTTTATTTTATATTTCCCACCAAAATCCAAAATCGACCCCACTGTCTCACCAACACAATGGTTCGCCGAGCCGTCAAAAGCCCTGCCAGATGTTGTTGGCAGAAGATTGGCCTGCCCCACCCTTGTATCAAAGATACAACCATTGTCATCTCCGTGGCCAGAAGTTTGAAGATGACCCCCGATGTAAACTTCCCCCAACTACAATCTTATATGTAAGTACGTAGTAGTAGGTACGTAAGGTAAAGTAAAATTGTTATGAATGCATGTGTTGTTATGTGAGTATGTAGATATGTAAGTACGTTATTGTAATGAAGTATGTATGTAGGTAAGTAAGTATCTTAATTTGTAGGTAAATAAGTTGGTAAGGTGAGTATCTATGTGAGTAAGTCATTGTTGAAGTATTCGTAAGGGATGTCGTAGGTCACGTCGAAGTCATCTTACGTTCATCGCTGGCCCAGCCGAGCCCGCCTCACACACCCTTGATAAAAAAAGCTTAGCACTCCATTTTTATAAATCTAAAAACTAATTCAATTGAAATTTTGGGTCAAAGTTTATTATTGACATAACTTAAAAACTAAGAAATTATAATTCGATATTTTTATTTAGCATTTAAAAAAGAAAAGAAGGAAAATCAGTAAAAAAAAAGGTGGTAATGTCTAGAGAGTCTTATCTTAATTTCTTCAACCAAATGTAAGTGGGTATGTACATATATATATGTATATGTATATGTATAAATATATATTTAAAAGAACATTAAAATTCACTCACTTTGTATGTCCCTCGAGGTCCTGCCGGCAGCACGTTCTAGGATACATTTGTGTCTGGCTTTATCCAGGTGTTTCGAATTGAGGATGGATATATATATATACTTCTATATATAGATATACGTATATTATATATGTATGTATGTATTTTGGTAGAAAAGTCTGAAACTTGTATATTCACTTTCGCACTTTTCTCTTATTGTATATTTACGTTAGATCTATTAAAAAAAAAAAAAAACTGTTCAAATACTAATTTTCTTTCCTTTTGACACAAAAAAAAATTCAAAAAAAAAAACTACTAAAATTCAAAATTAATAATAAAAAAAAATTCAAAAAAAAAATTAATTTTTAATCAAATTTCTCTTTGTCCTTAAGGGACCACACAAAAAAAAACTGTCTAGATGGAGCACCCTGCCGCACTATGTGTCGGTGCCCTTCAGGTGTCCTTCAACAGGGGTTAAGGTTGACACCCTTGACTTGCCACCGGTCGTACCACCACTTCGCAGTATATCCCTTAAGGATTCGACCTTGTCCTGAGGATAAAATCTGGCAGAGGCTCAGATTGAAAGGTGCTTGAATGAAGCTCTTAAAAGGCCTCTTGGTTGTCTTGTCGCAAGGTATCTATATATATATATATGTATATGTATAGATAATGGGTTACCTTTCATTCGATCTTCACCTGAATATTAATGGAGATTCGTTTTAGAACTTTCGCTTAAAAGAACATTTTTTTTTTATTACCACATACCTCTGCCTTTTGATGGATCTGTGTAGAGAAAATCCTCGAACCTTCTTGACACCTTTGGTACACTATTAGAATGCTCTTAATTTTCTTCTTCTAATAAAAAAAAAATCTTATTTCTCACCTCTTGTATAAACTAACTAAATTTTATTTAATTAGAATATGACCACGATTTACTTCACTATAGGTGCTTTTTATAAGTAAGATAAAAAATCCGCACAGTATACGGTTCAATAATTTTTTTTTTCTTGAAACCACTAGCTCGGGTGCCACTATACGATTAAGTCAGCTGCTACTTTCTTTTAAAAATCTCGAATACAATTCCTACATGGTCAATGATCTTTTGCCATTTCCTTTTCAGATTTTCTTTGCAGATCTAAAATTTCAAGTTCAAGTTCAACTTCCCCAGTTACTAATACTATTGTTTTAGAAATCATAGTCAGGTCTGTGTATGTACTGTACATATTATGTGTGAGGGTTCAGGCCTACGCTTACTCCGAATGTTGCGGAGCGAATTCGAGTTACGATTGTCAAAACTTGGAAATAATACCTAATAATTTAATATCATCACGTACAAACAGAATTAATACTAATATAAATACCTAAAATTACTATTATTGCACAAATCCAACATTTTTTTAATAAATTTTTGGCACACTCAAACCCAACGGACGACAAAACCTTATCACTTCCGGGGCGAATTTGGGTCGACGCCATCATTCTTCTTTCTTTCTTTTTTTCCACTTTATTCGCGGCGAGTCTGTAAACTGTCAAAACTTGAGAGGTTTGACGTTTCTCAGTTCATAAAATTAAAAATGTAAACAAAGTTTCCTCGTGTCGCGATTTTATTTTTCGTTTGTTTAAAATTAGTGCTTAATAATGTAAAACTTATTGAATTTGAACAAACAAAAATATAAAAACAATAACTAAGACCATTTATGTAAACAAATTTACACCTGGACTAACACTACACCCCAAACTACATAGTGCAATCTGCATTGCATCTTTTGAGATCTGGTAGGTTTTTATATCTTTAATAAACTTATTATATTTCTTAATTAAATTATATTTATCTCTTTTATTTTTAGTTTTACGTCCTATGGTCAACATAACATATCATATAGCTCTATAAATCCACAGATAAGTGATTTTTGTCATCTGGGAATGTCTTTGAAACTCACTTCTTTGAAGGGTGGTTCATGTGACAGACTCAGGTGGCAATTCTTTTCCCAAAAATCATTTTTAATTTATCTTTTTTTTTTTCTCTTTTCAGGTCGGTAGACTGCGTATTTGGATATGGATGTATGATCCTGGGGTTATGAAGAGAATCATACAACCACCCAACGACAGATATCACCTTATTTGAAAATCCCCGACACGGGTAATATATCTTTAGTATGATTTTTTTTCCTTTTGTATCTAAAGTTTAATCGATTGATCGCCTGCGCAACAAGCTCGACGACGGTTTATGAGTGGTCGTGAGTAAACCGGCCTCGTAAAAATGCAGTGGATCAATAATTAGTTTTATTATTTGTGAGGTTTTCACTGACTAGTAGAGCCATTTGTCAGCCGTTCTCAACGTGTGGTACGTCCCACGCCCTGAGTCGTCTTTACGATTTCTAGTCGGGCATTTTTAGAGATAATGGTCATGGAAATGATTAGCTTACTAGAGTTTTAAAGGAAATTACCAATTAGAGAATCTAGATAGGTATATTTTGATATTATTTATCACCTGGCTTCCCTTAACTCAAATAGTTGACCTACTAAGTCTCTATCTCTCTAACCTTACGTCTATCAGTCTCATGGATAAAATAAATACGTATATATAAAGATAAATCGTTAAAATAAATAATAAAAAAACTCTGTGACAGACAAATATTATACCTAAATACGTGGGAAATAAATAGATGAAATAAATCAATTAATATAAAATAAGGCTATGTAAATAAATAATAATAAATAAATAATTCTCTATATAACGAACGGACACGTAAATAAATAAATACATATATCTATATCCTTAAACTATATCACAGTAAAGCTAATAAATAAATAGATAAATAATTAAATATATAAGAATCTCTTTGAGTAACTATAAACTAGATCACAGCATAAAATAATTAAAATAAAATAAATAAAACCTTAAACTATATCACAGAATTATACTTAAATAAATATTAAATCATTTATGATAACCGAACATGAGACTACATATATATCACAGTTTACTTATTGAGCAACAGCAGCTTGAGTGCGTCATTAAATGTGGATATCTTTCGCATGGTAAACTCCCAATTTTTCACCCTTCAAATTCCCCAATTTGTAGAGAGAATTTCCTACTGTTCTCAGGACAATTGCTTTAATGAACTTAGGTCCTAGTTTGGCGTTGTATTTGTCCAGTAGCTTACTTTGTTTAAAGTTTCTTCGATATACAAGCTGCCCTACTTTGTAAGAAACGTTCTTACTTCTCGTATTATATATCTTAGTAGATCGTTGATGTGCTAAATTTAAATTTTCAAATATTTGCTTTCTTAACAAAGCTTGTTTGTCTGATTTATCTACTATTTCGATATCTGTATCTTTGAGCATATCTAATTTTCTTAAAAGCTCATAAGATTTTCCGTGTTGAACCATTTGTGTTCCAAAAACGGCATAGTATGGTTCTAACTTGATGGCATCATGTAACACGCTTCGAATAGAGAAAGCTGTGTTGCTTACATGCATATCCCAATTACGCTGGTCACTATCGATATAGGACCGAATTTTCGCTAACACTGACCTGTTTACACGCTCTGATGCATTGGCTTGGGGTGAGTAAAAGGCCGTGCGTATGTGTTTAACACCATATTTGTTTAAAAAGCTGGAAAACAATTCTGAAACAAATTGTTTTCCGTTGTCGGAATGGATGTACTCAGGTACACCGAACATGTGAAATACGCTCTCTTCAAGATATTTAACTACCTCAGCTGCTGTTGCTCTTTTTATTGGCTTTAAGAAAACATATTTGCTAAAGTGGTCTAAGGCAATGAAAATGTGTGTATGTCCGGTCTTCGTTCGTGGGTAAGGTCCTAAGAAGTCGATGTACAGTCGTTGAAAAGGTCGTTCTGTTATTGTCTGCTGTCCCATGGGTGGCCTTGAAATCGAGTTCATTGGTTTATTACATTTGCAAATATCACAGTTTTGTACATAATCTTTAACTTGGATGGTCATATTTGGCCAGAAATACCTTTGGCGAAGTTTTGCCAAAGTTTTGTGCATTCCTCCGTGACCGGCTGTAAAAGAATCGTGTGCTGTTGCCAAAAGACCCCTACACAACTCCTTCGGTACCCAAAGTTTCCAGGCCCTATCCTCTTGAATAGGGTCCCCAGTTCGTCTGTCAGTTCTTTTGTACACAAATCCGTCCGAGACGCATGTGTCGGGAAGTATGTCTTTGTTCTCTTCTATTGTCTTCTTCAATTCAACATACTCTTCAGATGAAAAATGTGGTGAATTGAAGTCAACTTCCTGTGTTCCGGTATCGATCTCGTCCATATGTACTCGTGAGAGAGTATCCGGGACTACATTGAGGGTGCCTTTCCTATGCTCGATGTTGAAATCAAACCCTTGGAGTTTAAAACTCCAACGAGCTAACCTACCACTCAAGTCTTTTTGGCTCATTAGCCATTTAAGACTTGCGTGGTCAGTTATTATTGTGAAAGGTAAACCTTCGATGTAGGCTCGGAACTTCTTTACTGACAAAACGGCCGCATAGCATTCAAGTTCCGTCACACTGTAATTCCGTTGTGCGGAATTAAGCTTCTGGGACATAAATGCTTTCGGTCGTTCGTTTTTCTCGTCGTCCATTTGAAAAAGAACGCTCCCTACACCAGTAGTTGATGCGTCGCACTGTAGGTAAAAATGTCGAGTAAAGTCAGGGTTGGACAAGATGGGTGCTGTTACCAGCATAGTCTTCAGTTCTTCGAAAGCCGTTAAAGCTTCTGTAGACATTTCGAAATCTTTTCCTTTCTTCAGGCAGTCAGTCATTGGGGCTGATATAGACGCAAAATTTGGAATAAAGCGCCTATACCATCCTGTCATACCTAAGAACCGACGGAGTTGTTTAGGAGTTTTTGGCACAGGGAAGTCCTTTACCGCTGAAACTTTTTCTGGGTCAGTCCTCAGACAACCATCACCGACGAAATAGCCCAAGTACTTGATCTCTTTAAAACAGAATTTGCTTTTTTCGACGTTAATCGTCAGTCCCGCTTCACGCAAACATCTCGCAACTTCTTTGAGGACGCTCATGTGGGTTTCAAAGTCTGGAGAACAAATCAAGAGATCATCCAGGTAAACAAAGACACTCTCTCTCAAACGAGCGGGAATGACTTTGTCCATCAGCTTACACATTCTCTGGGCTGCATTGCACAGTCCGAATGGCATAACCGTGAACTGATACAATGGCCTCCCAGGGACTGTGAAAGCTGTCTTCTCTCTAGATTTGATCTCCAGAGGTATCTGCCAAAAAGCGTCCTTCAAATCGATACTTGATATGAAGTGTGTATCGTCAAGCCGACTCAAAATTCCTTCAATGTGAGGAAGTGGATACGCAAATTTCTTTGTCGCAGCGTTTATTTTTCTCGAATCCAAGCAAAGTCTGTTTTTGCCTGGCTTCCGCACCAGAACAACGGGAGAGCTGTACGCGCTATTGCTTTCCTCTATGACCCCCAGCTCGAGCATCCTGTCAAGCTCAGCGTACATTAGCTTTTGTACAACAGGTGAAATCGGGTAATGCCGTTGTTTGATGGGAATGCTGTCGTCGTCCATCTCAATGACATGCTCTTCGACCGAAGTCTTACCCAGCCCTAGCACTGCACACGATGGGAATGTCTGCTTGACTCGCTCCAACTCATCCGTTTGTTCTGGAGAAAGCTTTCGCAAAGGATCAGACTCCTGCCCTTCCACCGGTGATAGATTGTCAAGGGCACTGATTATGTTTGGAGCAACTTTAAACGTCCTCCAAAAGTCAACTCCCAAATAGAGTTGTTGTTGAAGGCTTGGAACGATATATAGTTCCATCTCTTTGGAATTGCCGCCCCATGAGATGTCAGTCTTAATTCTCCCGCTTATCTGTTGGTTTTGCCCATCTGCTGTTTTTATGTCTAACCTCATTTTTATGATTGGAATGTTATGTTTCTGTAAGAAAACTATTGCATCTTTCCCCATACAGCTAACTGAAGCTCCACTATCTAATAGGCCTACCATTTCTTCTCCATTTACTGCTACCTTTGCGTAGGGTCTATTATCGTCATTTATAGTTAATATTGAAGCTTCTATTTAATTTTTCTATTTCTAAATATTGCAGATTTTTCTCTCAACTTAGCTATTTTTCTAAAATTTCTGCTACTTTGAAACTCTTCACAGGTGATTTCCTCATTGAAGATTCTTCTTCTTGCCTCATCATAGTCTATCATCCGTTGATGAAGACTTTTATATTGCACAGGTGTTTTTGGGTAAGTATTTTTTTCTTCATGTTCTCTCTTTAAAATTTTTATTTTTACAGGCTCTGATTGTCCGGGATGGTCGTTTTCGCCGGTGGAGTGGACCCGGGAACACTGCCGACCTTCAGGTTTCCCTGACATGACGCGCAATTGAAGGACAGGTTTCCTTTTCCACAACTGAAACAAGTCAGCGCGTGGAAAGTTGATGCACATGTTGCTGAGTGTAAGTTTTTGTCCTTTGTAAGTTCTGTCCTTTTGTCTCGTTCACCGTTTTTGTAAGTAGCGTTTCGTCTATCTGTTTTTATATTAGTCGTAAGTTTGTCTGTACGGTTGTGTTGTACTGCAGCAATATGTGCTTCATGTTCTTCTTCCGAATCCGTCAATTGTAGCCTCTTGAGTGACAACTCGTGGTCTTCAATTTCGTTCACATGCTTTTTAAATTTGTATTTTCTCGTTAGTAAGTGTTCTTCAGCTCGTCTGCATTCATCTCTTAGATCTCGGATATCCTTAATTTGGCATCCGAAGATCAGCGTCGAAACTTTATCTTTGAGATTTTTCCGCACCATCGCTATTAAATCTTTCTCACTTGGTCGGGTCTTCATTTGTAAAGTGAGACCTCTTACTTCTTCAAAGAATGCGTCAAATGTCTCATTTGGTAGCTGACGCCTGTTCATTATTTCCTGAAGAATCTCATGGTCACTTTTTGAACTCCGAAAATGTCTTACCAGTTCCGATTTGAGGTCGTACAGGTTTAAAAATTCATCGCCCTGGTTTTCTTCCATGAACTGCCAGTACCACTTTTCAGCAGCTCCTGACACTAAATGGTGGAAGTTAGCAAAAACTTCATTACTTGTGGCACCACTTTTCTTTTGCAAAGTTTCGACCCGAAAAATGAAACTTTCGACAGTCATGTTCCTTGAAGAACCGTCAAATTTCACTCCCCATTTATGTATATCAACGCGTTTCCCATATTCATTTGTTGATCTCTGTGAATAGCCATGAGATTGGTTTATGGATGGAGGAATAACGCGAGGTGGACTTATTTCCGGGTCGACCAAAATCACCTCCTCCCTTCGCTTTTGATTCTCATAAAGGGCACGCGTTGAACTCTCTACTGTTCGTAGCCGATCGTTCATGGTAGTCATATTCTCCGTCACCGTTGCTACCATTGAGTGCATTTTTGCCATATTTTTGGTTTGTTCGGCAAGAAGAAGCATCGTCTTGCTGTGAGTCTCGTTTATTGAGCGAGAAATCGCACTATCAATAACTTTCTTTAAATTTTCTCCTCCCATGGTTATTTCATATTCTTCCCTATCTCTATCTCTTTCTGATTTGTCTTCCTCTTCTGGTTGTTCTAACATTAAACTTTCACGTCGTAGGGCTTGGGTTAATCTGTTGACCGATTCCCTAGTCTCTCTTTCTTCTCCTCCCGTTGGAAACACGGCTTCCCTAGCCATTCTCTCCGCAATCCCAGGCTGATAACTTGGCCCTGGCAATGAAGCTGCTGCCCCCACTGGATCTACACCCCCACTAGGATTCCTAAGGCCCTCTAGACTTTGCTCTAACAGATCATCAAAAGGGTTTAGCATTTGGCTTTGATTCATTTCCGAGTCTAATGGTGGTGGGCTTGTAGCTGTACCGGTGGCAAGAGCAAGTCGCGTAAATCGCCTTCGCGTAGTGCCTCTGCCTCGGTTGGACAGCGTAGATTTTCTACCTGCACCCCTCGAAGACTTCATTTTTTTTTTTTTTTTTTAATTAAATTTTAATAAAAATCTTCAAAAATCAAAATTCTATCTTTTAAAACTTAAAATAAAATGTAGAATTCAAAAAAAAATCTAAAGAAAATGTAATGATAAAAAAAATTTTCAAAAAAATTTATATATCTATAATAAGAATAAAAGGATAACTTTTTTTTTTTTAAATAAAATTCAAAGAAATAAAAAAAATTGAAACAAATTCAAAACAAAATTTTAAATTCAGTTGAAAGCCAATTGAATTTGCTTTAAAAAAATAATATGTTGTTGAATTCAAAAAAAAAAAAAAATTACGAGATAGTAAAACTGTTAAAAGATTAATTCAAAACAATATATTTATAAAAAAAAATTGTAGGTTATAAAACTTAGGTTGATGAATTAATATTCCAAGAAATATAAAAAGGAAAAAAAAATAAAAAGTAAAAGCAAAAAAAAATTAATTCAAAAATAAAAAAAAAAAAAAAATAAAAAATATTCAAAGAAAAGGTTTGATAAAAGAATCTTACAAAAAGGTAAAAAAAAAATCCAATAAAAGAAGTTAAAATTTTAACTATGCTTTTAAATTTAATTAAAAATGAAAAGTTTCGTTTGAATTCTCAAAAATAATTTAATACTCAAGGTGTGTGAGGTTGACGGAGAATATGACTACCATGAACGATCGGCTACGAACAGTAGAGAGTTCAACGCGTGCCCTTTATGAGAATCAAAAGCCAACTACAATCTTATATGTAAGTACAGTTCCGAAGTATCTAGTATTTTTTTTTTTTTTTTGAGGTTCCGTCGATTGAGTTGAGACGTAACTTCTCGATTGATGAGTAGTTTGGGATAGAGCCTGCCTTTTATAGATTACAGTTTTTCAGTATTTAGTGGGATAGAGCCCGTATTATAGTTTTGAGAACGTAGTTAAGTATCAATATATGTTTTTTTTTATTATTACTTCCTTTTTTTTTTTTTGCTTTTTCCGTAATCTTAGAACCTATTTTGTGAGGATATAAATTATTTGGACATATACTTGCCTATAATATTAAGCACTTGTAGATTTAAGTTCTCTTTGATAACTTTTTTTTTGAATTACCTTAATGAGATAATAAATCCGTTAGAGGTTGTGCTCGCGGTATACTTGAGATATCTCACCTTTACACTTTTGACTTACCTTTTTCTTACTACCAATTTTTGACTTACCTTATTTATTATTGCATTACTCGAGTAGTATCCGTTGGAGGAGATCTCACGGACTACTTGAATTCCTTTTATCCACCGGATTTTCAAATTTACACTGATTCGTAGTGACAAATACTCGTGAGAGGAAACACTCACGGGATATTTGACAATTTCCATACTTCGACTTACCTGTTTTTATTGTGGTATTACTCGAGCAGTATCCGTTCGAGGAAATTCTCACAAGCTACAATTTAAAATTATCTTTTTTTTTCTCTATCCCTTGTTTTACACGTGTGTCACGGTTTAGCCGTTTCCCTTACTGTTGCGATTGAATGAAAGGCTCAAGACCTAAACGAGCAGTTAAAAGTACTTATCTTACAAAGTACAGAGAGTTTGTCGCAATGGCTCCAGGGGGATCGAAACCCAAACCCAGCCGCGGCCAAGACGATGTCGTGGAGAACCATTCCGATGACGATGGTAGTCAAGCCGAGAATCGAGCAGAAGATAATACGATTGAGAGAAGCGTCATTGTAGACGAAGATGAAGTGGCAAGAGCTGAAGAACAACTAAGCAAAGATGCAGCTGATCATTCAGCTTACATACAGCAAGTAGTTTCCGCTACTATAGATCTGCATAGAGTCAATGACAGACAATTCATGGCGGAAGAGCTAGAGAGGAGTCATGCACGCTTGCTTGACCAGGTCGCTCAACTACTGCAGAAACGTACTGTTAAACCTACTCGCCCAGTCGCTCCCCCTACAAGACCCCTAGCCACTCCTAATGCCTCTTCAACGCAACAAGTGACACGACAGGTCAATTTAGTCGACCCAGACACTACACGTGTCGTAAATTACAATGTCCCTTCTGCTCCATCCACGTCCAGAAATGTTCAGTCTGCTTATAGACCAATCAATGAAGAAGATGCAAACAGAATTAATCCTCATTATGAGCCAACTAGAGTGCCACCTTTGCCGGAAATCAATCCAGCCCAAATGCTTCTAGGCTCGAACTTAGACGAGTTTATGACTCGTTTAAATGCTTTCAATTTCGACGACGAGTCTGCTGTGTCGCCACCCAAGCCACCACTCTCGAATGCCACTTCTATGAACCGTGTTCATCCATTCCACAAATGGGGATTGAAGTTCGACGGCAAAAACATGTCGGTCGATGACTTTATGTTTCGCCTCGATTGCGTTCGATGTAGCTATGGCGTTCCATGGTATGATATTACCTCTAACTTTTACCACTTTCTATCAGGTTCGGTGGAATCTTGGTATTGGATGTATTTGAAAGGCAACAAGCACACGACGTGGGACGAATTGAAAACTGCTTTGGTAGAACAGTACCGCAGTTTGGAAAGCGATACCGAGCTCTTCCGAAAACTCTCGGATCGAAAAATGATGAATAGCGAGACATTCAACGAGTTTTACGATGCGATTCTGCATCTGAATTCTAGGATGCGAGTACCTAGACCCGAAAAAGAGCTCATCGAAATTATAAAAACAAATGTCCGTAGGCGAATGAGTGAGCTCCTCTTTACTTACAGTCCGTCCAGCCTTAGGCAGCTGGCCTACTATTGTCGAGCTATTGAGAAAGCTCAGTCTCAATATGAGAATACGCGTCCGAATTTCGTGCCAAACGCACAACGTCCACCGGCGAGGTGATTCGTTAACGAAATTGCAGAAGAGCCCTGTCATGATTTAACTGTGGCATTGCCCACTACTAATATTGAAGCAATCCAGAGGGATCGCAAACTGCAAAAATGCTGGAATTACCAAGTTCTTGGCCACAGCTTCCGTGATTGCACGAAGCCTATTGACAAAGTTTTCTGATTCCGTTGCGGATTGGCTGATGCTTATAGTCCGTCCTGTCCTAAATGTTAAGCGGGAAACGAGAGGAGGAACAACCCAGCATCCAGGGGGGTTCGCTCCGATAAGACGTACCCGGAGTTCAAGTGTCTAAGTCGACAAAGCCTCTTGAGCTTCCACAAATCAAAACTTTAAAACCGATTAAGAAAATCAACGAATTACCGAACGAGAATGATAATGATTGTAGAACAATCCCTACCTTGAATAACGAACATAAACTAAAAGCAAATTTGAATTTTAGAAATCAATTAACTGAACTATTATACCGTAAGCCTTTCCATGAGAGATTGCGCCATTACAATGAGGTACGAAGAAGGATAGTCACTTTTCCAGAACAATCCAAGCGGATACAACGAGTAAGGGAGCGCTTCCATCGGAAGCGGACTACTTACCGTAGCATTGCGTCAGCAACGATAGGTCGAGAATCAAATGACCCACGTCCTTATGTGACGGTTAGGCTATTTAGTGACAGCGTTCTAGGTCTTCTCGATTCTGGAGCAAGCATTAGTTGCTTAGGCACCAATATATTGCCCTATTTGAAAGACAAAAATGTTGCGGTAAGGAAGGTAGAGACTACCGTGTCCACAGCCGATGGACACAAGCAATCCATTGTGGGAGTAATTACTAATTATATTATAAAGGAGTGACAAAAGATATAGATCTGTATATCGTGCCATCGTTAAGCCAACGACTATATTTAGGCGTTGACTTCTGGCAGAAGTTCCAAATCGCACCGAATGTAATTGCGGGTCTTTCAGGAATGACGACCGGTGGGCCAGATGAGAGACCCACCAACCAGATTAAGTTGGGTGATGAAGAGCCTAAACGACTAGAAGCAGTCGTTTGTAGATTTCCTTCTTGTAGGGAAAACTTTGTCACCGCAACACTGGTGCCACCTTGCGGCAATTTCAGGATATTAGATTTGTCCATCTACCTAATGACATTTCCCTCTAAAAATCGGGAAATTTCGAAAATTTTAAGAATGACATTAGTTGCTCAATTTCTACACCAGGAAACAAAAATTCGATAAGGAATTATCCTAAACCAGAACCACTTTGTCATATTTTTCACTGAACCCCACCTAAAATGGAAAATCCTAATAGACAAATATTTGGACCGAGCTCAGACGCACTCTTTCTAGCACATTCGATTGCTACATGACTGTGTGCAGAAGGATTATGGCTGACGAACACTTCCGGCATTTTCGTTTCTACTTTGTGGTGACTGTCCGTCCAATTAGACGCTTCATCTCATCTCTTTTTCACTATCTTTCTGTCTTCTACTAGAAATCCTATTGGAATGACTTCAAAATGCATGTCCAATGCTGAAATAGGAACCCGTTCCGACCAAACATACAATTAAGGTCTGTTTGATGAAAACTAGTTTATTTCGTTTTGACAGATCGTGACAGTTAGTAACTGTATTGTCTATGTAGTTTTTAAATTTTTCTTAATACAAACTCTATATACTGCATTGATAAATTAAATAAAATAAAATCAACCAAGTAGCTTAAACTTCCTTCTTAATGATTAAAATCTTAAAAATAAAATAAAATCAACCAAGTAGCTTAAACTTCCTTCTTAATGATTAAAATCTTAATCTTGTTGGATATAGTTCACATTAGGGTTTTGTCAAAAATTCTATGTAAGTTGTACTAGAAAAATTTAAAAATTGCGTATTGACAAGGTTTCTTTCACTGTATGTCAACTGATGATTCCAAAGTGAGATTCCTGGATGAAACGCCAATTTTTTGCTGGACTAAAGGCCATAAAAAGCTATTTTGAATCAATAATTCAACAGTCCATTATTAGTGCTGAGTCTTCTACTTGGTTGATTTTATTTTATTTAATTTATCAATGCAGTATATAGAGTTTGTATTAGGAAAAATTTAAAAACTACTTCTGAGCCAGGCCACGGGCTTAAACTTCCTTCTTAATGATTAAAATCTTAATCTTGTTGGATATAGTTCACATTAGGGTTTTGTCAAAAATTCTATGTAAGTTGTACTAGAAAAATTTAAAAATTGCGTATTGACAAGGTTTCTTTCACTGTATGTCAACTGATGATTCCAAAGTGAGATTCCTGGATGAAACGCCAATTTTTTGTTGGACTAAAGGCCATAAAAAGCTATTTTGAATCTGTATTGTCTATGTCCATTATGTATTCCATAGGAATCATGATTTATATGCACAGTACAACCGTCTAACAAGGAAATGACAGTCCATTTTGATATTCTTAGTCAGTTCCTTCATCACATCTTGGCTGACAGATTGACATAACTATAATTAGTTATTTGTTCGTTTAAAATGAGTTTAACGTCATAAGCATGACGGTATTTATGGTTGAGAAACAAATGTGTCAAGTTGGAATTGATTTCCTCCAAAAATAAGTAAAATGTCAAAAATTGACATGTACAAAATTTCTCTCATACCTGCGAAAATATGACGCAAATTCGTTCTACCAACCTCCACGAACATTATAATATCAAAATTACGTGACAGAAATAAAGATAAATGTCATTAAAGTCAATTTTCATACTCACATAATTGTCAGTGCGAAGTAGCCTTACATTGCTACGTAACACTAAACGCACTTTGTATCGTTAACTTTTCAGAACGCAAATCTATTGTTAACAAAAAGAACGCGGTAAAAGTCATGTTCAGTCATTATGATTGCTATTGGAAACCAGACAGAGGCGTGGCTTCAGATAATTGTCTGTGCCTCATTCATTCAATTTTCAACCCTCTTACAATTTACATCGTTCTTAGAAAAAGTTAGAAGTTTTTTTCAATGCAGCAGATTAAATAATTTTACATTGATATAAACTTTGCTCGCGAGTGAATATATTTGTACTTTTAAAATCCTTATTAAAGGATATAAAATAATTGCAATAGCAATTATCGAAGTTAAACCACCGAAAATACCCTAAATAGGTAAGATTTTTTTTTTTTGTAAGTTTTTTTTTTGTGTCGGCCACATATCATGGCGGCCATTAAATTTTTCTTGGATATGTTTCTTCGAATTTTGAAGAACATATCAGTTTATTATAAATTAGTGACTCATTGGTTTCTTTTGGTCACTAGGGTATTAGGATGAGGCAGGATTTTATGCCTATGAGGACGTATTTATTTCCCATGATATTATTATTATTATTCTTTATTATTCTCGTTAAAAAAAATACATGAGTTTACAAAAGAAAAAAAGAACATGGCAATATTTGCCGTCTGCCTTGAATTGACTTTTTACTATTTTATAAAGAAAACCAAAACAAAAGTTAAAGTTATAATACAAATTCATAGATTTTGCATAAGTACAAAAAAAAAATATATACATATATGTATAATTTTGAGAGAGGCAATATCTAATAAAATAAAATAAAATTATTTCACATTTTTGACATAAGGATAAAAAAAAATAAATAACAAGACTAATTTTTGTTGATAGATATATATGTGTATATACATAGGTAGCTACATTTATTCAATCTAAGAAACAATCACGGTAACCTAAGGCATGATTTAAATATTGGCAAAGAATTTTCAAACCTAAGTTTCCATTTAAAAGATGCTTTACTTCTTCTCTTGTCAGAAAACTCTTTGAAAGATGCAACCTGCGTATTTCTTGTAACATGGGACATACCCCGATAAAGTGGTAGACATCTTCGATTTCATTGCGATTGCACAAACTACATGTTGGTCGAAGGTCAGCTCTATGTGGTATATAATTTAACTTTATAATCTCTGTTCTGGCTTTAAAAATAAGGCTCATATAATACAGAGAGATATCGTTGTTAAAATAGTTATTGAACCTAAGTGTGTGATTAAGTTCTCTGTATATAAGCCTAGTTGAAGATATTTGAGCTCTATTTAAACATTGAAAATACATAGAATCATCCACTCGTGACATGCACTTATAGAACGTATCCTGCCATTCAACGATATCTATATTAATCAGATCAAAATCCAAATTGTATTTGCTAGCGATCTCGCACCATTCTTTGAAAGGTGATTTCTTGCATCTGAGCAAGAATTTCATCATTTGCTTTTGCAAGTTTGAGTCAGGTCTATTCATCACCTTAACTATATAATCTGCATTTGATTTTAAGTTTTGCAAATAAATTTGTGGTAGGCCTGATTCAACGTATATAGCGTAAGATGGTGTTGATATAGGGAGTTTAAAAATGCGTTTGAAGTAGAATCGTTTAACTACCTCAAAGTCCTCAATATTGTTATATCCAAAGACTTGATTTGCATAGCAAAGGCAAGTTTTTATTGTGGCATCAAATACTTTAAACTTAGCAGATGGATCTACATATTTCTTGCCAAAGAATTTATTCCACATTAGATTTATAGCTGTTTTAGCTGTAACACATCTATCTTTTACATGTTGGCGAAGATCAAGATTATAAGATATCAAAACACCCAAGTACTTATGTATATTGATTAACAATTTTAATCGGATCACGTTCTAAAACCACTTGTCTTGGGGACTTCTTTTTCGGTGGCAGCTTTCAAAAATCATTATTTTTGATTTCTCAACATTGATTTTAAGATCCCAAAGATTACAAAAACTATTAAGTTTATTGATTTGGAGTTGTAAGGCATTAGGGTTTTCTGATAGTATGACAAGGTCATCAGCATATAAAAGTACCTTCACATCCACCTCACCAAATTTCACACCCCCTGGGAAATCTTTAGATACGTCGTCAATGAATAGAGCAAACATTATTGGACTTAGACCACAACCTTGGGGAACACCAGTACATGTACTAAAGAATTCTGACATTGTGCTTCCATTCCATATTGTAGCAGAAGTATCAGTTATAAGTAACTCATATAATTTTAAAAATTTTGTCGACATACCCAATGTAGAAAGCTTGTATATTAACGAAGACCGATTGACCGTATCGAAAGCAGCCTTGAAATCGACAAAAAACACATATAGTCTCTTTTTCCTCTCTAGGAACCACTTGGCGATATTTGTCAAAACAAAAATTTTATCTACGGTAGAAAGACCTACACGAAAACCAGCCTGAAACATACTAAGGAGTTTATTTTCCTCCACCCATTTCGGTAGCCTATGGTATAAAATGTGAGTGAATATTTTCCTTAAAGATGGGAGGATCGAAATACCTCTATAATTAGAAGCAAGTTGTAAGTCACCTTTTTTAAATATGGCACAAATCCATGCTTTTAAGAATGCCTGTGGTAATATTTGTTCATCAAAAAGTTTGTTGAAAAAGTCTAAAATAAATTTCATAAACGAAGATGTTGAGTATTTAAAAAATTCAGCAGGTATCCGATCAATCCCAGTTGATTTATTATTTTTCAAAGAATTTAGCAATCTCACTTTTGACCAAAATAATTTTGGATCTTTACAGGATGAAAGGCTAGTAGCTACTCCGTTCATATAGTTTTTTTGTTTTTGTGCACATAAGTTTTTATAAAGTTTATTGGCCTCCCCTTATTGCATGAATTATGAAAGCGTAGAAAAAAAAATTTTTTTTTTGTGAAAACTTCTTTTATTAGACATTAAGTAAATTATAGTATAAAAAAAATTAATGTTTTTTATTTTTTAAATGTTATAAACAATCCATTTATGGCTTCGTATGCATTGTGGCAAAAAACAAAAGGTTCATATTTGGCTTCGTATGAATTAAAGATAACCGGAAATTATGTCTCGTGAAAATCCTTAAAGCAATTTCGTTTTTCATTGAGGCATAGGAATACTTCACATTTTTGGCATTGTATAAAGGATCGATATTTGTTACAATTTTGGCATAATTGACGTTGTTTTTTCTTCCATTCTGGGAAATGATCCAAGCAGTCGGATCGCACCGTATCAAGAGGTAAGTCTTGATGTCTGTATGGAGTCTTACGTGGCATTTTGTTGGGTATAGGTGAATTCGACAAGCTGTGTGGAGTAGCTGCTCGACTTGTTGTTGGAGTACTGGAGGTCGGTGTTCCGGCCGGACGACCACGTTTTCGGGCCATAATTAAAACCTTTCCTGATTTACGCAAATATTCGGAAACTGAAAGTTTGAAAGTAAACAACGGCATGTATTCATTTTCGTGGATTCGGCGCCAAAGTACCCAAGCATTTACAAGACTCATATCTTCTTGGTGAGAAAAATGCGGATCATATTCACTATCAGAGTCTGAAACCAGTTCATCATCACTCAAAAATCCATCACCAGGAATGGGATTAACCAGCTTGGAACTTCCATAAAAGCTAGAAGGGTCCATTTCTGTAAACAACCAAAGCACCATTGAATGCATATAAAGCCATATGTGAACGGCCGGGTTTTGTGGGGAATGCATACGAAGCCAAATATGGCAAGTTTAATAAAACTATCAACAATCAAGTAAAAAAAGCACCAACACAAAACCCATTATAATTGCCAGCTCTTGAATATTCACACAATATATAATAATTTTTTGTTTGGTTTTTACTCACTGTTTTCTATAGTTTTTTTAATTTTAAAATCACCTTCAATTGATCTTTGCTTTAAACTCCGAACACGCTTCACAAATTCTCGACTTATTTGACAAGTTGTGTGTTGCATCGACAAAAATAACGGAATTCCGTTAGACAAATGTATGTTTTATTAAGAGTGAACGTTAATCAAAACAAAAATTGATAACAACCACGAAAAAAAAGCTTAAAATTTTAATAAACCATTTATGGCTTCGTATGCGGTAAGGGCTTGTCTGATAATCTGAGAAATATTCTCAACTATCTCATCACAATTTTGAAGCTCCTGCGAAGGCAAACCTGCAGTGTATTAGAAAGAACAAACACGCCGGTTGATGGTTCGATACAGAATGATTTATTTTAATTATATTTATACCAATACGACAATCTGACATAAGAGTTGAGTGTTACCAGATGTAGATGTTTAACTAATAAAGTAATAAACTTAAAACATAAGTACATGGTATAACAAAACCATTCAACTGTAGGCCAAGTCTACGTTTATATACTTCAGCTTTGTTATTGAACCACTTTAGATTTCTTATTTCGTTTTGGGGTTGAGAATCTAGATTTGGAAAATTAAGGTAAGTAACTGTCGGCATGTGACCAGAGTCACATGATAAAGCAGATCATGGCAACGTGGGGATCGTTCAATTAAAATACTTTGAACGCATCGTAGGGAATATACCCTTCAGCCGAAAAGATTCCTGAACCACATATAAGCATCTTTAGTATGTAGAGCAGCCGGCGTCTCACGAATAAATATCTTCGAGCTATTTTCGCCTGGTATAGAAGCCGCATGTGAATATCTAACCACGTACATATCAAACCACATGGTTCTATGGACACATATAACATTACTTTCCTCTCATCAAATCCAGCGCCTACACATTTTTCAATCTAAGATACAAAATAAAGAAAAGTATCTAAACATATACGCCATGTTTTGTTCGATGGCACTCCAGGTAACAATTTTGTACATTTATTTCTGATATCCATTGGGGCAGGTATAAAAGCCCGTACCGTATAAAAAGAAGCTATCTATCTGGAACGTGACGTCACAGAACGCCTCGTGTCATCACTCGAATATTTTGAAATTTGGAGCATCATACATTCTTGTGTAAAGACTGTAATTGGTCGTGTACAACACAACGCGACGTCCATACGCCCACGGACGGTGGAGCTGCGCATAGTTGGTGCAACATAAAAGCACCTTAAAGAAATCTCACAGTTATTAGAGATACTTCTACCCGTATATCTACGTATATATATTATATTATCATTATCATTAGTGAATATACTATATTACTTAAGAGTTGAAAAGTTATTACCAAAAGTGAATTTCAATATATATGTGTTTTGTGTAAATTTGTGTTTTCGTCCTTTACTGAACAGAAAAGTTAAAGTCGATCTTCGGAAGTTTAATTCTTTTTTTTTACTTGTATCTTCACTGCCTTAACGGCGCTATTTTCTCGTGGATTTTTAAGCTGGATTCTATGATTCCTAGCAGATTCCAACCGGGATACATAAGTGAATTATACTTCGACACTGGTGTTTTAGAAACTTTTTTTTGTTTCACAATACTTGCTACTTTACGTGTCCATTTACTCACTGCCTTAGTTGCAATCCTCACTGTCCGTAAGGACCTATCTTCCACTTGTTCAATGAACTGAATCTTTAGTCTGTCCTGTACGTATCTCAGTCTAATCAGACACCTTGTCACTCAGTTTTAGATACATTATCTTTTGGATAGTATCTTGAGTAAGCAAAGATAGTGCTTCATCTCTAAGAAGAGAAAGATACTATGGACGACAAAGAGTAGAGTCGTATGTGTATGGTCATATCTATGGTTAAAGTCTTAAAGTAGTAGTTATACTTAATACTTTTTAACATTTCAGCGACTGGTTCCAGAGTGCACTACCGATCCATTACGACTGTATATTATTGATATTTTGAAACTATATTTTGATTATATTGATTAACCATATTTACTATATATATAACATATAACTTAATACTCTTTCTCTCTTACTATCTCCCTGGTCTGTTTCCATCAACATAAACCCTTGGGCTAACGTCCCATGCCTTCTTTCGTTTTCTTTTGGGATTCGTTTAGAGTTTGTTTCCTTATAAAATCACCGTTCAGTGTTTCGAAAATATTCATATCGTGTATTTCGTTAGAATATCGTTTCGTGGCTCGGTTTATCCTAGCTTATATTTGTATAGTTTCAACAACTTTTTTTTGAATAGAACTTTTAACAATTTGAAACTTAAAAGATACCTAAAGACAATTGAGTCAAATAACTTTTTTTTAATTCCACTCCAAGGAGAGTGATGTAACGAGCTAAGACTAATGATACTTCAAGTACATTTTTCTTCAGCGCACAAACTTTTTTTTTATGAAAGACAAAGATAATTTTAAGTCGTATGAAGCCAAGAAGTTGCTTCAACATACGATCCAATCGTTTTTTTTTTAAATTAACGCGATTTGTTATCAAGAGAAACGATTTAACTTTTCTATAATCTTTTCGATCGTTGATTAAGAAATATTTTAGGTTTAATAAAACTCGATACTTTTGGTTTAGGTTTTCATATATCTAAAAATGTTTAGTTTTAAGATAAAGTTTAATAAAACGACGACTTTATAACGTTTTTGAATAACAAGAATCTGGTAGTGTTTTTAATGCTGTCGTGTGGACAGTGGCCTATTTCTTTGGTTACTTTGGAGTTTTCTTTTAGATACAATGGTATTTAAGTAAGTACGTTGGGAGGGGTGAACATACCTCTCGTGCGGATGGAAAGGTGGATTGACATATCATGGTGTGTGTAAGTGTAGTGTAGTTTATCTGGTTAAGGTTTTGATAACGAATAGGTCGTTGTAGTAGTGTAGTGAGATGATATAGGCAAGTCTTTTTTCTTGTCGTTTATCATGTATAGGGGGTCCTTAATATTTTATAGTAACACTTTCTTTGTGTTTACTTTGCACCGTGGATCAATGATGGAAGATGTTCCGAGTTAATGGAACGTTTCCTCATGGGTGGGTATAGAAGCCAGATGGGGGTAATTATAACATCTTCTCCTCCTTCCCCAATTATAAAAGTGTGTGTAGGTGCTGACCTACTCCACTAGTCAGCAGTATCGTTGTTTGTTTCGCGCTAGGTAAGTTGACTGAGCCCATGGCGCATTAACCTCAGACATCTAAGGTTAACTTTTGTATAGTGGCTCACTTTTCGTGCGGTTCTCTCTTGTACTTACTTACTTACTTAAGGTGGCGCAGACAGTCCATTGTGGACCACGGCCTAAACCAACATTCCTCGCCAGCTAGGCCGGTCCCTAGCCAGTGGCCTCCAGTTGCGCACACCAAGTTGGTTGAGGTCGTTTACCACTTGATCGCGCCACCTTAGATGGGGTCTTCCAGAACTGCGTCGGCCCTCCGGGTTGGAGTTGAAGACTCGTCGGGCAGGAGCGTTTTCGTCCATACGCTCCACATGACCCAGCCATCTAAGCCGCTGAATTTTCAGCTTCTTAACCAAGTCAATGTCGCTGTATAGCCCGTACAGTTCGTCATTGAATCTTCTCCTCCATACTCCATTGATACATACAGGCCCGAATATCACCCGAAGAATCTTTCTCTCAAAGCACCCCAGCCTGTATTCATCCGATTGTGTCAGTGTCCACGCTTCTGCCCCATACAGCAGGACTGGGATGATAAGGGTCTTGTATAGTGTCTCCTTGGTCCTTTGAGAGAGGGCTTTACTACTAAGATGCCTTCTTAGCCCGAAGAAACAGCGATTGGCAAGAGTGATTCTTCGACTGATCTCTTCACTGATGTTGTTCTGAGAGGTTATAGTGGAACCCAAATAGACAAAGTCCTTGACAACCTCAAAGTTATATCTGTCCATTGTGACGTTTTGTCCGAGCCTACGGTGATGATCGACTTCACCCGAGGACAGCATATACTTTGTTTTATCTTCATTTACAGCCAGACCCATTCGAGCCGCTTCCACTTCAATACTTGCGAATGCTCCACTGACAGCGCGCTTCGTTCTTCCAATAATGTCAATATCATCAGCATAGCCAAGTAATTGAACGGATCTAAAAAAAATCGTACCGCTGGTGTTGACATGCGAGTTGCGTACGATTGCCTCAAGAATGATGTTGAAGAGGTTACATGACAGCGCGTCACCCTGTCGTAAGCCTTTCTCGACATTAAATGAGTCGGTGGTGTTCTTACCAACCTTGACGGAGCAGCGCGAGTTCTCCATAGTCATCCTGCACAATCGAACGAGTTTTGCAGGGATGCCAAGAAGCGACATGGCTCTGTATAGCTCGTTCCTGTTTACGCTGTCATAGGCGACTTTAAAATCGATAAAGAGGTGGTGAGTATCGATCTGGAATTCTTGGGTCTTTTCCAAAATCTGCCGAAGTGTGAAAATTTGGTCGACGGTTGACTTACCGGGTCTGAAACCACACTGATAGGGGCCAATCAGTTCACGTGCGAAAGGGTTCAGACGTTCACACAGAATGGCCGACAAGATTTTATAGGCGACATTTAGGAGACTTATACCTCTGTAGTTGGCGCAGCTTAGAGTATCTCCTTTCTTGTGGATAGGGCACACAATGCTGAGGTTCCATTCGTCAGGCATACTTTCATCCGACCAGATTGTACAGATGAGTTGGTGTATGCTCCTCACCAAGTCATCTCCCGCTGCTTTGAAGAGTTCAGCCGTAAGGCCATCAGCTCCAGCAGCCTTGTTGGACTTTAGTTTAGATATTGCTATCCGAACTTCTTCTTGGTCGGGAGGACGGAAATTTTGTTCATCATCCTCCAAATCGAATGGATCATTCTGCCTGACAGCGATTAGTTGGTTGTCTTCGCCGTTTAACAGTCTGCAGAAGTGTTCTTTCCAAATTCTCAGCACCGACTGTGTATCTACAACGACATTCCCACCCTCGTCTCTACATGCTTCCGCTCGGGCTTTGTAACCCTTGGACGAATGCTTTACCCTTTGGTAGAACTTTCGAACATTGCTTCTGCCGTAGCACCCCTCAATAGATTCAACCATTCGTTTTTCCAGTTCTCTTTTTTTTCTTCTGAAAAGCCGATGTTCCTCTTTCCTCTTTTGCTGGTATACCGCACGGAAAGCGCTCTTGGCAGCTCTAGTTCTGGCATTCAGAACTGCATGATAGGCTTCGTCTTTGGCCAAGTGTGCGAGCCTGCACTCATCATCGAACCAGGTGTTTCGTTGTGGTCGTCTAATGAAACCCAGAACATCCGTGGCAGCGGTTTTGATGGCCATTTTGCAATGTTGCCACTGGGCCTCTGGGTTTGGTGCAGGCGCCGGGCTTGTCAAGAGATAAGAGGAGACATGATTGGCAAAGGTTGTGGCGGTCTCTTGCGATTGTAACTTAGCAACATCAAACTTTCTCACAGTGGATGTTCGGTTCTGCGGTCTGGTGGAGATCCGCATTCGCACTTTAGCTACAACAAGGTAGTGGTCCGAGTCTATGTTGGCCCCTCGGAAAGTGCGGACATCCATGACACTGGACGCATGTCTGCTATCAATCGCAATGTGATCAATTTGGTTGACGGTATTTTGATCAGGAGACCGCCAGGTCCCCTTGTGAATATTGAGGTGTGGGAAGTATGTGCTAGCTAAGATGACACTTCGCCCCGCAGCAAAGTCGATTAGCCTGTGTCCGTTACCGGAAGTGTTGTCGTGCAGGCTATGCTTTCCGACTGTCGAGCCAAAGTTACCCTCCTTTCCGATTTTGGCGTTGAAGTCACCAAGAATAAACTTAGTGTCGTACTTCGGGCATTCATCATACGTCTTCTCGAGAAGATCGAAGAATTCTTCTTTGGTCGTGTCATCTTTTTCCTCCGTGGGGGCGTGGACGCAGATCAGCGAGATGTTGCTGAATTTGGATTTAATGCGGATTGTGACAATGCGTTCGCTTATGCCACGAAACCCCAAGACTTCTTGCCTAAGCCTTCCTCTGATCACAAATCCGCATCCAAATAGCCGCTGGTTTCTTGTCCTGTAGCACTTGCCGTAGTAGATGTCACAGTTTTTCATCCTCCTTGTGCCTTCACCATCCCATCGCACTTCTTGGATGGCTGTGATGTCGGCTTTGACACCATCTAGGGCTTCCACTAATTGTTCGGCTGCACGTGGTCTGTTAAGGGTCCGGACATTCCACGTGCAGAACCGAAATTCGTTGTCCTTGTTTCGTTTGCTAGGGTCGTCATCAGTAGGGTCATCCATATCCGAGGCAATTGGTTGTTTCGGAACTATGAATTTTTTTACGTTATAGGGAAGTTACCCCGACGCACAACCCCCAACCTGGGGGACCAGGCCCTATGCTGCTCTCCTTGGACAAAAGGAGCTGGAGAAAATCCAGAGTCAGTAACCCACTACGGGGATGTGAGAGCTACCTTTGGTCCTAAATGGGCTCATCCGCCACCTTCTCTATTTCACTACCCTGACTAATAGTAGTGAATGGACCCAAAGACCTGAGCTCCGAATATGTCGAAGTAGCTCAATGGGGTGCCTACCATATTGTCTGTAAGCGTCGCCGTTGGTTCACTTAATTGGAAGCTCATCCGCCGCTCGCTTGCTTTCTGAGGGGTTCGTACAGAATAAACTGCTACCCAACAAGAGAAACAGAGGAGTTTTATGGCAGGGCAATTATAGTGTTGCTATTTTTCTGTGATCAACACTCGCGCTTATAAGTTCAGCAAGTCAAGTCCGGGTGGACAAGACCAGTACCCGATGGCTACCACTTGGAGGTAAAATAAGCACAATTGATGCGTATGAGACAGTTGCAGCGCTGGGTATCGCCATGTTGATACCAATCAGGGCCTACCCTATTCATACAGCACCCAGCCATCTTCTCTCTTGTGTCTTTTACAATACTCGTTCTAGATTGTGTAGGCCTTCCAACACAATTCGTCTTTCAGAGCTATATATATCTCAGCGTTTGTTGATCAGGCCCCAGCAAAGAATATTTAATTTTGTTTTTCTGAGTTTTCAACATCTAAACTTCAGTAGGTTCGCACTGGTTAAAAGAGGTAACAACGTTGTAGATCCCAGATCAAGATCACACGACCCATTTGAGCTAGTCATGGGCGTGCGTGCGAGCCGATTGCGATGGTCGATCACAACCCAAATGTTTCTCTGTCTCAACTTAGTGGACCCGGGTCATAGAGAGAGTTCTCTATGGGCGAGTCTTGTAGTCTGAACAGAGTTACAGCCTTTCCACTTTGAATCCTTTAAGGAATCTCATTGGAACTAGTGTCCAAGGCGACCGAACCAGTGTACTTCCTTAAAGAATTTGGTATGTAGTGAGTTATTAGGTTTTATCTTGGGTTTTGTTGTGTAGTTAAGAAGGTGAGTGACAAGCCAGTCCATCTAAGGTTTGTAGTTAGTGAGTTTACCTGACGGTCCGAAGTGAGAACTCTTCCAGTTCAAACTTTCCAAGAGGAGTAAAGAAGTGGAGAGAGAGGAAGGTGAAGGGGATCTAGAAGAGGATCGAAGAGGGTAAGTGTTTCTGTGAGTGGAAAGGAGAAATGGTGAATTATAAGAAAAATGGATGGACGGATATAGAGACTTAAGGTTTGGTAGTTGGCGTAATCGAGTACGTCACAGGTCTCTGACAAACATCAGGGAGGTCATAAATAGGTACTGTGATAGTTTTCAGCCAACTCAAGGAGTTGAGGTCTTTATGAGGCAGCGGTATATTTCTCTATGTTCTTTTTACATTGTTGGCGTTGCAGCTGGCGTCTGATAGAGGCTGTGGTCTCTCATCAGATAGATAGAGGTAATGTAAAATCTATTTTTATTACTCTTCATTCATTTCAGCTTTTTAAATTATTATTTTTACGTTACATTCTTTCGCGGTCAATGGACTCGGGAAGACGAATCTAGTGCAACATTACATAGATACTGGTGATGCCGTACCTATAAAGCAGAGGTACTATCCTGTATCTCCAGCGATACAAATCCTCATGTATGCGGAGTTGGACCGCATGTTTTCGTTAGGAGTCATCGAGGAAAGTTCCAGCGCATGGAGTTCCCCAGTGGTGCTTGTACGCAAACCTGGTAAGAACCGATTGTGTCTGGACTTTCGGAAGGTGAACTCCGTAACAAAGAAAGATGCTCGCCCGATTGCACATATTGAGGGGCTGCTAGCACGTCTGACAGAGACACGTTATATTTCTAGCGGGGATCTGAAGGATGCGTTTTGGCAGATACCGCTGGAGCAAAGTTCAAGGGAAAAGACCGCTTTTACGGTACCTGGCCGACCACTGTACCAATTTAAGGTCATGCCTTTCGGTCTATGCAATGCGGCACAAAGTTTGAGCTACCTGATGAGTCGCGTGATCCCATCGGGATTACGAGATCAAGTATTCGTATACTTGGACGATTTCTTGGTTGTGTCGAAGGATTTTGACGAGCTTCTGGAGACTCTGGAGATAGTCGAAAAGTGCTTGACTGACGCAGGACTGACGATAAACGTCGAGAAGTCGAAGTTTTGTTTTGATGAGCTTCACTATCTCGGTTATAAGGTCGGTCAGGGTTGCTTGAAAGCTGATCCAGACAAAATCACTGCTATCACTTACTTCCCTTTACCAACCACAACTCGCCAAGTTCGCCGATTTCTCGGTAGGGCAGGTTGGTATCGGCGATTTGTTAAAGATTTCAGCACCCTAGCTACACAATTGACCGAGACATTGATAAAGGGAAAAGTCTTTAAAATGAGCCCAGAAGCTATTGAAGCTTTCCTGCAAATCAAGCAAGCTTTGACTTCAGCGCCTGTGTCAGTCAATCCGGACTTCTCCAAGGAATTCATCATTCTCTGCGACGCATCCGCGACTGGCATCGGATGTGTACTCTGTCAGCGAGACGAATCCGGGCGGAGCAGCCTATATACTACTTCTCTCGGAAACTGAATGCTGCACAGAGAAACTATTCGGTGACAGAGCGCGAGTGCTTAGCAGCTTTTGAAGGTATCCAGAAGTTCAGATCGTATGTTGAGGGATATCATTTTCGGGTGATTACAGATCATCCCAGCCTGAAATGGCTGATGACAATGAAGGATCCAACCGGAAGATTGCCGAGGTGGAGTATGCGACTCAAAGGTTTCGATTTTGTGGTGGAGCATAGGAAAGGTACTTTGAATGTCGTGCCAGACGCTCTGTCAAGAGCTTATGAAGACGATGAGTTGACAGTGTCAGCTTTTCTTTCATGTCTTCAACAGACCGATGCCTCGGAGGTACTCCACATCGATCTTGAGGATCCGTCCTTTAAGTCTGAAGGTTAACTTGATATCATCAGTCATATCAGGAAGGAACAGGAACGGTTACCTGACCTGAAAGTGTCAGAAGGCTATATTTATAAACGCACCAGACATGCGGTTGGTAATCCTTTGGCGGAAGTTGTGGGTCCCATCAGAGATGACGGAATCTCTAATTTCATTGGCGCACAATCCGCCGCGTACTTCACATGGTGGTGTGGTGAAGACAGTTTACCGGTTGAAAGACAGATTTTACTGGCCAGGTATGTACACCCAGGTCAAACTATACGTAGACCGATGTGAAACGTGTAAGACCAGTAAAGCAGCGAATATGACATTGCGAGCAGAAATGGGAAACAGCTTTGAAGTTGATAGACCTTTTCAACATTTGTATGTTGACTTTCTTGGGCCGTACCCCAGATCGAGAGCGGGCAATGTTTATATCGTGATCGCGTTAGACCAATTAACGAAATTCGTCTTCATCAAGCCCCTACGCAAAGCAACAGCCGCGAGCGTGGTCAAATTTCTGAAAGACGAAATATTCTTGATTTACGGAGTGCCAGAGAGCATCCTCTCGGATAATGGCACGCAATTTGTTGGTAAAGAGTTTCAGAAATTTCTAGATATTTTCGGGGTCAAACACTACCGAACGGCAGTGTATGCTCCCCAGTCAAATGCAAGTGAACGCGTCAACCGTTCAATCCTCGCGGCCATCCGGTCATATGTCAATCCTCGACAGACGGATTGGGATGCCCATCTGTCTTCGATCAGTAGTGCTTTACGCACGACGGTACATTCAACTCTTTCGATGTCCCCATACGAAGCCCTATTCGGACAACGTATGATAGAACATGGGGCAGACTATCGTCTTCTGAGAGAGTTGGGTGGACTGAACTGTTCGGAGATAGATTGGCTCCCCAAGGTCGCCAAAATGAACATCGTTCATTCATACTTGAAGGAAGCATTAGTCAAGACACATGAAGCATATGAGAAGCACTACAACCTCCGTAGTAGAATTATAATGTTCAAAGTAGATGATGAGATCTTTGCGAGAAATCATGTCTTGAGTGACGCAACCAAGCATTTAAGTGCGAAGTTGTGTCCTAAATTTGTAAAAGTTCGAGTCATTCGAGTAATCGGAAATAATTTGTACGAAGTCGAAGATAGGCGAGGCCATAAGTAGACCTGCCATACTAAAGATTTAAAAAGGTAGGACACCTGAGATACAACCATATACCAGACTTGCACACTTCATTTACATATTTGTTTTCTCAGTATCTGAGAACGTAAATATTTTTACCAGACACGACATACCATCACAGTACTTCATTACCTGCAATTAATCTTATTTTTTTATGTATGTCCGGCTCTCAGCTGTGCATGAGACTCTTGGTTGATAATTTTTCATAAAATTTTCCTTATTATCTCCAGATAAGCGATGGGATGACCTGACGTCACCGGAACATGCATTCCATGATTTTTTTGTCTTCAACCGACTAGACGATAAAGAGTCGCGGCGTGTTGAAACACATTTGCGAGAAGTCATCCTTTTTCTTAGTAATTAGACCAAGTAGACTTGGCCTCAATACCAAGCTTTGTAGGGAACACTTTCTCGCCAGTACACACAATTAGTGTACGCAACTGGTGCCATCTATGCGAGAAACCTCTCGGTTACTCACCTTGTGCTGAACGCACTCATTAAAATCCACTAGGAAGAGATTCCACATTCAGAGTCCAACTTCACAGTTGGAACCCATTGCCAGAATGGAATCCACTTCCAGGAAGGAGTCCACAAATTTCCAATTGTAGAATTTTATCCGAGTCATGCGCAGTCCACCATTTTGATGAAAGTCTTTTAAAGCCTCATCAGACTAGAACGCACTAGTGCGAAAAATTATGCCCCGATAGCACTTAATTGGTAGTGAATTAGTTCACACCGGTAAGGATACCAAATGTATTAACGAATGAGTTAAGGAATTTTGGTCTAGCAGTAAAACTGACAGATAGCTGTCAGCTGCACCTGAGCAATAAGTAAGGACCATGTAAACCGTATTGGGGCGGGACTATGTCACCATGATATTGAGTTTGTTCTCGTTAGTATTCATACTAACCCAGTAGCAGTTCTAATTGCCCGATTAAAGTTTCGCACTGACGTCTCGAACAGCAAATGTAGGCCGAGGCGAAAGTATTCATGAAAAATAAAGGAAGTCAACACTTCAATTCCTGAGTAAAAATGAAAACACAGTCGTACTCAGTCCTATCTGATGAATGATGGTTACCTTTTATGTTCTATCGAGACAATAACCCAGTGGAAAGATATTCAATGACACTGACCGAAGAGTCATAAACCTATCGAGATTGACTTGTCAGGCAGAAGGTACTTTGAGTCCTGTCATACTCACCTAGAAGTGACAACGATCTCATCAGGACAAGACAATCAGTACGCGAACACGAACTCGCGAATCACCACCCATAATTCCGTGATTTCATTGTTTCCTCTACCAAATCTGTCAATTCATTCCATCACTGTCGACACATAGAAGTGACAGTCCAAAAATTATTACCGACGAGTAGAATTCTTACTGCATGAATGGCTCACTCCAAGCGGATTAATACCACCCAGTGTAACCGGAGCTTTAAATTAGGAATTTCCACCAATATACGTGTCCAGGAGCAGCTGTCAAGTGACAGAAATACCAAGACAATGAAAGTAGTACAGTGAGTACCACTCCTTAAAAACCTACTGTGATACGCCATCTGACGTACCACAAAGGAACGAAACGGATAATGGAAAGAGACTGGAAGTTTGGGCGTTGGCTTTCTGGAAAGCACAAATACTGAGAAAGGAAATTGAATGTGGTATGGACTTCATTTTGAAATCAAACTCGCACGAAGTATCATCTCCTCCACAGAACGTGAGCAGAAAATTATTTTTTTTTACTCTATTGGGCCGCGGCCATTATAAATCCTTTCTAAAGGATAACTTTTCGTGAATATACTAATTTTCGAGGATTTCCATCATCATCCGAAGACAATTAATTACAAGGATAACCCATCGAGAAGATTTCGGGAGCTATTGCTGCTCCATCCACCAAGCAGGATTGACGTGGCGGCCCGAGGATTACTACCAAGGATATAGCTGACGCCTAAAGCAGTTTTGCCCTCAGTCAGCACACGCTGCCATAAACTTTCATGTGGTATATCCACATATGCCATACAATACTCATTTTATATATATAAATATATGAGTATTCGCGTGGAATACGCATCACATCGAACCACGCCTTATATTATTTTCTGGGCGAAGGGCTACCTATTTTCTTTGAGCTCAGACGTATCCTTGCGACGAGACATACGTCGCCGGATTCTTTTTCTTAGAAGACAAATCCCGACTACTTTAGGCGGAAGAGAACTACAGAGGACACTAGAGCATCTATAATATCACCAAATTCAACATAACAGGACGTCTGGCGCGTGCATAATCACGGATGCCGGTCCCCCAACGTTCACCAAAACCAATTATACATTTTGGAGCACCATTGAAGCAGTGACGCAGTCAACAATTTTTATACTCATCACGGATATATGTGATGCAGAAAGTTTTATTAACATATATGCATAGAATACAGTGAGATTAATCCTTTTCTGGAAAAACCAGGTAACCAATATTATATAAAATACTTATTTGTGTGAAATTTTATATGAGCGAGGAAGTATTCCGCTCCAACAAGTCCCACAGGCGGGTCATACTTAGCCTGAGAACGCACGCATTAGGTCGGCGTTCGACATACTCGACCACGGACGGTGGTCAATGCAATTCATTTGTACTTACTTGAGCTTGGAGGGCAGGACCTTACGCCTCCTCCTCCATTTCTGCATTATAGTAATATGGAATCATTTACCTAAGTAATTAATATTATTAAGAATATCAGATTAGTATATTGAAACTATATGAAAGATTTTTGTGTTATAAAGTGGATTGTGTATTAAATTTGATTCGGGAGCGGTATTAATTTTACAACGTCATTCCGGACTTCATACTTTTCATTACAAACTTCCGTTTCAATTCGTGTTATATTGTTGTGATTGATTTCTTTACATGGTAATTAATATTTTTTTATCCTATCGCGTATATATTTCGTCGAAGCGCTAGCTGTCGGCTCAGATCTCATCGTTCCGAGAATCTGGTGTACACCACTTTGGGGTATACCAATCGTCCAAGTTTTAAGTAAGTCTCCTCTTATCCATTGATATGGCAAGTGGTTCTGGACCTTACGTTTAATCGTGATTACAACTTTTGTCAATCGCTTTTGAAGATTTACTTCGGCTTCATTCACTCACTCAGTCTTCAAGACAATTTTTTTTTGCCTTTCGTGTCGGTAGCGACCAAACGCGTGTATATTCAACGCCGCGTTTCGAATATTCTTTTTTTTTATTTTTTTTGTTTGTTTTCACTGCTGGACGTATGATCCGGCTTACATACTAACTCTTTTTCTTTTTCACTCGAGTTTTCTCTCAAATATTCAGAATTCTTTTTAACTTTAAACGCGATAGTGTCTAGGATAGATTGTCTTTGTGTTAATGTTTGAGTCCATCGTATTTGGGACAGAAAATAAGCAAATTTTGGATGTCATTATCTCCACAGAATAGAGATACACTATACGAAACGAAATTACTAGTATCATTACCCAACGTAGCGAATACGATATGGCAATAGCCAGTTCGCTAAGTGTCAATAGTAGTGATTCCATATAGTTTTGAAAATATATTTTATTAATCATTTCCAGGTATCATTGGAGTGCACTTCAGGATCACCGTAATTGAGATGAATACAGTACCTTTCCTTCTCAAATCAGTAGAACATTTACTACCTTAATATTTTTATTCAATTTTACTTAACTTTATTATTATTGACATTTATAAAACATTGTCGAACATACTTTGGAATGCGAACTGTGTTTCTCTGTATGGGGTATTTGCATGATCATTGATATATCCATTATTGCTTTAGAAGAATTTTTCTTAAACAAGTCCCTTCTGTCTTTGTGTTTTCGTGTGTTGTCATCCTATTGGTAGGCGTATCTACTCATTCGGAGCTAAGATATTTCTTTACCTATTCCTTTGAATTTAAGTTGCTATTCAACGGGGATACAAATAGAACGCGGTCGTACACTTGAAATTCGACAGTAATAAACCAACAAGGTCGCGTCAGATTATTCTTCGTTCTTGTTTCGAAATCAATATAATCCTAAATTCATCTCGCGAATCAGATAAGCGTTCGTATACACAGGCACTTGATTGTTAGTTTTCTTTTTCTTTTTAATTTCACTTAATTTTTTTTTTATTATTATTGAAACTTTAGATATTTGTAGCATTAGTATGATATACCTAGAGCTAATAAAATAACTCATTTCTTGTATTTGCGTGTGACAAAGCACACAGTTATTCTAATAAGGATTTATATATCCTGTCTGGTTGTTTTGACTAGCTTTTTATTCTGATCTTTATGAGATTTTATATGAAGATATTTTTAGAGTTTAATAAAATTTACGGTTAGATTTAGATAGGATTTTAAGCATCCCTAAGAAAACCAAAAGATCGTATGTTAGATTTAAAGCTTTACTATAATAAAACCTAATTAACTTTTATAACGTTAAAGAAATTTTGAAGTTGACTTTCTTTTCCTCTGAATTTATTTTTTGAAGAACTTAACAATTTCAGGATGATAGGGTAAACTTCTTGTTGGGAGGGTGGTAACCCTCACACTTCTTGAGAGCAAAACAAGGTGTAATATGGTGATGGTTAGGTGAGATGTATTCGGTATGGATTCGAAGATTCTTGATAGGTTTTGTTTATAGGTACCGAATATAGATAGTGAGAATATGTGAGTAGGCAAATAATTGCTTGCTTTCCTTGTTAAGGGGTTGCCCAATAAAATTTAATGAGTCGTGGGGACTCATAGGTCCGTGGACAACCAAGGTCGATGCCAAGAGAGTTGGTTTTTAGCATCGAATTGGGTGGGTTGAGAGACCAGGGGGATCAGACACCATCTTAGATCGTCCCTCCCTCTAGTACTAGCAGCGGATAGGCGTGGGCATGCTATCAGGTACCCTCTAGGCTGTTCTACGGAGTTTTGTAGGTAGGCTGGTGAATGGTTTACGTTTCTGTGATGGGGATGGATGGGAAATTAGAAGAAGGGGAGGGGAGTAGGAAGAGCTAGCGGCCGTGTTAGCGAAGTGTAAGTATGTCTTATATAGAAGTACCAGATACACCGATACATGGGCAAAGGTTGATGGAGTTGCGGTTCCTTGGTATAGGAGTCAATTACGTAAGGGGTGCTTGTCTCTTCCTGCTTCCTCTCTGGTTCGTATTGCCGGTGAGCATTGGGTTTGATATCCACAGGGTGTTCAGGGATGGATTTGAATGCCTGTTGGCAATCGTTTCTTCTTGTTAAATATCTTATTTACGTTACAATAGATTGGCTTCCCAAGGTTGCCAAGATGAACATCGTTCATTCGTACTTAAAGCAAGCGTTAATTAAGACACATGAAGCCTACGAGAAGAACTATAATCTTCGGAGTAGGAAAATAATGTTCAGAGTAGGAGATGAAATATACAGAAGAAACCAGATTTTGAGTGACGCGACTAAGCATCTCAGTGCGAAGTTGTGTCCGAAATTTACGAAAGTTCGAGTAAACAAAATAATCGGCAACAACTTATACGAAGTTGAAGATAGGCGAGGCCACAAATCGACATGCCACACTAAAGATTTAAAGAGGTGAAACACTTATTCTACAAACAGCATTTGAGCATATACATGGAAAATGTATTTTCTTTTTCTTTATTACCAGCCATGACAATTTAAACATTTTTACCTGACGTTCCATACAGTTACCTAATAGTACTTGAAGATACATATGTCTGATTTATGAACTCAATCTGATGCCCGACTCTCAGCTGTGCATGAGACTCTTGGTCTATATTTCTGTTGTCTTTATTGAATTTTCAGTTGTACATCCGAATACCCAACCCATGTGTTGCGGGTGTACGCCTGGGTTGTTGATGAGGTGTTTTTCCGATATCGCTGTTAAAAATAAATTTTAAAAACGTTGATAATATAATAATAATAATAAAAAAATACTAACAATTATTATTAGTGAGCTTCCATTCGAAATTCCTTTTGTAGGTGTCCATGTTGTGTCTTGTGTCGTCATCCGTCAAAATATTACCTATATTCCATGATCCAGCTACTAGAGATAACGCATTCCAATTTTCATTTTTGATTTGTTCTGCGCATCTCGTCATAAGAACACCTTAAGAACACCTGCCTTCTCGTGTTCGCCTACCCGTTTAACTTTTTTGTTTCGCTCTACCCTTTGCGCCTACGTCATAAGCACACCCGGGACTTTGACAATAGTTTGACGTTTTTTTTTTGGCACCATGCGCAATGCCATATTGTCATGTACTGCAATAGGCAACGAAAAATGTGCCTTAAAGTATGCACTAAATTATGCATCGAAGAATGCATTAAGCCACAACCCAAAGGTGGGCAGAGCATTGTGGTATTCCACAGAACATACACAATAACAAAAATAAAGGCGCGGCATAACATGACGAATACAGTATCAGGGCATACCGACTAAAAATACTGCTGCCCTGATACTGGATAAAAAACCGAAGACCGCAAAAAGAACTAATGAGAAAAAAAAAAATGACATACTGCCATAAACTGATGACAACGGAAAAAGATGACTGTTGGACCTGGCATGGTAGCAGACAAAAAGATGACCGTTGGACCCGTAATTAAACAAAATACTGAAAGTGCGTGTGCTGCAGTTTTATTATTAAATATTATTGAGTAGGTCACTATTAACAAACAGAATAGTAGAATAAGCAGATTTGTAGGTATTACTAAATAATATTAAGTAGGTTATCATTATTGAAAAATATCGAAAAATGTTAATGTTAAGGAGTGGGGTTTGTAGTATAAATACAGCCCCAAAATATTGAATAAACGACCGTATTACTTAACCCAGCAAGGGAACTACAAGTTTTTTATTTCAAATTAAAAAAAAAGGGAACTCTCCGGAACTCCAGTTTCAGCTAAAAGGAAAACCAGTTAGTTAAAAGGAAATTCTCCTCTCCGGAACATCATCCCAGCTAAAAGGAAAACTTCAGACAAACAAGGTAACCTAAACAAAAATATACTATTCTTTTCAGCATTTAAGTCAGCCGTTAGGCTAAAGAGTACCAGCTGCCAAGGCTTTAATAATCTGGAATTCCCCGCGTAGGTAGGCAATCAAGGCAAACGAAGAATTCAAACCCGTCTTGCTCATACGTAGTATGAGCCAGACTCCCGTCTCTCTTCCCAAGGTTTCGCCTCCGGCCAAAGAAGAAACACCTCTTGTGACCACCCCCACCCCCCAGAGGATAACAATGGAGGAGTACCGGGCCCGCGCCAACCAGTCCCTACACGAAGCATTAAGGAAAGACCCCAAGGCAGGTCCCCGACCAACCCGTTGGAGCCGGCCAGTAGGATAACAACCCCCTCCCCGGACCAGCGAAACCCCGAAAGGACCATTTGGGGCCTTCACCCCGAGTCGCCACCGGAGTGGACACCAAGTACGAGTACGCCAGGCCCTAGGTGAATTGTATCGCCTCGCCGGGGTCAGTAGTGGGCCGCAAAAGAGGGCTTTCCTGGAGACGGCAAAGCAAATTAAGAGGACTGAATACGCCGCCCGCCACACAAGGAAACTAGAGGCCGAGAAAGCGGCGGAACCTAAAGAACAAAAATAAAAAAAAAATATCGTAAACCAAAACCACTGAATTTTTCTATTGTTATCGTTAGTTGTTCATTTGCATTTTTATTGGGAAGGTTGTTCGTTTTTGCTCATACGTAGCCAACAGGTCGACTACCATCAACGATACTACATAACATTGGCGCAGCCGGTAGGATACTATTAGATTCAGAAGAAAAATAAATCTATAAATCTGAAGTTCCTCTTCTGGCTTCAGAAACACTATCTTACGAACAAGAGAGTTGATGGTGTTCAACCTGATACGTTTGTCCAAGTTTTGGGAATTTCCTTTCATATTCTTTTGTTAATGAAAATCGCCCTCATTAAACAAAGCCTAGACCTTTTCTTTTTGGGCAAGCCATAGAAAATTAGTTTCCTATATTCTTGGTGAACACTTTATGGCGACATTTGAGCTTGAAGAATTGACCGAACAAGTACGTCAATTATCTAAGGAGGCGCAAGAGCAAGGGCAAGAAATAAAACATTTCAACAATACCCTACTAGCAGAGCTAAAAGTTCTTGTAGGTAACGAAGTCTTTGGATTGAAGTACAATCAAATAAGTTCTCAGTGGGGACAATTCACTAGGTTGGAAACGACTGATGCTATACTCTACGAGTATATAGAAGCAGTGAAATTCCGACAAGAGAAACTCGAAAAAGATATTCAAGACCTAGAGTGTGAACTAGAAAATCACCAAAAAACTCGAGTCAAACTTGACACATGCCAAAAGGCAGCGGAAAAAACTAACAGTCAAGCTGAAGCAAAAATTTCAGAACTAACTGAACGTATCGCTATCCTCGAGGCTAGAGAAGAAGAAGTTAAGCGTAAGCAAAGCTTCTACAACAGCAAGGAGAAAGAGTTTTTAAGTGGACTGGAAAATTTAAAAAGTCGCGAACAGAGCTACGCGGCCCATATTTAACTTCTTAACAAAGAAATTGATAGTTTACAAAAAAAGACAACTTTTCTTAAATCAGTAAACACGCAAACCTCTGTTCAATCCGACTCACCTCCAGACGAATTTCAAGCAGTTCACACTTGTAAACAAGAAGCTAAAATGGCTTTAGGATTCGAAAAATTGTTACAACTGTCACACAATATCCCCGAATTTTCACGGGGGAACGATCCTAAAATGGCACAAAAGCTCCAATCTTTCCTTTCTTGTATACGCCCAATCATAGATCATATTAAGGGAGATAAGACTGATGAAGCCATGTTCATAAAAATTCTCAATACAAGATTGAGAGAGGATGCTCTAGTTTTGATCGACGCATCAAAACCAACGACTTTCAAGGAATTCGAAGAGCTGTTGAGCCGCACATATTTGCCTCTTGAAGATTACAACGATCTGGTAAATTGTCTGATCACAAGTCGTCAAAGTACTTTCGAGACTTTGAATGCATTTGCGAGTCGGTTACGACATAGTTTAGCACTTTGTCGAGAGGCCGCGGACATAAAATATGGGGACAAATCTGAAGTTGTTAAAACTCAATTAGAGGACTTTGCTAAATCAGCCCTCGCCTCTGGAATTACCAACAAACAACTTGGGCAATATCTGTTCACCCTCCAGACATCTAGCCTCGAAGATTTAATCAGAACAGCCTTAAATATGGAAAAACGTTCGCAAAGAGGGGAAACCTTCTCACCCCCTCAAGCCTATTTAAACATAGCCCATACAACGAATCCTGGTTTTATGCCATCCCGCAAATAGCTCAAACAACCAATAACCCAGTGGTCGAGACTCCCGCAAAAAGCAAGATAATTTGTAGTTTTTGCAAGATTAAAGGGCATACATACAGTGAATGCTTAAAGCGACAAAACACTCCCGTCTGCCAAATGTGTAAGAAATACGGTCATGAAGCGTCAACTTGTAACCAACGTTACAGCGGTCAAAACAATACATACGGAAATCAAAGGGGAAATCATCAGATCTTTAACAAGGATCCCCCAACAAATTCGTATAGAGGCAAGTCGTCCTATGAAAGGAGGAATTCTCAAAACGAATTCAACCTCCCAAGAAATAGTCAACCCTTTGGTAGAGTTAACCACCAAAACAACTTTGGTGACAGGCCTCCCACATTCCAAAGGGGTAACCCGCAAAATACGTTTCAATCTCAAAATTCTCGGGAACAAAACAGATCCAATCCGTTTAGGGATAATAACCATAATCTCTCAAATAGAACCGGACCTGATCTTAACCCTGGAGCCAGAGTTTTTCAGATGGGATCAGAATGTGACTTCTGCGGAAGGAACTCCCACACATTAGATCAATGTAGTCTGAAACAACTATGGGAGAGCAGGAACTCGGGAAACGCCTCATAGTCGACCGCAAAAACCCCGGCTCGACTATAAAGTATAACGAACATATGGAAGGGTACACAGCTCAACAGCAAACGGAGGAAAAATATTCCTTACCGGCTGTTGAAATTCGAAATAACATAACTAAAAAGGAAACGGTTCGTCTATTGGTGGACACAGGTTCTGAAGTCAGTCTTATCAAAAGTAAAGTGTTAAAACCAAACACTAAGATCGACAAACAGAAAATCGTGTCCATTAATACTCCATTTGGTTCAGGTACCACACGTGGACAGTGTATTGGAAAATTCGATATTCCATCGGAGCCTACTTGTGAATTCCAGGTTATAGAAGATAATTTAAACATTCCAGACGATGGAATATTGGGGTATAATTTTATTGGACCACACTGTAACGTGGAAGGTCCAAATAAAGTCCTTAAATTTATCTGTGACACCGCACAAGAATATACGACTCCACTATTAAAAATAGAGGAATATCAATTGCCAAATACATTTAATGGAAGTTACTCTTTCGGATCACATTGCAATATGGACCATCCACATAAAGAGACAATAAACGTACCTCAAAATTCCGAAGTTTGTGAGGAAAAACTTGAAGAAAATAGTGAAGGGCCCCGAGGTGATCCACACACATTTTCAGAAATGGCTAAAACACCCTTTTACCCAACGCAAACTAGTAGAAAAGTTATTAAAGAAGATAAACAAAAAATAATTAAACAAATACCAACCCATAGAGGTTTAGAAAGTCAAAACATAAAACAACAACAATCCCACAGCGGATTTAATATAGCTAACGAATACACATCATCCCATAGCGGTTTAGAAACAAAAAAATTAACACAAATAACATCCCACAGCGGATCGAAAACAAACGAATATAAACCAACCCGTAGCGGTCTAAAGAATAAAAATAAAAATCATGAATCATCAACCCATAGCGGCTCTGATAACACAATTAACAATAAAATAACTAATACAAATCAAATCAACAAGAAAAAATCGAAGAATAGGAAAACCAAAAATAAAAATAAGAATAAAAACACAGTTCGCAGCGGAACTATAAATCAATCAAGTAATATGAAAGTAATAGAAATACAACCCCCTAGCGGTGTAGAAAACATATCTCAAACAAAAATAACAAGTTGACAAATAACCAAAAATCAGAGGGAAACAAGAACATAAGATAACCAGAAAAAATTCAAATACCAGCAAGGTGTAAATTGGCAATCAAACTGCCCATTAAGTATAATACAGAAATGATTAATAACGCCAAAGAAATTCAAAAGGGAGTATTCCTCGGCAACTGTCTATTAGCAGTAAACTAAGATATTTACGTACCCATAATAAATACCAAACAACATAAAATAACTATTAAAAACATTACATTAGATGTCGAAGAATCGGAACAATATTCAACATACCACCTAGATAGCCCGAAAAATCCTATAACACATTCCACAATTTTTCACACCACTACTCAATGCAACCCTAACAACGAAAGAGTACAACATTTAGAAAAACAACTTAACCTGGATGAAAACTTAAACGAAGAGGAAAGACGTTCTATTTCAAATCTATGTATGCAATACAACGACATCCTCTTTTTACCAGGAGACCACCTTACTCATACCTCAACAATCGTACACGAAATACCTATAAGGCAAGATCAACCACCCATTAACACAAAAATGTATAGACTACCAGAAAAACAACGGGACATCATTAACGAACAACTTCACGAGATGCTGGAAAATGACATTGTCCAACCCAGTAAAAGCCCTTGGAACTCACCCCTTCTTGTGGTTCCCAAGAAAGCGGGCTCTGACGGAAAAGAACGTTGGAGAGTTGTAGTTGACTTTAGGAAATTAAATGAAGCTACGATAGGTGATGCTTTTCCTCTACCAAGGATTGGAGACATTCTGGACCAATTAGGCCATGCTAGATACTTTACGACACTGGATTTAGCAAGCGGATACCACCAGGTATTAGTGCATCCAAAAGATAGAGCCAAGACAGCATTTAGTACTGCCTTTGGGCATTACGAGTTCAAACGAATGCCATTCGGATTGAAAGGAGCACCAGCTACATTCCAGCGGTTGATGAATTATATCTCGACAGGTCTGCAAGGTTTAGAATGCTTCGTATACTTAGATGATATCGTCATTTATGGCAAGAACCTCGAAGACCATAACCGAAAACTAAAATTAGTTTTTGACAAATTAAGGGAACATCAGCTAAAGTTGCAACTTGAAAAATGCCAGTTCCTCCGAAAAGAAGTTGTCTATTTAGGACACAAATGTTCAGCGGAAGGAGCACAACCCGATCCTAGCAAAACCAGTTGTGTACAGACATTCCCCGTACCGCGGACCGTCCGTCAGGTTCAATCTTTCCTTGGTCTTGCCAACTATTACCGTAAATTTATCCCCAAATGTTCTCAAGTTATTCGACCTTTAACAAATTTATTGCGTAAAGACGTACAATTTACTTGGACTGAAAAGTGCCAAGAAGCCTTCCAAAAAGTTAAAGACCTATTAGTTTCACCCCCTGTTCTCATCTATCCAGATTTCAACAAACCCTTTAACCTTACTACTGACGCAAGCTGTGAAGCAATCGGAGCAGTACTTTCTCAAGGAGAAGTAGGTAAAGACCACCCAATTGCTTATGCAAGTAGGACGTTGAATAAAGCTGAACGCAATTATTCAACTATAGAAAAAGAACTACTAGCAATCGTCTGGGCGGCCAAAAATTACAGATACTACTTACTTGGAAGAAAATTCACAGTTTACACTGATCACAAACCTTTAAAAGGCATATTTAGCGTTAAAGATCCAACTTCCAGATTGGTGAGATTTCACCACAAACTATCCGAATTCGATTATAAAATAGAATATAAACCTGGAAAGTATAACACTAACGCAGATGCCCTCAGTAGAATCCCAAATTATCCCACAGACTGTAACCCTGATAATACGAAAGAATTAGTTTTTACCTCCAATAAAGCCACTATAAAAGAGACGGACGCCATTTGTCTGGCAGTAACGCGCGCACAACGCCAACGCGATACGGTAATCGACACAGAGAAAAATACTAATAATTCAATTTCAATAGAAGAAGACAGACAACAGGAGGAAGAGGACAATCCCGATGACACAAAGATTTCAAGTTTAGATATAGGTAACGAGCCAAAACAAGTACTCACCCCAGAAGAAATCAAAATAATTATGCATGACTACCACGATTCATCATTTGGCGGCCATCAAGGAGTAATAAAAACGTATAAGCGAATTCGCGAAAAATTCAAATGGCCCCATATGTTTATGGACATCGCCAAATATATTAAAAAATTTACAAAATGCCAAAAGATGAAGTCAAGCTCAGAAACGAAAATGCCCATGGTTATATCGGATACCTGTCAAAAACCATTCGATAAAGTGTACCTGGACGTAGTAGGACCACTACAAGATTCGTACTCAGGAAACAAATATATACTAACATTCCAGGATAACCTTACTAAATTTGTAGACTGGTACGCAATGCCGAATCAGGAGGGTGAAACAGTGGCACATATATTCTTTGAACAAATAATCACAAGGTATAGAATACCCAAGCAATTAGTAACAGATCAGGGCACGAATCTCCTTAGCAAATTATTCAAACAAGTTTGCAAGTTGTTGAAAAAAGAAAAACTACAGACCACAGCATATCATCCACAATCCAACGGAGCATTGGAGCGAGCTCACCGACCGTTAGTGGAATATTTAAGAACGATTTGCGACGAAAGCCCAAGATCGTGGGACCAGTATCTGAGATCAGCAGCGTTCGTATACAACAATAGTGTCCACGAAGGAACGAAATTTACTCCAATGGATTGTCTCTTCGGTTTCACCGCAGACATACCATCAAATTTAAAAAGGGAACCAGAACCAATATACGATAACGAGAATTACTACTACGTGTTAAGACACAAACTCCAGAAGACCCATGCCATAGCCAGAAAAAATTTAATAAGTAGTAAAAAGAATTCAAAAAATTACTATGACCAAGGGGTTAAACCAAACACTTTCCACTTTGGGGATAAAGTATTGATTAAGAACGAAAATAGACAACACAAATTGTCAGAAGTATGGACAGGGCCATTTACGATAGTACAGATACCAAACACCGAAAATAGCGTAATGCAAATAAAGAAAAAATGTGTAACCATACATAATAATCGTCTCAAACATTACTTTGAATAACTAAACCCCTCACGTTTCTTAAACATAAGCAATCACCATTTATTTCATCTTACGAACACAAATAAATTGCAAAAAATAAGTAGGTATCATATAAGTATAAGTAGGTTCATATTCCAACAGTTTTTATGTCAAAACAATTAAACAACAGACGGCAAGTATGTTGGAAGTAATTAAATAAAAGTGCTGAGCCAATATATTATCCTGAAGCGAATAGGTGCATTTAAATGAAAATAAAACTTGAAATGATTCATTCGTTATGATTCAATACAAAATAAGTTCCAACATAACGACATGATATTCAGGGATACACCATTAATGAATATTTTTTTTTTCCTTTCCTCCAATGCATTTCGCAAATCTGACTCTTTTTACTTGCGATTATAGGTACTATAAGGCAAGTTATGGATTCGTGCAGAAAAAAAATTTCGAGATAACAATCACACATGACATTACGATGATGGAGAAGTCGAAAAAAGTGGGTCTGGGAATTCCGTCCGTCTGTCTGTCTGTCTGTCTGTCTGTCTGTTCGCGCTTCTAGAGCCTGAACGGATGGGCCGATTTGCTTCAAATTTGGTATCTAGGATTTATTTGGCCGTCCCTCGGAACGTATTTTTTATTTTTGCTCTAGGCCTAAAAATAACGGCACCTGCCATACAATCGTGAAGAAAAAAATTGATTTTCTCAAAAACGGCTCTAACGATTTTGATAAAACTTTCAGGATGCTATTTTTGTAAGACAATCTATCTTTTGGTTAAAAAATATTTTTCAAAATTTGTCTTATAACGGTACCTCTCATAGAACCAGTATTTTCATATCAAATTTTCTCGTAAACTATACATTCGATTTCAATAAAATTTTGGCCACAGGAAGTCATTTATAATTTTATTAATATGGCATTTCAAATTTTTCAAAAACTTTTTTTTTTGATTTTTTATAATTTTTTCAAAAATTTTTTTGGTTTTCGAAATATGTTGGAAACGGGTATATTGATTTTTTGAAAATTATTTTTTCAAATGTAAACTACAGGTTGCCATATATGTGCATACCCAAATAAATTTCAAAATATTTTTTGGAAAAGTTTTTCAAAAATAACCTTTTTAAAAAAAAACTGGTCGAACGATTTTCAATATTTTTTTTTCCTAGATTCACGTATAGCTTTGAAATTTTATTGTATACTTTGTTTTTCCGAGAAAACTCTTAAACTAATTTAAAAAATAAAAGAATTTTCGAAATTATTTAAATTTTTTTTAAATCCATATATGTATGCAGCCACTAAGCAATTGCTTATCATAAGAGCAAGTTCGTGCGACCCAGTCGTGCATTTTATTTTTGACGCAAATAGCATACAATTTCAATAACAATCAATCCAACACAAAACATTTTTTTCTTAATAAATCAAATTTCCTACTAAACAAGTAGTAAAACACATAAGAATCAAATTACCTCCACTTCGAATTTTATCTGTACACCTGTTAACAATATAGAAACCACACACCTTGACCTTGCAATTACAAAGTTGATATTACCAAAGAAAACCCCAAAACCCAATTCAATACGGTACTATATCATATTAAAAGTATTTTAGGTCAAATTAGTTGAATGAAAAGTGTGTTGAAGAAAACAAAAACAAATTCAACAGGCAACGAACGGTTAGTGCAAATCGCACCAAAAAATATGAAACCTGGGAATACGTAGCTTCAATTATTAATAAATAAAATCATTCGAAATGTATATCAAAATTTATGAATTCCCGAGTAAAAACAAATTTTGGCATGAAAACGTAGTATAATAAATATTATAGCGATATTTTGGTTTAGATATGTAAACAAAATTTCGGGTAAAGAAACTAAGCAATTAATGTTCGAAATAACGCTCATGGTACTTTAAATTTATTCACCAATTATACGAAAGTATCAAACCAATCAAATCTGTAGCATAAAATAATAAATAAGAATGATAAAAAAAAAGCAATACGTACGAAGAAATACGTAAGAGCGGGAGATATATCCCTAATCATACAAAAAAGTATAAAACGAAAAGATAGAAATAAATCCCCAATTACAAAAAAAGGTTAAACAAAAATTTAAAAAAAAAGAGGGAAATAAATCCCCAATTAACACAAAAAAATAATAGTACAAAAAAAAATAGAATAATATTAATGAAAAGAAGGAAATAAGTCCCCAATTACAAAAAAAGACAAATAAAAATAATAAAAAAGAAAAGAGGGAGATAGAGCCCCAAATCAGAAAAGAGGGACATGGAATTAAAAAAAAAAAAATTAAAAACAAGTAAGTTCCCCAAAAATTCACTTAAACACGAAAAAAAAATACACTTCACAACAACAATACATACATACATAAACACACTTAAAGTTAAAAAAAAATACATTTCTAACAAGGAAACACAAACACCACACAAAATACAATTCAAAATCAGCCAATCTAGAAATAATAATAAAAAAAAAAAAAATGTTGCTAATAAATAAATAGTTTAAACGTCACATAAAAAAAATAATACTTGAAATAAAAGCGAAAATGTTAAATTGTTATTTGATTTTTTTTTTATTTTTTATTTATTTTATGAAAAAAAAAATTTTAATTTAATAATCCACATTAAGATTTTAATTCCTTTGACAATATTATGTTAATATTATAAACAAATTTATGAAAAAAAATTTGTAAGTAAATTTAATAATCCACATTAAAATTTTAATTTCTTTGATAATATTATGTTAAAATTATGAACAAAAATATGCAGAGTATGAAAAAATTGTTTAGTTTGTTAATAATAATTAAGTAAAATAGAAAAAAAAATGTTTTTAATGAAAGTTTATTAATTTTGATAATGTAAATTTTGAATAGATAATCAGTTATTAAAAGATATTTGAATTTTTGTATAGAAATAAGTGGAATATAAATTAACAATTTTTAAATAATAGAAAACAAAAAAAAAAAAAATTTTTTAGGTATACACTTAAATTGAAATAATTTGTTTCAAGAACGTAGAGTTTTGAAATTAATATTCTTCTATCTTAATTTAGAAATCTCTTTTTGTAATTCAAATTTATTTTAAAAAAAAAAATATATATTATAGACTTTTTGTAATCGTTAATATCAATAAATAAACTTATGTACATCTCACTATTAATTTCACTTTTCAAATATTTATAACCTCTAAATAAATCTTGTAGATATATTAAAATTAAAAATATCTTGAAAACAGTGGCACCACACCCTACACACCGCCTAAACTCCAGCAAACGGATTCAACCAAGTAGACGACGACCAGATGAGACGCAGATTCTCCCACCAAACATCGCACACGAACCACCACCCAGTGAACAAACAAAGCAGAAAACTCCGAAACAATCCAACAGAACAACCAACTACCAGAAGAAGGTCAAGGTCAAACAGGAAGAAGAAAGCCAACAATTAAAAAAAATTTTTTTCCAAAAACACCGCCGGCACCACAATTTTGTCTCTCCAAAAAAAAATGTGCATTTCTTAAAGGGGGGGAAGTGTCATGTACTGCAATAGGCAACGAAAAATGTGCCTTAAAGTATGCACTAAATTATGCATCGAAGAATGCATTAAGCCACAACCCAAAGGTGGGCAGTGCATTGTGGTATTCCACAGAACATACACAATAACAAAAATAAAGGCGCGGCATAACATGACGAATACAGTATCAGGGCATACCGACTAAAAATACTGCTGCCCTGATACTGGATAAAAAACCGAAGACCGCAAAAAGAACTAATGAGAAAAAAAAAATGACATGCTGCCAAAAACTGATGACAACGGAAAAAGATGACTGTTGGACCTGGCATGGTAGCAGACAAAAAGATGACCGTTGGACCCGTAATTAAACAAAATACTGAAAGTGCGTGTGCTGCAGTTTTATTATTAAATATTATTGAGTAGGTCACTATTAACAAACAGAATAGTAGAATAAGCAGATTTGTAGGTATTACTAAATAATATTAAGTAGGTTATCATTATTGAAAAATATCGAAAAATGTTAATGTTAAGGAGTGGGGTTTGTAGTATAAATACAGCCCCAAAATATTGAATAAACGACCGTATTACTTAACCCAGCAAGGGAACTACAAGTTTTTTATTTCAAATTAAAAAAAAGGGAACTCTCCGGAACTCCAGTTTCAGCTAAAAGGAAAACCAGTTAGTTAAAAGGAAACTCTCCTCTCCGGAACATCATCCCAGCTAAAAGGAAAACTTCAAACAAACAAGGTAACCTAAACAAAAATATACTATTCTTTTCAGCATTTAAGTCAGCCGTTAGGCTAAAGAGTACCAGCTGCCAGGGCTTTAATAATCTGGAATTCCCCGCGTAGGTAGGCAATCAAGGCAAACGAAGAATTCAAACCCGTCTTGCTCATACGTAGTATGAGCCAGACTCCCGTCTCTCTTCCCAAGGTTTCGCCTCCGGCCAAAGAAGAAACACCTCTTGTGACCACCCCCACCCCCCAGAGGATAACATTGGAGGAGTACCGGGCCCGCGCCAACCAGTCCCTACACGAAGCATTAAGGAAAGACCCCAAGGCAGGTCCCCGACCAACCCGTTGGAGCCGGCCAGTAGGACAACAACCCCCTCCCCGGACCAGCGAAACCCCGAAAGGACCATTTGGGGCCTTCACCCCGAGTCGCCACCGGAGTGGACACCAAGTACGAGTACGCCAGGCCCTAGGTGAATTGTATCGCCTCGCCGGGGTCAGTAGTGGGCCGCAAAAGAGGGCTTTCCTGGAGACGGCAAAGCAAATTAAGAGGACTGAATACGCCGCCCGCCACACAAGGAAACTAGAGGCCGAGAAAGCGGCGGAACCTAAAGAACAAAAATAAAAAAAAAATATCGTAAACCAAAACCACTGAATTTTTCTATTGTTATCGTTAGTTGTTCATTTGCATTTTTATTGGGAAGATTGTTCGTTTTTGCTCATACGTAGCCAACAGGTCGACTACCATCAACCATACTACATAACAATATCTTTATTAGTTGTATCATAGAAATTATTATATATGGACTGCTAGTCGAATTTAGTTTCCATACAAATGCTGCTCAAAATCGATACCTTCGTATCGCGACACTCAATTACAGAGGCGAATAGGAATACTAATATCCATCATATTTTTCATGATGCCGATGCCATTTTCAATGCAAAAATGTCAATCACTAGGCACTGTATAGTATGTCTGTTGTCTATGGCAAAAATCAATTTATTTATTTTATTTTATTTATATTTAAATTTATATTTCTCATTATGTTCAAGTATATTCCCCGCTGTAATTGAGTGGCGCTGTGAGTTATGTTGGAACCAACGTGAAGTTGGCAACAAGCAGTCCATATAATAATATGTCTATGGTTTAAATATATACAATGGGAACGCCAAACTATTGTCAAATTCCGTGTGTTCTTATGACGTAGGGCGCAGAAATACATAGACATACTATATACATGTAAATTATGTCAATGTTTAGAACAGAGAGAAGATACTATAGAGAGAGACAACTTTCCTCGCCTCCGTCCCCGCACAGATTTTTGTTTACATTTTTTATAACGAGTTGAATTCCTATCGGTGTATACATGTTTTCACCTCGAGCAGAACAAAAAAAAAAAAAAACAAACAAAAAAATCAATCTAGTCAGCGGTGAGATTCTGACATTTGTGACATTTGTGTTTATAAATTGAAAAATGTGACTAGGAAATATGAAGAAGTTTGTTTTATAAATACTTCTTACAAACAATTAAAAGTAAAGAATTTAATTTATAGTTAAGTGGTTTATAGGTTCTCATAACGGATTTATATTTACATTTAACAGCAACAACAAGCAATTTTCCAAATCCAATAAGCTAAAAAATCCGAAACTACATCGAATTAAAGTAGGTATATTTACATCATTAAATTGGAAGTGTTCAACATAAATATTTGTTAAAATATTGTTCAAAAATTTCAGAAAAACTACAATCTAAAAATCCAAACTGGCTACAATGAATAGTTTCTCGGGCGTTGGAGCCAATTCGACAAGAATCTGCAAACCAAATCAAAATATACAAGTTTACGTGCGCGTTAGGTAAAAGTTTTCTCATTTAATTTAATAAGTGACTAAAAAAAACAATAAATAAAATTATTCTAGACCACTTAATGCTCGAGAACATGGAATCCGATCATCAGAAGTCATTTGGAAATCGGTGGTTTCGGTTATCCAGCAATGGCTTTGGTCAATTTCAAGAAAATGAAGTTCTCCGTGCTGAAGGGATCCTTCTCAAACGAAGGCATTGATGAGTTCCTTCGTGACATCTCTTACGGTCGTGGACAAACAGCTCCAGTGCGTGGTGCTAAGAAACCAAAAATCAACAGCGTAGATGCATGGGACGGCAAGGATGGACAATTGCCACAGGAGGAGGATATCGATCTGTCTGATATCGATTTGAAAGACGAGAAAGAGGGCAAGGATGAACTGTAGATTTGTTAGGGAGATTGATGTGATATATTCATCGAAGACTGCCTCACCCGCCTCCGTTTAAGAAATGACAAATTAGGAAGCAATCCCAACTCAAGGATATCACTTGGTTTTTGTTTTTGTTTTGTATTTGCTAACAACAGCAACAATAACAAAAAAAAAGAACATTGAATGGAAAGAAAGAAAATTGTGAGATAAGAAAAAAAAGTTAATAAAAAATAGCGTAACACTAATTTTAAGTTATTTAAGAAAATTCATACATTTTTGGTTTATTTTTTTTTTTATTTCGATTATACTTGAAAAAAAACATGGTGTTTCAGAGGATTCTAACATACTAGACATTCCGAGGGCGTGTTAAGCTGATGGTTGCAAAGGGATAAGTATCTTGGTATATGGAAATTTTAACTGATTAAGCCAAGTCGATTTTGTTGGTGAGCTCAGAATTTTGGAAAACTGATTTCAATCTATTTTGTGGGCCAACACAAAGAACTCTTCGAGATGAAAATGTAAAATATTGACAGCTTTGGATGCCTCGAAATATTGAGTGGTTATCATGGTTGGAATAAGCAAGCTGCATTCGATCTGACAACATCTTGAGAAGATGAACCTTGTCAATGCTTTCAATCAGAAACCAAATATACCACACTGTTAGCCTAATCAACAAGTCAAATACGTATCGCCTTGAAGTCTATTTGGATCTTACTTTTGCTCCAAACGCTTGGTCCACATAATTTCTGAATAATAGATCGTGGTGAATTTTATTTTCGGGTGTTAAAAATCATATAACTGTCTCTTTCTCTCTTATTTAAAAGTCCCTTGATTGTAAGAAAGTACAGAAGAATTCTAAATTAGATAGTTCTGTTCAGAAAGTTTGTAATTTATAATTTCAGAACTCTTCTTTTCCACTTTTGAGAATTTTGAGTAAAACAAAAAGAACTGTTAGAAGTTGCTAAAATGATATTGACTATTGGTCTGAAGTCAACGTTATAAGTTTGTAATAATCTTTACCATTTTCCTATGGTTTTAAACCTATAAGGCAGACCTAAAAATTATAAAAAATCATTTTAATTTGGATAAAAAGAGTTTTAAAAATAATGGTTGGAATAGTTGACTTTTGATTCAATCTTTATTGGAATAAAGGAGTTTTGAAAGGAACACAACAATTTTTTTAAGATTTAAGTAATTTTTTATATTATATAAAAAAATAACTTAAAACATAAAACCTTCAGTCTTCAAAGACATCACAAAAATGTTATAATTAATTATATTAAAAAACGAAACTTAAAAATAACTTCACAGCATTCAAATTATTTATAAAAGTAGAAACAAAAACAAATAAAAAACTTTAAAAGTTATTTGCGAAGATCTTAAACTTTTCAGCTTGTTTGGCTGAGAAAATTCGATTTTTCTTTCGCCCTTTTCCCAATAGAACTTTGTTTATATACTCCGATGGCTCCATGATCTATTAATACAAAATAAGTTACTTATTATATAAAAATAATCGCATAAAATCACTATTTTCATCTGCGAGCTTACCAAAGATGTTTTTTTTTTTTTTTTTTTAAATTGGGGGTCGTAGTTATTTCAGAAAAATCCACGGCTGAAATCCAACTGAAGCTTGGGGATAAACAAAAAAAAAGACCTAGAGGTCAAGTCCAATATCATGTACATATTATGAATCTCCATCCAGGGTATACCTACTATAGAAAAAGTATAGAAAATAATAAAGAAAAAGAAGGTAGATAATCATGTGTCAAACAAAATTCACAAACTAAGATGAAAACACATTTTTTAGCAAATTTCCAAATGACCTCATTTCGGCTCTAATGAAAACTTAGTATAAAAACACCATCAATTTTGATTTCCAACTTTTTCGCGCCATAAAAGAATACAAATAACAAACACTGACAGCTGTCAAAAGAGCTGAGTGAGATATCGAATACAAACATTTTTCGATTTTTGTTCCACTTACAAAATCTCAGAGTTCTCATTTGGTAGAACTACCATAATTTATTTTCACGAATGTTTTTATTATCTGCAAGTAATGTGGCTCCATCTGGCTTAAACTAGAATTAGTTCTATATCTCTGTTGTAAATTAACTTAAAATACTAAATCCCAATGGAACACTTTTTTTAATATAGAGCAAATAAAAATTATTCTGAAACTCATATTTCCTGAACATAACCCAACAGCTGACTACATCTGACATGTTCCCGACATGGTGAATAAGTACAGCAACTTGCATCTGTTTTGTCCCCACATTTTTGTTATATGGAGTTTAATACAGATGCAAGTTGCTGGCCGAATCGCAGCTTGTAGGCTAAAAGAGAGCCATCGTCGAAGTTGCATCTCTCTATAAGTATCTTCTCTCTGGTGTAGAACGTATAGAGATAGAGAGTAGAACGCCACAAAAGTTAAACGAGAAGGCGAAAACGAGAAGGCGCAAATTTCAGGTGTTCTTATGTAGATGCGCAGACCAAATCAAAAATGAAAATTGGAAGGCGTTATCTCTAGTAATTGTATGTTGTATCATGCGATCATGGACCTAATAACTTATTAGGTCCATGCATGCGATGTATACATCAAAGAGGATATGTATTATACATACAATGATGTATAGCAACATTTTTTATTATGCAACGCCAAAGAGGATATATACATAGAGCCCAATCTTTCCTACGTTCCATCCTCCTCTGCTAAAATGTTCGCGGTCTCTTTCCTATTGTATTCATTGTCCGTGTGAAACAACAACAAGAAAAGATGAGGTAAGTAGTAAGGTGTGAACGCACACATGTTTAACAAAAAGAACAATATGACAGTTGTAGCACACACACATGTTTAACAAAAAGAACAATATGACAGCTGTAGCTTGTAGGCAAAATCAAAACAAGGCACAAGATTGGACTCTTATCCTCTTTGGACAGTACCAAAGAGGATAATATACATAGAGTCCAATCTTTCCTACGTTCCATCCTCCTCTGCTAAAATTTTCGTGGTCTCTTTCCTATTGTATTCATTGTCCGTGTGAAACAACAACAAGAAACGATGAGGTAAGTAGTAAGGTGTGAACGGACACATGTTTAACAAAAAGAACAATATGACAGCTGTAGCACACACACATGTTTAACAAAAAGAACAATATGACAGCTGTAGCTTTGTTAAACATGGGTGCGTTTACACCTTCCTACTTACTTCATCGTTTCTTGTTGTTGTTTCACACGGAAAATGAATACAATAGGAAAGAGAAAGAGACCACGAAAATTTTAGCAGAGGAGGATGGAACGTAGGAAGGATTGGACTCTATGTATATATCCTCTTTGGACAGTACGTACATTGACAGCATTGACAGTACGTGTCGTGCATTTTGCGATAAGGCTTTCCCGTAAAAAGCGTTTGTTTCTCAGCTCTATAAAAAAGATAATAATATAGGAAATTCTGGTTGGTATTGGTACATATATTATTCTTAACTGCCTCTGCTAAGGCGAGAAGAAAAGTTTCACCTATATGATTAATAATTTCAAGATAAACTATATGTATCAAAAGATAAATTAAATATCCTTTTAAGATACATATTACGTTTGATAAACAGCTTCAAACTTGATTATAATGTGTATTGTAGCTTATCTATTTCTGTTGTGACAAAAATAAACTTAACCTTGGCAGTAGGACGTTTACTAAAAGTAAATTTTCTTGACTTTTACAAATATTGAACACATCATGCATTTTAATAAATTCAACATTTTGAAAATTATCATTTTATAGAACAGAAAATATACAAATCCAAAATAAAAATGATTAAACTAATGAACGTTGGTAGCCTCGTTAGCATTTCTGTACGGTATGTCTACGATAGTATTTTATTGTTTTGATCTGCAAAATGTATATTGTTTTAATTTTCAGAGGGATTTCTACATCGTCTCAGCTTTTAGCAGATGCTGATTCCTGGCTAAGTAAGTTATTAGTTCGCAGAATTGAACCAACGAAGGAGCCCCACAGTCGCATGTTAAGTGATAAAGAAATAATTTACGCATTGCATACGCACAATGTCAGAACCGATTCCATGAAAAGTTATATGGACAATTAGTAAGTGTGAATTGTTGGAAAAATATCTTTGTCATTTGAAACGTGGCTGCATTATTAATTGCTTAGTAAAACAACCGTTCAACTGGTACATTCGAAAAAAGAAGATTTGAATTGTTCGCTGGTTGCATCATGGACAGTGCAAGTTGGCGATATGGATCAGTGTTTGCATTTGTGGAGATATACCGGGGGCTTTGAGAAGATTGACCAGGCTAAGGAAAACTTGTGGAGCGATCAGGTAAGATAACTACAAATCAATTATTACAATTTTCTATGTTTTAACTCTGTTTTTTCCAATATTGTTGATTGAAGTATGTATATTTGAAAATAGAGATTCAGGGTGCTATTTTTTTACAACATCTTTTATTTGGAATAGATTTTTCGGAATTTGTTCTCTAGCAGTACCCATCATTTATAGCAAGTTTTTTTTTTTTAAATGAGTTTTATCGTAAACCATTATCCAAATTTTGATAAAATTTTGCACAGACGAAATAATTTATACATGGTGTCCTAAAAGTCAACGTCGAAACGAAAACGGGTGATAGGGTAGGTGGTGACAGTTGTCAGAAAAATGATAAAAACAAATCGTTGCCATGTATTTTGTGAGTTAGAGCCATTCGAAAAAAAAAAATCGAAAAAATGCTTACCCTCTGACGGCCTTTCAAGTGCCGTGATTAAAAATTTTTTTATGGAAGCGCGAATAACCCCGCTAACAATTGCATTACAAAATTTAAACACACCTGCATCAGCTTTGAAGAAAATATCACTTTTTCACCCAACTAAATACTCAACATTCTTACATGACCCTAATTCAATGGGCTGTAGTGTAAAAAAAATTTACTACGAAATTTTGGCAAGTTACCTTAAAAGTTGGCGCGTTCAATTCTCCTTCCAAAATGGTATAAGGTTTTTTAGAATATTCCATAAATAACGGAAAAAAAATGTTTTTCTCAAATAAACAGGTTTTAATTTGAATGTACTCCAGGCTTTCTCGTCTAAGTTTAAGTTCGAGGTTAGTGACCGTTATTATTTAGAAGTAACTACAACAAATGTTCAAATTGTTTGCCTCCAACAGCAATGCAAGATCTACATCTTCTTAAATAAGATCGTTTTATAAGACGAGCGAATCTTCTTGAGAACCGCCCTATCCACATGCCTGGGTATTCTTCATCAAGGAATTGTTTCACTGGGCGAGCATAATGCTCTGGGCAGCCGTCTTGTTGAAACCACATATTTTCATAAATGCTAAGTGGCACATCTTTCAATAAATTTGGCAAGTGGTTTTGTAAAAAATCTAAATACACCTCGCCGTTCATGTTCTCTGGTAGTTCGAATGGTCCAATAATTTTACCATTCAGAACTTCGGTCCACATATTAACTTTGAAGCGATACTGCGATTTGTCTTCCCGTATCAAATGTGGATTTTCTACATGCCGATGCCACTCGTGCAAATTGTGAAGGTTCATGTATCCATCCTTTTTAAATGTTGATTCACTGGACCACAGAATTTTGTCCAAGAATAGCGGATCTTCCCTGTACCGTTGCAGTATCGTTCGACAAAATGAAACTCTTTCAGAGTAATCTCGGGGTAGTAGACTTTGCACTCGTTGAACATGGTATGCATGGAGCTAATTTTTTTTCAAAATGCGATGTGCTGTACTTTTGGGAACTCCTGTTCTTGTTTGAATTCCACGTACTGAGGTACTTGTGTCTTGATTGACTTCTTGTAGCACTTGGTTCTCGTAGGGCATGAGGGGCCTGCCTTCACTAGTTCTTTGGTATGGAAATCGACCTTCTGAGAATGACTGGTGCAAATTCACAAAAACCCGATGATCCGGATAACGCTCAGCATTTGATATTTCTCATGGTAAAGTCTAGCTACAGCACTAGCATTGCCTCTGCATTCTCCATAAATAAGGTGCATGTTCGCATATTCCTGCGCAGTGTACAAAGATGGCATCGTGATGTTATTAAGTGTGAGATTATAACGCACTTAAATCCAAAGGCCAACAAAAATATTCCAAGGACCGGATCAGTTATACTAAACGACAAGAAATGAATCACTATCTGATAGCCCTTGGTAGTCTGGGCCTGCTAATAGTTACTCCTAAATAATAACGGTCACTAACCTCGAACTTAAACTTAGACGAGAAAGCCTGGAGTACATTCAATTTTGTTTTTAATTAATTAAAAAGAATTATCTTAAAACCTGTTTATTTGAGAAAAACATTTTTTTTACGTTATTTATGAAATATTCTCAAAAATCTTATACCATTTTGGAAAGAGAATTGAACACGCCAACTTTTAAGGTAACTTGCCAAAATTTCGTAGTACATTTTTTTTTTACACTACAGCCCATTGAATTAGGGTCATGTAAGAATGTTGAGTATTTAGTTGGGTGAAAAAGTGATATTTTCTTCAAAACTGATGCAGGTGTGTTTAAATTTTGTAATGCAATTGTTAGCGGGGTTATTCGAGGTTCCATAACAGAAAAAAAAATTGAGAAAAATTAAGATTTGTAATCACGGCACTTGAAAGGCCGTCAGAGGGTAAGCATTTTTTCGATTTTTTTTCGAATGCCTCTAACTCACAAAATACATGGGAACGATTTTTTAAAATTATTTTTCTGATAACTGTCACCACCTACCCTATCACCCGTTTTCGTTTCGACGCTGACTTTTGGAAACCCTGTATATGTACATAACTCAATTAATACTGCATTTTAAAGTTTCCAGAAACTTTTTTTTTTGATTTTTGAAAATTTTCAGAAAAAAAACTTTGTTTTCAAAACAGGCAAGAAAGGTTTTTTTTTAAAATAACGTACTGAAACAAATTTTCAAATATTTTTTCGAAAAGTTTTGGTGCATTCCAAGACAATTTCAGATTTGACCTAGATATCACGATTTTTCTAGTTGCATGGAAAATAAAAAGAGATTAATTTTGTTATTGTTATTGTGTGTGTGTCACCCACTTCTTCGTCTGAATGATATGCAACAACATCTTCCACAAAATCTTTAACGGAATGCCTTTCGCTTTTCCTTAACAAATTTTCAATTTTGAACAATTCTTCAATATCGGATGATATTGAGATATAGGCTCCGTGAAATAACTCCCCAAGAAATAACTCAAAAAAAAAAAAAAAATCCCCCAAAAATTTGTATGAGATTGGGGACTTATTTCATGATGAAATAACTCCCCAAATTAAACTATGAAATAAGTCCTCAAAAAAATAGTGAAAAATTAAACTTGAGAAAAAGAAAAGAAAGCAAAATAAGATTTTATTTCTTTTAGATCTCAGAAACAAAATCTTATTCTGCCTCAATGGAAAAGTGATCGATGTTTTTTCATAAGTTGCTATTTCACAGCTCATCTGTTTCAAAATTATGGGTGAATTTTTAAAATTGATTAGAATATAAACTTTTATTCTCGAAATTAAATAATGGCGGGCTCATTCATGAATTCACCGACGCCAGTAACAGTAAAAGTAGAGATTACGCGATTATGAAGGTTTACCCACTGTTACGGTTACCCAGCGGCCGATGACACAATGAGGAGACATTTTCGTGTGTAAAGTCATACCCAATAACCTCATGTCAATCGAATTTCTTTTCGCGGTAGTGGTTGTCAGTCCATTTAACGAAGGAAAAGAAAAAAAGGAAGAAATGATACATACAAGAGATTCAGAAATCAAAAAAGAATATGCGAGTACGGTTCGCACGTAGGGTAGTGTTGGAGTATATAAGAAAGTAAATAGCTACAACCAAGCATCGAACGATATTTTTTTTGGTACATGAATTCCGCTAGACAAAAGAACAAAAAAAAATAAAAGACCGCTAGGAATCGTGCGCACCTAAAGTGCGGTGGCGCGTCGATTTCAGTTCTGAAATAATCTCGTGGCCGATCAGTTTGAGAACGCGATTGCGGTGTACTTTTTGAGTGTTTCAAGGAAGCATTAGTGGTGTATTAAATAGTAGTGTGAGGTATACATTTTGAATTAACTAAAAAAGAAGGACATTATTGAAGGTGTTCCATTTTTCTCAAGCTTGGTGGAATTGTGGTGCAACGTCGTGCGTGGTCGACGACAATAGCCAACGAGAAGGGCAGTCACGTCCGCCTCCGAGGTGCGTGCGCGCAAAGAGGTACACGAAACCACTAAACTAGGGGTGGTAATAAGGTGAGTGAGGATTTTCTAGATTGTTTAGAGTTATTTGGTATGGCATATTGAATTAAGCCTTCCAAAAAAATATTGTAGGTTCGTCACTGACAGAGTAGGATCCATGCGGCCGTGCCCAGAAGCAATTTTAGTAAGACGTCAACAACAGAGAAGCGCTAAGCGCAAGTGTGACCTGGCCACGGCGCAGGCAAAACAGGAGCAGGTTCCGAGGCAAGCGGCCCGGAACACACAAGTAATTTTTGTCTGACCTAACATAAATTAATAACATCGTTCGTCTGGGAATTAACCCCAAAATACCCAACTATATATATGAAGGGGGCGAAACCAATTAGCACCCCTAGTTTTCGGCGCAGGAGGCGTAAGCACACGCCACGTTAAATTAAAGCCTTAGAGTTCGTAACCGTGGAGGTCAGCCGACCACGTTGTTCCACCAACTCCAGAAGGGGCCTTCATTTTAGATGCGGAGTTTTTATGTTTAATAAGTCTAATAGTATCTTTATTAACATTAAGTTGGTCTATTTAGTTTATACGATATATAGTCATAACTTTAGTGTTTAAGAGTAGTTACGTAGTGTCCTTTATATATATTTTAGTCTATAAGGTGTTCTAACTAAGTAAAAGTGTAATCCATCATCGTTTGGCTTGGGTTAACTTGTCGTGAATATTGATTCGTACTCCGTTGTTAGGACAAAGACGCCGTGGATAGGGACGACGAGTCCTAACGAGTCCTCATTGGACACCGGGAGTAGCCATAGTTGTTTTTTTTATATTGCTTAGGGAAGATTGCTGACCTTATGAGAGCTCTCAGGTAGGGTAAATCTTCCACCTAAAATTGTTTAGCCTTTGGTTGGTTGAAGTCTACGACATCTTTGTCCCCCGTAAGAGTTTTTTTTTTGTTGAATTGTCTGTAAACGCGGACCCGTTTTGTTAGAGATGCTGAGCCAAAAGCTAGATGGAATGAGAATAGGTTAAGGAAAAAGATCATTCAGTATCAAAACCATATTTTTGTAGTAAATAACATTCTAGAATCACATAGATATCTTATAATAAAAAAAATATATTTATAAAGATTTGTTGTTACCATCCAAGATTCGTAATCTTCTTATTTTTTTTGGAATGATCGAAGGCCGATTGGTCTCGATGTTTGAGTAGGGAGAAGATTTCAAGGGGCGTGGACGGTTTGGCCAACGATACCGGCATGGCTTAAGAAGGCGGTTGCGGAGGTCTATACAAATCAAGGGGAATCTTGACCATTAAGCCTTTTTTATGATTCCAGGAGAGGAGGGGGTAGGCCACCCAGCAAACCCATCTGCAGAGGTCTAGAGTGTGATGAGATGAGAGGTAAGAGAGGGTTGAAAAATTGAGGAGGCATGAGTTATTTTGTTGTGAGGTGAGGTCCCGTGGAGGAAACAAGATCCCTCCCTACGTCGGGCGAGCTTAGCCGTGCAATCGCCAGCATGCCCGGTTTCTTTCCTCGGGGCAATCTAACCTAGTAATTTTTTTTATTAGGTTTCCCATCATTTTCCAATCGACCAAATCCTTTTCCCCCATCCTAGTTTTCCATATTTCGTATTCCATAGTGATCCAGTTTCACGTCATCCAATTGCCTCATAACACCACATCCCAATTCCTAACCAAAATTGTTTTCTAAATAGTTAATGTTTTACTTAGTACATACATAACAGATTATGCATTTGAAGGCAATTCTGATTGACTTAAATTTAATAATTTCAACAATAATTGACCAAGAAAATCCCAATAAATACTAGGTTTTATGTTTTAGCTTTAAATGTTAAATAGGTTTTAATGTGTGTGATTTGAAGATTTTGATCAAAAAAGCACATGGATTTTTAAAAAGTAAGAAATGCTTTCAGATATAAATTACTATACACCAACATCTTACCCAAGTGCATCATGCACAAGCTGCTGGCAAGCAAGGCAAGTTACGGCAAATACACGAAAAGAATTTGATGAATTAATACATAATTTAAGAATTTACTTTATGTTCGGTAACTAAAATATAAGGCCAGGCTATAATGGCAAGTGTTAGTACTTTTTATCTTACTCTCATGAAATTTTCTAGCTGCCTGAGCACAATGGTGTAGCTGCAGCAGTAGTACGTAGCATTTACAATTTGAAGTTGCAGCTGCAGCACAGAAAGTCGCTAAAGTAAAAGTCGAGTCGACTCCAACTTCACGAACGTGATGCGCTGCAAAACAAAACCAAACCCAATCGCAAACACAGTTTTTGTTTGAGTTCAGTGCAACATTCGTGTATGCTGCTTAGTGAGCTACTTTACTTGGCATTAAGTTTCACAGTGTTACGTACTACTGCTGCAGCTACATCATTGTTTTCAGGCAGTAACGCATAGAGTGATAGGGTGTGAGTTTACAATTACAGGTAAACCCGCCACCAGGTTAGTTTGTAAGTGGTGAATCTCCAAATAATGTAATGAAATACTTCGAAGTGTTATCATTGTATATAATAATCTATAGTAACGCCATGAAACACGATTTTCTGTTGTGAGATTTCTAGCCGATGATGAGGCTGGATGTAACATTTATAAGTTTTGCAGAATTTGCAGACTGGCAGAAGAAGGGTTGATGAACTGGGAAAGCGATAGAGAGATGTATATTATTTATTTTGTAATAACTACTAGCAGAATGAGGGAGTTAGCTATTGAGTTGTTATTGCAATGTCAGATGTCAACGATGAGGATTAGTCATAATGAAATCAGAAAATATTGTGTTTGTGTGTTTTTAATACATATTGTCTTAAGAATTTGTTGAATGTGAAAGTTCTGTTCTCTATTGTGATATTTGGCAATTTCACAATTTAAAGAATTTCAAGTCATTATTTGATCAAAATATGTATTTTGTTTTTATTTGAAATCATAGGTACTTTAAGGCAAGTTATGTACTCGTAAAAGTCTTTAGATTACTTACTTACTTACTTAAGGTGGCGCAGACAGTCCATTGTGGACCACGGCCTCAACCAACAATCCTCGCCAGCTAGGCCGGTCCCTAGCCAGTGGCCTCCAGTTGCGCACACCAAGTTGGTTGAGGTCGTTTACGACTTGATCGCGCCACCTTAGATGGGGTCTTCCAGAACTGCGTCTGCCCTCCGGGTTGGAATTGAAGACTCGTCGGGCAGGAGCCTTTTTCGTCCATACGCTCCACATGACCCAGCTATCTAAGCCGCTGAATTTTCAGCTTCTTAACCAAGTCAATGTCGCTGTATAGCCCGTACAGTTCGTCATTGAATCTTCTCCTCCATACTCCATTGATACATACAGGCCCGAATATCACCCGAAGAATCTTTCTCTCAAAGCACCCCAGCCTGTATTCATCCGATTGTGTCCGTGTCCACGCTTCTGCCCCATACAGCAGGACTGGGATGATAAGGGTCTTGTATAGTGTCTCCTTGGTCCTTTGAGAGAGGGCTTTACTACTAAGATGCCTTCTTAGCCCGAAGAAACAGCGATTGGCAAGAGTGATTCTTCGACTGATCTCTTCACTGATGTTGTTCTGAGAGGTTATAGTGGAACCCAAATAGACAAAGTCCTTGACAACCTCAAAGTTATATCTGTCCATTGTGACGTTTTGTCCGAGCCTACGGTGATGATCTACTTCACCCGAGGACAGCATATACTTTGTTTTATCTTCATTTACAGCCGGACCCACTCGAGCCGCTTCCACTTCAGTACTTGCGAATGCTCCACTGACAGCGTTCTTCCAATAATGTCAATATCATCAGCATAGCCAAGTAATTGAACGGATCTAAAAAAAATCGTACCGCTGGTGTTGACATGCGAGTTGCGTACGATTGCCTCAAGAATGATGTTGAAGAGGTTACATGACAGCGCGTCACCCTGTCGTAAGCCTTTCTCGACATTAAATGAGTCGGTGGTGTTCTTACCAACCTTGACGGAGCAGCGAGAGTTCTCCATAGTCATCCTGCACAATCGAACGAGTTTGGCAGGGATGCCAAGAAGCGACATGGCTCTGTATAGCTCGTTCCTGTTTACGCTGTCATAGGCGACTTTAAAATCGATAAAGAGGTGGTGAGTATCGATCTGGAATTCTTGGGTCTTTTCCAAATTCTGCCGAAGTGTGAAAATTTGGTCGACGGTTGACTTACCGGGTCTGAAACCACACTGATAGGGGCCAATCAGTTCACGTGCGAAAGGGTTCAGACGTTCACACAGAATGGCCGACAAGATTTTATAGGCGACATTTAGGAGACTTATACCTCTGTAGTTGGCGCAGCTTAGAGTATCTCCTTTCTTGTGGATAGGGCACACAATGCTGAGGTTCCATTCGTCAGGCATACTTTCATCCGACCAGATTGTACAGATGAGTTGGTGTATGCTCCTCACCAAGTCATCTCCCGCTGCTTTGAAGAGTTCAGCCGTAAGGCCATCAGCTCCAGCAGCCTTGTTGGACTTTAGCTTAGATATTGCTATCCGAACTTCTTCTTGGTCGGGAGGACGGAAATTTTGTTCATCATCATCCAAATCGAATGGATCATTCTGCCTGACAGCGATTAGTTGGTTGTCTTCGCCGTTTAACAGTCTGCAGAAGTGTTATTTCCAAATTCTCAGCACCGACTGTGTATCTACAACGACATTCCCACCCTCGTCTCTACATGCTTCCGCTCGGGCTTTGTAACCCTTGGGCGAATGCTTTACCCTTTGGTAGAACTTTCGAACATTGCTTCTGCCGTAGCACCCCTCAATAGATTCAACCATTCGTTTTTCCAGTTCTCTTTTTTTTCTTCTGAAAAGCCGTTCCTCTTTCCTCTTTTGCTGGTACACCGCACGGAAAGCGCTCTTGGCAGCTCTAGTTCTGGCATTCAGAACTGCATGATAGGCTTCGTCTTTGGCCAAGTGTGCGAGCCTGCACCCATCATCAAACCAGGTGTTTCGTTGTGGTCGCCTAATGAAACCCAAAACATCCGTGGCAGCGGTTTTGATGGCCATTTTGCAATGTTGCCACTGGGCCTCTGGGTTTGGCGCAGGCGCCGGGCTTGTCAAGAGATAAGAGGAGACATAATTGGCAAAGGTTGTGGCGGTCTCTTGCGATTGTAACTTAGCAACATCAAACTTTCTCACAGTGGATGTTCGGTTCAGCGGTCTGGTGGAGATCCGCATTCGCACTTTAGCTACAACAAGGTAGTGGTCCGAGTCTATGTTGGCCCCTCGGAAAGTGCGGACATCCATGACACTGGACGCATGTCTGCTATCAATCGCAATGTGATCAATTTGGTTGACGGTATTTTGATCAGGAGACCGCCAGGTCCCCTTGTGTATATTGAGGTGTGGGAAGTATGTGCTAGCTAAGATGACACTTCGCCCCGCAGCAAAGTCGATTAACCTGTGTCCGTTACCGGAAGTGTTGTCGTGCAGGCTATGCTTTCCGACTGTCGAGCCAAAGTTACCCTCCTTTCCGATTTTGGCGTTGAAGTCACCAAGAATAAACTTAGTGTCGTACTTCGGGCATTCATCATACGTCTTCTCGAGAAGATCGTAGAATTCTTCTTTGGTCGTGTCATCTTTTTCCTCCGTGAGGGCGTGGACGCAGATCAGCGAGATGTTGCTAAATTTGGATTTAATGCGGATTGTGACAATGCGTTCACTTATGCCACGAAACCCCAAGACTTCTTGCCTAAGCCTTCCTCTTATCACAAATCCGCATCCAAAAAGCCGCTGTTTTCTTGTCCTGTAGCACTTGCCGTAGTAGATGTCACAGTTTTTCATCCTCCTTGTGCCTTCACCATCCCATCGCACTTCTTGGATGGCTGTGATGTCGGCTTTGACACCATCTAGGGCTTCCACTAATTGTTCGGCTGCACGTGGTCTGTTAAGGGTCCGGACATTCCACGTGCAGAACCGAAATTCGTTGTCCTTGTTTCGTTTGCTAGGGTCGTCATCAGTAGGGTCACCCATATCCGAGGCAGTTGGTTGTTTCGGAACAAGAGGTTTTTTACGTGGTAGGGAAGTTACCCCGACGCACAACCCCCAACCTGGGGGACCAGGCCCTATGCTGCTTTCCTTGGACAAAAGGAGCTGGAGAAATCCAGAGTCAGTAACCCACTACGGGGATGTGAGAGCTACCGTTGGTCCTATATGGGCTCAGATAACAATCAAAATTATATAAGATATCTACCTTATGCTGATAGCAGAGATAAAAAAAGTGGTTCCAAGAATTCTGTCCGTTTCTGTCTGTCTTTATGTATATTTGTAAAGGCACCTACAGCATAAACAGGTGGTCCGATTTTCCTCAAAGTTGGTACCCAAATTTTTTTGGAAAGATATTTTTCAGACGGGAAACAGAAATTTTGTAGCTCAAAAAATGTAGAACTCTGCATATTTTAATAAAAAAAAAAAAAAACAAAAACTAATAACGACTCAAAACGTTTCCTCGCTTGACGTACTTTGTCCACCGTCTCGAGAAATGCTTAACCGGTTCTTCCAGAATGTCATATTATACAGGGTGATTCACCAGCGTTGTGCCAAAAAGCTTGAGCGTGTAGGTTGAGTTGATACAAGAAAAAAATCGTATGGGAGGTGGGGTCTATTCCCCCCGTTTAGCCGGGAGGGGCAATTTTCTGAAAAATTGACTTATTTTGTAAAAAAAAATATTAAAAATCAACGGCTTCGTTTACAACACCGTGTTATACTTTTTTGGAAAGCCAAAAACTTTTTCTTTCATTTTGTTTTTAAGTTAAATTGTTTTAACGAATTGTTTAAAAAATATAAATTTTCAAACTCAAAATTTTCAAAAAAAAAAGAAGAAAAAAATCATTTTTGAACTAATTTTTTTCAAAATTTTATGTAATTAAGTACCAATTTTGTTTTAAAAATTCAATGCCATTGTTAATTTTTAGTCGAAAACAGAAAACCGGATGCAAAAATGACTTTTCGTTTTTGAGAAATAAAAAAAAAACCTAAGAAAATCTTTGTTTTTATTTTTACCTATCTCGACTTTTAGTTTTATTAATTTTTGAAACATTAACCTTTCTTTTAATATTTGTTCTGTGATAGGAGTTTTATGAGGACTTTTATTATGCCTGGGGGCCGGCCGCGGCCACCTGCCGGGAAGGGTTCTACCTGCTAGGAGCTTAAGATGATTAAACCACAATTTTTCTTGAATTTCTTGAAATTATAAGAAATTTTCAATATGATCCCCATTTCTTAGAAGGCATAGATTATATCTCCTTCTAATGCCTGCGCATAAATTTATATTTGATAAATTTTCCTGCAATTTTACTCCAGCGACTTCAATTCGTTCTTTAAGCTGTTCCAAAGAAACGATTTCCACTTCGTACACATAATTCTTCATGAATCCCCATGCGTAAAAATCTAAGGGTGTTAAATCTGGTGATCTAGGAGGCCATTCTGTTGGGCCTCTTCTCCCAATCCATCGGTCACTAAAATGATCATCCAGCCAGTTTCTCACCTGTAAGCTATAGTGTGCTGGAGCACCATCTTGTTGATAGATTAAACTATCGGTTATAGCCAATGGAACGTTGTCTAACAAATCGGGCAAAAGGTCTCTTAGGAACTGTAGATATGATTCTCCATTAATAACGGAATTCAGAAATCGGGGTCCGATCACGGTGTGTCCAACAATACCAAGCCAGACGTTACAGCTAAAGCGGTGTTGTGATTTGTTCTGCTTTTTGTTGTGTGGATTATTTTCACTCCAGTGATGTAAATTGTGAAAGTTAGTGACGCCATCCCTGGTAAACTGTGCCTCATCCGTCCAGAAAATCCTTGAAAAATAGTTGCGTTCAGTTTCATCTCTAAGCAGCAATGATCGACAAAATTCTGCTCTCAATAACCTGTCGTTTGCTGTGAGTTCCTGAACTGGCGTGAAGTGGTAAGGGTGTAAATGTTCCGTACCAAGCACTCTCCATGCTCTAGATTGGGACACTCCGAGCATTGTAGCTATCCTCCTTGTACTAATGGAGGGATTACGTCGGACCGTATCTAAAATTCTTTCCTCTATGATTGGGTGTCCTGCAATTGACCTTTCACTTCTTCTAATCTCTAGCTGTCTGTGCTCTCTTAGACGTCGGTGGATTCTTGAAAACATGCTACGACTCGGGCACCTTCTATTGGGATATATTTCAGCGTAAAGTCTTTCAGCTTCCCGATCTCCACCATTAGCTAAACCGTAGCAGAAGTGCATGTCCGCTAACTCTTCTCGAGAGTATGAGTTTGACATTGTTATGTGTTGATGAGTCAATATTCCAATTGGAAATGGTTGTTTACTAAATATGCGATGCCTTTTATTTACCTTTAGGTTGATAGTTGTTTATTCATTCAAGAAAAATTGTGGTTTAATCATCTTAAGCTCCTAGCAGGTAGAACCCTTCCCGGCAGGTGGCCGCGGCCGGCCCCCAGGCATAATAAGAAAAACTTGCAGGTCAATTTTCAGACGTTATCAATGAACAAAATGATTAATCCAGGGAAAATCCAATACTTTTCTACTTTATTGAGTCCTCATAAAACTCCTATTACAGAACAAATATTAAAAGAAAGGTTAATGTTTCAAAAATTAATAAAACTAAAAGTCGAGATAGGTAAAAATAAAAACAAAGATTTTCTTAGAAAGAAGTGGTTCTGGTTTTTTTTTTATTTCTCAAAAACGAAAAGTCATTTTTGCATCATCTTAAGCTCCTAGCAGGTAGAACCCTTCCCGGCAGGTGGCCGCGGCCGGCCCCCAGGCATAATAAAAGTCCTCATAAAACTCCTATCACAGAACAAATATTAAAAGAAAGGTTAATGTTTCAAAAATTAATAAAACTAAAAGTCGAGATAGGTAAAAATAAAAACAAAGATTTTCTTAGAAAAAAGTGGTTCTGAAAAGTCATTTTTGCATCCGGTTTTCTGTTTTCGACTAAAAATTAACAATGGCATTAAATTTTTAAAACAAAATTGGTACTTAATTACATAAAATTTTGAAAAAAATTAGTTCAAAAATGATTTTTTTCTTTTTTTTTTTTGAAAATTTATATTTTTTAAACAATTCGTTAAAACAATTTAACTTAAAAACAAAATGAAAGAAAAAGTTTTTGGCTTTCCAAAAAAGTATAACACGGTGTTGTAAACGAAGCCGTTGATTTTTAATATTTTTTTTTACAAAATAAGTCAATTTTTCAGAAAATTGCCCCTCCCGGCTAAACGGGGGGGAATAGACCCCCCCTCCCATACGATTTTTTTCTTGTCTCAACTCAACCTACACGCTCAACCTTTTTGGCACAACGCTGGTGAATCACCCTGTATAGGCTGTATGAATATTTAGGAAGCCCAATTTAAATTGCGTACTAACCTTATTTTAATAAATATTTGTTTGTATTTTACAAAGCTTGAAAAAAATGTTTGAAATTGATACCTATTAAAAAAGACTAATTTGTTATTTATATTTATTTGCGTTCTCTAAGTGGCATTGTCATTTGTAAGATACGTGACCCCCTTTGAAAACAAAAAACGCAAGAAATGTTTTCGAAACAAAAGATTTTCATTTTTGGGATAATAGGGTTTTCACACCGAGCTGAAAACGCCGTTTTCGTTAAAAACCCCCAAAACCTGAACGAAAACACAAGTTTTACCATACATTTTTTCGAATACAACTAGTTTTATATAAAACCTGTCGAAAACTTGTTGGAATACAAAGCAAACACACCTAAGTTTGTTGTGATTCTTTCAGAACACACCTAAGTTTGTTTTGATTCTTTCCAAACACATCTAAAAAGCGCGTGATCGTCAAAAAAAAAAAAACAATCAGCAGCCGAAAATATTTTCATTTCAAAATTTGATAGTCAGTTGTAAAAATAAAGTGAAATGTCAAAAGAAAACTTGAAAAGTCCGGTGTGAATGATTTTCAGGTTTTCGTAAACTTTTAGCTGAAAACCGGGTTTTCGGCTCGGTGTGAAAACCCTATAAGGCCAATTCCAATTCAAAAATAATTGTGTTCGCAATATCTTCTACGAACAAAAGTCACAAAATATTTCTGTAGGTAAAATAGATAAAAAACTTTATTTTGAAAAGAAATCTATTGTTAATTTCTTTAAGTTTGAACCGTCTCGCACGTAGGTATAGGTAGGTATCTGTCGAATGACAACTTTTATTGAAACAAAATAGATAAAAAAGCTTCATTAAAATATAGAATTTTGTATTGAATACCACAAAACGTCATTTTCAATTTTATTTATGTACCTAATTTATTACTAATTTTATGAATGTTTAATTATTGAGCTACAACTATCGAATTTGATGAATAAATTTAAAATTTTACTTATATTATTGATATAAACCTACTCAAACTTGAAACCTTCATAAATCTACTTCCTTTAAAAAGTATAAATACTACCTAGGTAGGCATACTTGAAAATTGTAAGATTTTCTTTTTTATATTTTAGGTGGCAATCCTGGCAGGTTTGAATATTCAAGTATTCATAAATCGCCAAAAATGTTCTCAACAAAAATCATACCAAAACACCGTTTTCCGTCCACGTCCAATAAAATCAAAATACCTATTCTCATTCTTCATTCCATACGAAGATTGCTTTTATTTCATTCCACCTTTTTCATAAACCTGTTTTCCCCACTCTACTTAATATCAATTTTTGTTTTTTGCTTCCCATAGCATTCTATACAAAAATCATCGTGCATTGTCTCCCTCGAACCCCCAATTAAAATGTATACAGCATTAATAAAATGAAAAGTGTTATTGAAGAAAACATATGAGAATGAGATGCGTATGAATGAAAAATACCACTAAAATTATAACCAAGAATTTGAATATCTAAAATGAAATTTAAAGTTTTAAAAGAAGACATTATTGAAAAATTGAAAAAAAAAAAACAAAATGGTTTAGTTGAAAATAGATAAAGCTAATTTCATATATTGAAAATAAAAGAAAATGTATTTATGTATGTAAATATAGTGCCATTGTTGAAATTGATTCAAAATCATTTCCGAAAGTTATTGAGGCAGGAAAACTTAACATTCGATGGGAACCTTGTAAAGTATTTGATGGTGTTGATTTTTAAAGATGCTTCAAATGTAAGGGATTATATCATATTATATCATCAGACAGGGCGTATTGAGGAGGGGGCCCAAGGGGCCCGGGCCCCCGCAAGCCTTCAAGATCGTGTTATTATTGAGGTGATTTTATCACAATGTTGACTACTTTTAAGTTAGTAAAAATGCTCAATTTATCTTCCATTTTAGTTATTGTAACAAGAATTGCAATAAATTCAACAATCATATTTAAAAATCTTTTCATTTTCCATTGCTTTATAAAATAAAATAAAAGACTTTACATTCACAGTGCACCACTCTCGATCATAGGGAAATAAAAAAGGGAAGAAAATGTTTCACTGGTGTGACAATCCGCCATACACGCAACACCAATTCGTACACATTAAGTTTCCGGCACAAAAAATCAAAAAAATTGATTTTTCTGACATGGTGGGTGTCTAACACCGAGTATCCAGCCCATTATTATTATTTGTTGTTAGGGAGGGCTTATACAGCTCAGGCACTGCGGTATCTCGGAGATTCCTATTGTGCCAACCCATGTGAGATTCTAGAGCAGCTCTGTTGCTCCACACAGAGACCAGAACTTTAAGATATTCTGTGGATGTTTGTCCAAGGGAACGATCTCGAAACCAAGTGTTCGCTTTCTGAGGCGGAGAAGTGCTGGGCATTCCGTGAGGATATGCTGAGATGTTTCTTCACTTTCGAGGCGTAGACGGCAAACGGAGTCTGTTGCTAGTCTCATGTTGTGAAGGTGTTTTTTTCAGAGGACAATGTCCGGTTATGATTCCAGTCATTGTTTTCAGAGTTTTCCTATCTAGGTTGAGTAGGAATTTTGTGGTTTTGTGTGAATATTCTGGTACGAATCGTGTGGAGCAGATTTGACCAGGAGTTGTTTGCCAAGCTGCATTAGATTCCATGAGCAGGATGTTTTTGGCAGTGTTTTTGAAGTAATTAGTATTTACTCCGCAGAAGGGCTCTGGGCCAACCAATGGCAATGAGACGCCCTCTTTGGCCAGGGTGTCGGCCCTTTCATTACCATCGTATCCCTTATGTGCAGGGATCCAATGGAGAATCACAAAATTGAACCTTGCAAGTTCAATGAGTAGTAAGACAGTCTCTTGGACTAGCTTGGATCTTATGACAGGCGAAGCCAGAGCTTTTAGGGCAGCCTGGGTGTCTGCGAAGATGAATATAGTTTTATTTTTGGTGTTCGAGTGACAAAGTATCCTCGCGCATTCGTTAATAGCAAAGACCTCTGCCTGAAATATGGACGAATGAAGACCAAGGCTGACCGAAAAGTTCGCACAAGGTGATTCCCCAAAAATACCGGAACCAGTACCTTTTTCCATTTTTGAGCCATCCGTATACCAGACCAGGTCTTCGCTAGAAGGGTGTGGTTTGAAGTTGTCCCCGTCTTCCCTGGGGGGGATGACTATAGAGACATTTTGTGTGAAGTTATATGTGGGAATTGTGACATCCAGACACATGCTAAATTCCTTGAGATTTTCCAAGCTGCTGAGGAGCGATAGGTGGCCCCTTGCATTTGGGTTTAAGGTTACATACTCTTGGTGAAAGAGACGATGTAAGCTCAGTGTTGCTTCCATTCTTATGAAGGGTGGATTGGAGGTAATCCCAAAATTACATTGAGTGCAAAGGTAGGTATGGTCCGCATGCATCCCATTATGCATGTCGTTGCTAGTCGTTGTATTTTTTCTAGCTTCATTATAGCAGTATTTTCTTTAGTTTTTGGCCACCATACCAACGCTGCATATGTTATTGCGGGTCTCAATACAAGAGTGTAGAGGCTATGCATCATTTTGGGTTTGAGCCCCCAGTTTTTTCCGCAAATACTACGGCATGTCCAGAGAGATTTTGATGCTCTGTTAGAAATGCGTTCTAGTTGAGGGTTCCATGACAATTTACTGTCTAGAACGATCCCTAGATATTTTGCTTCTTTCGAAAATGAGATTGTGTCACCATATAGAGAAGGGGGCGTGAGACAATCTACTTTTCGTCTCTTAGTAAAAGGAACAATAACTGTCTTTTTGGGGTTAACGGAGAGACCTTCGCAGATGCACCAGTCTCGTACAATGTCCAAGGCTGATTGAAGTCTATTCGATATTGATATTTCTGACGATCCCTGTATGACAATGGCTAGATCATCTGCGAAGCCCACTGCGTAAATGCCGATTTTACTCTGGATAGTTCTGCAACTAAGCATGGACATGATCCAATTGCATACAACTTGTGGTACGTTGTGGTAACTGAGTGCACGATATGTTGACTCAAAAGTGGTGTTATTGAAGGCTCCCTCAATGTCAAGGAAAGCGACTACACAGATTTCCTTACTATGAATGGAGGATTAATTTTTTGTGACCGAATCATTCATCGCTGTTTCAGTCGATTTTCCTGGTTGGTATGCATGTTGTGTTTTCGATAGAGGGGAGAGTGTTAGAGAGGTGTGACGAATGTGTCTGTCAATAACTTTCTCCATGCATTTGAGAATAAACGACATGAGGCTGATTGGGCGGAAGGATTTAGGACCGGATCCCGTCCCGCCTTTGGTAGATACATTACTGTAACCTTACGCCAACTATCAGGCAAGTGCCCGAAAGCGAGGCTACAGCTAAATAGTTTTGAGAGAATAGGTGCTAGTACATTTGTTCCCTTTTGTAACAGAGCCGGAAATATGCCGTCTTCTCCTGATGCCTAAAACGGTTTCAGTGAGGAGATTGCCCATTTGATGGCATTGGTGTTACAGATATGTCTAGCTGTTTTCCAGTCTCCAGTTGTTGGGATCCTTGACGGTTCCTGTTGTGGAGGTAGGTTTGTGGTTGGGGAGTCCAGAACAATTGATTCTGGAAAGTGGGTTTTTACAAGAAGCTCTAGAGTTTCCTTCTTGCTTTTCGTCTGAGTACCGTTCTCATTGGTAAGAGTACCTGTAGTGGCGGGTTTGTCAGACGCTATGACTTTATGTAGACGACATCTGGAATTTCCTCTACAAATCGCCTAAAAGACTCCTTTTTGGCTCGTTTTATTTCGCAGTTGTATTTGGTTAGAGCATTAGAGCAGGTTTGCCAGTCTTCATTGCGTTTGGCTTTATTGAAGAGTTTTCTTACTCTTGATCTTAGTGTTTTTATTCATATATATATATATTTATTTCATTGTTCCACCAGCTGGTTTTGTCTCTTGACTGTTTTATTTATTTATTTATAGGGGACAGTTGTTCTCAAAAGCAGAGGTAATCGAGTTTTTTGCGTGTTATAGATTAAGTTACTAGTCAAGGAAGAGGACAGTGTAATGTCCAGAACCTCTTTTCTAGTTTTGGTAACGAAAGTGGGTTTCTTACCGATGTTATGTACATTCAAATTTTCTTTTGAAATAAAATCAATAAGTGACTCACCTCTTTTGTTGATGTCCGTGCTACCTCATAGGGTATGATGAGCATTTGCATCACAGCCAAGGACAATATCTATCTTGGTGTTACGCGCATGCTCAATCAATTTCATCACCTGAATGGGGGGACATGGTGCTTGGTCGTTTCCAGGGAAGTAGGCCGATGATATTATAAGGTCCTTGAAGTTGTCGATCCTTACTACCGCCGCTGTCCAGTCCTCTGAGATGAATTCTGTCAGGGGGAAGAAAGGTGTGTTATTATCAAATATGATACAAGTTCTAGGTCTATTGGACGAGGTAGAATATAACAGCCTACCTGTTGGTGTTTTTAGGCCTAGGATTATCCCGGTCGTGCTGATCCATGGTTCTTGCACGAGGGCGATGTTGAGACATTTCTGTCTCATGGTGTTTGTTAAGACCGCCGAAGCGGCCTTAGCATGTTGGAGGTTGATTTGAACAACCTCCATGTTATTATTGTTTTTGTTGTGAGGGAGCTGTTGAGTGAGAGCCCCCTCTGTTACCACTACGTCCCCTGTGTATTAGCTGACGTTGTGGGTTGGTCGACTTTCCGCTGCTTGTGCTTGACATTGACTGTCCAGATCTGTTTTTAGCAGGTTTTTGTGACGTTAGCAGGAGCGAAACCGGGTCTATCCAGTTTGCTGGGCCTAATTTTATATTTCGCCACCTGCTCGGGAGCGGACTTTCCAGCTCCTGGTACAGGTTTTGAAGGGTTAGGAATGGAAGTTCCGCTTGGAGAAGATGCTTTGTCACCCGGAGGAGATGATTTATCCGTCTCTTTAGGTAACGGGGCATCGGCTTTGCTGACCGTGGAGGTCACAGATTTCGTAATGCCAGGGTTCTTCTTGATCCTGAACTGGACTCTGTTCATATTATAGAACGGTTGGCAGTTCATTTCCTCAAGAAGAGACACTAAGCGCTCCTCCATCGAAATAGTTAAAGCAAGACCTTGGGGGTTGGAAACCTTCCGAAGGATTTTCCATTATCTTGTAGGAAGAACTTTGTTCTGAAGCCTCAGTAGCTTTAGGACATCTTCTACACTTGTTGAAGAGCCAGGGAAGTAAGCTGTGGCTACACATGGTTTCGGGAGATCATCTCCCTCCACCATCCGCAGTTTGGCATTCTCCCAAGGCGAAATTCCGCAGACTGTTTTAGCTAGCCAGTCTTTGGTGTTAGAATCGGCACAGTTCACCGTTAGCCATCCTGGTTTGTACGAGCAGCCCATACACACAACACATTTTAGTGCACCGACACAAGTGTGCGCACAAGTGTTGTGTGTATGGGCCGCTTTACCTGGCTGAAATTACGCCACAAGAAGTTACGCCAGAATTTTTTTTTTAAATCGCCAGACGCATTTCAATACAAATTTCTGGCTTATTTTCCTAGGAAAAAGACCCAAATTTTTCTGGGATAATTTCCAGACTTTCTGATCTTTTTCCAAACATTTTTCAGGCCTTTTTCAACATTTCTGAAAATGAAAAAAAAGACTGGAAACAAAATTCGAAATTGCCTCAAAAAAAAAGGCAGATACTAAATTTCTGGCGTTTTTTTTTTTTTTTATATATAATGTACTCGCACTCAAGGAGATATGAATACCCTTATAATGATTTACAATGTGCGAGCAAGGAGAGAAGGAATAGAAAGAAAGGAAAGAAAGGTGGTACAGTGGTTTGAGATTTTAGGTGATAATTATCTCAAGGAAATTCCATGGGTGGCATACAGTTGAAACTTGGGAAATAAATAAAAATTGCTGCCCAGGCTGGGTTTGAACTCGCAGCTCTCAGGTTAAGCAACCAAGCACTACATCCACTGTACCATTGCCACCCGCAGGGTGTTTTGGAAAAAGCCAGAAAACATTTCTGGTGTTTTTGAAATCTATATTTTACTTAGGTAAATTGTTGTAAAAAAAACAACAGTTATTATAGTATGCAAATAATTATGTTTGGTTGTAAAAAGTACAACTAAAGCGACGTCATTCAGTTGAATTCGGGCGTTTAGCTAAGGGTGTACTAAAAAGCTATTTTCAATGAGCAGTGATCGCAGAGAGCAGTATAGAAAAAGAGCAGCTCTTAATAGCAGCTATTTAATCACTCTTTAGATAGCAGTTAACGTCAATGAATGTAGGTAGTAGGTAGGTACTAAAAATTTAAAAATTTTTCACAGGGTTGATAATAAAGTCAACCTTTTTCTGGCAACAAAATAATTAAATGATTTCACTTTCTAAATACCTCAACATTGATTGTTAATATGATGGTTTTTAGTGATAGCTTTAACCAGCGCCTAACGTCGAAGAATGTTATTCAAATTTTTTTACTTGCGATTATAGGTAAATACTATAAGGCAAGTTATGCATTCGTAAAAAAAATTCTAACGATCAAATATACCATTATGATAATAAGGAAGTCGAAAAAAGTGGGTCGGACAATTCTGTTTGTCTGTCTGTATAGTTACCTACAGCCTCAACGGCTGTATTATTATGACGTCTTTCAAAGTGGTTTTTGGAATTAGCTTTCTAGCTCTAAAACTAACGGTACCTGCCACATGAATCTTAACCAAAAACGCACTTTTGTCAAAAACAGCTCGTACGATTTAAAAAAAACTTTCTGAGTTTTTGTGTAAACTACATTTCGGTTAAAACAGATTTTTCAGGAAAAGTCTTATAACGGTACCTCCCTTAGGGACGTATTTTTTTAAATCTGATTTTTTCGTAAGCCACTTGACGGATTTCGATAAAAATTTTAACGTGAAAAATCTTTCATAAACAAAATATATATTTTCAAAAAAAATTTGAAAAAAATTGTTTGAGTTTTTTTTTAAGTGAACTTTTTTTTAAATGTTTGGTTTATTCAAAAACGATGTGTTGAAAATTTTTAAAATTTTTATTTTCTGATAAGAACTACCAGCTCCTAGATTTTGGCAGAGGTAGGTATACCTACTCAAAAAAAAGTTGAAATATGTTTTCGAAAACTGGTCGAACGATTTTGAAAATGTTTTTCCTTAAAATTCATAACTGCAAAAGAAGTCAGATAGATGGCTTACTTAATTTTTTCGACAATACGTTTTGACTACTGATTTTTAGCGATTAATAAAAATGCATATGTTTGTTTACCTTATAATTGTTTCCCAAAATCTCAAGTCCCAAGACCAGTATCACACATTAGAGCAAGTTCGTGCGACCCAGTCCTGCACTTTATTCTGACTTGAAATCAGCTACCGCCACTTTATTTGATGAAGAAGAAGAGAAGAAGTTTTCTCATGACGCGAAAGTCAGGCCAAATTGGTATTCCATGCAATATTGTGTGAAAAACACACGCATACCCTCCCCCTGAATTTTTAGGCATTGCCTTTCTTTTATCTGCAGAAAAAAATTTATCTAAAATGTAATTTTTCATATCAGCATGCAATGACCCGAAATTCAAATCTAGTGCGACTTTCAACCTGCTAGTTCTTTTATATTCAGGTACATCCTGATCCTACCTACATCTACATAATAATAATAATATTTGTTTTCGTTGTCAGTGCGTATGAGCAGAGCACGGAGCAGATGAGCAGCATGCTTAAAAAAGCATTGAACAGATTAAAGAGCATTCTACCATTTTGTTCTCACTGCTCACTCCAACTTCAATCACTGTCACGGTGTCACTGCTCTACTCAACTCATGCTCAGTTGCTCAGTGCTCATCGCATTGCATCATGTTCTCTTTAATTTATAAGAACATGAAGAACATCATATGTATAGATACAGTTTTTTCAACGTTGTTCTTGTTCGTTATTCATTTTGTCTTTTGTATGCGTGTCTCAAATGCTATTTTGCATTGATCGAGGGTTCACTGATGGAATGGTCGAAAAAGAGGGAAATGAGGGATGCATGGTGGTTGTTTGTGGTTAGTGGTTACTCTTGCTGGGAATTATAATTTTTTTGTTGTTCAACATCAGCATCAAATCTTGTGCCTTGTTTTGATTTTGCCTACAAGCTGTCATATTGTTCTTTTTGTTAAACATGTGTGCGTTCACACCTTACTACTTTACCTCATCGTTTCTTGTTGGTGTTTCACACGGACAATGAATACAATAGGAAAGAGACCACGAAAATTTTTAGCAGAGGAGGATGGAACGTAGGAAAGATTGGACTCTATGTATATATCCTCTTTGATCAGCATTCAGCACCAACTGAGCTACTGAGCAGTGAGCAACTGAGCAGTCACATTGAAGAGCAATCGCAATTGCTCTCTGCTCAGTCAAGTAGCATAATAGCAGCTATCGCAATAGCAGCCTCACCACTACGTTTATCAGTGAGATCATAGAAGACATTTGTAATTTAACATTTAAACTGTTTCAGACTTATAGAGTCAACGCGGGAGGGGGCGCTGCGGGGCGGTCACCGCCGTGCATGCGACGCTGTAGGCGCAAAAATTAATTAATTTTACGCGAAAGTATGCGTAAACTCGAGTTTATTTAAATATTCAAGGTCTTTTACTGTTAACTTTAATGTTTTGGAAGAATTTGTGCAAACAAAATGAGTTTGATTTTGTTATATTGAAACACACATAACCGAAGATATAAATGAATCTGTTTATAAACTATGAAAATTATAGAGCTTTTAGTTGTTTTCCAAACTCAAGACATACAGGTGGTGTTACTATATTTGTTAATAATAAAATTAAGTCAGTTAAAATTAAGTAACAAAATTGATTGTAAAATGTGGATTTTAAGACAGAAATAACATTTTAAAATGAAATTTGGAATTTAATATTAGAATTTAATACGTCACTCAGTGAATTTTTTTAAATGAATTTCAATTTCAATGAAAATATTTGTGTATCTGCCGACTTCAATATAGACTATTAGGCTTGACAGTTATGAAAGAAGAAGATTTAAGACCCAGGTACTCAATAGATTTGGTTTAAGACAACTAGTGAATGAAGCTACAAGAAACACATTTTTTTTTTTTATATAATGCACACGCGCTCAAGGGGTTTGTTATAGCCCTTTGAATGATAAGTCACAGCGCGAGCGATAGGAAGTTTAGGAAGGAAGGGAAAGGAGGTGTCGATGAACATTGATCTTTAATGTCTGCAGATCAAAATGGTAAGGAAAAATTGTGCCAGGCAATCCATTCCACATTCGTGTTGTATGGCTAAAGAAAGAATCCCTATATTTCATGGTACGTCCGAAATTGGGCTCAAGTGTAAACTGATGAGCGTTCCTAGCAAGACGAGTATTACGGGGGAAATGTTTAAGGGGTGGAACGCAACTGGCTACCTCGAGTGAGCATTTTTTGTAAAAGAATCTGTAAAATAAGGAAAGACATGAAACATTTCGACGATGTTCAAGGGATGGAAATGTTTCCATAATGCTTCTCTCTCCTATCAATTTTAACGCTTTTTTCTGAACTCTGTCGGGCAGGTGAAGAAAAGTTTGAGAAGCACCTGCCCAGAGATGGGAGTTATACTCGAGTTTAGGGCGTATAAACGCTTTGTAAATTGTAGCCAGATCAGAAGGGGTGAAAAACTTCTTGCATCTATTAAGAAAGCCTAAGCATCTTGCAGCATTCTTGGCAATCTCAAGTATATGATCATTCCAACGAAGATTGTCACTGATACACATACCGAGTACTGATAGCTTTTCGGCCTCCTCGATAAAAGTACCATTCATGGATAATGGCATAGGGGGTATGTTTAGCTTCAACGACAAAAGACAGCATTGAGTTTTCGACGCATTAAACTCCACACGATTTCTAGTACCCCAATTCACAATGCTATTTAAATCGGAGTTTAATGAGCTTATCATACGATTCCGTTGTAATAACACGTCCGAAGGCGAAGGCCGTGAATTATCAAACGTATATGAAAAGCTGAGGGTTGAGTCGTCAGCAAAACAATTTAATGGATTAGAAGTCACAGACAAGAGATCATTTATAAAAATGAGAAAGAGATTCGGAGACAGAACGGAGCCCTGGGGCACACCAGCATTTATTTTGTGGAGATCAGACTTGAAACCGTCTAATACACTTTGTATTGATCGGTCCAGAAGATAGCTTCTAATCCAACGAATAAGAGTATCATCGATACCAAATGCACGCATTTTCGATAAAAGAAATTCATGCCAAACTCTATCAAATGCCTTTGAAATATCAAGCGCAATAATCTTGCTTTCGCCAAAGCGATGCACAGATTTGTTCCACTGTTCGGTGAGATATGCCATCAGATCACCAGTGGAACGATTGCTGCGAAAGCCGTATTGACGGTCATTTAAAAGCTCCCGATCTTCGAGATATTTCTTGAGCTGACGATTTATCAGCGTTTCCATGACCTTGGAAAGAAGGGACGTAAGTGCAATTGGTCGGTAGGAGGAGGGGGAGGTGGAGTCACCTTTTTTGGGACGGGCTGGACAAATGCTGTTTTCGGAAAGATCCCTGAACGATAGGAGCGATGAAAAAGCTTACGCAGTGGTTTTGCCAGCGATGAAGAACACTTCTTCAGAAGAATAGGGGGGGATCTTGAAGTACTCTTACTGTACGAGTGCGGAAAAATATCTGTCCCATAGAAAAATTAACGTTCTCAAGTACAGGAGGGGCATTGTTGCTTGCAGGCAACGTAGAACTTGCAGCAAAATGAGCTGCGAGCATATTCGCCTTCTCTGAAGAGCTGACAATAGGTTTATCGTCGACGATGAGCGTTGGAACTGACGATGACGTTGAGTTCTTGACGTTTTTTACAAATGTGTAAAAACATGTTCATCATCTACACTCATCGACTTCATTTTAAGTAATCAGGTATCGAGTGTAAATGTTGCAGTCAAAAAAAAATTGGGTAGTATCTGATCATGAAACTATTAAAATCGATTTCCAAATAAATAAAGTGCACGACTGGGTCGTACGAACTTGCTCTAATGTGTTAAAATGGTTTTGGGTGCTTGAGATTTTGGGAAAAAAGCGTTGAAAAAATCATATGACATTTTATAAATCACTTTAAAATCAATACCTAAAACGTTTTTTGGAGAAAATGAAGTAAGCCATCAGGTTTCTTTTACGTTTTTGAATTTTGACGAAAATTTTTTTTCAAAATCGTTGGACCAGTTTTTTCAAAAAACAGTTTTTTTTGAAAAACTTTTCGAAAAAATATTCCAAATTTTTTTTGAGTATGCCAACTTCTAGCACTTTGTAGGTTTTATCAGAAAAATAAAATTAAAAAATTATAGATTAAACCGTTTTTGGAAAAAACTAAAATTAAAAAAAAATTTTGAAACTTTTTTAAAAAACTCAAAAAAACTTTTTTTGAAAAATTTTCGAAATTATATTATTTCTTTTATAAGAGGGCTTCTACATTAAAAGTTTCATCGAAATCCGTCAAGTGGCTTACGAGAAAATCGGATTTCAAAAAACCGGTCCTATGGGAGGTACCGTTATAAGACTTTTCCCGAAAAATCTATTCCAACCAAAACATAAGGTTTGCACAGAAAATACAATTCAGAAAGTTTTATCAAAATCGTAGGAGCCGTTTTTGAGAAAAATTAATTTTTCACAAAAAATCGTATGGCAGGTACCGTTAGTTTTAGAGCTAGAATGCTAATTCCAAAAACCCCTCTGTAGGACGTCATAATAATACTATGTACCAAGTTTGAAGCAAATCGGTCCAGCCGTTTAGGCTGTAGGTAACTATACAGACAGACAGACACACGGACAGACAGACAGACAGACAGACAGACAGACAGAATTGTCGGACCCACTTTTTTCGACTTCTCTATCATCGTAATGTCATGTTTGATTGTTAGAATTTTTTTTTTTTTTTTACGAATGCATAACTTGCCTTATAGTACCTATAATCGCAAGTAAAAATAAAGTACATTTAAATGCCAATATTGTAAGATTTGTGAAATACGAAAAAACTAAATTTTTAATGGAACTGTCGAAAACAAATTTTGAAAATATACTTTTAAATAGTGAAATAAACATTCCCCAGCAATTCGAAATAAAGATAGATCATTGTTTAAAAAGCTTAGTTTAATATAGGAAAACAAATAATTATTATGAAGAGTGGCTCAATGAAGACTTAAATATTCTCAAACAAAACAAAATGAGATGCATATAATTTATATTGGGCATTAAAAACAAAGGAAAGTTGGGAAAACTACAGAAGAGTTCGAAATAGTTTTTAAAATAAGTGTACAAAAACTAAAAATAATTATATCGAAAGGAACATTGAGGATAAAGCTGGAAATAAAAAAGATACGTGGAAAACTATAAAAAAAATATGTTTAAATAAAGAATATCAAGAAATTTGTGAAATTGAAGTTAACAACATTATCTTAAATAATAAAAGAGATATGCCAAATGAATTAAATGAATACTTCATAAATAGTGATTGAAATAAATGAAAGCATACATAATTAACCATATAGTGATAATATTCATGAATCTGCCCGGACATTTCAGTTTCATCAAATAAATACAATAGAACAAATTATTAAAATCATAAATATTACCAATGATTTTAAAGGTCTAATTCATAAAATTATATTGGACTTTTTTGCTAGTTTTATTAAAAATTATAAACACCTCTTTGATGGAAGGAGTGTTTGTTTGACATCTCGGAGGAAGAAAGAGAGTATGTAGCCGTTTGCTTAAAAAGTCTATGTTGCGACATCGAAGATGACGTGTGCGTATCATGGTTGCTTACACAATTTTTCTTTGAACTGAACGCCTTTATTATAAACGTCGTTTTTGTCAACTAGTCTAATAATGACATTCCACACACGCTATCAAATTTCAGTTTTCACTGTCAAAGTAAAACGGAAAAGGATTAACATCTGGTTTAGGGAGGAATGCATCCAGATCTGCGAGCAAGTGGACGCCATTTTTCAAGGTCAAACGATAACTAGTATTTTTTTAAATTAATTATTTTTTTAAATAAATTGCAAAATTGCATAGAAATACATTTTATTTCAGCTAAAGAACACTGGAAACAGTGTTTTTTAACCTTTTTTCTTAGCTGGGTGGTTCTGGACTTCACTAATTTCTGGTGGATTTAGTTCAAACGCGGAATGATATTCGTGTACCCGAGGATCATTATCCGGGGACATGAAAAATAAAAACATTTCATCAGACATTAAATATAAAAGAACCAAAATCCCAAAAAAAAAGCTCAACTGGAGGCAGCACATCAATTATTGGGACTCAAGTGCCAACCTAACCTGGCTCAGGTTAAAAATGCCGACCCACAGTGCTCAGCCTAACTCAGAGATGCCATATCGCAGGCGCCCGAAATAGATATTGACGACGATACATCTAATATGACGGAGGACTGGATAAAGCCCAACAAAAATCGGCAACGATTTATCCACTGAGACTGGACGTGGATGTTGCATGAGAGGACTTACCTCAGATTATTCAACATCCGAAATTCTTGAGGAACTTAAATTAAGCGTTCCAAAATAGATTCTGTCTCAGCTTTCGAAACTTTTAGTTCTAAACAACTTGAAATTAACTATAATCTTTTCTTGGTTCTACTTTTGCCTAACACAAACGTGAGTGAAATTTTAAAAATTAAATACCACCGCGGGGCCACCCCAGTGTAGAAGGTGTCAACATTTTGGACACATCGCGACGAATTGTGCAAATAAATATAGGTGCGTCAAATGCTCAAACAACCACAAGCTCGGCGAATGCAACGTTGAGAAGAGTGAGGGGAGCAGGGTCTCTTGCGTTTATTGTCGACAAGATCACCCCGCAATCTTGGGTTGCGAAAAGTACAAAGCTTACGATGCCAAAAGAAAACAGCTTTTGCAAGAAGCAGCTAATAGGAGAGCTAATGCAAGATGCATCTCTATTGTCATCTCCCGGGGAGCCCCGGTTGTCATTGGCACTTCTTTCGCTAATCTTTTCACAAAATCAAACCCTTCAGTTGGTCATTCCCTGGCAGAAGGTAACGCTGTACCGGTAGAGAAAAAGCTGATCAAAATATATCCAGTTTATGTACTCTCATATCAAAAATTGACAATATCATGCACAACCTAAACAATTTCAGCTCGATAGCAGAAAAGAGGTTATCTTATCCAGAGCCGATTAATCAATTGTTGTTTTGTTCCAAATAATGCAAGCAAAAATGCTACAATTTAACATTTCGCCTTTAATAGCACAGGCGCGAAGAATAGAATTACAAACGAATTTCGTTTGACTCGTTCGTACAAGAAACGCATCTTTCTTGCAGGCACACAATCTTCATTAAACTTTTACCTTACGTAATGATAGTCAACAAGAAGTTGCACTGATGATAAAAAATCAATATCTCAAACGAGCTTCTGGACCACCCAGCGCTACTATTAACGACCCATACATTACCAAAGCAATTTATTGTTCTTTAGTCGTCCTCTTCTAGATTAGTGCATCGTTCGGTTACCTTTATTTGATGTCGACGTTAACTAGAAACTTGCAATCGCGAGGATTGTGTGTTGTTGCCACCATACGAAAACCGTTTAAAACAACTAAATTTGTTAAGTCTTGCAAACCGCAGGATGCTAATATAGCTTCAACCGCTTTATGTTCTAAAATTTGTTTACAAAATTCTCGATGGTTTTTTTTGCGAATAACTTTTGCAATAATTTTTATTTTTTAATAAAGATTTCAAACTTTTTATCTACTTCGGTCACTCTATAGGTATAATAAGTCTTGAAAAAATATATCGATCAGTTCTATCTATAAAAGCTAAAATATGCGAATCACTCTAAATGGGAAGGTGACTTTGGCCGGAAGTACGTTTTGGTCATTTTCATGTGAATTACAAGCAGCAAGTCATGTAGGTATTTGTTTTTATGAGTTAACTCTAAATTTTTGGTTTTTGACAATTTTTTTGATGTGTGGATTTTGAGGAGGATGTTGGGGGGTGGGTGAGACAAAATTTACAAACATGATGGGTAGATGGCGTTTGGGGTTGAAGGTTGGTAGGGGGGAAATATTGACAAAAATGGTAGGTGGTTGGTTGTAGGTGGGGTGGGTGGTTGCTTGCTTGGGGGGATTTGGTGTGGGGGGTAAGGACAAAATTGTTAAAAATGGCGGATGCTTGGTTGGTGGTTGTAAATGGGCTGGGTAAATGGTGGCGGTAGGGGGGACTTACTCTGGGGAAAGAATCGACAAAAATGGAAGGTGGTGGGTTGGTGGTTGCAGGTGGATTGGATGGTTACTGGTGGTAGGTATTCGGTGATGAAAAACTTATAAAAAATGGTGGATGGTTGGTTGCTAAGTGTAAAAGGGCTGGGAGTATGGCGGTGGTGGCGGTATCTGATGGGTGGGTTGTGGAAAATTTTGCTCCTATGTGTTATAATTGATATTATAATAAAATGATAAGACAAATATATTGACTTAATTAACGAAACACTAAATTATTAAAAATTATTTCACTCCATATTTGTTTGATGGTTTTTAAAAATTATGAATTTTAATGTAAACTTGAATGTTTCACATCTGCCGGGCGTGCCGTGACGGCTAATTTTTACTTGCGATTATAGGTACTATAAACAAGTTATGGATTCGTGCAGAAAAAAAAATTGAAGTAACAAGCACACATGACATTACGATGATGGAGAAGTCGAAAAAAGTGGGTCTGGAAATTCCGTCCGTCTGTCTGTCTGTCTGCTCGCGCCTCTGGAGGCTGAACGGTTGGGCCGATTTGCTTGAAATTTGGTATTTAGGATTTATTTGGCCGTCCCTCGAAACAAATTTTTTGTTTTGCTCTAGGTCCAAAAATAACGGCACCTGCCATACAATTTTGAAGACAAAAATTGATTTTCTCAAAAACGGCTCCAACGATTTTGATAAAACTTTCAGAATGCTATTTTTGCAAGAAAATCTATCTTTCGGTTAGAAATTTTTTTTCAAAATTTGTCTAATAACGGTACCTCTCATAGAACCAGTATTTTCAAATCAAATTTTCTCGTAAACTATACATTCGATTTCAATAAAATTTGGCCACAGGAAGTCATTCATAATTTTATTAATATGGCATTTCAAAATTTTCAAAAACTTTTTTTTTTGATTTTTTATAATTTTTTCAAAAAAATTTTTGGTTTTCGAAATATGTTGGAAACGGGTATATTGATTTTTTTTAAATTATTTTTCAAATGTAAACTATAGATTGCTATATATTTGCATACTCAAATAAATTTCAAACTATTTTTTGAAAAAGTTTTTTAAAAATAACCTTTTAAAAAATTTTTTTAAATTATTTTTAAAAAAATGCTTTTAAAAATACAATTTTTTTTTTAAATATTGGCAGTATAAATTAAGGTACCTACAGTATATATATGCATTTGTGAAATTTCGAAAGTATTGGTTGAGCCGTTTTCGAGATAGTCCAAAGCAAAAAAAAACGGTCCTTTGAAAAGTACCGTTTTCAGACATTTTTTAAAACTTCTTTTTCAGACATTATGACTGGTCGTACCTAAAAAGCTACACTGATTTTCTCAAATCAAAATTGTTAGAGCCGTTTTCGAGAAAAATAAGCTTTAACGTAACGGTTATATGGCAGGTACCGTATTTTTTTGAGCTAAAAAATCTTTATGCGTCGTCGCTATCATCTTAATATCATGGTTGATTGTTACCTAAAAACTTTTTTATCGACGAATGCATAACTTGCCTTAACCTATAATCGCAAGTAAAAATGTTTTACTTGTCTTATATGTAGTATTATAATCGTAAAAAAAAGATCTTGTAGGTCACGGCCGAGATTGTACCCAAAACCCTCTGCTTAAGAGTCGTCCAGTCTTCACTAGGGCTGAATCGCCACTTAAAAATTGTTTTTTAACTTTGAACGCAATCAGTCACGAAATTACTTATAATTTTAATCAGTGGTCCAATCACCGTTCATGTTTAAAAAAAAGTCCGTTTTGTCAAATAAGTAGATACATTATGTACTTATGTAATTAACAATAATATTTGACTTATGTAGTTAAACAAAAATTTAACGAAAAATTTAAATTAAGTCGTGCATTTCATTTTTATCCAGTTCCATTGTTTAATGTTTTATGTCGTTATATCTATTCTAGGAGTACTTAAGATTGATGAACGAGCGTGGACAATTTCTAAGGTCGCGGCACTTACAATACTTGTTGGCGTTCAGCTACTGGCCACAAATAATGGACCGCACAGGAAAGAATATTTACGAAATGCGGTTTGTAAAAAGCAATAAAAAGAGAATCAAGTAATGGATTGTTGTCTTACAATTCATTTTTAGGTCCTACCGTCTAAAACCAGGTACAATGATTGAGTGGGGTAACAACTGGGCACGTGCAATCAACTACCGGCAAAACAATAATGAAGCATTTGCTGGATTTTTTTCCCAAATCGGCCGACTTTATAATGTTCATCATATTTGGTGTAAGAGTTAACAAAAATAAAATTTCATTTTGTCATGATTTTCTTGTATTAAGGTTATAAAAATCTCCAAGAACGCAAGGAAACGCGTGAGTCTGCATGGCGTTCACCCGGATGGGATGAGTGCGTTGCCTATACAGTACCATTAATTAGAGAGAGCCACTGTCGTGTATTGACTCCAACCGAATTTTCTCCAACACAATAAAAAAATCAATTTTCTATGCCGTGTGCATTTATATATAAGTTTTGTTTGAACATTTATATTAAACCCAGGATCAATTTACAATAAGAAATGATTTTTGTAGTCATTTTTATCCTTTCCACGAATGTTTTGTTACTTATGTATAATTTTTCACAAAATTTTTGTTCTTCCAAAGACAGTTTTCTTAGAATATTTCGTTGTATACAACATACATAGATTTAAGTTTGTTAAATTTTTCGATCTTTGAAAAATTCTATGAAGCATTTAAAAAAATAAAAATATACATCTGAAATGATATAAAAGCTTGGAATGGTGTTTGAACTACTTCCACACAACAATAAGAACTATAAATACAGTGAACTCTCCTTTGGGGGTGTTTGGTACTAAGCTCAAGCCCGATAATAAGAAATCCTGGAGGTAATTCGCAAAGCGCTACGGATCAGAAACACAGACCAATCACAGAATTCTAAAGACTTCCTCAATGAATTCTCTATCTGAGCAAGCCCCACGTTGGGCGCCAATTGCTAGGAATATTTTTTAACTAAAACCGAAACCAAACAACCGATCGCGAATTGATTTAAACTATTATTTAAACTAATTAAAACTACTTGGATTATTCGAATCCAATAACCAAAACCGAATACCGATTTAATTATTTAGCAAAACAAAAATAATGCACAGAAGCGATGTGCAACACGACTTGAGAATTTTGAATGAAAACGCGAAACGTCAAACGCCGCCGGCCGGTGCGTGTGTTTGATACACAAAAAAAAAATAATCCCTAGCCAGACAGCAAATGCAGTGCTGTCTCCCGTTAGCTCAGCTGGGAGTGGGTTCGATAAGAACAATTATGTTTATTAATCGCGCTCGATTAATAAAAAGAAACGATGAATTAAAATTATGTGTATATAGAGTACAGGGTGTACTCGATTTAAGTGGGCGCCAGGAAACTTTTATGGTAGTTTGCCTTACCAAATGGAAGCTGAAAAGTGTCTTCAATTTTTACAGAAATAAACAAGTGAATTATTATTCCCAAAGGGGAATTTGAATCTTTTATTGAGTGTGAAGGGAATGGTCTGGGAAACCTTGGCAGAAGGCCTGGACGAAAACCCAGAGTCTTTTCAACAAAAAGAAAAATGGAACAAATGTATTTCGAGGTTAGCAGAAGGCTAATTCTCGAAATTAGGAATAGGTTTAAGCAAATAAAGAAAAGCAAACACTGTTTTGTGTCACGGTGACACCAAGGAAAATCACAATGGTAATGGAATGTACAAAAGAAAAAGGTCACGAGTCCCACAATCTTGGGAGGAAAACGAAAATTCAGCGAAGGCCTACACAACTAAATTTGTTTGCCCCACATAGGGTCACAAACAAAACGAGTTAAAAACAAATTAAACAAACAATAGACAAGCTAAAATTTCTGGTCTCAACCAGACACAAAAATACTTAGCTTCGTAAAATCCCGCCAACAAGAAAATCCTTCTCAAAAACGTCTTCAAAATTTACTTCTCGATTTCCTCAATCGTTTACTCCTTAACTCCAAGTTATCTTCTCGATTTCGATAAGTTTTTCATTCTCTTTTTCAAAAAAAATTCTTTCTTCCAAATTAAAATTATCTTTTCTCCTCAAAATCCAAAATTGAATTCCCATTCAAAATGGAGGCTTGGCTAGTCCACTTCACCCCGACCATATAGCCATCCTCTTCGGATCTTTTGCGTGGTGGTGTTCTTGTCTCAGTCATGCAGCAGCATCTCGCCCATCTATGCAGAGACGTGCGACTGAGAGCGGTGATACCACCATTGCACGCGATCCTATGCGTTGAGGATGCGATCCTCGTAGGCTCAGTGGACGTGTTCAGCCGTATAATGTCAATTATATTTTATTTTAAAAAGGCAAGTGAAAAAATACGACAAAACGCGCAAAGTCCCCAGCCCAAACCGGCCCAAATTAATTATTTTAAGAAGAATATTCTTGTTGGAAAGAAACTTAACCATTTTCCAACTAAAATGGTGGAATTTATAAACAAGACAAATCTTTATTTTGTAGACCTTCGCGCAGAAAATATTAGAAAGGGAAAAACACATCATTGTGATTTTTCTTTGATGTCCGACACTTTATGGTGGGCACTCGGCCATACTACATTTATGTTGGTGTGATTATAGTTCACACATCGTTGGACATGAGTCATCTTCATGCCTTTCTGCTCTTTCGACCTTCTGTCGACAAACCGAAGATTTAGTGGCTCTTCCGCCTTTCGTGAAAATAAGGTGGACCTCCTGTCCAACACCTCTGATGGAACCTAGATTGATTACTTTTCCAAAATACTTAAAGAGCAGTCCTCTGGCTGATGGACCAGGTTTCTACTGCACTCTTTAGAGTATTTTGGAGCCGCAACAGGAAGGGAATGTGGGACAAAAAGTTATTAAAGGGGAAATGGGTTGGCAAAACTTGTTGTGGTAAAATTTACCGCAACAGTTTTGAAACCGTAATGAAAATCTGGCATTTGAATTTATATATATTTTGGAATTTTTATGAACGTCCTACTAGTTTTCCAGGATGTTTGAGTAAGTCATTCGTAGGGTGGGTGGTAACCCTCACACTTCCTTCAGTCGGAACAAGGCAATGTACCCAAGATGGTATACTCATAAGGAGTATTGATAGTGCAACAGTGGAGTTAAAGGGTTTAGTTTCATGGTTAGATACTAGGTTTCGGATAGGGTGAAGACGTAAGCAAGCAATTTTTTTGTTGCTTGCTTGTTATTTCTTTTGAGTCGTGGGGACTCAGGTCCGAGGACAGCCAAGGTCGCTAACAGGAGAGTTGATTTCTGTATGCGAATTGGGTGGGTTGAGAGACCAGGGGGATCGTATAACACTTTGATCCTCCCTCCCCTCCAGGTTAGACACCTCTTCTTCCACATTCTGCATTACATCGTGGCAGCAGAATGAAAGGGAGTTAATGAATTGGCCATGCATCCACGACCATCTATGGTTTGCTTTCGTTTATATACTTTGCGTTGCGTTCTGCGGGTTGATATAATAATTCAATCTTGATTCTTCTCTTCTGATCTATGATTACTCTCATGGAATAGTAAGGGGTGCGACCATGAATCATCTTTTCTCTTCACTCAATTCTTGTCAGTCTTTTCGTCGTTGGCTATGAGGGCCCTTAAGCATTCGAACATTTCTTATTCGAACTCGCACATCTTGAGTTCAACGGTCGGCAGAAAAAAAAGAGGTAACACCGGTTAAGTAGATCCCGGAGCAAGTACCCATGGCCTGGCTGAGCTAGTCATGGCTAAGGTACTGCCGGCCACCGAAACGGTCGATCTCAATCACGGTTCTACGTTGTCGCATGCCATTCGTATCGGCTGCTCTCAACAAGCAGTTGGCGCGAAGGGGTGTTGCCGGCATAGGATCGCTTCCGTCCCGTAAAGCAGGAGTAGGTAGCTATAGCTAGAGTAATGGATGCAATCTGGAGTGGAGCCTCCGGAGATGAGTGTATCGAATTTAAGTATGGCATTTCAGTTCTAGTTATGATTGTGGCATTTAAGTAGGGTCCATGATTTTAGTTGTAGGCTACGTGATATCAGGGCTACAAGGAGAACATCGATTACTTGTAGTGGATAGGCGCGAGCATGTCAGCAGGTACCCTCTAGGCTGTTCTACGGTGGTTTGTAGTCAGTACCTATGGTAGGCTGTTGGATGGCTAGTGCTTCTGTGATGGGGATGGATAGGGAAGATGGAAGAGGGGTAAGAAGAGCAGGAAGCCGTGTTTGCTAAGTGTAAGTATGTCTTACAGGGGTACGGGAAACACAGATACGCGGTTGGTTGACGATGGAGATGCTGTGCTTTGGTATGGGTATCGAGCATGTTTGGGTGCTTGTCTCTTCTTGCTTCCTCTTCGTTTTGTTGATATGTGTTTGATTTTGATATTCATTCATTCTTCATTGATATTAAAAAATTTTAGAAATTCTCATCAACATTATTCTTATTTCCAAATCTCCTTTATTTACGTTACACATATTTTCAAAAATCACCACCTCTGGTTCGTTTTCTATAATTAAGAGCACTTGTAGAGTATTTATAAAGACTAATCCAGCCACAGTCAATATTCAAAACATCCATGAGGTCCTCTTTTTGTAGTGTTCTCACTCCAAAATACATCATTCGAAATTCATTCAAAATTGGACAAATGAGACATTCTCCCTTTCTTGACGGTTGTAGAGATCACATAGTATTGGGAGGTCCGGCCGATGTGGCACGTAGTTCAAGTTAACTAATTCCCCTCTTAACATAAAAATAGTTTTAATCATCTCCGCTTTATTCCTATCCAGAAAGTAACTGTTACCATTAAGATTATAGTTGACTTTACTATATTGCATTCTGTGTAGTGACGAATTAGCTTCATTCACATATTTGTTGTATAGAAACGGTCCTGATTTTTCTAATATGTTATAGAATTTACTTCTTAGAGTAGTAGCTCCGTCACAAGGATAGAAACTTAGGACTCATCGGCAGCAACTCGCCAGTCCTTGCCATTCCTTGACGCAATGCGCGTTTTTTTCTAGCATATGCTTCAAGACGAATCTCGGCAGGCGTTCCTCTCCCATTTGCATGACTTTAACTACATAACCAAAGTGTATCTTTAATGTTTCCAATCGGCCCTATCGAGGTAACCGTCGGAACGAAAAATGCTAACATTTTGTACGATTCCGAAAGTTTTTGCTTCGAGGTATTCTTCCGACCGAATGTTTCTACGCACTTTTTTAACGCACACCGGTGAATTGCGTTGCAGTGCGATCAAGTGCATTTTTTAGTTTGGTTTTTGACAGGTTAGCATAGTTTTGTTTTCGTTTTGCTCCGACAGAAATTCTTGGAAAATGTAAGAAATAAATAAAAATATGCTTATAAATAGCTTCGTGTACTCATTTCTCTAATGTTGTGTTTCCAGGTCAAATCTAAAAGAAAAAGGGACCAACTTAACCAAGTTGGATCAGGAGGAGAGATGCTAGTGGTTGGAAAAAGGTATGAATTCCAACAGAACAAGTTCATTCGCAAGAACTTTTGACAAAAGTGCATGGAACTGCTTGAAGACCAGTGCAAAGACAAAGAGAACTACAAGCAGATTATGTCAGTTGAGCAGGAACCTTAAATTGGGTGCCCATGAAGATTCATTTCATTCATTCGATTTCATATTCACATCTGCATATGGCTAAGAGTATTACTAATTAACAGCTTATGTTAACCGCACTAATAAGCCGCGCCTAGCACCTCAAGGAATATAAAGGCTGGTATATGTCTGACCAAAGAAGGATTAAAATCGCCTGAGGACGAGGGAGAGAAAAAGAAGCGCGAAGAATACAATTCAAAGTTTTAAAATCATTTTATATCAAGAAATAAATAAATATAACTTTATTTTCACAATCTTTTTCTTATCAGCTTCCTTTTTTTCATCCTCGTCAACATTCGGCTGTCGGTCCCCGTTTCTTTCTTCGTCACTTGACTAGGTACCTACTCATAGTCGGGCTTTTCTCGACGAGCAACTTTGACGAATTTTTAACGAACAGAGAGTGCTTCTTAAGCATTTCGTTGTTCTTGCTCTCCTTGAAATATTAGTCCTGGTCCTCCTTCATACAAAACTATCTTTGTAGGCTAAGAACTGTCCTGGTGAAGGTTACCACACGTATTGCTCATCATCCTTAGGCGGCGGAGTAGATAAAATAGAAACCCACACCAAACTGTCCGATCATAAACTTCTTCCATTTCATGCTATTTACTAATAGCGAGTTTCATTCATGAAAAGAATTGCACTTTCTGTCAAAAGAATTGACCTTTTTCACTTTTGAGAGTTTCATTCATTCAAAAAGTGCAATTCTAGATCGATTCTCAACACGAAAGAATGCATCTCTCATGGGTTGGGAGAATCGTTCTGAATAGTTTTCTGTCAAACGTCAGATCAGAAATAATTTGTTATTTTTTGTTGTTTGTTGTGAATTTATGCCAGTATGTAATAAATATAACAAAAATAAACAAATAATGAACGAAGAACTTAATATGTACTTTAATTATCCAATTAATTATCAATTATCTAATGATTACTTTTTCCAATGACAAAAGACAAAAATAAAATGACAAAAAGTCAAATTCAAATTGACATGGATACCCAAAACAAGTTTCATTCAAAAGGGCAATTCTCGATTTTGAGAACAGTTCTTCCAAATTTGAATGAAACTCGCTATAAGGTTTTTAGTTGAACAATTTAGGAAAAGTAAAACTTGAGTATTATTTTTATCTGACTTGTAATTTTTTTCCAACCTTTGACAAATCGGTAAAACAGCTGTTTGAATTTAGAGATGGCTTTCTAGAAAATATATCGATATTCACCAATTCGATACATATCGAATGGAAAGAAATATGTTTAAATAATTGTTCTATTTTACGCCAGCGTATAAAACTATTCAAATCTTATCATTCTTACTAGTTATTAACAATTATTTTCAACTTTTTTGATATAACATAATTTTAATCTGGTTTGGTATATATATTTATACAAATATCGAAAGATGTATCGGATTATCGATATATAAATATATTTTGCGCATCTCTCTTTGATTTAAAAATCTGTCGCATGTCAAATCAATGCGTCGACACATTTGTGATATTTCTGTTCCGATAAGAGATATATTGAACGCAATTTGAGCCTCCGCAAACGTATGCGTTGCAGACAACTGTTCGCTCCGACGGTTACCTCGATAGGGCTGAATATAAGAGGTGGACACCCTGTCTTCAGATGGATCATGTAGTTAGGGGTGTTATTAGATAGTCTGAAGATGCGTTTTATGCAGTAACGTTGGAACTTTTCCACAGATTCAAAGTAACCATACCCCCATACTTGAGCCGCACAAAGAAGAATAGTCTGGGCAGTCGCTCGAGCTATGCGTTAAAAATTTACTTTGGATGCAAGTACTATAGACTAAATTTATGGCTCGTTTTGCTTCTGCTAATTAAATCAGGTTTTTATATGTATTTAGATTACACGTTATCAAGGTACTTGTACTCTAACAACTTCAATGGGGTCGGTTTGATAGATCCATATCTCGTTCCTCGAGAATCGTCCTCCTCCATTTCCAAAAACAAGAATTTTCGTCTTTTCTGTATATATTCACGGAAAGATTCCAAATTTTGCAGTACTTTTCGAGTCTGTTGATTTTAAGCTGCAAATTACTTACTGTATCGGAGAGAAAAACAATATCGTCAGCATACATAAGACCCGGTATTAATACCCCATTGATTTCCACACCACCTCCGATATCATCTGTTATGTCATTAATAAACAAGATAAATAACAACGTGCTCAAAATGCAGCCTTGTTTCACACCCATCGTCGTTGCAAATTCTCCAGACAAGAAAAGCCCATCCTAAACCGCCGCATTCGCATATAGAGCCCTTATGCCGTTTACTATTTTACTGCTTATACCGATCCTATATAGCTTGTAAAGGAGTGCTTCACGTGGGATTGAGTCAAACGCCGCTTTGAAATCTACAAATAGGGCGTACAGTTTCTTGTGTTTTCGCTGGTATATTTTTGTGCAATGTTTAACAAGGTGAAAATATGATCTACAGTGGAATAATTTTCTCTGAAGCCTGCCTGGAATTCATGCAGAATGTTTTTGTTTTTAACCCAGTCTGTAAGTCTCTTGAAAATTAGGGCTCCATTTGTCGGCTCCATTTAGTCTGTAAATTAGAATTACCATGGACTCATTTGTGAGAGAGCGAGCTCGTCCCGCTCAGCGAAATATGAACCCAAAACTGACTTGAAAACAAAAATGTAATAAAAGCAAACGAGTTGGAGTATCGGCAAAAATTTCTATCGTCCAAAACAAAATATAAATAAAGTTTGTTGACATAGCAATTGTGAATTGAAGCGAAATTCTACGAAAAACAAATTTTATCATTGTGGGTGCAATTGACCATAATGGGTTCATTAAATAGCGCGTAAATTCACATGTTTATGCAGCATGTGGGATAAAACTATTATGTTTTTATATTAGTTTTTATTTTTTATTGAGTCATTCTCAGTAAATTTTTTTTGGAACAGTGGGCACTCGTTTCATTTAAACTATTTGTATTGTAGTTCGTCATTTTCTTCAAAAACACTTTTTTCACTGAATTGTGTTAAAATTTCACTGCCCGAATTATTTTTTTTCATATTTTTCTTTGTACTGTCGTCTTTAATGCAAACCAAAAAGTAAACATATTATGCATAAATAAAAGGCTCCTGATCTCTCCCTCCCTCTATCTCTCAATCTATTAAAAAAGAAAAAAATAATACTCGATTCTCGAATCTCTTCCTTAATTTTGTATGCCATGCATGCAATTTTATGAGAGGACTCGTAAGACGCTGACTCAGGCGAGTCAGAAAATGAGCGGTAAATTCTGAAATCAGTGATTTTGCTTGAACCCTTCAAGCAAATGGATCCGAGTTGGATCGGCGCGCTGAGTCAAATTCACATACTTGACTCCACATACGGATCCCAATACGATGCCTTAAACGACGTTTGTAGCTCTATTTGGTATGTAAATTAGAATTCTCACGGACTCACTTGTGAGAGAGAGAGAGCGAGTGAGCGAGCTTGTCCCGATCAGCGAAATATGAACCCGAAACTGACTTGAAAACAAAAATGTAATAAAAGCATTTCTCTCGTCATTTTGTCTTGCGAGTTTGCAAATAAATGCAACATCGCGATTTGTTTTGTAATATTCACTTTTATTCATATTAATTTTTACCTTTTTTCTATCTTTGTTTTATATTTTTTCTTAACTTTTTATTGGAGCGAATTTTTCTTTGTGCTGTCTCTAATGCAAACCAAAAAGTAAACATATTATACATAAATAAAAGGCTCCTGTTCTCTCTCTCTCTCAATCTATTACAAAAGAAAAAAAAAATACTCGAATCTTAATTTCTTAATTTTGTTTTCCATTCATGCAATTATATGAGAGGAATCGTAAAACCACGGACCAAGAAGATACAGACCGCCAACTCACCATATGGTCTCTCTTTTTGCCATCAAGCTAAAAATCAGCTGATATGCCATTTATTTTGAGAGTGTGACGCTCTCCCTTGCTTTAAAACCCATTTAGCAAACACACCTAAAAAATAAATGGCATACGCAGGTATAGTTGCCATTACAAAACGCAGACTGGAAAAAATATTTCGAGGGTGTTTCAGGCAAGAGGAGTACGAGTTGGCGGTTTGTGTATGGTCTGTGCGTAAAACGCTGACACAGGCGAGTCAGAATATGAGCCGTAAATTCTGAAGTCAGTGATTTTGCTTGAAGGGAAGGGTGTATAGTATGTCAATGGCTTACTCATACTTCAAGATGTCTCCGTTTCCGTTTAATCGCACGACTTGTGATATCTACAACGTATATATGTATATAAAAAGAATTAGCAGAATTGTTATAAAATACTTCCTCAAATTATCATTCAGATCCCTATTTTTGTTTAAAACATTTATTAATTGATGACCAAACAACGGGTATGATAAATACAAGGCACACTTTTTTAACATAAATGACGGTAAACCATCAGGATCAGGACTAAGACTTTCATCAAGTTTTGAAATGTTTTCTTATGTTGAAGTTTCCGAAACTGAAAAATTTATCAAGCCTATGTGTGTGACTGAACAATAAGTCGCTAAAGTACTTCTCGTATAAGAATCTGATGAGAAAGCAGTGTCATTATAGGCATTTTTAAAATACTCTGCAAGCATATTGGATACTAGCTTTTACCCGCGGCTTCGCTCGCGTTTCAGCTGATCAAGAAGTAGACTGTATAGCTTGGGGAGTCGTCTATCGTAATCTAGCTTCTTCTTCTTTTATAGCTTTATAATTCCATACCTACTCGTACATTAAACCGTGATAAAAAGAAACCTATGTGCTATACCAGATTATAACCTAGCTCTGTGCCAAATTTCAGCCAGATCCATTCAGCCATTCTTTTTTTTTGTTATAATTTACGCGCACTCAAGGGGTTATTAATAATACCCTTAACATGAATTAACACAGTGCGAGCGGTTAGGAAAGTAGGATAGGAGATAAAAGGAGATATCGATGCACATTGGTTTTGAACGTCTGTATATCACAATGGGAGGAAAAAATCGAGCCGGGTAAAGCATTCCACATTCTTGTTGTGCGGTTAAAAAAAGAGTCTCTATACTTAACAGTACGTCCGAAGTTAGGCTCGAGGGTAAATTGATGGGCATTCCTAGCGATGCGAGTGTTACGGGGAAATTGTTTAAGGGGAGGAATGCATCTAGCTATTTCACTGGAGCACTGTTTGTGGAAGTAGCGATAAAACAAGGATAGACAAGAAACATTACGGCGATGTTCAAGTGAAACAAATGTTTCGGTAATGGTTCTTTCTCCTATCAGTTTTAAGGCCCTTTTTTGGATCCTATTCAGGAGACGCAAATGAGTGTCAGGAGCAACTGCCCAGATATGAGAATTATACTCAAGCTTCGGGCGAATGTATGCCTTGTAGATTGTAGCCAGATTAGAAGGGGAAAATATTTCTTACATCGATTTAGGAAACCTAAGCATTTTGCGGCATTTTTGGCGACGTCAAATATGTGATCGTTCCACAAGAGGTGGTTCGTTATACACATATGTACCTAGAACGCAAAGCTTTTCGGTTCCCTCAATGCAAGTGCCACTCATGGATAGTGGCATAGGGGGTAGGTTATGCTTTAACGACAGAAGACAGCATTGAGTTTTTGAAGCATCGGAAGCATCGTGTGGAATTACACGGTTGACGATTCCCCACTGGACAATGCTGTCCAGATCGGAATTCAATGAGCTTATCATACGCTGCCGTTACAGTTCCACATCCGAAGAACATGGACGTGAATCTGGAAACGAATATGAGAAGCTGAGAGTACTGTCGTCAGCAAAACAATTTAGTGGATTAGAATTATTAGAGAAGAGATCATTAATAAAAATAAGAAAGAGTGTCGGAGACAGAACAGAGCCTTGGGGCACACCAGCATTTATTTTGTGGGAAGCAGACTGAAAACCGTCCAAAACAACGCAAATTGAACGGTCCGAAAAGAAGGGTTTCATCGATGCCGAATGCACGCATTTTCGATAAGAGAGCCTGGTGCCAGACTCTATCAAATGCTTTTGAAATATCGAGCGCAATAATCTTACTTTCTCCAAAACGATGTAAAGATTGGTGTTGACGCCGGCAACTTCAACTGAACAAAACACTGTATAGTTTCTACTTTGTATTTTGTAGGGAAAACTTTCTCGCCAATCATTTATACTTAATAAAATAACCTTTGCCACTGGTGCCATCTAGGTGCGAAACCCTCACTTTACTCGCACATTGCTGAACGCATTCGATGGGTTCCACCAGAGAAGGATTCCACAAAGAGGAAGCCATTTTGGTAGATGGATTCCACTTCATATTATGATCCACATGATTTCCCCTACCTAAAATTACTTCCAGAATGATTTGGTTTCCGTGACGTCATCCGACATAAAATTGGATCCCAGAAAATAACTACTCGCTAGGTTGTACTGAGTAATGTTCACACCAAATGCACTGCGAAAGTGATCACACTAGGTAGTCTTGCGATAGTAGCGACAGTCATGTCGCCAAATACTTCAAGAAAAAACACCGAACTGACAGATAGCGGTCAGATGGCAACAGGAGGAAAAATAATCGATGCGGCCGATATATTTTTACTGCAATTGTCCATCTGAACCTTCACTAATCTGTCACTCAACTGTCCAATTATTGGTAGTGTCATTCCTGGTCTGTGTAGAAAGTGTTCATTAAAGGCATATCAGCACATGGAGCAAAATTGCGTTTGCAGAATAGCAAAACTATCGAACACTGTTTCCATGCTGCTACACATTATAGAAACGCAAAACCCTGTACTTACCAGTATCTGCAGAACTGTCACACGCGAAAGTCAAGAAACGAAGCTATGACAGATACATACCGATTGTTACCAAATAAACATCTTGACATCCAGAATACCTGAAAAACACCCTTTAGTATTTAGTGCAGTATGACTAGAACTGTCAAAGTCATAGTTTCTCCGAAATTGACAAATTACCAAGTGATTTTCCATTCCCGAAATGTATTTGAGAACTCAGAAACTCGTATCCAATACTTTGTTTTCATGCCGAATCCCAGTCAACTAGTGTAACTGGAGCATCAAGTTATGTCAAGACGTTCATAAATGTCGATCATGACATGTAACTTTACGTGTGAATCCACATCAGAACATAAGCAGTACAGTGTGAACTAAACATTCACATTCGTTACTTTGACCCATCTAACTCGCTAGTATGTCTGGAACGGCATTCTGGAAAGCAAAATGTGATTGGAAGTAAAACGATTTCTGATTGGTGCCGGCTATTGTGGAACTCATATCCGTCTGCTAACTTCATTTTGAAGATAGACAGCGAAGAGACAACAACCCCAGCGCAGAACCAGATAGTTTTTAACATTAATTTTAAAAGAAAAAGCAGCAAGCTGTGCTCACCCCATATAAATTGAAAGGAGGATCATCAGTTTGCCAATTGCTTAAGCAATTGAGCATTTCACCCTCAACTTAATTTCAATTCCCATTAAGGTAAGTGCGAGAGAATAGTTTTTTTTGTGATCGCCAAAGTAAATTTTTTCTTTGACGAAGCACACCAAAAACGACGCCACATGGCTAACGCGTGTCTCTCCTTTTTTTTTAGGATCTTATGGAGTAATCCAGTAGGAGCGCCACTACCCACCACTATCCGAACAGGGTGAGGCAGACGAGGCTGCAAGTTCTTTTTTTTTGAACGAGATTTCCATCCGAGGGAGCAAGGATTAACTTTTTTTTTATGAATTCCTCCTTATGGAGGTATAGAACAGATAATTACTTGTGATTATGGAAATTGTGTGCGTTTACCTGGCCAATAAATATAGAGAAGTTCCCTCAGATCCATTTGTGTTGTGATTCGGGAAGGCTAATTTCAATTATCTTCACTGCCACTCCTTTCGGCCACATCCAAACAATTTTCCCTGCGACACGTGCGTCGGCACGACACTAGGCGCATCATCCTGCACCTTATTGGTGTTAGAAAAGCATCCTTAGCGGGTCGGATCGGCGTTGATCCGAATGCTGGCTCGTCGACCACCCCAAAAGCGTCAGGAGCCCCAATTAATTAGGCTTTCTCCTGTCACATGTCCTTGATACGTGCATAAATTTTAGCACGTGGACAACGAATATACTCACCAATGGCTTCCATGCCCAACGAATGTTAATATCAAGGCTTCCATGCCCAACGAATGTTAATTTCAAGGCTCCTATGCCCAACAGTATATCATCTATGGCTTCTATGCCCAACGCTATCTTCCTAAGGCTTCTATGCCCAACAGTAAATCATCTATGGCTTCTATGCCCAACGTTACTTCAAACATCCTGTGGATACTGAAAGCCACATCTCACTATCGAAGGAGCGGTTATTCTCCATCGAGACTGTCGTGCGGAGGCAGATAGTTCCTGAGTTTGCATCATTTATCTACGGTTACCAACTTTATACAAGTTTAATATAATAACCAGGTAACAGAGAATTTTTGTTTATTAGTGTTTTTGTGTTATCTTTACCTACGTGCTGAGTGGGAGCCCTATGCTCATACCACTCTATCAAAGAAGAATCCTTTTTCATAAGATCAAATTTGATCCACGTCACGCTCAACGCAGCGGTTGACGCTGTCATACAGAACCAGACAACCACGGACGGTGGTTGATGAATATTTTTGCACTTCCTTTGAGAAATCGAGTGCGAGGACCTAACGCCTCCTCCACTCCAGTTTATCCGGTACACTTTAGGTGTTCCTATATATATTTTATAATAAAGTTAACATCTTAGGAAAATATTCTGATTTAACGTTCTATAATTTTTGTGCATGAAAAGTGAAATATTCTTCCTATTTATATTGTCTTCGGTTTATTCGTTATTTTTTTTTTTTTTGTATATTGAATTTACTTTTCATTGAGTGAAGTGAGAACGGTTTATAATTCCTTTTGCGTCTCGGTCAATGCAGTTTTTTTTTTGCTACGACATAAGCTCAGTTCTTTACTGGTTGCTTTAGCGCAACAACAGAATCCGTGTCTGTGACCAAGGGACAGTGTCGGACGTCCGTACCAGGCTCCCATTGCCTACGCTCGCGTTTTAATCAGCCGTATCAATCCGTCTTTCTAAGCAGTTGTTCAGATTACAACTTTAACTCGATTTGATAACTTTTTGTTTAACATTTAGTGTCGGTAGCGACCATCCGTTCGCGTTTCAACGCCGCGTTGAAACATTTTGATTCCAATTAGAATCACTTTCAGAGCATATCGCTCATTTTAAATATTCACTCACTTTAATTCACTCACTTTAAATCATCTCTTTATTTTGTCAATTGTTTTAAGTCCAATCTCGTCCATTGTTAGTTTCGATCGGTTTACTCGCGCCAATCACGTTCATTTGGTACACCGGTTTCCGGATCCGATTTAATTTCCAAGACACCTGAGCAATCAAAAGATACAAGATAAAATTAATCAATATTCGCTCTATAGCCCAAGAAGCTAATAGTAAAAGAGCGTCAGTAAGAAAATATAGTGCTAATGATACGTAGAGAACAACATATATATAACATTAACAGCTTTTACAGGTACATTTCTGGAGTGCACTTCCGAAACGTCGTAAAGTGGATCTTTGAGACTTATTCTACCCCATTGGTAGAGGTCTCAATTACCCTCATATAATATATTTAAATTTATAGTTTAACATTTTATTACTCACTATATTTACTTAAACATTTACGATCGATTATACGCATGAAGCCGAACTGGATTCATACGTATATGGTACATTTTATATCTTGATTACATTGATTCATATTTTGTTTCGGGTGGGAATTCTGATATTTCAGTCTGTCGTTTGTCGTGCTTTTGTCCTCGTTTTATTGTTATCCTGTCCGTATACAGGTCCTTTTCGAATGTTTGCCGCGGTTTAAGAAAATGAACATTATCCAATTGTAGCAACGAATAACGAATATTTTGACGCCGCGTTAAGAGAGTTTAAGCTACGAAAATTTTTAGCTACCAATATTTAGCTTATTTACTTGAAAAGACAACGATCCGCGTATCGTTTTGGAGAACGACTCCACAAATTACTTTTGATTTTACTTGAGATTGTTAGGAATATTTCACAGTTTCATTATTCCTTAACTATTCCGATTAGCTTGTAAGTAAATGCTAACTAAATATAGATTAAAATTCAGTAGCGCATATAAGAGAGCGCAAGTACTAAATTTTGTTAGATTTCATTAAGATAAAGAAATAATTATTATGAAATAACTTCATTTGCGTGTAGATAAGTTATTTTCTTATGATCGCAATTAGAGTTTTAGACCTTTTGGAATTCTAGTAATAAAGTTGTTAGATTCGTTTGAGATAAATATATAAGTTAGTAGATATAAGGATTATTTGATATTTTAATAAATAAGATACCGTTTTATAACGTTTTTCTGAAACTTTTGGTGATTAATTCATTTTGTTGAAATTTTATTTGAAGACTTACAGAATTTTCAGGATGACGGATTAAGTTAGTTATAGGGAGGGTGGTATCCCTCACAAAACCTTCGGATGGAGAAAGTGGGTGTGTGTTCGATTTCTTTTGGAGGCTGTAATGTAGTGCAGCTTTGAGTTTTAGAGTTTTAGATGTTGATTTTTCTTTGGGTACATATAGTTTAGAGTTTTAGACAAGCAGTTTTCAATCTGTTTGTTTATTATGTTAAGGGGCTACCCACAAATATTATAGAGTCATGGGGACTCGATAGGTCCAGGGTCAGCCAACGGATGAGTATACGGGAGAGATGATTCCTGTGCTCATATTGGATGGGTTGCGAGACTAGGAGGGTCTACTTTACATCTTAGATCCTCCCTCTCCATATAGTTAGACACCTCTTCTGCCACCTTTTGCGATTCATCGTGGCAGCAAAAGGGGCGGAAGTTAATTAAATGCCACAGCAGTCACGAACTCCTATGACTTGCTTGCATTAGGGATCTTACGTGTCACGTTCACTGGGTCAGTGTGATAAAGATAATCACGAAATCTTTGCTTTCGATTTACGATTTCACTCTTTTTGATGAAGAGGTGCAATTGAGTCAACTTTTCTTTCAATTCAATTCGGGAATATCTTTACTTTGATGGTTATGAGGGCCAATAAGCGTATTAACATTGAATATTCGAACATGCACATCTTATGTTCAACGGTCGGCAGTGAAAAATAAGAGGTAACACCGGTCACATAGATCCCGGAGCAAGTGCCTACGGCCTGGCTGAGCTAGCTATGGCTATGGTACTGCCGGCCACCGCGACGGTTGATCTAGGCCACGGCCTTACGTTGTCGCATGCCGTTCCCATCGTCTGCTCTTCACGGGTAGCCGATGAGAAAGGGGGCGTTGCCGGCGAAAGGTTGCTACCATCCCATTCACGCAAACACGGTTGACGTTTCTCGAAACTCAAGCATGCGGACTGGAGCAGAACCTCCGGTAGAGATAAAGCATTGGTTAATAAGGTCGCATAGCGTGTTTAGAAATGTCAGCAGGGATAATAGTAGGGTCCTTGGTTTATAGGTGTAGGCTACTAAGTGAACCAGCTGCGAGCAGAACACCTAGCGCTCGTAGTGGATAGGCGGGAACATGCCGTCAGGTACCCTCTAGGCTGTTCTACGGGGTTTTGTAGTCAGTACCTATGGTAGGCTGGTGGATGGTTCTCGCTTCTGTGATGAGGATGGAAATAAAGTTGAAGAAGATGAAATTAAAAAGAAATGGGAAGAGGAGTAGGAAGATGCAAGGTGCCGTGTTAGTGAAGAGTAAGTATGTCTGTTGCAGGGATGCTGAATACTCCGGTTCACGAGTGAATACAGGTGGAGATATCTTTCATTGATATAAGAGTCAAGGATGGATATGGGTGCTTGCTTCTTCCGGCTTCCTCTTTGGCTTGTACTGTTGGTGGGCAGAGGGTTCGGATCTTAGATATCCATAGGGTGTTTAGGTGAAGAGTTTAACGTCTGCTGACGGGCGTTTAATTATTTTTCCCCTCTTATAACTTCATATAACTTCTGATAACTTATTTATATATTTTTACGTTACAGATGGCGCCCAACGTGGGGCCCGAATTAGCCAGAGAAGTTTAGTCCAGAATTGATTGAGTTAGGTCGATTCAGAGTGACGTAGAAAGAAGTTAAGATTTTTCAGAATTTTTCGAAATTTTTCAGATTTTTGAGTTAAAGTTTTTTTTTGTTGTTCAGGATTCTTAGATGGAGGAATTCCATCGGGGTTAGCAGTATAGGCACTATTTTGTCCAGTGGTTTGGTGACTTTATCCTGAACCAGCTGTTGCATTAGGTCTATCTACTTTCCTTCTGCCTTTAGTCACTTAGGAATGTCTTCGAACTCTGTCCGGATTGAGTTATGATTTTTTTCGCTTGATCGTCAGTTGCTGAGGTGTAGATAATATCCTGGAAGTGATGTCTAAGAACCCGGTCGAACGAGAGTAGGATGAGCAGGTCTTCTGACCGGTGGTTGGTGCTTATTGCCCGACGCACGTCAGCTGCAGAAGCTGGTCACTCGCTCAAGGACGACCCAATTTGTTTCAACTTAAAACGAACTTGTTTCTTTTCTTTTATTATTGCTACCCAGATTGTTGTTCTAGAAGTTTACAGTCATTGTTGATAGATGTTAGGAAGTGACGGTATGCGAAGAGACATGAAGCGCTAACCGGTAATTGGTGTTTTATACCCGATGTACGTCAGCAGTAGCGTAATGTTATCCTCACATACCTGATCAACTGATCGTTTAGAAAGAATTGTCTTTTCTATTACAGTAGAACGCCGTAAGAAATTTTTACCTTGTCTAAACACACTAATAATTTTTTTTTGAGTCGGTTTGAAGGAATGAACCGAAACGAACACACACACTTTATCCTGATGAAGGGAGGGCTACCCTCTCCCGAATCTTTTTATGAAATACAGATTTATATAGACATTTAGTTCTTTTTGAAATATTCTTACAATTAAGTATTGATTATTTTTTTTTTTTTTTGAGTCCCGTCAATTGAGTTGAGACGAAACTTCTCAATTGATGTGTAAGTTTGGGATAGTGCCCGCAATTTAGTCTTTTGGGATAGAGCCCACCATTTAGTATTTTTTTTTAGCTTTTTTGAGTTTCCGTCAATCAAGTTGGGACGTAACTTCTTGATTGGACGTGTAGTTTGGGATAGTGCCCGCCATATAGTTTATAGCATTTAGTTTGGGATAGTGCCCGCCATATAGAATATAGTTTATACAATATATAGATAGTTTTGATTATAATATAAGTATTGATTTCTGAAGTTACATTTAACCAATACGGTTAAGCATATATTAAATTTTCCTTTTAGTAAGACTACATTTAAGTATTCAGTTGCGTTTATAAGATTTCTGAAAACATTTTTGAAGTATTGTTTTTGGTAAACGATTAAAACACCCATATACTTACCTTTAGAATTAAGCACTTTTATATCGTTAATATTTTTTATTATTACTCACCTTTTTTTTGAATTATTTGTTTGCCAATTAACCGTTTGAGGTTTGCTCACGGTATATTTGAAAATTTTTTTTTACTTATACACCTGACTTACTTTATTTTTTTACCATTATATTCTTGAGTAGTTTCCGTTCGAGGATTTCTCACGGGCTACTAGAATTAGTAATCACCAGACTTACAATATATTTTGAGTTAGATTGATAATTGATCGGTTGAGGCAATTGCCCACGATAGTTTTGAATTTTCCTCTTTTTGATTTGACAAATTTTCGTTTTACCTTGTTATCACTTGAGTAGTATCCGTCCGAAAGTTTTTCGCGGGCTACAAATTAATTACTTTTTTTATTGGATCCTTGATTCTCACGTTTGACGTGGTTCATCCGATTTCCTTTCGGTTACAAGCGAATGAACAGTGCAAGACCGAGGCGCACAGTCAAAAGTACTTACCTAACGAAGTACCGAGATTTCGACGCAATGGCTCCTGGGGGATCGAAAACAAAGCCCGGCAACGTTCAGAACGATGTCGTGGAAGATCACTCCGACGATGAGAGCGCAGCCGAGAGCCTACCGAGAGATAACACAATCGATAGAAGTGTCGTGGTAGACGACGATGAGGTAGCACGAGCTGAAGAGCAGTTGCGTAGAGATGCTGCTGACCACTCGGCGTATATCCAAAAGGTAGTTTCCGCCACTATTGACCTACATCGGGTCGACGATAGAAAGTTTATGGCAGAAGCACTTGAGAAGAGTCACATGCGTTTGCTTGACCAAGTAGCTCAACTCTTACGAAAACGTACGGTCAAGGCAACTCAACCTGTCGCCCCTCCTCAACCAGTCGCCCCTCCAACGAGACCACTTATTCCACCTAACGCTTCTTCAACGCAGCAAGTACCAAGGCAAGTCAATTTAGCCAACACAGACACTACACGTGTTGTAAATTATAATGTTCCAAATGGAGCATCCACTTCTAAACATGTCCAGTCCGAGTATAGACCAGTCGATGAAATCGATTTGGCAGATAGATACACACCGCATTATGAGCCAGCTAGAGTGCCACCTATGTCGGATGTCAATCCAGCACAAATGCCTCTAGGCTCCAATTTAGACGAGTTTATGTCTCGTGTTAATGCGTTTAATTTCGACGACGAGTCACCTCTGTCGCCACCCAGGCCTCCACCCTCGAATGCCACATCATCGAACCGTATCCATCCATTCCACAAATGGGGATTGAAGTTCGATGGGAAAAATATGTCCGTGGATGATTTTTTGTTTCGCCTGGGGTGCATCCGTAATAGTTATGGTGTATCGTGGTACGAAATCACCGCGAACTTTTACCATTTTGTATCAGGTTCAGTAGAATCCTGGTACTGGGTATATTTGAAAAGTAACAAACATACGACCTGGGATGAATTGAAAACTGCTTTGGTAGAACAGTACCGCAGTTTGGAAAGCGATACCGAGCTATTCCGCAAGTTATCCGATCGTAAGATGATGAATGGCGAGTCTTTCAATGACTTTTACGATGCTATTCAGTATTTGAACTCCAGGATGAGAAGTCCAAGACCCGAGAAGGAGTTAATTGAAATTATAAAAACAAATGTCCGTAGGCGCATGGGTGAACTACTCATCACTTACAGTCCGTCCAGTTTAAGGCAGCTGGCCTACTACTGTCGAGCTATTGAAAAAGCTCAATCTCAATACGAGAATGTCCGTCCGAATTTTGTGCCAAATGCACAACGTCCACCTGCAAGGCGTTTTGTCAACGAGATCGTTGAAGAACCTTGTCAGGATTTAGTCGTGGCACTGCCCACTAATAGTCTTGAAGCGATCCAGAGGGACCGCAAATTACAAAAATGTTGGAATTGCCAAGTACTTGGCCACAGTTTTCGCGATTGTGCGAAACCTATCGATAAAGTTTTCTGTTTCCGATGTGGCTTACCAGATGAATACAGCCCATCATGTCCGAAATGTTTAACGGGAAACGAGAGGAGGAACAACCCATCAACCGGGGGGGTTCGCTCCGACTAGACATACCCGGAGTTCAAGCGCCTGAGCCGAAATCGCCTCTTGAAACTCCAAAGATTTCTATACTTAAACCAAATATTGATAAAAATGAATTACCAGTTAATAATAAGAATGATTGTAGAACAATCCCTATTGTAGAGATAGAACCCAATCCAGATTTAAAATTGAATTTTAAGAATCATGATACAGAACCATTATATCGTAAACCATTCCATGAAAGGTTGCGCAATTATAATGAGGTACGTAGGAAGATAGTCACTTTTCCTGAGTTATCCAAACGGATACGACGGACAAGGGAGCGTTTCCATCGGAAGCGGACTACTTATCGTAGCATAGCGTCTTCAACTATAGGCCGAGAATCTAACGACCCACGTCCTTACGTGACCGTTAGTTTGTTCGGTGATAACTTTTTAGGACTCCTTGATTCAGGGGCAAGTATTAGTTGCTTAGGCACCGACATACTTCCCTATTTAAGAGACAAAAACGCTACGGTAAGGAAGGTAGAGACTACCGTGTCCACGGCCGATGGACACAAGCAATCCATAGTGGGAGTAATTACTACCCCAATCCAATACAAAGGAGTGACTAAAGATATAGATCTTTACATTGTGCCAACGTTGAGCCAACGTCTGTATTTAGGCGTCGACTTTTGGCAGAAGTTCCAAATAGCACCTCAGGTAATTGCGGGTCTTTCTGGAATTACGACAGGTGGGCCAGACGAGAGACCCACCAACCAAATTAAGTTGAATGTTGAAGAGTCCAAACGACTAGAAGCAGTTGTTCGTGGATTTCCTTCTTTCGCAGTCAATGGACTCGGGAAGACAAATCTAGTGCAACATTATATAGATACGGGTGACGCTGTACCAATAAAGCAAAGGTACTATCCCGTATCTCCAGCGATACAAACCCTTATGTATGCGGAGTTGGACCGTATGCTTTCGTTGGGAGTCATCGAGGAAAGTTCCAGCGCATGGAGTTCCCCAGTAGTGCTTGTTCGCAAGCCTGGTAAGAACCGATTGTGCTTGGACTTTCGGAAGGTGAACTCCGTGACAAAGAAAGATGCTCGTCCTATTGCGCATATAGAGGGGCTGCTAGCACGTCTGACAGAGACACGTTATATTTCTAGCGTGGATCTGAAGGATGCGTTTTGGCAGATACCGCTGGAGCAAAGTTCGAGGGAGAAGACTGCTTTTACGGTACCTGGCAGACCACTGTACCAATTTAAGGTCATGCCATTCGGTCTATGTAATGCAGCACAAAGTTTGAGTTACCTGATGAGTCGCGTGATCCCCTCAGGATTACGAGATCAAGTATTCGTTTACTTGGATGATCTATTGGTTGTGTCGAGGGATTTCGACGAGCATCTGGAGACTCTGGAGATAGTCGGAAAGTGTTTGACGAAGGCAGGACTGACGATTAACGTCGAGAAGTCGAAGTTTTGTTTTGATGAGCTTCACTATCTCGGGTATAAGGTCGGTCAAGGTTGCTTGAAAGCAGATCCGGATAAGATCGCAGCTATTACTAGCTTTCCTTTACCAACTACAACCCGTCAAGTCCGCCGATTTCTCGGTATGGCAGGTTGGTATCGGCGATTTGTAAAGGATTTCAGCACCCTAGCCGCACCATTGACCGAGACGTTGAAAAAGGGAAAAGTCTTCAAGCTCAGTCCAGAAGCTATTGAAGCATTCCTGCTGATCAAACAAGCTTTAACTTCGGCGCCTGTTCTAGTCAATCCAGACTTCTCCAAAGAATTCATCATTCTCTGCGACGCATCCGCGACTGGCATCGGATGTGTACTCTGTCAGAGGGACGAATCCGGAGCGGAGCAGCCTATATACTACTTCTCCCGGAAACTGAACGCTGCACAGAGAAACTATTCGGTGACAGAGCGCGAATGCCTAGCAGCTTTTGAAGGTATCCAGAAGTTCAGGTCCTACGTTGAGGGATACCATTTTCGTGTTATTACAGACCATTCCAGCCTGAAATGGCTGATGACTATGAAGGATCCAACCGGAAGATTAGCGAGGTGGAGTATGCGTCTCCAAGGCTTCGATTTTGTGGTGGAGCACCGAAAGGGAACATTGAATGTCGTGCCAGATGCTCTGTCCAGAGCATATGAAGACGATGAGTTGACAGTGTCAGCTTTCCTTTCGTGTCTACCGCAGATCGGTACCTCGGAGATACTCTACATCGATCTTGAGGATCCGTCCTTTAAATCCGAAGGTTACCTTGATATCATCAGTCATATCAGGAAGGAACAGGAGAGGTTACCCGATCTCAAAGTGTCGGAAGGGTATATTTACAAACGCACAAAACATGCGGTTGGTATTCCCTTGGCCGACGACCTAACTTGGAAGTTGTGGGTTCCCTCAGAGATGACGGAATCGTTAATCGCACTGGCTCACAATCCGCCGCGCGCTTCGCATGGTGGGGTGGTGAAGACCATTTACAGACTGAAAGATAGGTTTTACTGGCCAGGTATGTACACTCAGGTCAAACTTTACGTAGACCGGTGTGAGACATGCAAGACCAGTAAAGCAGCCAACATGACGTTAAGAGCCGAAATGGGAAACTGTTTCGAAGTAGATAGACCGTTTCAGCATTTATATGTTGACTTTCTAGGACCATACCCCAGATCGAGATCTGGCAATGTCTATATTGTCATCGTGTTGGATCAGCTGACCAAATTTGTATTTATCAAACCACTACGCAAGGCAACAGCCGCGAGCGTGGTCAAATTCTTGAAAGATGAAATTTTCTTAGTATATGGAGTACCGGAGAGCATTCTCTCCGATAATGGTACGCAATTTGTTGGGAAGGAGTTCCAAAAACTCATTGATGTATTCGGGGTCAGACACTATCGAACGGCAGTGTATGCTCCCCAGTCAAACGCTAGTGAACGAGTCAATCGTTCCATCTTGGCAGCCATACGGTCGTACGTCAACCCACGACAAACAGATTGGGATACGTACCTATCCTCGATCAGCAGTGCTTTACGCACGACGGTACATTCAACTCTTACGATGTCCCCATACGAAGCCCTATACGGACAACGTATGATAGAGCACGGGGCAGATTATCGCCTTCTGAGAGAGTTGGGTGGACTAAACTGCTCAGAGATAGACTGGCTTCCTAAAGTAGCCAAGATGAACATTATTCACTCGTATCTGAAGCAAGCTTTAATTAAAACTCATGAAGCATATGAGAAAACTTATAACCTCAGGAGTAGGAACGTCTCATTCAAAGTAGGTGATGAAATCTACAAACGTAATCATGTCTTAAGCGATGCAACCAAGCATTTGAGTGCGAAGTTGTGTCCTAAATTTATCAAGGTTCGAGTAAACCAAGTCTTTGGAAATAACTTGTACGAAGTAGAAGATAGGCGTGGACACAAGTCAACGTGTCATACCAAGGACCTGAAGAGGTAAAACCATGACGTACCCAAATATATATATATATCTCGGACTTACTTTTTAATTAACCTGATTTTCCCCAAATGTGCAATTCAGTAAGAGCATAATAGCATATTTTTTTTTTACAATGTCCTAGGACTTCGTAACACGCAAGAGACATAGATGTTTGCTAGTAATTTTTTTTTATGCCCGGCTCTCAGCTGTGCATGAGACTCTTGGCTTAACGCCGTATCTATGAGGTACGTAATTGCTGTCAAATTACACAACGTGTAACATAATTTTTTTTTGTCTTCGACCGACTAGACGTGAAAGAGTCGCAGTATCTTCACGATACGAAGGTGAGAAAACTTAAGTTCAAAGTTTTTTTTTTTTTGCGAGAATTATTCCTTTTTCTTGTAAATTAAACCAAGTAGACTCGGTCTAAATTACAAGTTTTGTAGGGAAAACTTTCTCGCCAATCATTTATACTTAATAAAATAACCTTTGCCACTGGTGCCATCTAGGTGCGAAACCCTCACTTTACTCGCACATTGCTGAACGCATTCGATGGGTTCCACCAGAGAAGGATTCCACAAAGAGGAAGCCATTTTGGTAGATGGATTCCACTTCATATTATGATCCACATGATTTCCCCTACCTAAAATTACTTCCAGAATGATTTGGTTTCCGTGACGTCATCCGACATAAAATTGGATCCCAGAAAATAACTACTCGCTAGGTTGTACTGAGTAATGTTCACACCAAATGCACTGCGAAAGTGATCACACTAGGTAGTCTTGCGATAGTAGCGACAGTCATGTCGCCAAATACTTCAAGAAAAAACACCGAACTGACAGATAGCGGTCAGATGGCAACAGGAGGAAAAATAATCGATGCGGCCGATATATTTTTACTGCAATTGTCCATCTGAACCTTCACTAATCTGTCACTCAACTGTCCAATTATTGGTAGTGTCATTCCTGGTCTGTGTAGAAAGTGTTCATTAAAGGCATATCAGCACATGGAGCAAAATTGCGTTTGCAGAATAGCAAAACTATCGAACACTGTTTCCATGCTGCTACACATTATAGAAACGCAAAACCCTGTACTTACCAGTATCTGCAGAACTGTCACACGCGAAAGTCAAGAAACGAAGCTATGACAGATACATACCGATTGTTACCAAATAAACATCTTGACATCCAGAATACCTGAAAAACACCCTTTAGTATTTAGTGCAGTATGACTAGAACTGTCAAAGTCATAGTTTCTCCGAAATTGACAAATTACCAAGTGATTTTCCATTCCCGAAATGTATTTGAGAACTCAGAAACTCGTATCCAATACTTTGTTTTCATGCCGAATCCCAGTCAACTAGTGTAACTGGAGCATCAAGTTATGTCAAGACGTTCATAAATGTCGATCATGACATGTAACTTTACGTGTGAATCCACATCAGAACATAAGCAGTACAGTGTGAACTAAACATTCACATTCGTTACTTTGACCCATCTAACTCGCTAGTATGTCTGGAACGGCATTCTGGAAAGCAAAATGTGATTGGAAGTAAAACGATTTCTGATTGGTGCCGGCTATTGTGGAACTCATATCCGTCTGCTAACTTCATTTTGAAGATAGACAGCGAAGAGACAACAACCCCAGCGCAGAACCAGATAGTTTTTAACATTAATTTTAAAAGAAAAAGCAGCAAGCTGTGCTCACCCCATATAAATTGAAAGGAGGATCATCAGTTTGCCAATTGCTTAAGCAATTGAGCATTTCACCCTCAACTTAATTTCAATTCCCATTAAGGTAAGTGCGAGAGAATAGTTTTTTTTGTGATCGCCAAAGTAAATTTTTTCTTTGACGAAGCACACCAAAAACGACGCCACATGGCTAACGCGTGTCTCTCCTTTTTTTTTAGGATCTTATGGAGTAATCCAGTAGGAGCGCCACTACCCACCACTATCCGAACAGGGTGAGGCAGACGAGGCTGCAAGTTCTTTTTTTTTGAACGAGATTTCCATCCGAGGGAGCAAGGATTAACTTTTTTTTTATGAATTCCTCCTTATGGAGGTATAGAACAGATAATTACTTGTGATTATGGAAATTGTGTGCGTTTACCTGGCCAATAAATATAGAGAAGTTCCCTCAGATCCATTTGTGTTGTGATTCGGGAAGGCTAATTTCAATTATCTTCACTGCCACTCCTTTCGGCCACATCCAAACAATTTTCCCTGCGACACGTGCGTCGGCACGACACTAGGCGCATCATCCTGCACCTTATTGGTGTTAGAAAAGCATCCTTAGCGGGTCGGATCGGCGTTGATCCGAATGCTGGCTCGTCGACCACCCCAAAAGCGTCAGGAGCCCCAATTAATTAGGCTTTCTCCTGTCACATGTCCTTGATACGTGCATAAATTTTAGCACGTGGACAACGAATATACTCACCAATGGCTTCCATGCCCAACGAATGTTAATATCAAGGCTTCCATGCCCAACGAATGTTAATTTCAAGGCTCCTATGCCCAACAGTATATCATCTATGGCTTCTATGCCCAACGCTATCTTCCTAAGGCTTCTATGCCCAACAGTAAATCATCTATGGCTTCTATGCCCAACGTTACTTCAAACATCCTGTGGATACTGAAAGCCACATCTCACTATCGAAGGAGCGGTTATTCTCCATCGAGACTGTCGTGCGGAGGCAGATAGTTCCTGAGTTTGCATCATTTATCTACGGTTACCAACTTTATACAAGTTTAATATAATAACCAGGTAACAGAGAATTTTTGTTTATTAGTGTTTTTGTGTTATCTTTACCTACGTGCTGAGTGGGAGCCCTATGCTCATACCACTCTATCAAAGAAGAATCCTTTTTCATAAGATCAAATTTGATCCACGTCACGCTCAACGCAGCGGTTGACGCTGTCATACAGAACCAGACAACCACGGACGGTGGTTGATGAATATTTTTGCACTTCCTTTGAGAAATCGAGTGCGAGGACCTAACGCCTCCTCCACTCCAGTTTATCCGGTACACTTTAGGTGTTCCTATATATATTTTATAATAAAGTTAACATCTTAGGAAAATATTCTGATTTAACGTTCTATAATTTTTGTGCATGAAAAGTGAAATATTCTTCCTATTTATATTGTCTTCGGTTTATTCGTTATTTTTTTTTTTTTTGTATATTGAATTTACTTTTCATTGAGTGAAGTGAGAACGGTTTATAATTCCTTTTGCGTCTCGGTCAATGCAGTTTTTTTTTTTGCTACGACATAAGCTCAGTTCTTTACTGGTTGCTTTAGCGCAACAACAGAATCCGTGTCTGTGACCAAGGGACAGTGTCGGACGTCCGTACCAGGCTCCCATTGCCTACGCTCGCGTTTTAATCAGCCGTATCAATCCGTCTTTCTAAGCAGTTGTTCAGATTACAACTTTAACTCGATTTGATAACTTTTTGTTTAACATTTAGTGTCGGTAGCGACCATCCGTTCGCGTTTCAACGCCGCGTTGAAACATTTTGATTCCAATTAGAATCACTTTCAGAGCATATCGCTCATTTTAAATATTCACTCACTTTAATTCACTCACTTTAAATCATCTCTTTATTTTGTCAATTGTTTTAAGTCCAATCTCGTCCATTGTTAGTTTCGATCGGTTTACTCGCGCCAATCACGTTCATTTGGTACACCGGTTTCCGGATCCGATTTAATTTCCAAGACACCTGAGCAATCAAAAGATACAAGATAAAATTAATCAATATTCGCTCTATAGCCCAAGAAGCTAATAGTAAAAGAGCGTCAGTAAGAAAATATAGTGCTAATGATACGTAGAGAACAACATATATATAACATTAACAGCTTTTACAGGTACATTTCTGGAGTGCACTTCCGAAACGTCGTAAAGTGGATCTTTGAGACTTATTCTACCCCATTGGTAGAGGTCTCAATTACCCTCATATAATATATTTAAATTTATAGTTTAACATTTTATTACTCACTATATTTACTTAAACATTTACGATCGATTATACGCATGAAGCCGAACTGGATTCATACGTATATGGTACATTTTATATCTTGATTACATTGATTCATATTTTGTTTCGGGTGGGAATTCTGATATTTCAGTCTGTCGTTTGTCGTGCTTTTGTCCTCGTTTTATTGTTATCCTGTCCGTATACAGGTCCTTTTCGAATGTTTGCCGCGGTTTAAGAAAATGAACATTATCCAATTGTAGCAACGAATAACGAATATTTTGACGCCGCGTTAAGAGAGTTTAAGCTACGAAAATTTTTAGCTACCAATATTTAGCTTATTTACTTGAAAAGACAACGATCCGCGTATCGTTTTGGAGAACGACTCCACAAATTACTTTTGATTTTACTTGAGATTGTTAGGAATATTTCACAGTTTCATTATTCCTTAACTATTCCGATTAGCTTGTAAGTAAATGCTAACTAAATATAGATTAAAATTCAGTAGCGCATATAAGAGAGCGCAAGTACTAAATTTTGTTAGATTTCATTAAGATAAAGAAATAATTATTATGAAATAACTTCATTTGCGTGTAGATAAGTTATTTTCTTATGATCGCAATTAGAGTTTTAGACCTTTTGGAATTCTAGTAATAAAGTTGTTAGATTCGTTTGAGATAAATATATAAGTTAGTAGATATAAGGATTATTTGATATTTTAATAAATAAGATACCGTTTTATAACGTTTTTCTGAAACTTTTGGTGATTAATTCATTTTGTTGAAATTTTATTTGAAGACTTACAGAATTTTCAGGATGACGGATTAAGTTAGTTATAGGGAGGGTGGTATCCCTCACAAAACCTTCGGATGGAGAAAGTGGGTGTGTGTTCGATTTCTTTTGGAGGCTGTAATGTAGTGCAGCTTTGAGTTTTAGAGTTTTAGATGTTGATTTTTCTTTGGGTACATATAGTTTAGAGTTTTAGACAAGCAGTTTTCAATCTGTTTGTTTATTATGTTAAGGGGCTACCCACAAATATTATAGAGTCATGGGGACTCGATAGGTCCAGGGTCAGCCAACGGATGAGTATACGGGAGAGATGATTCCTGTGCTCATATTGGGTGGGTTGCGAGACTAGGAGGGTCTACTTTACATCTTAGATCCTCCCTCTCCATATAGTTAGACACCTCTTCTGCCACCTTTTGCGATTCATCGTGGCAGCAAAAGGGGCGGAAGTTAATTAAATGCCACAGCAGTCACGAACTCCTATGACTTGCTTGCATTAGGGATCTTACGTGTCACGTTCACTGGGTCAGTGTGATAAAGATAATCACGAAATCTTTGCTTTCGATTTACGATTTCACTCTTTTTGATGAAGAGGTGCAATTGAGTCAACTTTTCTTTCAATTCAATTCGGGAATATCTTTACTTTGATGGTTATGAGGGCCAATAAGCGTATTAACATTGAATATTCGAACATGCACATCTTATGTTCAACGGTCGGCAGTGAAAAATAAGAGGTAACACCGGTCACATAGATCCCGGAGCAAGTGCCTACGGCCTGGCTGAGCTAGCTATGGCTATGGTACTGCCGGCCACCGCGACGGTTGATCTAGGCCACGGCCTTACGTTGTCGCATGCCGTTCCCATCGTCTGCTCTTCACGGGTAGCCGATGAGAAAGGGGGCGTTGCCGGCGAAAGGTTGCTACCATCCCATTCACGCAAACACGGTTGACGTTTCTCGAAACTCAAGCATGCGGACTGGAGCAGAACCTCCGGTAGAGATAAAGCATTGGTTAATAAGGTCGCATAGCGTGTTTAGAAATGTCAGCAGGGATAATAGTAGGGTCCTTGGTTTATAGGTGTAGGCTACTAAGTGAACCAGCTGCGAGCAGAACACCTAGCGCTCGTAGTGGATAGGCGGGAACATGCCGTCAGGTACCCTCTAGGCTGTTCTACGGGGTTTTGTAGTCAGTACCTATGGTAGGCTGGTGGATGGTTCTCGCTTCTGTGATGAGGATGGAAATAAAGTTGAAGAAGATGAAATTAAAAAGAAATGGGAAGAGGAGTAGGAAGATGCAAGGTGCCGTGTTAGTGAAGAGTAAGTATGTCTGTTGCAGGGATGCTGAATACTCCGGTTCACGAGTGAATACAGGTGGAGATATCTTTCATTGATATAAGAGTCAAGGATGGATATGGGTGCTTGCTTCTTCCGGCTTCCTCTTTGGCTTGTACTGTTGGTGGGCAGAGGGTTCGGATCTTAGATATCCATAGGGTGTTTAGGTGAAGAGTTTAACGTCTGCTGACGGGCGTTTAATTATTTTTCCCCTCTTATAACTTCATATAACTTCTGATAACTTATTTATATATTTTTACGTTACAATTTTTAATTTAAATTTAGTTTTTCTGTTGCTAAAGATTTTTTTATTTGTTTTTCCTGTTGCTAATCATTTTGCTTTGATTATTAATGTTTATTATTGATTGGATTCTAAAGAAACAAGTTGTGCTTATTATAAATACAAATAAACAAAAATTAAAATAATAAGAACCATTGTTTTCAAACAAGAAGTGAATTGCAGGAACTATTGGAATAGGACATATTATAAAAGGTGATGTAAATAAAGAAACATTATACAGTCCACAGGATACTAACTGACTATTGAACATGGTCCATCGAGCCATATGTATATTTACCAGCGCAGGTTTTTTAAAGACGGAATGTAGCTGCAATTATTGACGGAATTGGCGAAGGAAGACATTAATGAGGGTATTTTTATTGTTTTTTCATGTAAAAAAGCAGTTATGAGCGGAATGGACAATTATGAGCCAGATTGGTCAAGCGAGAGTGGAGACGAAGCTATTGCACAAAGTGGTGCAGGTGAGTTTTAAGATTGCATGAAAAATTGAGCAGTGCAGCCAATTTAGATTGCAATAAGACTCCATTTTTCCGGATGACATCACGATTGTGTTCAAGTGCGAACCTAGTGAAGCCTTTCTGCATCCGTTTTGCCGTTTCACGGACGGCACTCGAGTGTAGAGCATTGCTAGGAATAATTTCAATATTTCAAACGAAAGCATTCAAATTTGGAGTGTTGAGCGAATTTTGGGTGATATTGCGATCACTCGGTTATGGTTCAAGTGCGAATCTAGTGCAGCCTTTCTAACGTAACGTTTTGCCGTTGCGCAATGCATCAAAAGTTCATTTCCAGCGACAGTGCGTTCGCATGGTAACTTGGATTTTTCTTTGAGTCTCTTGGAATTCGTTTGTTGTTGCGCTGACTGCTTTCAAGTTCTAAGGGATTCTAAGACCTTTGTAATATTTCGAGGGAAAATGCGTTTGCTCGAAATTTCAGTTTTTTGTTTTTTTTCTACTTTCTTAAAAGGAGTACCAGGAGCATTTGTCAAAATCAGTCGAGAGCAACAAGAAGAAATAGATGCAGCCTATGCAATCGAGGAAGGTGTTGATTGCCCAGCCGTTTTTGAACCTCGTGGCTCTTTTAACCCGGTGCCGCAGTCAATGAGGCTATATCGCGCTATGCTGCAACGAACTATAAGTGGGCATACCAACGAGGACATTGAAAAATGGTCGTCTGAGGAGCTGTTGAGCCGTCTGAAGCGAATTGAAGAGATCTGGAAAAAGTTTGAGGCTGATTGGTCTACGCTTAGCCATCAACAGCTTTCGGATGAGCATTTGATTAAGTGCAGTGAATTCTTGGCTGAAGCAGAAGAAGAATATGTACAATATACATTGAAGCTGCGAGGAAAGTTGTCCCGATTGATGTTGAGCTCTCAAGAGGAACCTCAGTTGCCAGTATATTCTGGTGGTCCGCCTATTCACATTCAACTGTCGGAGCCTCCACGTGTACCTAAATTTTCTGGATTGGAAACAGATTAGGCTAATTTTCGTGCAATATTTGAGGCAGAGGTACATAAACAGAATACATTTTCAGATTCGCAGAAAATGCGCTATCTCTTAGGAGCGTTGCAGGGTCGGGCCGAACAAATTTATAGAAACTGGCCTTATCGGCGATGGCTCTTCATACAGTCAGCTATGGACAGAGCTATTTAAGCAGTATGGCAATGAGTACAATACTATCCGTGCTCATCTGCAAACATTGTCAGCGCTAAGACCACTTCAGCACCCATCATGTGATGCCATGCGAAAGGTTCTTGATGCGGCTCGAAATGCTTTTCGTCAATTGCAGTTATTGCTGAAACCTGAGGTTGTAGCGGAATATATGTTGCTTCATCAACTTGAACAGCTTCTTGATGCTGATAGTCGGGTTCAATGGTCTGTGCGTCGATCAACCGAAGAGTTACCAACTCTGGATGAGATGTTCCGTTTTTTCGAATTGCGTGCTAGTTTGCTGTCTCAACTGCCAACAACAAGAGGAAGCAATTTTGTACAATTGGAACCGAACGTTCAATCGAGAAATATTGAAAATGCAGGTTCATCGAATGATCGTGTCCAGACTATCGTTCGGAGGAACGAACCACCTCCAGATTGTGAACTCTGTTCAGGCCAGCGTCATTGGCCGTATCACTGTGCAAAATTCAAGAACATGCCCATAGCTGATCGTTTGAAATATGTGATGAAGCACAGACGATGTATTAATTGCTTCAGCTCAAGACATCAGTCAGCTAAATGTCCAGAGAGATCATGCCCACGGTGTAAAGTCAAGCACAATAGCGTACTGTGCCCAACAAACTTCAACATTGGTGGCCCTCTGGAGACACTTCAAAGTTTACAACGTGATAGAGGTGCACAGCAAGCTATTGCGGAGCGGGTGCCAATAGCGGACTCTAAGCATTAGCAACTAATGGTGAATCTAGGGTGTAGTGACCTCGGTGCACCCGTTCAAAAACTCAAAGATGGGACAAGAGAAGGAGTCTGGACTGCACTTTTAGCTACAGCCATCGTACGCATCAAATTAGACACGTACGTATCACCACCCTTGAGGGCGTTGTGCGATACAGGCTCTCAAACAAACTTCATTAGCGAGAATGCTGTCCGCGCACTCAAATGGCCGACGCAACAATGCAGTATTAGAATTCATGGAGTTGGTGGAGCATTCAGAAAGCCACACACTCGCAAATTGACATGCCAATTGCTGTCTAGAATGGACAACACACCCTTGGCTACAGTGAACCTGGTTATTGGGTCGGAACTATCGGATTTGTGGTTACCAGGCATGAAGATGCCAGAGTTTCTTATCCCAAAAGAAGTAACTTCGGATATGGCTGACCCTGGTGCATGCGTTCCAGCGCCAATTGACCTCCTGCTTGGGGCTGGTGTGTGGGCGATTGTGGTACGTGATGGTTGTTTCGTAAACTCACTTGGAATTGCATTTCAGCCATCGAATCTGGGTTGGTTGATGTATGGTGGAGGAGTAACTGAAAATTCTGCAGTAACAGCAGCAACCGGAGTGACAGAGCCAGCTGAGCAACAATTGGATCATTTGTTACGACGGTTTTGGGAAATGGAAGAAATCGAGGAAGTGCGTATGCGCACGACTGAGCAAGAACGCTGTGAGGAGATCTTTATGCAGTCGCATCGTCGGTTACCAGGGGGGCGCTTCCAAGTGGATATTCCTTTGCGCGACGACATTAATCAACTAGGATCTTCAAGAGCCATTGCGTTACACAGATTTCGACAGTTGGAACGCCGTTTCGAGCGCGATCAACCGTTAAAGGAAAAATACTTCACTGCCATCTAAGAGTTATTGTGCGCCGGTCAAATGCAGTTTAAAGGTTGGTGTTACCACATTCCGCATCATTCGGTCTTAAAAAAGTTTCGAATAGTAAATAATGCGTCATGCAAAACGGATATGGGACTTTCTCTGAACGATGTGCAGTTGGTGGGCGAGAAGTTGCAGGACAATTTGGCTGACTTGATCATGCGGTTCCGATGCCGACCTGTTGCCATTACAGCTGACATTAAGAAAATGTATTTGCAAGTGCGGATTAACCCAGCGCAATGGGACCTACAACGTATTTTTTGGCGACCTACTACTGATAGCTCTATTAAGGAATACTGGCTGACGGTGGTCACCTTTGGATTGGCTTCAGCCCCGTACTGTGCCGTACGCGCTATGATTCAGGGAGCGAGGGAAGCGCGTCTTCAGTACCCAATGGGTGCAGATGCAGTAGAACACGACTTCTATATGGACGATTGCTTGTCAGGTGCTGAAACAGACGTTGAAGGGCGTCTGCTTTCTCAAGAAATTGATGCGGTGTTGCGCTCCAGTGGATTTTTACTCGATAAATGGCGTTCAAACAGGCCAAATGTTGTACCATTCAGCAAAGATGCTCAATCAGAAGATGCACTCAATCTGAGTGAATTCGACGACATGACAGTTCTAGGTCTTCGATGGTTGCCTTCGACTGATGAACTTATGTTCAAATTTCAGCCTCCACCGGCTCTGGAAGCAAGAGAAGCAACGAAGCGTAAAGTCTTAAGTCGAATTGCAAAGGTTTTCGACCCAAACGGTTACCTAGGTCCTGTTGTGGTTGCGGCAAAGATTATGATGCAGAAGATATGGAGCGCGAAAATTGGATGGGATGCTTTGGTGCCCGATAGTATTTATAGAGAATGGAGGCTCTTTGAGCAGCAGTTACCACTGCTCACAAAAATCCGTTTGCCACGGTGGATAGGCACCAGCCGCGACCGGAACATCTCGTTGCATGGTTTTGCAGATGCATCAACTCTTGCATACGGTGCAGCACTTTATATACGCGTAGAAACTAATGCACATATCGAGTGCAAACTCATTGCAGCGAAGTCACGCGTTGCACCTCTGAAAACAGGTACGATCCCGCGATTGGAACTTTGCGCAGCACTATTGCTCAGCGAATTGCTTCAGACATTCAAAACGACGGCTAAACTTCAACATGTCAAATCCACATTGTGGTCTGATTCCCAAATCGTGCTGGCGTGGCTGCGTAAAGATCCAGCAACACTTAAAATATACGTCAATAATCGAGTGCAAAAGATTCAGCAGCTTACTAAAGATGCAGACTGGCGTAATATTCCATCAGCAGACAATCCAGCTGATCAGCTAAGCCGTGGCACTTCAGCAGCTGAGCTTAATGGCTCACGGTTATGGTGGCATGGTCCGCAATGGCTACTTCAAACAGCTCTTCATTGGCCGTCCCATCAGTTGAAAACTTCAGCTCACATGGATTTAGCAATAACACTTGAGGAGAAACCACCGAGCGATAGTACACGGTCCCGACAACGCTATAAGGAGCTAGCTATAATGAGTGCTGTTGTACGCCGATGGAGATCTGCTAACACGTGCATCGAAGCTCTTCGAGCTTTGTCGGATCACTGCATGGATCTTTCGTTTCCGTCACAACGCTCTGCGGAAGATGGGTACCCGCCGAAGTGGCCCTTTATCAAACGAAGAAATTATTACGGCTCAAGAATTTTGGGTTCATGAAGAGCAGCGCGTGTACTATTCCAAAGAGATTGAAGCACTAAAGGAGAAGAATGCAGTTGACCCATCAAGTCCGATCGCAAACTGCACTCCGTGGCTCGACGACAAGGGACTTCTGCACTTGGGTGGCCGTTTATGTCGCGCACCGATTCCAATGCAGCAAAGGTATCCCCTGCTACTTCCAGATGTCAGCCATTTGGCTACATTGGTGATCAGAGAAGCTCATGAGGTATCGCTTCATGGAGGACCCAATGAAACAATGGCTTTTGTGCGACGTAAGTTCTGGATAACCAATCTCCGAAGGGCAGTGCGTAAACAGAATTGGCAATGTGTTACATGTGCACGGTACCAGCAACAAGCAGTAACGCAAATGATGAGTGAGTTACCCGTTGATCGAGTGAATCCATGCAGACCCTTCAGCCACTCGGGTGTTGGCTATGCGGGACCATTTTTACTGAAAGCGCGAGGAGGGCGATGCAACATAATTGAAAAAAAGTATGTGGCAGTGTTTGTTTGCATGGTTACAAAAGCTGTGCATTTGGAGCTTGTGGAGAGTCTATCAACAGCAGACTTCATTCAAGCTTTCTTGCGATTCAGCAGCATTCGTGGTTCTTGTGCACGACTTTGGAGCGACAATGGCAAAAACTTTGAGGGTGCTGCAATTGAGCTAAAGAGAATGTTGCACAGCTGGAAGGAGATGGATATGGCAAAGTTATTACAACGTTATGGAACTGAATGGCGGTTCATCACGCCTGTAGCACCGCATCAGGGAGGAATCTGGGAGGCGGCCGTTAAATCCATGAAGCATCATCTACGTCGAGTGATCGGACCTCACAAACTAACAAGCAGTCAATTTCAGACGGTCTTAGCACAGACTAGTGCCGTTATGAACTCTCGACCACTATCAGCGCTGTCAGATGACCCAGAAGATATGGCATACCTTACGCCGGCACATTTTCTTATTGGCGAACCAATTTTGCAACCTTTCGGAGCAAATGTGTCCCATGTACAGGACAACCGATTAAAGATAGCTTAGCAAATCCAAAAGATGAGTCAGGTTTTTTGGAAGTCATGGAGCCAAGACTATTTGCACCAACTTCAACAACGAACAAAATGGCGCCAATTACAACCAAATTTAAAGGTGGGTGATATGGTCATCATTTGCGAGGACAACATACCACCTATATTCTGGAAAACAGCACGGGTGATCGAAACATTTGCAGGAGTCGATGGCCTGGTGCGCAATGTCCGTTTGCGAGTTGCTTCTTCGGACTAGAAAACTAAGCCATCGGAAAAAAAGGTGCCTTTCGTGATTTTGGAGCGTCCAGTACAAAAGTTGTGCCGTCTTCCGGTAGAAAGTAAAGCAGAGCATTCACGGGGGGAGTGTGTTGACGCCGGCAACTTCAACTGAACAAAACACTGTATAGTTTCTACTTTGTATTTTTAATTTAAATTTAGTTTTTCTGTTGCTAAAGATTTGTTTATTTGTTTTTCCTGTTGCTAATCATTTTGCTTTGATTATTAATGTTTATTATTGATTGGATTCTAAAGAAACAAGTTGTGCTTATTATAAATACAAATAAACAAAAATTAAAATAATAAGAACCATTGTTTTCAAACAAGAAGTGAATTGCAGGAACTATTGGAATAGGACATATTATAAAAGGTGATGTAAATAAAGAAACATTATACAGTCCACAGGATACTAACTGACTATTGAACAATTGGTTCCACTGTTCGGTGAGATATACCATCATATCACCAGTGGACCTATTCCTGCGAAAACCTTACTGCCGGTCATTAAGAAGTTTTCGCTTCTCAAGATATTTCTTGATCTGAAAATTTATCAGGGTTTCCATGACCTTGGAAAGAAGGGACGTAAGTGCAATTGGTCGGTGGTTTGAGGGAGATGAAGATACGCTTTTTTTTTTGGAACGGGCTGGACAAATGCAGTTTTCCATCCACTCGGAAAGAGACCTGTAGAGTAGGACAGATGGAAAAGCTTACGCAGTGGTTTGCAAGCGTGGAAACACACCTCTTCAGAACTATTGGGGAGATACTATCCGGGCCAGCGGATTTGTGTATATCGAGATTTTTAAGAACTCTTGCAACTGAACGAATGCGAAAGGAGATTTGTCGCATAAAACCATTTACGCTCTCAAGAACAGTAGGAGTCATGTCACTCTGTGGCAGTGTCGAATTGGCAGCGAACTTTGCTGCAAATAAGTCAGCCTTGGCTTGAGAGCTTACCACAGGAGTGTCGTTATCGACAAGCGTCGGAACCGAGGACGAAGTGGAGTTTCGTACGTTTTTTTTACAAATGACCAAACATTTTTACTACCTTTGGGACATTGTAGTATTTTTTGCCTTAATTTTTGTTCATGTAAAAATTGCAGGGTTGGCTTTGTAACATCGGAAACTAACTTCTCTCACCTCGATAGCTTCTTTACAGCTCAAGTCGAACCATGAATTCTCTTTTGGTTTGATACTTTTTGTCCTATTCGGAACAAAATTTCTCATTCCGCAGAGAATAATGTTTGTAATCATTCCTGCGCTGGAGTTTACGTCACTATCGAGGAAACATAGTGACCAGTTAAAGTTCCTGAAGAAATTATTGAGACCGTCCCAGTTGGCTTTCTCGTATTGCCATACGGTTCTCCTTGGGATTTTTTCTTTGACTGGACTGTTGGAGTACGAGAAAATAGCTGAAATGATACAATGGTCCGACACGCCTAGAGGCGATAATACATCAATAATGTATTTATCGGGATGAGATGTCAGAAACAAGTCAAGGGTGTTTGGCTTGTGACCTGCAATGTCAGGGATTCTTGTTGGCTTGTCAGCTATCTGAGTTAAGTTGTTGACCTCTCGAAGCCACGTAGAAGCGTGATTGGAAAAATTAAAACAAATCTATCCGGGATAAAAAGTAGCCAATATTCTATTCAAGACTATAATCTATCTCTGTGCCAAATTTTATTCCGATCCATTTAGTTAGCAACAAACATCCAAACATCGTAACTTTCACATTTATAATATTAGTAGGAAGTAGGATGATACGATGATGGCGAAGACGAAAAATTATGGTCTACAAATTCTGTATGTCTATCTGTATGTATATACACCTACACCCCAAACGGGGCTCAAAAAATAACGGTACCTGTCTATTGTATATAAAATATATAGTAGTGGAACGCACAAAATCGTCGGTTTCGCCCTCGCACGCAGCCACTCATTTTACTCATTTAACAGACAAGGTGTGGACTTTAATAGCACTTTCCATTGGAGGAAAAGAAGCGTCCAGAAGCATCCGGAAGTCTTCTGAAACCGTTCCATTGGTAAGAAAATGACATCTGACGATTCTGAGAAGAGAATTTTGCTTCTGGATTTGAAGTCAGAATCCACTCAAGAAGCACAAATACAAATACAACTCAAATGTCACAGATAGAATATTCATTGGGGAACTGTCTATTCACGTGCAGTAATCCCGAATTTTTTGGTAATATCGACAAATGTGACATATTGTTGAATTCAAACCTTATGATAAAGACGTCGAAGGTCAGCAACGAAGTTTAGTGAGTGGTATTAAATACGAGGAACCAGTAAAAATCCATTTATACGAACACCACTTTGACATTGGCAAAACCTGTGAAACTGATGCCTGCGAATACTACATTGCGTTATAATTGAACAGAAGCGATTTCGCTTGTTCCATTGCTTTCCAGAATGAGTGGTTCCCCGAGTGAAACCAATGGAAAGTGCTATAAGAATGACGAGACTCATGTTGCAGAGAATAGGACAAAATCGAAGGAAGCACAATTGAGTGCATTTGAATTCTGTATGAGTGGAATTGGCTTTTGGGTGGGTTTGTGTGTTAGCAGGATTTATTTTTTTATTTGGTTTGATGGATTTTGGTTGAAATGTACGGCAGCCATCTTTTATTTAAATTTTTTTGAATTGCTCTGATGGATTTTGGTGGCCTTGAAGAGGAAATGTATATTTCATGCGGCAGCCATGGTTGCCAACAAATAAATTGTTGGAGGAAAATTAAGAAATTATTGTGGGTCTTGCAGGATTATAGGTATGCGGTATTTGAGGATTTTATAAGGTAAAACAAAAATCGAGGATGTACATGGATTGAAACTACATATATATACAAAGTGTCTATATACAAAGATACTATCTTTACTATAGATAGATACTATATAGATATACTATTACTTGTCTATGCATTTAAAAATTAACGTAAAAATGGGCAGCTGTTTTTGTGGTTGTATGGAAATGGCGGAAGAAACGCTATTTTTTAGTTTTCTTTTCGTCTAATGTAATTTCTATAAAAATAATTAATAAATAAATATTAAAAATACTCAAAGAAGCGTTTCATTGTTACTGGAAGTAACAGTACAGCTCTCATTTCTTTATTATATTCAATGATGACAATATTCTCAGCATGTTCTTTTCTCCCTTCCATATCTTCCTTTTCTTCACCAACAATCTGAAATGAGTTAATGCCATGTGATATTAGATATTACTATAGGTTCTTTATATAATGTATATATATATACAATGAAAGTCACATTAATGTCATGTTCAAATATTTTATTTTATTTTATATAAAAAAACTTTTGCACAAAACACTTTATTTCAAACATGTTAAGTTATATAAACTTAAGATATATTTCGTTTCAGCACATTGGCGTTGCATTATAAAAAAAAATACAAATAATACAAATTAAATACATAGTAAGAAGTACATATAACAGAAATTCAACAGAGAACATTAATTTTATATGTATTTTGAAATAGTAGTTACGTTTGTTCAATTTTAAGTTTTTTTTGAACACAAAAGGAACAAACTAAATATTAGAGAATTTAAGGACGTCAATGTGTAATGAAGATTCAGTGTGCAAGAGAATGATTCAATTTATATCACCTAAACATAATATAACATGTAAATACTTAAAAACCATCGCCCCATTATTTGTATACCTACTATTACATATGTACCTAAGTTGATAAGATAAGATGTTTTGTTTATATTTACAGTTGCAAAAGGGCGGGATTTATTATGTCTTATTTTGTACTCAAGTGACTTTGTGAGCCTGCTAAAAAAAACTTCTCAACTCTTTTGCTTACAAAACTGATAAAGTACCTTAAACCTGATATATTTATAAGTCTACAAAATCTTATTTTTGGTGGCTATGGCATAGTACGCAGCTCGATTTAAATTTAAGTGCACATTTTTCTCTCCAAACCACGGATCATTAAGATACAGACCGCCAACTCACCGTTTGCTCTCTTTTTGTCTACAAGCTGAAAATCAGCTGTGACGTTCTCCCTTGCTTTTTAAAAGGGAGCATTAAACACACAAAAAAAAATAAATGTCATACGCAGGGATGGCTGCCTTCACAAAATGCACTGACAGAGATGTACACGTACCATAAAATTGTGTGCCATGCATGACAAAATTAAGAAAGAGATTCGAAAATCGAGTATTTTTTTCTTTTTTAATAAATTGAGAGAGAGCGAGAGAGAGAGAGAGAGAGAGAGAGAGAGAGAGAGAGAGAGAGAGAGAGAGAGAGAGAGAGAGAGAGAGCGGGAGAGAGAGGGAGCCTTTTATTTGTGCATAATGTTTACTTTTTGGTTTGCATTGGAGACGACAGTACAAACAAACATTTGGAAAAAAATAATTCGGGCAGTGAAATTTTAACACAATTCAGCGAAAAAAAGTGTTTTTTGAAGAAAATAAACTAAATACAAATAGTTTAAATGAAACGAGTGCCCATTGTTCAAAAAAAACTGTACTGAGAATGACTCAATAAAAAATAAAAACTAATATGAAAACATAATAATTTTATATCACATGCTACCCAAAACTGTGAATTTGTCATTATGTCAATTGCTCCCACAATGATGGAAATTGTTTTTCGTAGAATTTCATTTCGCTCAATTCACAATTGGAGAACATGGCAACAAGTTTTACTTATATTTTGTTTTGGACGACATACATTTTTTCGATACTCCAACTAATTTGCTTTTATTAAATTTTTTTTTTCAAGTCAGTTTTGGGTTCATATTTCGCTGAGCGGGACGAGCTCGCTCTCTTTCTCTCTCTCTCTCACAAGTGAGTCCATGGGAATCAGTGATGCCAGATCGTGGGCGAAAACCCTTTTTGTGGGCATTTGCAAAAAAATAAGCTAAAAGGGCGAAGGGCCATTTTCATACTTCTCAGTTGAAAAAAAGGGCATTTAAATTTGTATAACTTTGTATTATAATTTTATATTTGAAGGTAAAATGAATTTCAAGTTTGAATAAGTCCATTTTTATTAGTTAACTAAATGATTTCATTTTAAGTTTTGCTAACCCTTCAAACAAAAATCACTGACTTCAGAATTCTCGGTTCATTTCTGGCTCACCTGAGTCTGCGTTTAACGAGGCCTCTCACAAAATCAAGAACGAGATTCGAGAATCGAGTATTTTTTTCTTTTTTATAGATTGAGAGAGAGAGTGAGAGGGAGGAAAAGATAGAGGGAGAGAGAGATCAGGAGCCTAATATGTTTACTTTTTTGTTTGCATTGGAGACGACAGTACAAAGAAAAATTTAGAAAAAAATTATTCGGGCAGTAAAAGTGTTTTTGAAGAAAAGAAAATAAATACAAATACATAGTTTAAATGAAATGTCAACGGCCTTGGCTCTGATAAAGCATCGCTTCCCAATAGATCAGCGAAATCAAGCATCGCTGCGCGTAGTTAGTGGTTAGATGGAGGACCGTCAAAACTAATAACTGCGAGCTGTTGGCATATGTCTGTGTGTTCTTCTATCTTCTGTTCTGTCTGTCTCTCTGTCGTATTACTGTCTTGTGTTGTCTTGAGCCGATGGCCTAAGCTGCCAGTGCTTGTAAGTGTGTCTACTTCGTCGATTCATCGACGGAGCAGATTAATATGTAATGTAATGTAAATGAAACGAGTGCCCATTGTTATTTTTATAAGTTAATTTTTGATATTTTTAACTATGTTTTTCCATTCATACTTCATTTCATTTGTAACTTTAAAAGTCTTAATACATTTGTGATCATAAATTTTTTTGAATAAAGAATAAAAGAATATGGCAACAAATTTTATTTATATTTTGTTTTGGACGACAGAAGTTGTTTTCGATACTCCAACTCGTTTGTTTTTATTACATTTTTGTTTTCAAGTTTGTTTTGGGTGCAATTTCGCTGAGCGGGACGAGCTCTCTCTCTCTCTCTCTCTCTCTATTTCTCTCTCACAAGTGAGTCCGTGGGAATTCTAATTTACATACTAAATGGATCCGTATGCGGAGTCTAATATGTGAATTTGATTCCGCGCGTTGATCAAATTCGGATCCATTTGCTTGAAGGGAAGCAAACGTAAATGTCAAATTCATTCCTCACATTAGCTTTCTTCGGGTTCTTTTTGTAACAAAAAATTATAACTGTCAAATTTTCTCAAATGAGAGAAAAATCTCTCATTTACCGAAAAGTTAGCGAACACTTTTTGTGTAAATTCTTGAGAAACGTCAAATTCGAAGTTTTTGATTGGTTAGCTCTTCGCGGTAAGTCATCTGCAACAACACATATTTACGTCATTCGATTTTGACAGAATTCGAGTTTTTACCAGATGAAATTTCACTGGGTCAAAACTTGAAAATAAATGAAGGAAAGATTAGAGCAGCTGTTATTTTATTTCGTTCATCTCTCAGTACACGAACGCTTTTTGTGTTAATGTAAACGTATGAAATCGAATGCAAACTGTTTGATTTTGGTACGCGAACAAAGCTATTATGTACATAGGATGTGTTTCTTATTACCGAAAAAAACAAATTTCTACAAATTTAAACCAAATCCTGTTTATTAAAACAAAAAATAGGTAGTTTTCGGCAGAAGAGAGCTCACGACAGATTTTAGAGAGCCGAAGAAATTACTTTGGGCATAAATTGTGCGTTCTATTTAAATTCAAATTTGCCAGTTAAGAAAAATTTACTTGTAAATTTTACTAATACATATATGTGCTTTTGTGTTCATGTCGATATTGAACTGGAATGCTTAGTCCACTCAGGAACAAGAACATAAGTCTTGTTGAAAGTTATACTGAGAAAATCAACGCCAACCACAGAACTATTGCAAGCATTTCGCTGCCTTTCTAATGGCTAAGTTTTTAAAAGACGTCACATGTCAGAAACCTTATATAGCCTTCAAAGTAGCTTTTTATGCAGTTCCTTTTTTCTTAAGTTCTTCCATTGATGCGAGAAAGACATCATAATTTTCTTAAACTTTTTCGGAATCTTTAAGAAGTCGATAAAGGGTCCATCTTCTTAAATAAAGTTGCGAAAACCATTGCAAAAAACTTGCGGAAAAAATGTTTTCCTTGAAGATTTTAAATTGTGTAAAAATTTTGTTGTTCAACGCGTTCATTTACTTTTTCACAATTTTCCTATTTCTGAGAGAATTTCATCCCTACTCTTCAATATTTGACAGTCTGCACACAAAAGTAGAAAAACACAACTAACCACGCAACATCGTGGGCGTTTGTTTTCAGCTTCCAGGGCGATAGGGGCAATTTGGTATAAGTCGCCAATATGAAAAGTCTAGCATCACTGAAGGAATTTTAATTAACATACTGAATGGAGCCGACAAGCATCGTTTTACGGCTCCGTATTTGGATCCGTATGCGGAGTCTAGTATGTGGATTTAAATCCGCGCGCGGATCCAATGCTGATCCATTTGCTTGAAGGGTATTCACAGACACGAACAAATATTTCGATGATGTTTCAGGCAAGAGGAGTACGAGTTGGCGGTCTGTATTGGCCTGTGCTCCAAATATTAGCTAAAACTCCAGCTAAATTTTGACAGAAAAGTGTTGTGCCAATTCAAGCAAAATCACTGACTTCAGAATTTACGGCTCATTTTCTGACTCGACTGAGTCAGTGTTTTACGAGGCCTCTCATAAAATTGCATGCATGATGGCATACGCAATTAAGAGAGATTCGAAAATGGAGTATTTTTTCTTCTTTTGTAATAGATTGAGAGAGAGAGAGAGAGAGAGAGAGAGAGAGAGAGAGAGAGAGAGAGAGAGAGAGAGAGAGAGAGAGAGAGAGAGAAAGAGAGAGAGAGAGCAGGAGCCTTTTATTTATGTATAATATGTTTACTTTTTGGTTTGCATTAGAGACGACAGCACAAAGAAAAATTCGCGCCTATAAAAAGTTAAGAAAAAATAAAAAAAAAAAAATAGAAAAAGGTAAAAGGTAATATGAATAAAAGTGAATATTACAAAATAAATCGCGATGTTGCATTTATTTGCAATAGCGCAAGACAAACTGACGAAAGAAATGGGGAAAACATTAAAGGACATGCAGACATATTAGGTCCTTAAACTGAGTCAATCCAAGAAAGGATTTTGGAAAAAAATAATTCGGGCAGTGAAATTTTAGCACAATTCAGTGAAAAAAGCGTTTTTGAAGAAAATGACTAAATACAAATAATTTAAATGAAACGAGTGCCCATTGATCCAATAAAAATTTACTGGGAATGACTCAATAAAAAATCTGTAACTCGTTTGCTTTTATTACATTTTTGTTTTCAAGTCAGTTTTGGGTTTATATTTCGTTGAGCGGAACGAACTCGCTCTCTCTCTCTCACAAGTGAGTCCGTGGGAATTCTAATTTACATACTAAATGGAGCCGAAAAATGTCGTTTTACGGCTTCGTATTCGGAGTCCGTTTGCGGAGTCACCATATAATTTTCACTCCGTTTGCGGATCCAAATGGAATCCATTTGCTTTAAGGTTCATGATAAACTGTGTATCATGAGCGTTGTGTAGAAAAAGCCACTACAAACAGCTGTTATCTAAAAATTGATATCAAAGATTTTGATTTTTGAAGTGAATTTTAAAAAGTGCTCTTGCCGCAAACATGATGATTAGCCCAAGGCGATAATTGCATTGCTTTTAAGATGGCGTTTGACTGTGTCGCCAAACCAAAATACTCATCAAACAAAAGTTCTTCAATATCCATTTTTGTTGCAAAACCAAACATAAAATTATTCAATTTTTAAAGTTCGATGACAGATGCTTCAAAGAAATGAAAATACATGTTCTCTAATTCATGAACGTATCCAGAGAAAAGTTAAAGAAGGGCATACAAATATCGTAGTCCTGGGACTATTTTTGTAAAAAATACTATTTTATTATATGTATTATTATTATTTGTACTTGTACCTATACTCGCAATAACATTTTTATCCCTCCAAGAAATTTTCAGAGGAGATTTAACCCCTACCAAAATTTAGCTAGGAATAAATGTGCCGAGCAATTTATCAGTCCGCTAAACTTTGACAGCTTAAAAATGTACACTGCGAAATAAAAATTTGAAATTTTAGCTGGGGCTGGATCCTGCATACCACTCTGCTAAAATGGTTTGCTAAATTTCGAAGAGAATTTTGTATGGGATCTAAATTTCAGCTCGAGCTGCGTACTATGCTTATGCAACTGTTTACTTGAAAATTCTTAAACAATTTTAAACTAGCATAAAAACCAAGCTGAAATATACCTACTTGACAAATAATCATTATTTTCGTTTTATCGATTCATACGCTTCTGAACTCGATTTCTAGTTTGCATTGATGTTTTTAATCCTTCCCATCCACTGCTTCTCAAATTCGACCTTTTAACATATGAAATAGTAACATGCTGTCGCAAGGGATGTGTACTGGATAACGAAGACGAACTCATTCCAACCGAAGTATGGCGAAACTCAGTTGAGGAGACACAATCGTTGCCTTTTTTTTGTGTTATCGATTGTTTAGGAAATTCATAAGTATCACAAAAAGACTTTAACTTTGCATTTCGCTTTTGCATGCGATTGGACGAAGATGGGGGTACAGGTAGGGCATTCGATTCTGACCAAATGTGGGTTATGGTTGTAATATCTCTTGATCTCAGAGTAAGACTCTTCCTACTAATCACAGATGAGGAGTTTTCTACATTTGGAGATGAATGCATGGCTTTGATTAATTTATTTTGCACAATATTTGACCTCCGATTTTTGATACCAGTAGTGCATTTTGATTTCATATCTTTGGACGAAGAGTTCCGTGAGCGAAGAGTTCGTTTACTGTTATCAAGAGTCATACTACGAAGCATTCTCTTTTCAAAAGTCCTTGAATAATGCTGTATCGATGTGCGATTACGAATCTGATAATTCTCATTCGGAACATTGGGAAAGGGTACTAATTTTGGCACTGGACCCTTCTTTATTTGTGTTGAGTCAACAAAGTTTTCACGTGGTATGGCAGGGACTTGAGATTGTCTATTTTGGGGCGTTTCTAAAACAAATTTTAAGTAAGGTTCTGGTATATTTAATGGCGGAAGAGATACATCCAGTTCCCTTGATGATACATCCAATTCACTGGATGAAATCTCATGAGTTTTACGTTCTGCAGTATTTATTTTATCGATCTCGTTGGACAACAAAGTTCCAATCAATGGTTTCGCGATCGCAATAGGTTCAACTACATCAATAGCAATACCCTCCACTTCTATGAAATCATTTTTTTTAAAGCACAAAGCAGTTTTCGTTATTTTATTCTCTGGTGGCGATGGTGCTTCACATTTGGTGACACCCATGTTTGGTTCATAGCATCTCGCGTTGTCTTCGTAGCTGCACAAGAAATTTGAATTCGAACTATCACAGCTGTTGTTTGTTTTCAGGTAAATACTTGGTATGCTGTTGTTTTGTTGAAAGCTCTCTTCCTCTCTTTCGATTGCTTCTCCACCGAAAATTTGAAACGTTTGTACGCTTGTCAACAAATCCACCTGTCCATTTGTACTTCCTCGAAGCTGTTGTTCTCCCCTTGTCTCTAATTTTGTCAGAGAATAACCTTCCTCCGCTGACATACATTGCTCCTGATACATCTGTTGTTCCATTTGGTAATTGTTATTTGGATAGTGATGCTGAACTCGATCGAGTCCGGCTAACCCAGCATGATATAGACTATTAAAACTATGATATTCATTTGGATTGCTCGTAACGCTTTCGTTGCTCTCGTCACTGTTGCTTCCCATGCCACTACTGCCACTCGAACGGCTATTAACCTCTCGTTCAAAATTTGATGTCATCAGTGAATTGTATGACTCTGCGAAACTGTTTATATAAATATTGCTTTCATGGTCGCCACAGTACAGGTATTCGTCGTTATCACAACTGATTTCGTACTTGTCCGCGTATACCATGTTGTCGACATAGTTGGGGGCACACCCATCCTGATTTAGCAACTGCAGTTGAAAATGGTGGCGCATCGCAGGCCATGACCCAATACTTCCGTAATGAAGCGATTGATGAACTTGATCAAAAACTGAATCCAATTGGGATTTCTCAGAACATATTTTGGAAAGGTCATCACTTAAGTTTGCTTCTCTATTCTTTTGCTTACATCCCAAGACATATAAGTTCGCTAAGTCACTTGACAAGTTCACTTTTGATGTAGTAGTTCCATTTGCATAAAAAATTACAGTAACGACTGAAGTATTATCCGCTCGCATTTTCTTCGAGCCCCATGCCTTGAGAGCTCTGTCTACTAGACTTTTACTAGGGTTATACCAAGTATTATTCTCACCATGAATGTTAGTAATGCGTTCATTTATTATTTCTTTTTCGCGAACGGTGTCTACTGCATCGTCAGGCGTAACAACATTCCACAAGCCATCGGTACCGAATATTAAACACCTTCGCAATGAAAAAAAAGAATTCAAATGATGTTAGTCCTACAAGAATGTTCTGTAATTAAACTTACCTAAATGTCTTTGGATTAATTTTTATGACCTTAACATCTGGATCAGGACTTACTACAAACTCATTAAGTGATGAATTATAGCTCCAAAGGTCCCCTAAGCTTCTAGCTACGGCTAAGAAAGGAATTTCATCTATTGGCGTACTGCGTCTGACCGGGCCCTTGTGACCTTAAAAGAAACTAGTATTGATGGAAGAGAGTAGTGGATATTTTTTAGTTTACCTGTTCTAGGACGATTCCAAACTACTCGCGGGACTCCACTTTTGACAACAACTTTTCCACCAGAATTCGTAATTCTTGATTTTTCGAGAGCACTTTCTGGTTTATGGTCTTGTGTTAACTGCTTAGCCCTCCAAAAGCTTTCATTTGGATTTTGGTATCCAAGTATGATTCCAGAGTCCCCAACATGACCAATATATATCTTTTCATGACGAATAAAAGCAACTGTTGCGGTGGTTCCAGCTGTGCTTGGCAAACCAGTTGCAGTTTTTGGCCATTTATCTATAAAATAAAATATCCATTTATTAGATCGACTAGTTTGTCTTAAAATCAGCCTCAACCAACTCTATGTGCGCAACTGGAGGCCACTGGCTAGGAACTGGCCTAGCTGGCGAGGATTGTTGGTTGAGTCCGTGGTCAATGGACTGTCTGCGCCACCTTAAGTAAGTAAGTAAGTTTGTCTAAACAAGATTTCGAAAAATTATTATGCTGTTAAATAACAAGACACTTAAAAATCTTAAATATATACAGAAACGAGCTTGCTTATATTGAAATATCCTTTTGGTTAAATAAAAACTGCCGTAGTTAACAAATTAAGAATAATATAAAAAGGTCTTTATTATACGAAATAAGAATTGGAAGTAAGGAACATTATTTAAAAATTAAATTACATATATTAAATTCAAAGCAGGAGTAGTTCACAAATATATTTAAATTTGCTGAGTGAATAAAGAATGTGTTTCAACACGCCTTCTCATTCTTTATCATTCAGAAGTCCAATGCGCTGTCGAAGTTTAAGTAGTTTATTTGCTGGTAATGGTTTGGTTAACAAGTCTGCTAGCATATCACCAGTTGGACAGTATTCACATCTTATAATTTTCTTCTTAACGTAGTCTTTTACAAAATGGAATTTCACATCGATATGTTTTGACCTATTATTGAATTTGTATCCTTCAACCATCTTAATGCAGTTTTGGTTATCTTCATAAAAAAGAATTGGTTGATCGCATAACTCCTGCTTCAACCATAGCCTCTTTTGCTGCCTCAGAGAATCCAACGAGTTTGTGATCGTAAGTTTCGCTCAAACACAGCTTTAGATGAGATGTTCCTTTGAGGTAGCGAACAACTCTTTAAGTTTTATCCAGTCTTCTTATGTAGATTGGCGTCTTTTGGCTCAGGATACAAACCGCTGCTGAAATATCTGGTCTTGTGTTTAACGCAATGTACAGCAAACTGCCAATTAGTTTTTGATATCCCTTATTGTGATTGAGTCCTTTTGGTGGGATATTTGACTTTCCGTAAGAGGGTTCTATTGGGAAACAGTTGAATGTTTCGCTTCAGAAATTCTGGTTTCCATCACAATTTTCTTAATATGAGTGGACTGCGAGATTGAAAATATACCCCTTCCTTCTCTTTCTACTTGTAGTCCTAAATAATTTTGTACTGATCTTGAAATATGTTTTTAGATTTTCTTTGAATGTATTAATGTCATCTTCGTTATTTGCAGCTGTTAAAAAATCATCAACATAAATTAGTACATATATTTTGGTATCTTCTTTCATTTTTGTATAAAAACATGGATCAGATTTACTTTGTTTGAAACTCAACTCAATAAGAGCTTTATGAATATTTGTATTCCACGAACGATCTGATTGTTTCAAACCGTATATCGCACGCACTGTTGAGCAAACAAGCTTTGTCTTCTTGTCCTTTTTTCTTAAAACCGATAGGCTGCTTCATATAAACGACTTCTTTTAAATCACTAGTAAGAAAAGCTGTTTTGCAATCATTGTGATGAACAAAAAGTTCTCGTTTCCCCGCTATTGCAAATAATGTTCCTAATGTTGTATGGGAAACCAAAGGTGCAAATACTTCATCGTAGTCGATGCCGTAACGCTGTGTGTATCCTTGAGCTACCGAATGTGCTTTGAATCGAGTACTATCAGATTCATGTTTGCGCTTGAAAACCCTCGAGTGATCAGTCCGTTTTGTAAGTAGTTCGCTGTGGATATTGCTTCACCCATAACATCTTCGGTAGACCCGCATCAGTAAGCATGCATTTAGACATCTCTACAAGGGAACGATTCTTACGTTCAGCTACTCCATTTTGTTCAGGTGAGTATGCGGTCGTATATTGCACTAGAATTCCTTCTTGCTTGAGATATATCCCAACTTTGTTTGCTATGTACTCACCTCCTCTGTCTCACCTTATAATTTTTGGTTTCTTGTTAATTAAATTACTAGTCATAGCAATGTACTCTTTTAATTTGTCAAATGCTTCAGATTAATGATTCAGTAAGTATATATGACAAAGCCTGCTGAAATCATCAATAAAAGTTAGTATACATATCTGTATGTATGATATCAAGCACCCCCTTAGAACTGAACTGTATCTTCTTTGAAAATGGAACACGAGTAGATTTTCCAATTGGGCATACATTACAAGAATTTTTATTTTTACAGCTATCTATCACTATACCTTGAGCAAGACCTTTTGATTTCATCTCCAAAATTGCATCAATGGAACGGTGACCTAATACTTTGTGCCAGTTATGAATACATTTTCAGTTGCAGTCCTCGTTCACAACGTTGATTCGTTCATTTTGAGAAAGTGAGTATAAATTGGAGTTAATTTTTGCGACTGCAACTGGCTGCCCATTCTTGCTAATGAAGCACGTATCATCTTTAAAATTAACTTCACAACCTTTAGCAGTAAGTTTCTTCACTGAAATTAGATTCATCTCTACTGAAGGGATATAAAGAACTTGCTGAAACTTAACAGTTGTTTCTTTATTAAATTCGTTAACAAGATTTAGACGAACATCTCCTTCACCCATTGATTCAATTGGTGCTCCATTGACAAGAATAACTGTTTTCTTTATTTCAGTGTTAAGATCGCAAAATAACTCCATGTCCTTGCAGATATAACATGAAGCACCCAAGTCCACAATTTATTTTCCGTAATTATTGTTGGAAATAACTAAGCAAAATACATCACTCACCTTCTCTGCTGCTACACTGATTTTTTCCTTCGGCTGATTTTTCTTCCACTCAATTTATCTGTGCTCTGCAATTTGGCGAACAAGTTCCGCATTGTCCCGATATAACGAAGACTGCAAATGTCCCGCATTATGCTAACCTTACTGCTAAGCATGATTTGCGCATGGTAAGCTTGTAATTTTGTCCATACATCATTCGCTGTAGTTCAAGCTCTGACATGGTGTAACCGATCATCTTCCAAAGAAAGACAAATTGTTGCCCTGGCCGTATTGTTATTCTTTGTCCAAGCATCGTCTGCAACCGCTGGTTTTTCCTTCGAATTCATTTTCCAGAGTCCTTCTTTCATTAGCAGCATTTAAATTTTATATTTTTATATATGAAATAGTTCGAACTATTTAGCTTCGCAATAATAAACTTCGTATCCGCCATTTTAAATTTTTTCTAAATCCTTAAATCCTTATTGTCTTTATTTATTTCTTGTTTTGGGTTTCTGGGCCCATAACCTATTGGAATATCCTTTTGGTTAAATAAAAAGTGCCGTATTAAGAATAATATAAAAAGGTCTTTATTATACGAAATTAGAATTGGTAGTAAGGAACATTATTTTAAAATTCAATTACATAAATTTCACAGCAAGAGTACTTCACAAATATATTTAAATTTGCTGAGTGAATAAAGAATGTGTTTCAACAGCTTAACTATCACTTAAAACATTTAACATTTAATCCTATGAAATAAAATTCATCAACTTCCAATTCTGCTTTAACATTTTCTTGTTCTTTCGTTTGCTATATGAAGTCACTGACTTATTTATACCGGTGGGCAAAGTCGCATTGTCACATCCCCGCGGTGCCCGCTGGATTCCTGAGTTCAATTCTCAGGAACCAAGAGCAGGAGGAAAGATACGCTCTGAAAATCCAACCACCAACACGATCTACACGTCATGTACAGGCCTCACAAGCCGGTCATGGAAGGGTAACATGAGCAGTGCCCAAAACATTACATTAAAATCCTCTTGGGAGAATTTAATGGCAACATTGGGAGGGAGGACATCTTTGGTATGACGATCAGAAAACACAGCCTGCACGACAACACCTCCGACAACGGACTCAGGCTCATCCATTTTGCAGCGGAAAAAAGCGGATGAAAGACACTCCTCCAGCATTATGAATGTCCGTACATTCCAAGGAGCAAACATCGACTCAGACCACTACCTAGTCGGTGCAAAGTATTGGGAGGTATTGGGCTTATCACATCCTCCCCCAGAAACCCCTGGTTCGAATCCGAATGTGCTCAGACAAACAAAGCTAAACCGGAGGCATACAAGTCGTGGCTCCAGAGAGATACTAGAGCACCCAGAAATTTCTACTCAGGAGGAAGAAAAAAGAACACCAGCAACGCGAAGTCGAGGAGATGCAGAGATGTTTTTGCAGAAAAGGGATACGAAACTTCTACACAAGAGTGAAACAGTCTACACCAGGTTTTACTAGCCGCTCTGGGCCCTGTAAAGATCAGGATGGAAATACAGTAGTGGAAACGCAGGCGATGTTAGCCATCTGGAAACTACTTTAACCGGTTCCTAAATGGCGATAACAGCCAAGATCGCGCCCAAAATCGACCACGAACTACAACCGCCCGATCAAAATGAAATCAAAGTAGCCATCACCAGACTAAAGATGAATAAAGCAGCTGGATGTGATGGCCTACCAGCGGAGGTTTTCGTCGATTTATAATAATAATAATAATTTTAACTATATGCCTGTAAGACCCAAGCACCCAAGGTCTTTTGAATGCAAACTGCACGGCAATAGTTAGAAGGAATAGGAAGATAGGAAAGATTTTTTGTTGGTACAATGGATTGAGAAATAGGTGATATTTATCTCATGAAAATCCCACGGGTGGCGTCCACTTGAAGTTGGGGGAATATTGAAAAGTTGCTGCCCAAGCTGGGGCTCGAACCCACAACTCTTAGGTTAGCAACCAAGCACTTCATCCACTGTACCCTTGCCACCCGCATTTTAAAGCCACCTACGACAGTGTTAATAGAGTTGAACTGTATCGTGCTATGTCTAACTTTAGAATTCCTGCTAAGCGTCTTATCAGGATGACGTTGGAGAATGCTTGCTGTTGCGTCAAAGTTGGTAGACACTCTACCTTCGTGACCACCAGAGGGTTAAGACAAGGCGACGCACTGTCATGCAGCTGTTTTAACATTGTGTTAGTAAATGTACATCAGGCAACATTTTCAATAAATCGACACAATTAATTGGGTTTGCTGACGACATTGACATGATAGGAAGAACAAAGCGAGTAACCGGTGCATTCACTACTATGAAGTCAGCAGCAAGCAGAATGGGGTTGAAAATAAACGAGGACAAGACGAAGTAGGTATATGCTTTCATCAACAAAAGTATAATCCCACCACCGACTTGGTCAGAACGTAACCATTGATAGGTATAACTTCGAGGTAGTCACAGGCAACAAAATCAGCGCTGAAATCAAACGCAGACTAACTCTTGCTAATCGCTGTTTCTTTTGGCTGAGTAAGCAATTAAGGAATAAAGCCCTATCTAGAAGAACAAAGGTGACACTGTATAGAACACTCAACATCCCGGTCCTGCTATATGGTGCCGAAGCATGGACCCTCTCCCAATCAGATGAAAAGTCACTTGGAGTCTTCGAGAAAAAAGTTCTGCGTGCTATGTATGGTCCTGTCGGCGTAAATTGGGAAAACAACATTTGGAGAAGAAGATACAACAACGAACTGTACAGCGACATAAGCCTAGCCAGATAAATTCGAATGCAACGACTAGAATGGCTGGACCATGTAGAGCGGATGCACATCGACGATCCAGCTCGTAAAGTCTTCAACGCCAAACCAGAGAAAGTCAGAAGCCAAGGTAGACCTCATCTCCGATGGAGCGACCAGGTAGAGGGAGACCTCCGACAACTTGGAGTGCGAGATTGGAGACGGCAGGCTAGAGATCGAGCCGGCTGGAGGGGCATACTAAGCAAGGCCCAGGAGCACCACGCTCTAGTGGCGCCATCATAAGTAAAGTAAGTAAAACTTATTTATACAAAACTGGAATCACAATTCGCATTAAACTTCATTGTGCAGACTTCAGCAGTTGCTTAGTAACTTGATCATTTCAAAAATTCTTGTAACTATGAGATGTCTTTAATAAATTGGGAACTGTTTTTGGAAATCATATGGCCATTATGAAGGCAAGCTTATGCTCGTTAAATTGCTAATCTTTTACAGATAATCTTTCTAACAACAAAATAATAAACGATCTATGTATTGTAGTAGTAAAAAGAAGAAAACGAAAAACGAATGTAACGCGTGTAGTTGTATGATTGGAATTTGTAAAAGGGGAAACTAACTGCCGGTAGGTAGGGATATATTAAATAAAAAATGAAGAGTCAGTTAGATCCTGACCGAAGAAGAAACTTGACGCATTTTAATTTAGCTCGGATTTAAATAATTATATTTTAACTCGATTAAAATTCAGAAGTGCGATAAATTACCCGGTATTACGGAAAAAAAAAGAAATTAAAGAAGTGAACAAGACGAGAAAAAAAAACAAGAACAACAATAACAACGCCTGTTGACGATATCAACAAAAGGTTAAACAATATTGGTAAATCGGCAATGTTGATGATATCAACATTACGCAAATTAAAAACAATATTGTGTAGGGCGGCTAAAATGCAAGCATTGCTATGAATGCATTCTTGCTGACCTACTTAATAATTGTTTTTATTATTTCGCGTTTTGTTATATTGCTTCATGGGTCGATATGCTGATATTGCACAAAATTAAAAACAATTATTAGGCAGGTCAGTAAAATGCATTCATAACAAATGCTTGCACTTTAGCCGACCTACATAATATTGTTTTTAGTTTTGTGCAATATCAGCATATCGACCCATGAAGCAATATAACAAAACGCGAAATAATAAAAACAATTATTAAGTAGGTCAGCAAGAATGCATTCATAGCAATGCTTGCATTTTAGCCGCCCTACACAATATTGTTTTTAATTTGCGTAATGTTGATATCATCAACATTGCCGATTTACCAATATTGTTTAACAGACAGACAGACAGACAGACAGACAGACAGACAGACAGACAGACAGACAGACAGACAGACAGACAGACAGACAGACAGACATACAGACGGACAGAATTTTTAGACCATCTTTTTTCGTCTTCGCTATCATCGTAATGTCATGTTTGATTGTTATCTCAAAACTTTTTTTTCGACGAATGCATAACTTGCCTTATAGTACCTATAATCGCAAGTAAAAACCCTAAAATGATGCGTGATCGTGCCTATAAAATTAATGATTAAAAAAATTTCAAAATGAAAAATTGAATTGACAAAAAAAAATTTAAAAACAACAACAAAAGATATTGCATTTAATATCAATTCGAGCATTACCTAACTAATTGTGTTTTTTAAATTTTTTTTCAATTTGATTTTCCATTTTGAAAATTTTGAAATAAAATATTTATTAGAATGTTTAAATGAAGAATTACGGAACATTTGTAATTAGCAGTATTTCGTTATACATATACTAAGACCTCCAATTGAATTAAGTCGTATATAAACAGTTGTCCGTTACTTGTATTTTAAGCCATACTTAAGAACATTGTTATCATTTGTAAACAAAAACTAAAAAGGCAGTTTTCTTTGATGCCTTCTATGTATGTTACATACAAAGCTTAATACAAATTGTTACGAGCCTTTTTTGAGCAAATTAGAAAAAAACGAAAAAAGTTGGGCAAAAAATAGTGGCGCGTTGTATGGGAGCCATCACTTAAAAAAGCATAACTGAAAAAAATGCAACGCCAACTAAAAGGAAGCTGTAAGGAACTATATGGACATTTGAAGAAAAGCCGTTCAGACTAGATCTCCGTTATAAAACTAAAAACGCAATTTTCTTAAGAAAACTCAGTTTTATTAAAATCGCTAGAGCCGTTTTTGAGAAAATTAGGAAAAACCTAAAAAAGTTGGCTAAAACTGAACGGCTCGTTGTATGGGAGCCACCCACACCGTTTAGACAAGTTTTACTGAAAAAATTGCAATGCAAGATAAGGTTTTAGTGAATTCGATTAAGCCGTTGCCAACGAATGGCCATTTTAAAAAAAAGTTTTTCAAACCTGATTTCCGTTATGACCATTTAAGCCAAAAACAAAAAAAGCAGTTTTATCAAAAATGCTTTAGGCTTGTTAAATTTTGAGTTTAATCAAAATCGTTAAAGCCGTTTTCGAGCAAATTCGTTTGGCCTGGGCAAAAACAAAATAAAAAAAAAACCTCGAAAACCGTTTTTCTTTAAACTGCTATACATGAAGTTTAAAGAAAATCCGTCAAGATTACAGATTGACGTGAAAAAGCGCACAGAAGCACAGACACACTGGGATGGCATGGCGGAAACCACTTTTTGGGCTTCTCATGAAACTAATACTTGCTTTATAGAGCAAGTAAGCAATTGTTCTAAGGGGCTATCTCCAAATTTGATATTGTTTTGTGATTTAAGGATAGCCTTACTATGGTTTACCCTGACCCATGTTAACGTTAACTGCGCTTTTAGTACTAATGATAGAAACTTCGTTTAGGGCTTTATTTTTAGAAGTACTAGCCTTTGTAAATGCGTTTACATAAATAAGACTGTTCCATTTTCCCTGCCCATGGTAATTTTTTGACTTTGATGTCAATTTTCTCCAGAAAATGCGTAATAAACATAACTATTTTTTATAAACAAATAACAACAGTAACTGTTAATGGGAACCGTTATTTAAAGATGTTGAAAGAGGATTTCTTACCCAGAACTGCGCCGAAGACGAATCCCATTCAACAGCATTTGGTTCCAGCAAGATGGAGCAACAGCACATATAGCCAGATCAGTTATGGCAGTTATGGAACTCCACTTTTCGCTGGCCCTCAAGGTCACCTTTGCAAATTTTGGAAAATTCTTCATTATCGGATGATATTGAAATATTATAGTTGCTGCTCTGCGACTCATTTGGACTTCAAATATTGAATGGCGTAAGTGATTCGGATAAAAAGGGTGAATATTCCTTTGTCGGACAACAAGGTTCTTCAGTTGTAGACTTCTGTCTGGCAAGAGGCGAATGGATGTCAATTATTCATGACTTTGAAGTTTTGAGTGTGCCTTATTCTGACCACATGTCCATCAGAGTAATGTGCAACACTTTTGTCATATCTAAATGATTTGGAAGGAAACGAAGGACTATCGGCAGAACTTAAATCGAAATCTTCATGAGCGAGTGAAGCTTTGTGTAGGGGATATTGAACACTTAATTAAATCTTCGTCTCCGGTTTGCAGGCAATCTCACGCGCCAAGAAAGAAAACGAAGATGAAGTGGCTTGATTTTGAGTGTGAAAAGGCTTGAAAGAAATCATTTGGGTGGCTAAGAGTATTCCGAAAATTTGACAAAAAAAAATAAGATACTATGAAACCACGGCCCTTAAATTTATGCTGTAGAGACGCAAAAGAATTTTGAAAGGAGGTACAAATATTTAACGTTAAAAGTCTCCAAATCAGCAACAATCTTTCGATGTCCATATCGCAAGAGCACTTTCAGAAGCTTTTAAATCCAGAGTTGGTTGCGCCAGCGTTTTTATATGCAAAACCTTTCCTATCGGACGCTATTCTGGATGCACCCTTCATCGATGAAGAATTACATTTTACAATGAACAAACTAAAGTATGGGAAAGCACCAGTATCGGATAGAATCACAGTACAGTTCCTGAAATATGGAACGATAGAGCTTGACAAAAAACTTAAGAAAAAAACAACGAAATTTTAGAAACCGGAAACATACCGCAGCAGTTTAAGGAGTCAATCATATTCCCTATTCATAAAAAAGGTGACAGATCCGATACCAAAAATTACCGTTGTATGTCCTTTCTCAATGTCATGCTAATTGCCGCATACAAACTTTATGTCTCTCTTTTAAATGATCGCCTATGTGATTGGATGAATCGAAACTCGAAACTTAAGAAATTCCAAGCAGGTTTCGAAGCGGCTATTCCACTAGTGATAACATGTTTTACAAACTTTATAACTCTGGGATGACTTCGAAGGTTGGGAGAGTTTTTGATGGTAACCATGCCACACTATGGAACGGTGACCAAATATCGGATTGGTTCGAAACTTCAATGGGACTTAAGCAAGGATTCCCCCTGAGCCCAAACCTGTTTGCTTTATTTATCGACGATTTTATTGACTGTTAACCAGGTGTTGGAATGGTGATTAAAGCTCTCTTATTTGCTGATGCACATCATCTTCTTGCATATTCAATTGCAACATAACAATTAATGATTAAAAAAAAAATACATAAATAGATTTTTTTACTTTCGAATGATTTTTTATTAAAAAAATTCCATTTTATTGTGTTCATTAATCAATGTCAATCAGGCAGACGGCAAAGCCAGGCTTAAACTATTTTTTGTAATATTGATTTATGTAAATTGTACTACATATATGTAAATTGTACCTACACTTGGAAAAATAAAATAAAAATCATCGAATCTATCTATCTATATATATCTAAAATGCAGGATAACGAATGCTGTCGGCATTTAGTTGCGTTTATTCACTTAGACAAATAGCTATATAAGAAGAAAATGTTTGTACATGTAGATAGTCTACAGCATAGCAGCACAGCTGCCTAAAAATAATTCTAAGATTTCAACGTCAAAGCAATAAAATAAACAAGATATAATAAGGGATTTAATGTCTGGGCTGAAAGACTTTGAATTTAAATATACATATTTTAAGGAAGTAAGGTAACGGACACAGGCTAATCGACTTTGCTGCGGGGCGAAGTGTCATCTTAGCTAGCACATACCTCCCACACCTCAATATACACAAAGGGACCTGGCGGTCTCCTGATCAAAATACCGTCAACCAAATTGATCACATTGCGATTGATAGCAGACATGCCTCCAGTGTCATGGATGTCCTCACTTTCCGAGGGGCCAACATAGACTCGGACCTTGTTGTCGCTAAAGTGCGAATGCGGATCTCCACCAGACCGCAGAATCGAACATCCACTGTGAGAAAGTTTGATGTTGCGAAGTTACAATCGCAAGAGACCGCCACAACCTTTGCCAACCATGTCTCCTCTTATCTCTCGACAACCCCCGCGCCTGCGCCAAACCCAGAGGCCCAGTGGCAACATTGCAAAATGGCCATCAAAACCGCAGCTACGGATGTTTTGGGTTTTATTAGGTGAACACAACGAAACACCTGGTTCGATGATGAGTGCAGGCTCACACACTTGGCCAAAGACGAAGCCTATCATGCAGTTCTGAATGCCAGAACCAGAGCTGCCAAGAGCGCTTCCCGTGCGGTATACCAGCAAAAGAAGAAGGAGGAACATCGGCCTTTCAGAAGGAAAAAGAGAGAACTGGAAAAACGAATGGTTGAATCTATTGAGGGGTGCTACGGCAGAAGCAATGTTCGAAAGTTCTACCAAAGGGTAAAACAGTCGTCCAAGGGTTACAAAGCCCGAGCGGAAGCATGTAGAGACGAGGGTGGGAATGTCGTTGTAGATACACAGTCGGTGCTGAGAATTTGGAAAGAACGCTTCTGCAGACTGTTAAACGGCGAAGACAACCAACTAATCGCTGTCAAGCAGAATGATCCATTCGATTTGGATGATGATGAACAAAATTTCCGTGCACCCGACCAAGAAGAAGTTCGGGTAGCAATATCAAAACTAAAGTCCAACAAGGCTGCTGGAGCGGATGGCCTTACGGCTGAACTCTTCAAACCAACAGATGACTTGGTGAGGAGCATACACCAACTCATGTGTACAATCTGGTCGGATGAAAGTATGCCTGACGAATGGAACCTCAGCATTGTGTGCCCTATCCACAAGAAAGGAGATACTCTAAGCTGCGCCAACTACAGAGGTATAAGTCTCCTAAATGTCGCATATAAAATCTTGTCGGCCATTCTGTGTGAACGTCTGAACCCTTTCGCACGTGAACTGATTGGCCCCTTTCAGTGTGATTTCAGGCCCAGTAAGTCAACCTGTTGTGAACAAGTCCATCCGTCTGACATTGCGTACTGACTCCAAAGCATTTATCAAACGAACAGGTCTTAAAAATAATTGTAGCTTAACTCCTATTTAGGCTAACGGCTACAAGCGAGAAAACTCACAAACACTTTCTAGAACTTTGATTTTTTTCTTTAATCAATCTTAAAAGCGCGACTGTTCGATCCTTACCTAAATTGTTAGAGCTAAAGAAAAAATAGAAAGTAAAATAAGTATTAGAATTAGAAGAAAAATAAAATTAAATAAGAAAGAAAGACATTGTAAGTATAATAATTGTAACAATAATTGTGAAAATTATTTACTAAATAATAAATTATAGGTTTGTAATTCATCACCATAGATGTGCCGTTTCTTTTTTTATTGCGGTTCATTGTGAAAATTACGGCAAGTCTTTGTCTGCGGAAAAAAGTGCCGGTTCTACCAAAGTGCCGCAATTTGCGATTAGCAAAAGCACAGTTCGAACCACCAGTTGTTGCTAAGCCGCAACACATCCGTCGACCAAATTTTCACACTTCGCCAGATCTTGGAAAAGACCCAAGAATTCCAGATCGATACTCACCACCTCTTTATCGATTTTAAAGTCGCCTATGAAAGGAACGAGCTTTACAGAGCCATGTCACTTCTTGGCATCCCTGCTAAACTCGTTAGATTGTGCAGGATGACTATGGAGAACTCGCGCTGCTCCGTCAAGGTTGGTAAGAACACCACCGACTCATTTAATGTCGAGAAAGGTTTACGACAGGGTGACGCGCTGTCATGTAACCTCTTCAAGATCACTCTTGAGGCAATCGTACGCATTTCGCATGTCAACACCAGCGGTACGATTTTTTTAAAAATCCGTTCAATTACTTGGCTATGCTGATGATATTGACATTATTGGAAGAACGAAGCGCGCTGTCAGTGGAGCATTCGCAAGTATTGAAGTGGAGGCGGCAAAAATGGGCCTGGCTGTAAATGAAGATAAAACAAAGTATATGCTGTCCTCGGGTGAAGAAGATCATCACCGTAGGCTCGGACAAAACGTCACAATGGACAGATATAACTTTTAGGTTGTCAAGGACTTTGTCTATTTGGGTTCCACTATAACCTCTCAGAACAACATCAGAGAAGACATCAGTCGAAGAATAACTCTTGCCAATCGCTGTTTCTTCGGGCTTAGAAGGCATCTTACTTACAAAGCCCTCTCTCAAAGGACCAAGGAGACACTATACAAGACCCTTATCATCCCAGTCCTGCTGTATGGGGCAGGAGCGTGGGCACTGACACAATCGGATGAATACAGGCTGGGGTGCTTTGAGAGAAAGATTCTTCGGGTGATATTCGGTCCTGTATGTATCAATGGAGTATGGAGGAGAAGATTCAATGACGAACTGTACGGGCTATACAGCGGCATTGACTTGGTCAAGAAGCTTAAAATACAGCGGCTTAGATGGATGGGTCATGTGGAACGTATGGACGAAAACGCTCCTGCCCGACAAGTCTTCAAATGCAACCCGGTGGTCCGACGCAGTTCTGAAAGACCCCATCTAAGGGTGCGCGATCAAGTGGCAAACGACCTCAACCAACTTGGTGCGCGCAACTGTAGGCCACTGGCTAGGGATCGGCCTAGCTGGCGAGGATTGTTGGTTGGGGCCGTGGTCCACAATGGACTGTCTGCGCCACCTTAAGTAAGTAAGTATTTTAAGGAAGGCTTCCTCTTAAGGATTTAATAAATGTGGAGGACAATATTATAATATACCTATTTTGAATAAATTCGTATAATATTAATCATTTATGAAAGATAACCTTATTGGTGTTGAAATGGAAAATTTCCAATTTACATATCTCTAAAAATAATAATAGTCCAATCACTTAAGCAAAAAAAAGCGGTCAACCTCGGAATGAGAGATAATAAGCTAAAAACTCGTATACACCTACATTTTGGTGTTCTTTAAGTTATAATAAAAGTCTCATAAAGTCTCGTGTCTGCGCCGGAAGTTATTCAAGGGGAAAGGTTACAAAAATCAGTTTTTTGCGATTATATCGGTTTCTATAGCTCCAATGATGTTAAAACTTATTATGAAAATTTTTTGTACGCCCAAACGTTTTTGAGATAGAGGGTGGAGAGCCTGCAATGCTCAGCCATACTCACTGTAATGCAAGGTCAACTGTGAATCTCAATGAATAATACCTTGTATAAAGTTGTTAAATTGATGAAATATTATTAACAATAAATAATTTGTGTTATTTTTATTAGTTAACACATTATAATAAATAAAATTTTGTGTACCCATATCAAATATTTTTATTTAATAATAGCTGTTAGGCAAACAATAACAACAATAATACCATCGGCACTTGAGGAATTACTTTAATATACACTTTTTAGTACTGCAACAATACTGGCATCTAAACCGAAATGTCGCTAAATTATAATTGATAGTCAGGTCGCTATCAAGATTTTAAATTCGACCTCCACCTCCTCCAAATAAGTCAGGCAATGCAGGGAGGAACTTAATGGTCTTGGCTACAACCTGATGGTCACTCTGGTATTGGTTCCAGGGAACTTTTTTTTTACGAATTGTTCGACTTACGAGGTTATGAAGTTAAAACATTATAAGAGTAGCAATAACACATTGAGTGCGAGTTAATTATATAAAAAAAAGCAACCTGCCTAGGTGACAAAATAGTAATTTGACTGTAACACAGTATTAAATTCGCTGATATCCACATCAAACAACAAATAATGAAAGAGAAATCAAAGAAAAAAAATAAGCTTCTCTTATCAATCAATAACAATAGTGGAGGTGGCGGTGAAGGTGTTCAACTTGTTTCTGGTGGCAGCGGTGACGACGACGTGGGCGTTGGTAGCGGTGGATGCAGTGGCAGTGGCGGGGCTGGTGTAAATATTTATATTAATGATGCACTTACGAGATTCTCACAGGCTCTCTTCATGCAAGCCAAAGATAAAAAAAAGAAAGAAGGTTACAAGTATTTATGGTTTAAGGATAACCAAATTCTCATGAGAAAGAATGAGGGAGAAAAAGTTATTTCAATTAAATCCTTTAGTGATCTTGCACTTATTTAGTGCTACTTATTTTATTTTATAATTATATCTTCATTTTTAAATGAATTCTATATACGAAAATGATGATTTAATTGATGACTTTTCTTCTCTTCATCTCAGTAGTTCTAATTGTTTTAATGTTTTTTCAAATTCTAATTACTGTGATGATAAACTATTTATTGTGCACCAAAACATCAGAAGCTTGCGAGAAAATTTTGCAATTCTTGTGTCTCATTTAGAATCGTTTGAATGCATTCCAGATAATATTGTTATTTCTGAAATTTGGATTTATGGCTTTGAAAAAAGCGACTACAATTTGCCCGGTTATAATTTTTTTTGCCAAAACAAATGAAAGTTACGCGCCAGGTGGTGTTGGCTTTTTCATTAAAGAAGAGTTCAAGGATTGCGTAGTATTTGAATTAGACTTTATGTGTGCGGATATTTTGAAAGTTTCTTTGAAAATTGAAAAAGAAATGTATGTCTTTTTGTGTGTGTATAGATTGCATATGTTTAGTGTCCCTTCTTTTATTGAGGAGTTCTCGAATGTGTTGGAAAGAGAAAGATCAAAAAATTTGATTATTATGGGTGATTTTAATATAAATATTTTAGAAAATCGTGAAATAACTACAACTTACACTGCCCTTTTAGCTTCCTATGGTCTCGAATGTTTTATAAATGAGCCTACTAGAATGGTTTCAGGTACTTGCTTAGATCATATCTATAGACGTTTTGTCAATTTGTCGCGTTGTTGTAGGAAATTCGTTTTTGATTTTATGATAACTGATCATGCGATGACAGGTCTATTGGTAAATATTGCTAAGCCGAATAGGGTAAATACTTATCCTGCGACCAATAAATTCACAAAAATCGATTTTACGAAGCTAAGACAATATCTTTTATATGAATTTTGGGAAGATGTTTTTGAAAATAGTGATGTTGTTTTATCCTATGCAATATTCATCAAAATTTAAAAAAAAACATATAGAAAATAGTTCCTATGTCGTTTCCTTTAGAAAATCTAAGAAAAAACTAAAGGCCTGGATAACAACGCAACTACTTACTAAAATCCTACCAACGTTTACCTAAAGAGCAAATATAAGAAATTGTGTTTGGAGTTAAAAAAAGAAATAAAGACTTGTCGTGACAACTACTACCAGACAAAACTAAATACAGCTAAAGGCAATATAAAAAGTGAATGGCAAGTTGTAAATAGTATCCTCAATAAAAACTCGTCTTCAAAAAAGCCAATTGTTATTCGTTCTGGGGTATCTGAAGTAACGAATGGAAAAGAAATTGCTGAAGTATTAAACAACTATTTTTCCTCGGTCGCCAGTGACTCACAACCTCCTTATGTGCAACAATCCTGCCAAACCTGCTCTAGTTCGTGTTTTTTCAACTGTCCTGAAACTATATGTAGAAACACCTTTGTTTTTAGTCCGATCACTAGTTTGGAAATATTGAAAGCGATTGGTGGTCTCAAAAATTCTAATTCTTGTGGAGTTGATGGCATTTCGAACCTTACCCTTAAGAAAATTGCTTGTTTTTTGGTAGATGTCTTAGCACATTTGTTTAATTGTAGTATTTTTTCTGGTGTCTTCCCTGATGAATTGAAATGAAAATTTTTAAATAAGACCAAGTTCTTCAACCCAATTCAATTTGGGTTTCAAAAAGGAAAATCTACCGAAGACGCCCTTTTAGAGTTCTGCTCAAGAATTTTCTCTAACTTGGATGGAAAAAAGTTTACGTGTGGCTTATTTGTTGACATTAGCAAAGCGTTTGATATGGTCAACCACGAGATATTGTTGAAAATGCTGGGTTTCGTGGTTTTATGTTGGATTGGCTTGGGTCGTATCTGCTTAATAGATCACAGAGTTAAAATATAAAACACTAGAAGTAGCTTAATTTTCTTTAATATTGGTGTGCCTCAGGGGTCGGTCCTAGGACCAATACTATTTTTAATCTATATAAATTCTCTGTTTAGTTTAAAATTTAAAAGCACCCTTACCGCTTTTGCCGATGACATAGGTTGTTCATATGGCTCTAATAGTGCACTTAACCTAATTGCAGACATTAATTGGGATTTAAACTTATTAAGAACTTGGTTCTCTGTACACAGGTTGATTATCAGTTCCAAAACAAAAATCATGTTTTTCAATTTGTCTCCACAAAATACGTTTGAAGCTGATGTTTTATACCATGCTCCTGAATGCCTAAAGTTTAAGCTGAATTCGTGCGCTTCGTGTTTAACTAAGTCTTCATCTTTTACTTTCTATGACAATCTGAGTTGCAGCGATAATTGTTTTGTTGTTGAGAATGTTAGTGAATTCAAGTACTTGGGACTCTTTATTGACTCTAGGATGAACTTTTCATGTCATACAGAATCCTTAAGGAAATATTTTAACTGGACATTGAGAAATTTTTTTTATCTTAGAAGTGTTTGTTCTAAACTCCTGACAACTATTTACTATGGCATTTTCCATTCTAAGCTGCAATATGCAATTACCTGTTGGGGAGAAGCTTATAGAAATAAAATTCAACCGCTACTTATTCTCCAGAAATATGTCATAAGAAAAATTTCTAGAAAACCTCGTCGACATAAAAGCTTTGAACTTTTTTGCAATCTCAAAGTGCTTCCGGTTAGGCATCTATACTGCTTTAAGGTGTTAAAGGCTTTCTTTTTGAGATCCGGAAATCTCAATTTTAGATTAGTTTCTAATTATAATCTTCGTGGTAACTTTTTAAATTTTGTGAGTGTACCTGACTTTCGCACTACCTCTTTTTGTAACTATTATTCAGTTTTTTCATGTCGTCTCTTTAATAAACTTCCCCTTCCTATCAGATCACTTAATACTTCTGGAATGTTTGTAGAACGTATAAAAGAATGGCTTAAACATTTTGATCACGCTGGTATTGAATCACTCTTCTCTGATGTTTTGGTTTAATAATGATTTATTCTTTGTTTTTGGAAAATTGTTGTAAAGATATTTATTGTAACCGATCTCTTCTTCCTTTTAATAAGTATCTCTATCAAATAGCTTTTGTTAACATTTTTTTTTTTCTTTAAAAGTATCTATTTTTAAAATCCCTTATTTGAACTATGTTGTATTGGGTCACCCCACCCTTAAGATTTTTTTTTTTAAGTTATTACGTTTAAAGTGACATTTGACACTATTTTTAGTACCTTTGTATAATAAAAATATAAAATGTCATTAATTTCCTTAAGTTATGTTCACTTAATTATCTTTGATTTAATGTATAATGATTTAAAACGGAAATAAAACTTGTATCTATCTATCTAATATTATATTTTACTTTGCTTCTAAAATCAAACTTTTTATACAGGGTGTCCCAAAAGTCAACGTCAAAACGAAAACGGGTGATAGGGTAGGTGGTGACAGTTATCAGAAAAATAATAAAAAAAATCTTTGCCATGTATTTTGTGAGTTAGAGGCATTCGAGAAGAAGAAAAAGTCTACTCAAAACCAATCCAAAATTTTTGTTGAAAAATTGAATTTTATTTCAAACTTAAACCCAAAAATAGAAATGAATCACTATCTGATAGCCCTTGGTAGTCTGGGCCTGCTAGTAGTTACTTCTAAATAATAACGGTCACTCTCCTCGAACTTAAACTTGGACGAGAAAGCCTGGAGTACATTCAGATTAAAACCTGTTTATTTGAGAAAAACATTTTTTTTCCGTTATTTATGGAATATTCTAAAAAACCTTATACCATTTTGGAAGGAGAATTGAACGCGCCAACTTTTAAGGTAACTTGCCAAAATTTAGTAGTACATTTTTTTTACACTACAGCCCATTGAATTAGGGTCATGTAAAAATTTTGATTATTTAGTTGGGCAAAAAAGTGACATTTTCTTCAAAACTGATGCAGGTGTGTTTAAATTTTTAACGCAATTGTTAGCGGGATTATTCGAGGTTCCATAACAGAAAAAAAAAAATTAGAAAAATTAAGATTTGTAATCACGGCACTTGAAAGGGCGTCAGAGGGTGAGCATTTTTTCGATTTTTTTTCGAATGCCTCTAACTCACAAAATACATGGCAAAGATTTTTTTTATTATTTTTCTGATAACTGTCACTACCTACCCTATCACCCGTTTTCGTTTTGACGTTGACTTTTGCGACACCCTGTATAAAAGGAAATAATATTTTATTATTTTCTTCACTTGTAACTGAATATTCCAACGGAAATTATTAAATCTATTGTTCCAAACATATAACTCTGTTTCAATCTTTAACAGGTTATGGGCCCAGGAATCAATTCATAAAATAAATGAATTGAACGCATTGTATTATTAAAGAATACATTTGTGTGCTTAAGCGTTTAAGGAAGATTTTTTGGTTCAATCAAATCGCACGCACGATTCTAGATTTTTCCGTTGGATATTTAAACAAAAAATATTTTTATTAAAGGTTACAAGTCGAACATGGAAAATAATTTGCAAAAAGTGAAACCATTTGATGGAACGAATTTCTCGAATTGGAAATATCGAATTAAGATTATTCTGGAAGAGAAAAATCTGGAGAAGTTTCTTTCAACAACATTGGACGCTATGTTGAAAGATGTTCCAAGTGAAGGTGATGCAGCCAGTAATGAGAAGACAAAAGAAAAACTGAAATCCGACGAGAAAAAGTGCAAGTCGATTTTAGTGCAGTGCATCAGTGATTCCCAGTTGGAATATATTAAAGAAAAAACATTCGCTAAGGAAATATATGATACACTGGTTGGTGTGTTTGAACGCAAAAGTGTTGCCGGTCAATTGTTGCTGCGAAAACAGTTATTGACAATGCGTTATAAGGATGGTGACGACGTAAACGATTTTTTTCTTCAGTTTGACCACACTGTGCGAGAACTTAAATCAATTGGGGCTACCTTGGAAGAACTTGATGTGGTTTGTCACTTGATTTTGACTTTGCCAAAAAGTTTTGATAGCTTAGTTACAGCGCTGGAAACGATGGATACATCCACGTTATCCACTGACTTTGTTAAGAGTCGACTTTTGGACGAATGTGGAAAGCGTGCTGTCTTCAATAATAATAGTATTCGTTGCGGGAAAATGAATGATTCTGTGGATATGCAGGCGGATCGTTAAAAAATTATATGTCACAGATGCAAGAAAACTGGTCACATAAAAGCAAATTGCCGAGTTAATCTATTGAAGAAAAATCATGGAAAAGGAAAGAAAACTGCGGGAGCAAACTGTGCTGAAAAAGACGAGTTTCTTATATGTGAAGAACAAGCTGCTTCATGTTGCAATATTGCGAGATCTTCAAAAGAAAATGGTGATGGTTTTAATCAAATTCATTTTGTTCTTGATTCGGGTGCAACTCAGCATATTGTGAACAAGAAAGAATTTTTCAATAACATGTATACAATTGAACCAATAAATATCACGACAGCAAAAGCTGGGACAACATTGGTGGCAAAATGTCGGGGTGACATATCACTAAAAACGTTTTTCAATGGAGATAATTCGACAAAAACTATTCAAAACGTTTTGTTTGTTGAAAATCTTAAATGTAATCTGATGTCAATTCGTCAATTAACTGAGAAAGGTTACAAAATAATTTTCAACGGTGATGATGCATTTATTTCAAAAAAACGGGAAGAATATGTTTACTGCTCATCGAAATGGTCAACTTTACGAAACAACTTTTTGCGTGGAACGAAACGTGTTTGCTGGAATTGCTGGTCTTGAAAAGTTAAGCAGAGCATCTCAAAGTTTATGGCATTTTCGTCTAGCACATTTGAATGCCAATGATATGAAGAAGATGGTGAACCAAAACATGGCGATTGGATTAGACAACTTAAATGTGGATGTTACCAATAAATTTTGTGAGTCTTGTGTGCTTGGTAAACAGACGCGTTTACCATATCCGCTTCGGAAGGAAGTTCGCTCTAAAAGAATTTTGGAATTAATTCACACAGACGTCAGTGGTCCAATGAGTGAATCGGCGCATGATGGTTCCAGATATTTCGTAGCTTTTACTGATGATTTTTCACGTGCATCCATGGTTTATTGTATCAAGCTAAAAAGTGAAGTATTCAACAAATTTCAACAATATGTTTCTATGGCTGAAACTCAACATGGTCAGAAAATTGCGAAACTGCAGTTGGATAATGGCGGTGAGTATTGCTCCAAAGAATTTAAATCTTTTTGTATGAATAAAGGTATTCAGCTGAATTTCACCGTACCATACAATCCGGAAATGAATTCAGTTTCCGAACGTTTCAACCGAACTTACTTACTTACTTACTTAAGGTGGCGCAGACAGTCCATTGTGGACCACGGCCTCAACCAACAATCCTCGCCAGCTAGGCCGGTCCCTAGCCAGTGGCCTCCAGTTGCGCACACCAAGTTGGTTGAGGTCGTTTACCACTTGATCGCGCCACCTTAGATGGGGTCTTCCAGAACTGCGTCGGCCCTCCGGGTTGGAATTGAAGACTCGTCGGGCAGGAGCGTTTTCGTCCATACGCTCCACATGGCCCAGCCATCTAAGCCGCTGAATTTTCAGCTTCTTAACCAAGTCAATGTCGCTGTATAGCCCGTACAGTTCGCCATTGAATCTTCTCCTCCATACTCCATTGATACATACAGGCCCGAATATCACCCGAAGAATCTTTCTCTCAAAGCACCCCAGCCTGTATTCATCCGATTGTGTCAGTGTCCACGCTTCTGCCCCATACAGCAGGACTGGGATGATAAGGGTCTTGTATAGTGTCTCCTTGGTCCTTTGAGAGAGGGCTTTACTACTAAGATGCCTTCTTAGCCCGAAGAAACAGCGATTGGCAAGAGTGATTCTTCGACTGATCTCTTCACTGATGTTGTTCTGAGAGGTTATAGTGGAACCCAAATAGACAAAGTCCTTGACAACCTCAAAGTTATATCTGTCCATTGTGACGTTTTGTCTGAGCCTACGGTGATGATCTACTTCACCCGAGGACAGCATATACTTTGTTTTATCTTCATTTACAGCCAGACCCATTCGAGCCGCTTCCACTTCAATACTTGCGAATGCTCCACTGACAGCGCGCTTCGTTCTTCCAATAATGTCAATATCATCAGCATAGCCAAGTAATTGAACGGATCTAAAAAAAAATCGTACCGCTGGTGTTGACATGCGAGTTGCGTACGATTGCCTCCAGAATGATGTTGAAGAGGTTACATGACAGCGCGTCACCCTGTCGTAAGCCTTTCTCGACATTAAATGAGTCGGTGGTGTTCTTACCAACCTTGACGGAGCAGCGCGAGTTCTCCATAGTCATCCTGCACAATCGAACTAATTTTGCAGGGATGCCAAGAAGCGACATGGCTCTGTATAGCTCGTTCCTGTTTACGCTGTCATAGGCGACTTTAAAATCGATAAAGAGGTGGTGAGTATCGATCTGGAATTCTTGGGTCTTTTCCAAAATCTGCCGAAGTGTGAAAATTTGGTCGACGGTTGACTTACCGGGCCTGAAACCACACTGATAGGGGCCAATCAGTTCACGTGCGAAAGGGTTTAGACGTTCACACAGAATGGCCGACAAGATTTTATAGGCGACATTTAGGAGACTTATACCTCTGTAGTTGGCGCAGCTTAGAGTATCTCCTTTCTTGTGGATAGGGCACACAATGCTGAGGTTCCATTCGTCAGGCATACTTTCATCCGACCAGATTGTACAGATGAGTTGGTGTATGCTCCTCACCAAGTCATCTCCCGTTCAGCCGTAAGTCCATCAGCTCCAGCAGCCTTGTTGGACTTTAGTTTAAATATTGCTATCCGAACTTCTTCTTGGTCGGGAGGACGGAAATTTTGTTCATCATCATCCAAATCGAATGGATCAATCTGCCTGACAGCGATTAGTTGGTTGTCTTCGCCGTTTAACAGTCCGCAGAAGTGTTCTTTCCAAATTCTCAGCACCGACTGTGTATCTACAACGACATTCCCACCCTCGTCTCTACAAGCTTCCGCTCGGGCTTTGTAACCCTTGGACGAATGCTTTACCCTTTGGTAGAACTTTCGAACATTGCTTCTGCCGTAGCACCCCTCAATTGATTCAACCATTCGTTTTTCCAGTTCTCTTTTTTTTCTTCTGAAAAGCCGATGTTCCTCTCCTCTTTTGCTGGTACACCGCACGGAAAGCGCTCTTGGCAGCTCTAGTTCTGGCATTCAGAACTGCATGATAGGCTTCGTCTTTGGCCAAGTGTGCGAGCCTGCACTCATCATCAAACCAGGGGGGTCATTCCGTAACTCGATTATCGGCAGACGATATCGTTTCGACGATAGACTTGCTTCACGTAAAATTAAAAATCACTATCGTCTGGACGATATCGTTTTGATACTTAAATTTTTGCTTCACGTAAGCCAATAATCGTCAAATCAATGTCGTCTAAACGATAACGTTTGCACGATAGCTAAATAGGTATCGTTTCGGTTTGATTTTTAAAATGTTTGATAATTTTATCTTTAATTGATAGTTTTAAACGACTGATCGGGAAACCAACTTTCATTTCACTACGCGTTTTTGTAATTATGTATTTAAAAAAATATATTATATATACAAAATATCTTACATTTTGGAAATTCCTCTTTCAAATCAAACCAAACACAAAACTACTTAAATTCACATTAAATTTAAAATTTGTTCTCAAAAAAAATCAATAAAACCGAAACCGCGAATGCACGAAAAATAAGTTAAACCAAATCGAAAATGCGCTAAAATAAAAAAAAAAATACACAAATTTCATTCACTACTTTATTTTTTTGAAACATTTTTAAATTTAATCAAAATAAAGCGTACATTTTTTGTTTTCTGACATTTCAGACAGTTTGAGAGTTTCTGAAAGATACTAAACGCTCTCAAACTACATTTTTAAATAAACGATAGACGACACGATAGACGAGACGATAGTAGTAAGTTACGTGAAGCAAATTATTGACGATATCGTTCACGACTATCGTCTGGACGATGATCGTTTTGAAAATTACGGAATGACCCCCCAGGTGTTTCGTTGTGGTCGCCTAATGAAACCCAAAACATCCGTGGTAGCGGTTTTGATGGCCATTTTGCAATGTTGCCACTGGGCCTCTGGGTTTGGCGCAGGCGCCGGGCTTGTCAAGAGATAAGAGGAGACATGATTGGCAAAAGTTTAGGCGGTCTCTTGCGATTGTAACTTCGCAACATCAAACTTTCTCACAGTGGATGTTCGACTCTGCGGTCTGGTGGAGATCCGCATTCGCACTTTAGCTACAACAAGGTAGTGGTCCGAGTCTATGTTGGCCCCTCGGAAAGTGCGGACATCCATGACACTGGACGCATGTCTGCTATCAATCGCAATGTGATCAATTTGGTTGACGGTATTTTGATCAGTAGACCGCCAGGTCCCCTTGTGAATATTGAGGTGTGGGAAGTATGTGCTAGCTAAGATGACACTTCGCCCCGCAGCAAAGTCGATTAGCCTGTGTCCGTTACAGGAAGTGTTGTCGTGCAGGCTATGCTTTCCGACTGTCGAGCCAAAGTTACCCTCCTTTCCGATTTTGGCGTTGAAGTTACCAAGAATAAACTTAGTGTCGTACTTCGGGCATTCATCATACGTCTTCTCGAGAAGATCGTAGAATTCTTCTTTGGTCGTGTCATCTTTTTCCTCCGTGGGGGCGTGAACGCAGATCAGCGAGATGTTGCTGAATTTGGATTTAATGCGGATTGTGACAATGCGTTCGCTTATGCCACGAAACCCCAAGACTTCTTGCCTAAGCCTTCCTCTTATCACAAATCCGCATCCAAATAGCCGCTGTTTCCTTGTCCTGTAGCACTTGCCGTAGTAGATGTCACAGTTTTTCATCCTCCTTGTGCCTTCACCATCCCATCGCACTTCTTGGATGGCTGCGATGTCGGCTTTGACACCATCTAGGGCTTCCACTAATTGTTCGGCTGCACGTGGTCTGTTAAGGGTCCGGACATTCCACGTGCAGAACCGAAATTCGTTGTCCTTGTTTCGTTTGCTAGGGTCGTCATCAGTAAGGTCATCCATATCCGAGGCAATTGGTTGTTTCGGAACTATTGGTTTTTTACGTGGTAGGGAAGTTACCCCGACGCACAACCCCCAACCTGGGGGACCAGGCCCTATGCTGCTCTCCTTGGACAAAAGGAGCTGGAGAAATCCAGAGTCAGTAACCCACTACGGGGATGTGAGAGCTACCGTTGGTCCTATATGGGCTCATCCGCCACCTTCTCTATTTCACTACCCTGACTAATAGTATTGAATGTTTCAACCGAACTATTGTTGAAAAAGCAAGAACAATGCTTTTGGCAAGTGGTTTAAGTCGTCGATTTTGGAACGAAGCTGTGATGTATGCAAATTATATCAGGAATCGTTCACCAACAAGTGCTTTTGGTAAGCAATTTACAAACAAAACACCTAGTGAAAGTTGGTATGGCAAAAGGCCAGATTTGTCGCATCTATGTGTTTTTGGTTCCATTTGCTACAACTATGTTCCAAAAGAAAACCGTACAAAATCAAATGCTAAATCAACAAAATGTTATATGCTTGGGTACGGGTTGTCTTTAAAAACATACCGACTATTGGATATCGAAAGCGAAAAACGTCGTAATGTGACTTTTAACGAGAAATCAATTTTCGATCGTTTGAATTATGTCAACATATTTGATTCAGAGGCGGCAAACGAGCAAGCAAATCCACGGTGCAAATTTGGAAAGCATCGGTAACACCAATCAAAATGATGTTCAGGACGTCTATTTGGAAGTAAACAATGGTACCAGTAATGTTGATGACGTCCACAGTATATCAAATAGTACTGTGAACAGCAATGAATTACGTAGTGGTGAGCGGTTGAGAAAGAAACCAGATCGATATGGATATGAATCTAATGCATGGTTCGCACTATCAGCAGGGGAATTTGTGCAAAATGATCCAATTACGTCGAACGATGCAAGAAAGCGTGCTGATTGGCCAAAATGGGAAAAAGCAATTGATGAAGAGTTTTCATCTTTAATGATAGATAGATAGATGATAGATAGATAGATTTTTATTCAATCATTTAAACATTTATGATACAAACATTTTTCATTTTAAAAAATACATTTTAAGGCATGACACAAAAAATGTCGTCTGCCCGAGTGACAATGTTATTCTATTTTGCATTCATTTTAAAAATTCTACATAGACATACAATTTACAAGTTTTTGATACTTTTCAAAATACAAATTCAAAATTTGTGACTTTTAGTTTAGTCGAAAAAAAATTATCTTTAAGTTATATTTAACTGGCCAAAGGAAAAATGAAAAACAGAGGTTAAAATGTATATATAATTTCAAACCAAAACATAATCAAGTTTTCATTGATGATTCTTCTTCTGTATGACATCGCCTCGGCAGTATACTTCTGGATCCGCAACCAATCTTCTCCATTTAGGTACATTATTACTTAATTTTCGCTGAGATAGTTTTTTCCAATGAAGAGTCTCCTCAGCTCCCTTAAAATTGGGCATACTCCGATGAAGTGGTTAATGTTTTCATCCACCCGCATATTGCACAGGGAACAAATAGAAACCAAATCATTTCTATGTGGCATATAGTTAAAGTGAAGCAGCTCTCCCCTTACTTTAAAAATGGTTCCAATTGTCTTCCTTGTGAAATTGTGTTTAAAGTAATTATTTTCATTTAGGTTATAATTGAGTTTTGAATAAATATTCCTTTCAGTAGACGCTCTCGCCTTTTCAATAAATATGTACCTTTCGTTTTCATCTATAGCTTGGTAGAGTGCTTTTCTCACCTGAACACCATTAAATCCACTCAGTTCCAGGATAATACCACAGTTTGCAGCATGATCTATCCAATCCTTGTAGAATCCAGTTTTTCTCCGCATTTCACTGCGCAGCATTACATTTGGTAAACGGTTTCGATGTGATGGCTGGGTGCTGTATGAATAGGGTAGGCCCTGATTGGTATCAACATGGCGATGCCCAGCGTTGCAACTGTCTCATACGCATCAATTGTGCTTATTTTACCTCCAAGTGGTAGCCATCGGGTACTGGTCTTGTCCACCCGGACTTGACTTGCTGAACTTATAAGCGCGAGTGTTGATCACAGAAAAATAGCAACACTATAAGTGCCCTGCCATAAAACTCCTCTGTTTCTCTTGTTGGGTAGCAGTTTATTCTGTACGAACCCCTCAGAAAGCAAGCGAGCGGCGGATGAGCTTCCAATTAAGTGAACCAACGGCGACGCTTACAGACAATATGGTAGGCACCCCATTGAGCTACTGCGACATATTCGGAGCTCAGGTCTTTGGGTCCTTTCACTATTATTAGTCAGGGTAGTGAAATAGAGAAGGTGGCGGATGAGCCCATATAGGACCAACGGCAGCTCTCACATCCCCGTAGTGGGTTACTGACTCTGGATTTCTCCAGCTCCTTTTGTCCAAGGAGAACAGCATAGGGCCTGGTCCCCCAGGTTGGGGGTTGTGCGTCGGGGTAACTTCCCTACCACGTAAAAAAATAATAGTTCCGAAACAACCAACTGCCTCGGATATGGATGACCCTACTGATGACGACCCTAGCAAACGAAACAAGGACAACGAATTTCGGTTCTGCACGTGGAATGTCCGGACCCTTAACAGACCACGTGCAGCCGAACAATTAGTGGAAGCCCTAGATGGTGTCAAAGCCGACATCACAGCCATCCAAGAAGTGCGATGGGATGGTGAAGGCACAAGGAGGATGAAAAACTGTGACATCTACTACGGCAAGTGCTACAGGGCAAGAAACCAGCGGCTATTTGGATGCGGATTTGTGATAAGAGGAAGGCTTAGGCAAGAAGTCTTGGGGTTTCGTGGCATAAGCGAACGCATTGTCACAATCCGCATTAAATCCAAATTCAGCAACATCTCGCTGATCTGCGTCCACGCCCCCACAGAGGAAAAAGATGACACGACCAAAGAAGAATTCTACGATCTTCTCGAGAAGACGTATGATGAATGCCCGAAGTACGACACTAAGTTTATTCTTGGTGACTTCAACGCCAAAATCGGAAAGGAGGGTAACTTTGGCTCGACAGTCGGAAAGCATAGCCTGCACGACAACACTTCCGGTAACGGACACAGGCTAATCGACTTTGCTGCGGGGCGAAGTGTCATCTTAGCTAGCACATACTTCCCACACCTCAATATACACAAGGGGACCTGGCGGTCTCCTGATCAAAATACCGTCAACCAAATTGATCACATTGCGATTGATAGCAGACATGCCTCCAATGTCATGGATGTCCGCACTTTCCGAGGGGCCAACATAGACTCGGACCACTACCTTGTTGTAGCTAAAGTGCGAATGCGGATCTCCACCAGTCCGCAGTATCGAACATCCACTGTGAGAAAGTTTGATGTTGCGAAGTTGCAATCGCAAGAGACCGCCACAACCTTTGCCAATCATGTCTCCTCTTATCTCTTGACAAGCCCGGCGCCTGCGCCAAACCCAGAGGCCCAGTGGCAACATTGCAAAGTGGCCATCAAAACCGCTGCCACGGATGTTTTGGGTTTCATTAGGCGACCACAACGAAACACCTGGTTCGATGATGAGTGCAGGCTCGCACACTTGGCCAAAGACGAAGCCTATCATGCAGTTCTGAACGCCAGAACTAGAGCTGCCAAGAGCGCTTTCCGTGCGGTATACCAGCAAAAGAGGAAAGAGGAACATCGGCTTTTCAGAAGAAAAAAAAGAGAACTGGAAAAACGAATGGTTGAATCTATTGAGGGGTGCTACGGCAGAAGCAATGTTCGAAAGTTCTACCAAAGGGTAAAGCATTCGTCCAAGGGTTACAAAGCCCGAGCGGAAGCATGTAGAGACGAGGGTGGGAATGTCGTTGTAGATACACAGTCGGTGCTGAGAATTTGGAAAGAACACTTCTGCAGACTGTTAAACGGCGAAGACAGCCAACTAATCGCTGTCAGGCAGAATGATCCATTCGATTTGGATGATGATGAACAAAATTTCCGTCCTCCCGACCAAGAAGAAGTTCGGATAGCAATATCTAAACTAAAGTCCAACAAGGCTGCTGGAGCTGATGGCCTTACGGCTGAACTCTTCAAAGCAGCGGGAGATGACTTGGTGAGGAGCATACACCAACTCATCTGTACAATCTGGTCGGATGAAAGTATGCCTGACGAATGGAACCTCAGCATTGTGTGCCCTATCCACAAGAAAGGAGATACTCTAAACTGCGCCAACTACAGAGGTATAAGTCTCCTAAATGTCGCCTATAAAATCTTGTCGGCCATTCTGTGTGAACGTCTGAACCCTTTCGCACGTGAACTGATTGGCCCCTATCAGTGTGGTTTCAGGCCCGGTAAGTCAACCGTCGACCAAATTTTCACACTTCGGCAGATTTTGGAAAAGACCCAAGAATTCCAAATCGATACTCACCACCTCTTTATCGATTTTAAAGTCGCCTATGACAGCGTAAACAGGAACGAGCTATACAGAGCCATGTCGCTTCTTGGCATCCCTGCCAAACTCGTTCGATTGTGCAGGATGACTATGGAGAACTCGCGCTGCTCCGTCAAGATTGGTAAGAACACCACCGACTCATTTAATGTCGAGAAAGGCTTACGACAGGGTGACGCGCTGTCATGTAACCTCTTCAACATCATTCTTGAGGCAATCGTACGCAACTCGCATGTCAACACCAGCAGTACGATTTTTTTTAGATCCGTTCAATTACTTGGCTATGCTGATGATATTGACATTATTGGAAGAACGAAGCGCGCTGTCAGTGGAGCATTCGCAAGTATTGAAGTGGAAGCGGCTCGAATGGGTCTGGCTGTAAATGAAGATAAAACAAAGTATATGCTGTCCTCGGGTGAAGTAGATCATCACCGTAGGCTCGGACAAAACGTCACAATGGACAGATATAACTTTGAGGTTGTCAAGGACTTTGTCTATTTGGGTTCCACTATAACCTCTCAGAACAACATCAGTGAAGAGATCAGTCGAAGAATCACACTTGCCAATCGCTGTTTCTTCGGGCTAAGAAGGCATCTTAGTAGTAAAGCCCTCTCTCAAAGGACCAAGGAGACACTATACAAGACCCTTATCATCCCAGTCCTGCTGTATGGGGCAGAAGCGTGGACACTGACACAATCGGATGAATACAGGCTGGCGTGCTTTGAGAGAAAGATTCTTCGGGTGATATTCGGGCCTGTATGTATCAATGGAGTATGGAGGAGAAGATTCAATGACGAACTGTACGGGCTATACAGCGACATTGACTTGGTTAAGAAGCTGAAAATTCAGCGGCTTAGATGGCTGGGTCATGTGGAGCGTATGGACGAAAACGCTCCTGCCCGACGAGTCTTCAATTCCAACCCGGAGGGCCGACGCAGTTCTGGAAGACCCCATCTAAGGTGGCGCGATCAAGTGGTAAACGACCTCAACCAACTTGGTGTGCGCAACTGGAGGCCACTGGCTAGGGACCGGCCTAGCTGGCGAGGAATGTTGGTTGAGGCCGTGGTCCACAATGGACTGTCTGCGCCACCTTAAGTAAGTAAGTAAGTAAGTAAACGGTTTCGATCCATATTAATCACCTGCACCAAATAGTCCGCACTCAGCTTAAGGGTAGAAACAAAGAGTGACGAAAGCCCTGTTTCCAAATGATACATGTACTTAGGTGTACTAATAGGAAGAAGAAAAAAATTTCGTAGGAAGAATCGTAATATATATTCTCAACAGTTTCATATTTTCTAACACCCCAGATCTGTGCTCCATAAAATAGAACTGCTTTTGCTGTTGCGTTGAAAACCTCATATTTTGCGTTGATTGATATATTTTTATTATTGAAAATTTGTTTCCAGTTGGAACAAATAGCAGTTCTAGCAACATTCGCCTTGACTTTTAAGGTGTTTGTCCATATTCAAGTTAAAAGTAAGCGTCATTCCTAGGTACACATATTCCTTAACTACTTCCAGTTCCGCTCCATCATATTTCCAGTTTTCTCCTCTTGCGATCCGTCCTGAGCCGTTTTGAAAAATCAATATCTGAGACTTCGCCGAATTAACCTCCAGTCCCCATTTCTTGCAATAATCAGATAGCCTGTTGATCATTAGCTGAAGTGAGGCTGGAGATTCCGCCAAAATGACAATGTCATCGGCATACATGATGACTTTTATTTTGTAATTTGCAAACTCTACTCCACAAGGAAGATAATCAACAATGTCATCAAGAAAGAGCCCAAATAATAATGGGCTAAGATTGCAGCCTTGACGCAGTCCTCGCGTTACGTGAATTTCTTTTGATTTTGCACATCCATTGTGCACGCAAGCCGTCGTGTGGTTATAAAGTTTATCCAGTGATTTGACGAACTTTGAAGATACACCTTGACTGTACAGTTTATAGATCAGGGTTTTTCTATCAACAGTATCAAATGCACCCTTGAAGTCAACAAAGAAAGTGTAAAGTTTTGAATGTTGGTTTAGTTTGCTCCTTATTAGACTTCCAAGTATAAAAATGTTATCGGCTGTAGAATATCCTTTCCGAAATCCTGACTGAAACTCACTCAATTTATTGTTAACATTTACCCAGTTACTAAGTCTTCTGTTGAGTATTGCAGTGTAAATGTTCAAACCCGCATTAAGGAATGATATACCCCTGTAGTTCGCTGGGTCGTTTGGGTCACCTTTTTTGAAGATTGGCCATATAATACCCTCATCAAAGCAGTCGGGCTGTACAGCAAAATTGAAGATGGTGTTTAATGCTTGCGCTAATATTTGCTTAAACTCGACTGGCGTGTATTTAAAAAATTCTACGGGAATACCATCTGTACCGGCTGCTTTTCCATCTTTAAGCGACCCTAAAACTCTTTCTGCTTCCAACGTTGTTATCTGCGCATCAAGGATATCATCTTTAACATTCGGTGTAGCATAGCTCCATATCAGTTGTTCGGAAGAAGTACTCAGTAATCCTGCGTAATGAACTCTTAAATTGACCACCGAAATTCCGATAACTTTATTTTCTCCATCACTTCCGTTTATTTTTTTTATTCAGTTTCCAAAACTCTGCAGTGTCTTTGCAAAGGCTCAATTTTTTTGCCAAGTTTTCATCGTAAGTTTGCTTTTTTTCTCTGCATAACTTCTTAAACTGTTTTGTGGTCTCAACATACTCTAATCGAATTGAGTTAATGTTGTATTTTCTAAAAAAGTTAAGCAATGCAAAAGCCTTTTTTCTAAGATTCTCACAAGACTGATCGTACCATTCTGACTTTTTTTTGAAACCATGAGATGTGTTCATCACGCTTGCTGCAACTCTTATAATGTTTTGGATTTCTAAAAATGGCAGATAATTTGCTCTGCAGTTACTTATTTTATTTTGCAACAGTTCATCGATTTTAGTTTTGTATACATGTTCCAGCCTCATCTTCCATCGCAGTACATTTGAATTTTTGACCACAGTATTTTTGGTGGTTTCATTAGTACATTTTATTTCAATTTCAAGTTCAATGGGAACATGATCCGAGTAGCCAGCGTTACCTACCATCAAATCCTTGCAGATCGAAATCCATTCTCCACCAATAAGACATAGGTCAATTGTTGAACTTCCCTGTTTCCCAATGAATGTAAATTCCACATCTGCGTCAGCATCTGTACATCCGTTTAAAATACCAAGTCCGAAGTCATTGCACATCTCTATAACCTTTTTCCCCTCTGCATTTATTTTAGTATCTTTTGAGCATCTTTTGCGAGTGTTAACTTTAAATGCTGTCTCTTTATCTGCTGTTCTTGCATTCAGATCTCCTATGACCATAACATTAAGAGAATTTAGATTACATAAGACATCGTATAAGGATCATCTTTAATGAAAAATAATACTTGGACCTTGTGCAAGCTACCAACTGGTCGAAAAGCTGTCACATGCAAATGGGTTTTCAAAGTTAAGTACAAACCAAAAGGCGACGTTGATAAATACAAAGCAAGACTTGTTGCTCGTGGATTTTCGCAAGAAAAAAGTTTCGACTACAATGAAACATATTCGCCGACAGCCAAGTTGACAAGCTTTCGTATTTTGTTGTCAATTGCAAATCATTTCGGGTACAAAATTCATCAAATGGATGTTAAGTGTGCATTTCTGAATGGAAAACTAAATGAGGATATTTACATGACACAACCTGAAGGGTTTATTAAGGATATAACAATGGTCTGCAAATTGAATAAGTCATTATATGGATTGAAACAAGCGTCTCGAATGTGGAATGAACGCTAATACATTTATAATTCAAATTGGTTTCAATCGTTGCGAATCAGATCAATGTCTATATGTTAAATTCGAAAAGAATATCATTTGTTATATTCTGTTATATGTCGACGATTTGGCAATTATTTCAAACAACATGCAAATGGTGAATGACATTAAAACAAAACTATCAGGAGAATTTGAAATGACAGATGTTGGAGAAATTGGTTCGTTTCTTGGAATTCATGTTGAACGTAATTCAAATCTCGATTCAATTGTTTTGAGTCAGACACGTTATTTGAAAAATGTTTAGAAGAAATTTGACATGCATAACTGCAAATCGGCTGTAACACCTATTGAAAATGGTTTAAATTTGAAAAATGGTAAAACAAATACTTTAACTGATCAACCATACAGAGAACTTATTGGATGTTTAACTTATGCTACTCAAACAACACGACCAGATTTATGTGCAGCAACAAATTATTTCAAAGTAGTTATACTGATGAACATTTTTTGTATGCGAAACGTATTCTGCGATATATTCAATGAACAACTGAACTGAAAATGGTATATCATCGTGATGCTATGGCAGATATCTTGACTGGATATGCGGATTCTGACTGGGCTGGTGATAAAAACGATAGAAAATCAACATCAGGTTACGTATTCAAAGTTTTTGGTAATACAGTAAGGTGGCTTACACAAAAGCAACCAACTGTTCATCAACTGAAGCTGAATATTTGGCTTTGGCTAAATGTATTTGTGAAGCAAAATGGATACGCTGCTTGTTGAAAGAACTTGGACATGATTGTAATTTACCAACAGTGATATTCGAAGATAATCAATCCTGTATTAAAGTGGCTGAAAAACCGCGTGAACATAAAAGAATGAAACATATTGATGTTAAGTACAATTTCATTCGGGAAGCAATAGCCAAAAAGGAAATCAAGCTTAAATACATCCCAACCAATGATAATGTTGCAGACATAATGACAAAAGGTCTTGGAAAAATTCTTTTTCAAAAACATCGTCAAAGTTTGAATCTAAATTAATTTAATTTTTTTTTAAATATATTTTAATATCTTATTTCAAATCTTTAACGTAGTTTATAATTAATTTCATTTTTGTTTAAAATTTTTAACGTAGTTTATTATTAATAATTGAATTGCATTTTTGTTTCAAATCTTTGATTGAATTTCATTTTTGTTTTTATTCTTGTGTTAACATATCAAATTAAGAGGCGGTGACAAAATAGTAATTTGACTGTAACACAGTATTAATATTATATTTTACTTTGCTTCTAAAATCAAACTTTGTATATAAAAGGAAATAATATTTTATTATTTTCTTCTCTTGTAACTGAATATTCCAACGGAAATTATTAAATCTATTGTTCCAAACATATAACTCTGTTTCAATCTTTAACACTAGGTGTCTTTAAGTTTGCAGCAAGGTTATATGAATCTGTCATAGGGTTGGCTTGGCAGATTGAGTTGTGTACCAGAAGAATGTCAGCTCTCTTAAATACATATATGCTGTGAATGTTATTAATTATATTGTAAAAACTAATAAGCAATAAAAATTATTTATTGCTAAAATAATACATATACCAAAGTCTTAAATAATATTCTTATAAACAACAATTGTAAACAAATAATTAAAAAACCGACAAGAATAACAGCAACATCTAGATCGTTGGTAGACTTTGTAATCTGTCCAAATGAATAAAACATGTGGGCGGACACGATTCCTGATTTAAAAATCTCTGATCACGAGTCCATTGTAGTCAAGATTAATGTGACAGATAATAAAAGAGAAGAAAAAACAAATTATATTGATATTTTTAACTACAAAAAGAATGAATTCAGAAATCCTTTAAGTGAAAAATGTATTTATATCAATAACATTCAGGACTTTCATTTAATAAAATTGTGTTAATAAATTCCTTATTGACCGCAAATTTTATAAATAAAAATCAAAACACAACAAAACCAATTTTAAAGTATTTTAATTTTTATTACATCGAATGCATTTCGGACTCATTTGTGAGACCATCATCAGCGAAACACGCAAATACACTAAAAGAAAAGAGAAACAAAAAACAAAAACATAAAACAAAATAAAAAAAAAAACAACAAAATTGTCCATTGACTTGACATCGAATAGGAGAGTGAGAAAATTAGACATTAAAAGGAAATTAATAATTTAAAAAATACAAAATAAACAAAAAGGAAAACATTATTTTGCAAGAGCGAATAAGAAAGATTCTATTGGACTATTGTCTATGTTCATTAAGTTATCATTAATTGAAATGTATGCAGATTCGTAAGCATCAAGTTTGGAAGGTTGTTGAACTGCTTTTATCAATTTGTAATTTTCTTCTAATGGAGTCATAAAATGTGGCGCATCATGGTTTAAATCGAAAGTATGAGCTGCTACTGCCTTGCTGACATCTTTCTTCTCGATGTAACGACGGTGTTCATCAATACGACATTTAACTGCTCGTCTCGTTTGTCCGATATATTTCTAATGGCAATCTGGACAGGTAATTTCGTAGATGCCACTCTTCTCCTTAAAGGGTTTTTTATCTTTTGTTGAACCTAGTAATGCACGTAATTTGTTGTTGTTGGTGTGAACGATACTCATGTTAGCTTTCTTGAATGCATGATTGAGTCTATTCGTAATGCTCGGTATATACGTCATAGCTACCCTTCGATCTGTCGAATTATTTTGGCTTTGAGTGAAAAGAGTAGAAAAGTTTTCCCTTCTCATTTTATCCGAGCGCTTTTTAATCATTTTGTCAATGAGTGACTTTTTGTAGCCGTTTGTATGAGCTAAATGGACTATGTATTCATATTCACATTTATAATCTGCGGTGGAAAGGGGTAGACGGCACATCCGATAAATCATTGAATTGAATGCGGCTATTTTATATTGTTGTTTACAGAAAGAGTCGGCTGTAATATATCTATCTGTAGTAGTCGATTTTCTGTAAACAGAAAATTGAATCCTTCGTCCAGTATTATTTATTAACACAATTTTATATATAAGACCACAAAGTTTGTTCACACTTTAGTGATTAAAAACTAAAGAAAATTAAATTAAATCATGTGTTCCAAACAAGATCTGAACAATTACTCGCGTTTACTTGCAAAGGTAAAGAGAACAAAGGCCGACATCATTTTTCTCAAACAATGCAAAAAGAATAACGTTTTTCCTACTTTTATGAATATCAAATGTTCCATAATAAACTCACGCTCTGAAAAAGTTTTATATTTGGCAAAAATCGAATGGACTAAATTAGAGATTTGTTATCACTACAGTCAGTTGGATATTTTACAGCTAAAACTTTATGACCTTCACCTGAAAATGACCAAGGACATACGCAATGACGAAGACTTCAGTAGCTTCACATATTAACAATATAAGTAATTTAACTAGCAGTACAATTCATCTAAGTCTAAGTATTTTGGGTACACAAAATGTTTTTAAATTTAGAACCATTAACATCACTGATTTAAAATTGATATGCAGTAAAATGAATAAAATAAAATGCACGACTGGGTCGCACGAACTTGCTCTTATGATAAGCAATTTCTTAGTGGCTGCATTAATATGGATATTAAAAAAAATTTAAATAATTTCGAAAATTCTTTTATTTTTTAAATAGTTTAAGAGTTTTCTCGGAAAAACAAAGTATGCAATAAAATTTCAAAGCTATACGTAAATCTAGAAAAAAAAAATATTGAAAATCGTTCGACCAGTTTTTTTTTTAAAAGGTTATTTTTGAAAAACTTTTCCAAAAAATATTTTGAAATTTATTTGAGTATGCAAATATATGGCAATCTGTAGTTTACATTTGAAGAAATAACTTTAAAAAAAATTAATGTACCCGTTTCCAACATATTTCGAAAACCAAAATTTTTTTTGAAAAAATTATAAAAAAATCAAAAAAAAAGTTTTTTGAAATGCCATATTATTAAAATTCCTGTGCCAAAAATTTAATAGAAATAGGATGTATAGTTTACGAGAAAATTTGATTTGAAAATACTGGTTCTATGAGAGGTACCGTTATAAGAACAATTTTGAAAAATCTTTTCTAACCAAAAGATAGATTGTCTTACAAAAATAGCATTCTGAAAGTTTTATCAAAATCGTTAGAGCCGTTTTTGAGAAAATCAATTTTTTTCTTCACGATTGTATGGCAGGTGCCGTTAGTTTTGGGCCTAGAGCAAAAATTAAAAATATGTTCCGAGGGAGGGCCAAATAAGTCCTAAATACCAAATTTGAAGCAAATAGGCGCATCCGTTTAGACTCTAGAGGCGCGAACATACATACAGACAGACAGACGGAAGGAATTTCCAGACCCACTTTTTTCGACTCCTCTATCATCGTAATGTCATGTTTGATTGTTATCTCAAATTTTTTTTCTGCACGAATGCATAACTTGCCTTATAGTACCTATAATCGCAAGTAAAAAGCGCATTTAATATAAACATAAAAATGATTCTTGAATCCTTTTTTAGTTCAAATAATTAACGAATCCTTTAACCGGGGTGAGTTCCCAAGTAATCTCAAAGAATCAATAATTGTACCAATACCAAAAGAGCCGTATGATCAATTTTATAAGTTTATTGAAGATAACAATCTATTAATTGAAAACCAATCGGGCTTTCGGCCAACCCATTCATGTGAAGCATCTTTAAACTGGCTGATTATGACTTTTAAACAACATGTTCGTGATGGACATAAAATAGTAGCATTATTCTTTGATTTTCAGAGAGCGTTCGAGATAATTGACAGAAATATATTAATAGAGAAACTTACAAAATATGGTGTTCACGGTATTGAAATTCAGTGGTTTAAATCATACTTAACGAATAGATCAGGGATGCCTATGCTGATGCTGAGTCCAGAAAGTGAATAGTTTAAAAAAAAACAATCAGATTTGCAAAAAGTGAAGCAGAAATTGAAAAAAAAATATAAGAATACAGTAGACGCTCGATATAGTGGACCCCTACCTATATAGTGAACTATCCAATATAGTGAACCACCAGAATTAAACACAGACTAGGTACTCTAATGAGAATCTCAATATAGTGAACTTAATTTTTTTTTTGGCGATATTCAACGAAAAATTTTCTGTTGCAATGCCGCCTGTGAATGTCAACTATTTTTCTAAACACTATTTACCATTCCTTTGTGTTTTTTTCACTTTGGCCGAACAAACAAACAAAGTTTTGATATGGCTTCGTTTTTGGTACAAATTGTAGTCGTTTAAGTAAATTCCAGGAAAACTTCGAAGTCTGTTAAGTATTAGCTGTATGATAAGACATATATTTAGGATATCTGAACTCTCGGAGTTTGAAACTAAGCTGAATTTACAATTTGTCATAAAAGTTCCGTTAGCTAAATCTCTCCTATACCCAAATTTTATATTTTGTTGTTAACAAAATGGTCTCTCATCTACCATAGTTGTTTTTTTCTAATCCATCATGTAACGGGAGAAATATCGATTTTACTTCTCAAAAATGCCTGCTTCTAACCTTATGACCGGCAGTGTATTTAGGGGGTATGGTTTGTTTAGTTTTTTTTACCTCGATTTTTATTGTTTCGCCAAAGTGGTTTTGTTTTTTCGCTATTTCGCATTCTAGTTGTTTAATTTCTCGTTTGCTTTGTTTGTGTTTATTTCGAATAAAAAATCATTAGTCTTCGGCTTATATCGTTTTAAGTTCACTTCGCCTTTTATTATTTCGTTTTTTGATTATTTCGGTTTTAGTTCATTTCGATTTCGATTACTTCGCCATCGTTTGTTTCGTTACTGTTTCGTTTGTAAAGAGACCAAGAGCATTAAAATTCGCGCGAATTTTAATGCTCTTGGTCTCTTTACAAACAAAACAGTAACGAAACAAACAATGTCGAAAATATTTCACCCCTATTTGAAAAGTCTGGGCTCTTGAAATTATCAAAATTTTAATGCTCTTGGTCTCTTTACAAACAAAACAGTAACGAAACAAACAATGTCGTAAATATTTCACCCCAATTTGAAAAGTCTGGGCTCTTGAAATTAAAAAAAATTTTAATGCTCTTGGTCTCTTTACAAACAAAACAGTAACGAAACAAACAATGTCGAAAATATTTCACCCCAATTAGAAAAGTCTGGGATCTTGAAATTACCAAAAAAAAGGACTTTTGATGAAAAAGCTATATATGTACATTTGTACAAAATCTTTGGATTCCAACAGAATGTTAACAATTCACTTTAAAATTAACATTTTTCAACAAAAAAGAATTTATTTAAACTAAAATTCATCTACAAAAAAGAAATTGATATGCTAATAATTTAGTTCCAATTATTAACAACAATTATTACAAAACAAAGAAAAAACTTTTTTAATGAATAAACTATGTTAGTAGGGTTTCATTATCATAACCGATTCCGATTGAACTCGAGCAGAATGAACTGCTCTCAAAATAAACTGGAAACGAAAAAAACGTTATCGAGATAAGCTTTGCCTTAATGACGCTTTGCTCTTTTAACTGAAATGCAAAATAACCAAAAAACGAAGTAAACTGTAATAAAGTGACAGTAAAGCGAAGTGATCGAAAGGCAAAGTAAAAGAAAAACTAAATAAGGTTTTGGGAACTAAACAAAAAATATAATGAATGAAAACGGAACAACTGATTTCGAATTGAAAAAAAGCGAAACAATAGGCACCTATATTTAGGATATCTGAACTCTCGGAGTTTGAAACTAAGCTGTACAAATGGGTTTTGGAACTTCGAAGAAAAATTCTGCAAGGATTGATTTTAAAATTAAGCAATTTCAATTGGGAGAAAATTAATGGAAGCTGGTATAACATATGTATAAAAACTCCCTCTCGAAATAATGAACAGGCTTGGTTTTTATTAGTTACTACTGTATAGTTATTTAGGTACGTACAACTTTATTTATTATTAAAAAGAAAACACAACAGTTGATATTTTTAATTGGCAAATGATTGCTTTGGCTTATAAAAGAGTTTCACATTATGTACTTTAATTATTTGTTTTATACCCCAGTCAAATTAGGGTCTGATTTCGGAATGAGAGATAATAAGCTGTAAACTCGTATACACCTTCCTTTTAGTGTTCTAAAAGTTGTTTCAAATGTCTCACAAAATCTCGTGTCTGCGCCGTGAGTTATTAAAGGGGAAAGGTCACAAAAATCAGTTTTTTGCGATTATCTCGGTTTCTACAGCTCCAATGATGTAAACCCTTATTATACAAATTGTTGAACATAAAATTGACGACAAATCTTGTCTTAAAATTTGTATACGTTTTTGAAATAGAGGGCGGAGAGCCCGCAGCGCTCAGCCATACTCACGGTAATGCAAGGTTAACTGTGAATCTCAATGAATTAAATGAATCTTGGATCTTGAACCTTTTTTAGTTAATAGAAGTCAGAGAACTAAAGTGAATGATGAACTTTAGAATGAAATTAATAATGATCTGGGTGTTCCTCAAGGTTCAGTATTGGGAGTATTTCTTTTTCTCTTATATATAAGCGATTTAAAAAAATGCTTAACACATTGCAGTTTAAAGCTTTTTGCTGATTATTTGTTTGTTTGTTTGATTTATTTGACAGAATATAGCCACTAAAAAATTTCATCAATTTAAGAAAAAACTGAAGATTTTTATTAAAAACAATATCATTTTGTTATAAAAAAATTTGCGAATTTTAATTTTATATCGTTTATCTTAAAGTTTTTAACTAATTACTTTGTTTATTTTCTTTACTCTCTAGGCAATTTATAGAGCCTAATCTTTTGCAATGCAAAGATAGGTACACTTGGCTTAAGCCAGAATGGTATGCAGAAACTCTATTAAAACCTTATATAAAGTTGTTAAATTGATAAAACATTTTTAGTAGTAGTAGTAAAATTAATTTTAAAAATACATTAATAAATATTAATTTATAACAATAAATACATTTTTAAATGACGGCTTATAAATTTACATCGTTACAGTGTTTCTGACATATTGAATTACTTCTTTTTTAAACATTTTCAAATTTGTTTCATTTTTTATGTTATTTGGTAGTTCATTAAACAATTTTAAACCTTTGTGGAAAATCATATTTTGTGTTCTAGTATCTCTATAAAATTTGAACCTGAAGTTGCAGTTATTTCTTAAAGAATATGGCTGGACATCTTGGACGTATTGTAAATTCGAAGTAAGATACTTTGGCATCATATTGTTCTTCATTTTTTTGAAAAAATTATAAAAAATCAAAAAAAAAAGTTTTTTGAAATGTGATACGTATTAATAAAATTATGAGTGACTTCCTGTGCCAACAATTTAATTGAAATAGGATGTATAGTTTACGAGAAAATTCGATTTGAAAATACTAGTTCTATGAGAGGTACCGTTATATGAACAATTTTGAAAAATCTTTTCTGACCAAAAGATAGATTGTCTTACAAAAATAGCATTCTGAAAGTTTTATCAAAATCGTTAGAGCCGTTTTTGAGAAAATAAATTTTTTTCTTCACGATTGTATGGCAGGTGCCGTTAGTTTTGGGCCTAGAGCAAAAATTAAAAATATGTTCCGAGGGAGGGCCAAATAAGTCCTAAATACCAAATTTGAAGCAAATCGGCCCATCCGTTTAGGCTCTAGAGGCGCGAACAGACATACAGACAGACAGACAGACAGACGGACGGAATTTCCAGACCCACTTTTTTCGACTCCTCCATCATCGTAATGTCATGTTTGATTGTTATCTCAAATTTTTTTTTCTGCACGAATCCATAACTTGCTTTATAGTACCTATAATCGCAAGTAAAAAGAAAGATGAACGAAAGAAAATAACAGCTGTTTTATTCTTTCGTTCATTTATTTGCAAGTTTTTACCCACTGAAATTTCATCTGGTAAAAACTCGAACTCTGTCAAAGTCGAATGACGTAAACATTTGTTGTTGCAGATGACCCTTACCGCCTTACCAGGAACTTAAGAAAGCAAAAAAAGCCGGAAACAGAAAAGATGAGGTTGGTCGCCCAATAGTGCGTCCTATCTCACAGACCGTTACACCTCAGATTTCCTTCGCCCAAATGACGACGGGGAGAAGAAGTACGGCACAACCTGCACCAAAGGTAGCCCCACAGGCCCCAGTGCCTACAGCTCCTACGGTGCAGAACGATGTCATGAAGGCGTTGCATACCATTGCGGGTATGCTTGCTGACGTGCAAAAACAGATCCGGGAACAGGCAGAAAGAGTGGACTACCTCTACTCTATTTTGCCCGTCCAAACGCTTAAAGGTTAAAGGCGCGCTGTTTGAGAGACCCATTAAGATCCTAGCTGTGAATGTAAATTCACTGATTAGGACCGAACGCAGAGCAAATCTCTTTCATTTGCTAAAAGACCAAAGTCCTGATGTGTTCTTGGCTAGCGAAACCAAGCTAAGCCAGAAACACAAACTGACTCATAACAATTACAATATCGTAAGAAGAGATCGACCCAACTCCACTCGTGGGGGTGGGGTCGCAATTTTCATACGAAAAGGCATTAGTTATAAGGTAATTTATAATAATGAAGTGCGCAGATTCGGGTTGCTAGAAGCCTGCATCATTTGCATTCCTCTCCAACTGGGGAAGCGAATGTACGTGGTCTCGGCGTACGCACCAGAAGCACCTCAGCCTGCTAATTTCATATCAGAGCTCGAAAAACTTTTCGAATGTCTTCGCCTCAACTCGGAATTATTATCTCATGGCCGGAGATCTGAATGCCAGACATGAAGATTGGGGAAATCAAATACAAAATCCTAGAGGATACCATCTTTTCAATTGGATGGGTCGATACAACGTTGAGTATAGGATCGACCTATTTGCTACTGATAGACCATCGTTTCCAAGAAGCTGTGGTTTTTTGGATCTACTTCTGCTAGACTCAAGACTGACAATAACTGACGCTATGGGTCAAACAAGAAACTGTTTACGGACGGTGGAGTACGACAGTGACCAGCGGACTTGCCGCCGTAATACGGATTCCGAACGAGCTTGTGGAGTGGGAGGAGTATGTGCCTGCGCACTCTTACAATTTCAGTAAGACGCGTTGGCAACGCTTCTCCAACGCCTTATCGAGTGAACTTGTTTCGAACGACATTTCGCCACCAAATGACAGGAATCTGACGAACGTTGAGATCGACATATACCTTAGTCAAATCGATGAAACAATACAACGAACGATGGACAGGACAATCCCACGATACAAAGAACAAGACGCAACTGGAAAATACAGAAACGCTACAATAGACGCACTATACAAACACAAAAGTAGACTGCTTACAAGACTCAAACTCTTATACAGACGGTTTACTGACAGAAACGACTCGGAGATGAGGACACTGAAGTCGTCGATCAAAAACCTCAACCTGCTTATTAGGCAGAACTATAGATTGTCTATTAATTTGTTTTGGGATAACAAGATACGGGCCGTTAATTCTAGCGACCCAAGTATGTTTCCCCAAATTAATAAAATCTTTAGGAGGAATGATCAAAACGATCTTCCTTGCCTTAAGCTTCCGAGAAATACTGACAACGAAGACGTACTTACCATTGCAGGTATAGATCCAGGAAATGCCGTCCTTGATGACGACTTCTTTATGATTGAAGATCCTCAAGAGAAGGTGGAAGCAGTAGGGGCTGCTTTCCAGCAAGTGTATAAGGTGAATGCTAGCATTCGCCTCAATCACGACCTGGAAAACAGAGCTCTGGTGCACCATTTCTACCTTTGAAACAGCATTACGCAATGGCTATCTGAGAACACTGGTTTCACCAGGTTTTATGAAGACAATTTGGCAAATGCCACTGTCGCCGAGCTAAATGGGCCCAGTTCCCTGCTTATATCGAAGGTAGAGCTCCAGCTCATCTTTGAATCATTAAAGAAAAAGAAGTCAGCAGGAGTCCATGGTATACCCAACATTGTACTGCGACATCTTCCTAAGGAAGCAGTAGACATTTACACCACACTGTTTAACAACGCACTGAATAATGCATATTATCCGGTGCGTTGGAAGACAGCTGTGGTTCATCCTCTCCCGAAAAAGGGAAAGGATAGCTCCAATCCGGCGAATCTCCGGTCGATAAGTCTTCTTCCGTGTATCAGTAAGGTATTCGAAAAAGTTCTTAATAGAGCTCTGACCAAGTGGGCAGAGGACACAAATATTATTCCGGATAATCAGTTTGGCTTTAAGGCGGGGCATGACACCATTCATGCTGCGTCTAAGCTAGTCTCTGATATCCAATGGAACAAAGCTAAGAATCAATGCACGGGTGCCGTTTTGGTTGATTTGGAAAAGGCCTTGGACACCGTTTGGTTAGAGGGTCTTTATCTGAAGCTGACCAGACTTGGCATAAGTAAACCATTGTTATACATTCTTTATGACATGCTTAATGGTAGAAAGTTTGTTGTCAAAAGTGGCAATGTAACTTCCACCACAACATTTGATATAAAATAAAATGCACGACTGGGTCGCACGAACTTGCTCTTATGTTCAATAAATTGCGTAGTGGCTGCATATATGGATATTAAAAAAAATTAAATAATTTCGAAAATTCTTTTATTTTTTAAAATAGTTTAAGAGTTTTCTCGGAAAAACTAAGTATGCAATAAAATTTCAAAGCTATACGTCAATCTAGGAAAAAAAAAATATTGAAAATCGTTGGACCAGTTTTTTTTTTAAAAGGTTATTTTTGAAAAACTTTTTCAAAAAATATTTTGAAATTTATTTGAGTATGCAAATATATGGCAATCTGTAGTTTACATTTGAAAAATAATTTAAAAAAATCAATGTACCCGTTTTCAACATATTTCGAAAACCAAAAATTTTTTTGAAAAAATTATAAAAAATCAAAAAAAAAAATTTTTGAAAATTTTTAAATGTCATATTAACAAAATTATGAATGACTTCCTGTGGCCAAAATTTTATTGAAATCGAATGTTTAGTTTATGAGAAAATTTGATTTGAAAATACTGGTTCTATGAGAGGTACCGTTATTAGACAAATTTTGAAAAAAAATTTCAAACCAAAAGATAGATTGTCTTGCAAAAATAGCTTTCTGATAGTTTTATCAAATCGTTAAGGCCGTTTTTGAGAAAATCAGTTTTTGTCTTCAAGATTGTATGGCAGGTGCCGTTATTTTTGGACCTAAAGCAAAAATAAATAAAATGCACGACTGGGTCGCACAAACTTGCTCTTATGAATTGCTAAGTGGCTGCATATAGGGATATTAAAAAAAATTAAAATAATTTCGAAAATTCTTTTATTTTTTAAATTAGTTTAAGAGTTTTCTCTTAAAAACTAAGTATGCAATAAAATTTCAAAGCTATATGTCAATCTAGGAAAAAAAAATGTCGAAAATCGTTGGACCAGTTTTTTTTTAAAAAGGTTATTTTTGAAAAACTTTTCCAAAAAATATTTTGAAATTTATTTGAGCATGTAAATATATGGCAAAACGTAGTTCAGATCTGAAAAAATAATGTTAAAAAAATCAATATACCCGTTTCCAACATATTTCGAAAACCAAAAATTTTTTTGAAAAAATTATAAAAAATCCAAAAAAAAAAGTTTTTGAAAATTTTGAAATGCCATATTAATAAAATTATGGATCACTTTCTGCGACTAAAATTTTATAGAAATCGGATGTACGGTTTACGAGAAAATTTGATTTGAAAATACTGGTTATATGAGAGGTACCGTTATAAGACAAATTTTGAAAAATATTTTCTAACCAAAAGATAGACTGTCTTAAAAATATAGCATTCTGAAAGTTTTATCAAAATCGTTAGAGCCGTTTTTGAGAAAATACATTTTTTTCTTCACGATTGTATGGCAGGTGCCGTTAGTTTTGGGCCTAGAGCAAAAATTAAAAATATGTTCCGAGGGAGGGCCAAATAAGTCCTAAATACCAAATTTGAAGCAAATCGGCCCACCCGTTCAGCCTCCAGAGGCGCGAACAGACAGACAGACAGACAGACAGACAGACGGACGGAATTCCCAGACCCACTTTTTTCGACTTCTCCATCATCGTAATGTCATGTGTGATTGTTATCTCAAATTTTTTTTTCTGCACGAATCCGTAACTTGCCTTATAGTACCTATAATCGCAAGTAAAAATATGTTCCGAGGGACGGCCAAATAAATCCTAAATACCAAATTTGAAGCAAATCGGCCCACCCGTTCAGCCTCCAGAGGCGCGAACAGACATACAGACAGACATACAGACAGACAGACAGACAGACGGACGGAATTCCCAGACCCACTTATTTCGACTTCTCCATCATCGTAATGTCATGTGTGATTGTTATCTCAAATTTTTTTTTCTGCACGAATCCATAACTTGCCTTATAGTACCTATAATCGCAAGTAAAATGGTCTACAGCAAGGAGCGGTGAACTCGCCGATCCTCTTTAGTATTTACACCAGCGATCTGATAGGTTGTCTTGCTCATGCGATTGCGTATGCCGATGACCTTGTAGCGTACAGAACGGCTCCAAAAGTCGAGGTCATAAGAATTCTCTTGCAGCGTGACTTCGACAAGATTCAACAATATTGCGATGACTGGAAATTGAAAATCAATTTCCAGAAATGCGAAACTATCCTGTTTAGAACCCCATTGTCTAGGGCTCCTAGGGATACGAGAAAGAACTGGAGAAATCTAGTGATCGTTGGACCAGCCATTGGCGAGTAAAAGTGTAGTAAAGTACCTTGGCATCTGGTTGGATCAGTATCTGTATTTCAATCGACATATAGGTGCTGCTCTGGCCAGAGCTAGGGGAGCTTTTGCCCTGACAAAACGGCTGTTTTATAGCAGCCGTCTTGATAGCAGTGTGAAGGTGATTTGCTACATGGCCCTCATCCTGCCGATGATTGCCTATAGGTGCCCTGTGTGGTTCAACGTTGCCCCATCTCAAATGGAAAAGATTCGGGTGTTTGAGAGGCAGTGTCTTAGGACCTGCCTTGGATTACACAGAACACCAGAGTCCGAGTACAAACGTTACTATTCCAACGAGGTCCTATACAATGGGGCCAACATAAAAAGGATAGATAACTTCTTGTTGAAGCTTATTCGCGGTCATGTTGCGAGAGCTATGACCTCTTCTAATGGACTCATCTTTGGGGCTTACTACCCAAATGATGATGCTTCGAAAACGCACGTTTAAGCGGCTTCATTCCACCAGAGGCTTTCCCATTTTTAGATAGTCGAGGGCTGATACAGGCCTTCGGTTCAGTAGGGCTGTGTCCAATCGGGACCGTCGGGATACAGTAAAACAAGCTCGGCACTTTTGGTGGATGAGCGACGAAATTTGATTATTTAAAAGTTGGTCAAAGTTATCGCCTTGGTCAGCTTACATAGGTTTAAGGTAGCTTTAGGGGGAACAGACATGGTGGCACACACAAAAAATAAGAAAAAATAAAAAAAAAAAAAAACAAAGAAAAAAAAAACACAAAAATACGAAAAATACAAAAAACAATACAAAACACAAAAAAAAATTACAAAAACACAAAACCGCTGCTGTGGCTGTTCTAGTTTTAGGTAGTTTTAAGTAGGTTTTAATTTAGGTACTAGGGTAGTCTTAAGTTTTATATAAAAAATTAAAAGATCCGTAATTTGAGTTTTTTTTTAATAATAACATTTTCTCAAAATAAAAATATATTCATGAATTTTTAAATTAAGTTAATTTTAAGCCGAAAGGCAATAGAATAATGGTCATGGGATAATTTAGAGCGCCCGCATAGGGCCAGTAAGTTATGTTAAGTAGATATTTAAGCTAGTTTTTAAGGTTTTTAGTCTAGCTGTAATTAAGATTAAGAAATGAATTAAATAAAAACTGAATTTAAAAAAAAAAAAATGACCCTTACCGCGAAGAGCTACCCAATCAAAAAATTCGAATGATGGACGTTTTTCAAGTTTTTACACAAAAAGTGTTCGTGTACTTTTCGGTAAGTGAGAGAAATTTTTCTCTCTTTGAGAAATTTTGACAGTTTTCATTTTTTGACACAAAAAGTACGCGAACAAACATAATCTATTAATTGAAAACCAATCGGGCTTTCGTCCAACCCATTCATGTGAAGCATCTTCAAACTGGCTGATTATGACTTTTAAACAACATGTTCGTGATGGACATAAAATAGTAGCATTATTCTTAGATTTTCAGAGAACGTTCGAGACAATTGACAGAAATATATTAATAGAGAAACTTACAAAATATGGTGTTCACGGTATTGAAATTCAGTGGTTTAAATCATACTTAACGAATAGATCAAGGGTGAGCAATCAAGCGCAAAATTAACAACTTTTGGTGTACCACAAGGAACAATACTAGGTCCTTTATTGTTTCTTATATACATTAATGATATTTGCAATGCGTTAAGTTTATGTAAAATTTCACTTTTTGCTGATGACGCCCTAATATATGTATACGCATACGGTAAATATACGAATTTAATTGAAGAAATGATGAAAAGTGACTTATCGAATTTGTGCGATTGGTTGAGGGCCAATAAGTTAAAAACAAATGTTTTAAAAACTAAATGTATGGTTATGAATAGTGATTACAGCGTTAACTTAGAAATTGAAAACATTAAAATTGAACAAGTTAATGAAATAAAGTATTTAGGTATCAAACTGGATAGCAACTTAAATTTTAAAAGTCACATTCAATACACAACAGGTAAAATTTCAAAAAAAATCGGATTCCTTAAAAGAATTAGAAAAAATATAACAACATTTTGATTTTTGCTCAACTATTTTGTTCTTAGGAACCAATGATAAAATAAATCGACTGCAGATTCTTCAGAACAAAGCCATGAGAACAATAACGAGAAGCAGCTTCCATACATCAATAAACTGGTTGTTATCCTGTCTGCAGTGGTTATGTGTGAAGCAGTGTATTACTTTGAACGTTTTGATATTTGTTTATAAAATGAAGAACAATATGATGCCAAAGTATCTTACTTCGAATTTACAATACGTCCAAGATGTCCAGCCACATTCTTTAAGAAATAACTGTAACTTCAGGTTCAAATTTTATAGAGATACTAGAACACAAAATATGATTTTCCACAAAGGTTTAAAATTGTTTAATGAACTACCAAATAACATAAAAAATGAAACGAATTTGAAAATGTTTAAAAAAGAAGTAATTCAATATGTCAGAAACACTCTAACGATGTAAATTTATAAGCCGTCATTTAAAAATGTATTTATTGTTATAAATTAATATTTATTAATGTATTTTTAAAATTAATTTTTTACTAAATAAATTATACTACTACTAAAAATGTTTTATCAATTTAACAACTTTATATAAGGTTTTAATAGAGTTTCTGCATACCATTCTGGCTTAAGCCAAGTGTACCTATCTTTGCATTGCAAAAGATTAGGCTCTATAAATTGCCTAGAGAGTAAAGAAAATAAACAAAGTAATTAGTTAAAAACTTTAAGATAAACGATATAAAATTAAAATTCGCAAATTTTTTTATAACAAAATGATATTGTTTTTAATAAAAATCTTCAGTTTTTTCTTAAATTGATGAAATTTTTTAGTGGCTATATTCTGTCAAATAAATCAAACAAACAAACAAATAATCAGCAAAAAGCTTTAAACTGCAATGTGTTAAGCATTTTTTTAAATCGCTTATATATAAGAGAAAAAGAAATACTCCCAATACTGAACCTTGAGGAACACCCAGATCATTATTAATTTCATTCTAAAGTGCATCATTCACTTTAGTTCTCTGACTTCTATTAACTAAAAAAGGTTCAAGATCCAAGATTCATTTAATTCATTGAGATTCACAGTTAACCTTGCATTACCGTGAGTATGGCTGAGCGCTGCGGGCTCTCCGCCCTCTATTTCAAAAACGTATACAAATTTTAAGACAAGATTTGTCGTCAATTTTATGTTCAACAATTTGTATAATAAGGGTTTACATCATTGGAGCTGTAGAAACCGAGATAATCGCAAAAAACTGATTTTTGTGACCTTTCCCCTTTAATAACTCACGGCGCAGACACGAGATTTTGTGAGACATTTGAAACAACTTTTAGAACACTAAAAGGAAGGTGTATACGAGTTTACAGCTTATTATCTCTCATTCCGAAATCAGACCCTAATTTGACTGGGGTATAAAACAAATAATTAAAGTACATAATGTGAAACTCTTTTATAAGCCAAAGCAATCATTTGCCAATTAAAAATATCAACTGTTGTGTTTTCTTTTTAATAATAAATAAAGTTGTACGTACCTAAATAACTATACAGTAGTAACTAATAAAAACCAAGCCTGTTCATTATTTCGAGCGGGAGTTTTTATACATATGTTATACCAGATTCCATTAATTTTCTCCCAATTAAAATTGCTTAATTTTAAAATCAATCCTTGCAGAATTTTTCTTCGAAGTTCCAAAACCCATTTGTACAGCTTAGTTTCAAACTCCGAGAGTTCAGATATCCTAAATATATGTCTTATCATACAGCTAATACTTAACAGACTTCGAAGTTTTCCTGGAATTTACTTAAACGACTACAATTTGTACCAAAAACGAAGCCATATCAAAACTTTGTTTGTTTGTTCGGCCAAAGTGAAAAAAACACAAAGGAATGGTAAATAGTGTTTAGAAAAATAGTTGACATTCACAGGCGGCATTGCAACAGAAAATTTTTCGTTGAATACCTATCGCCAAAAAAAATTAAGTTCACTATATTGAGATTCTCATTAGAGTACCTATTCTGTGTTTAATTCTGGTGGTTCACTATATTGGATAGTTCACTATACAGGTAGGGGTCCACTATATCGAGCGTCTACTGTATTATAATATTTTTTTTTTCAATTTCTGCTCCACTTTTTGCAAATCTGATTGTTTTTTTTAAACTATTCAATTTCTGGACTCAGCATCAGCATTGGCATCCCTGATCATGCCTTATAAAAATAGAATAACATACATAATTTCACTGGAGTTTTGTATTCGACAATTTCTCACAAAATTAAAGCCAAAGACTGTTACTTTATGGTGCATCAAAGACGACGCAAATGTTACACATTGTCGAAATTTAGGAATTTAAGAACGGCTCAAGGTGAATATTATTGACAATAGCTGATTGAATCAACTTAACGAACGCACTACAGATATTCGTTTATTGATCGATCCGATAAATTTGCAAAGTTTGAGAGCTTTTGGCATACACCATTTTTGCCATTGCAAATACCTGCTTCACCGAGACACCCTGTATAATTTAGATGAGTAGTATACTAAACATATTGCCCTTACAATAAGGTGAGTGTAAGAACAGTACAAGTACCAAAAATTCAATTTTGAGTTAGCAAAATAAAAGAAATTTTTGAGTCTAGTTCATACAAAACTATGCTACCGTCTTCAATACAAAAATACAGTACCTTACTTTACTTATAGCACTTTCCACTCTGACGATTCTGAGAAGAGAATTTTGCTTCTGGATTTGAAGTCCGAATCTACTCAAGAAGCACAAATACAAATATAACTCAAATGTTAGCCATAGAATATTCACTGCGGAAATGTCTATTCGCATGCAGCAACGACGAAAGTTTTGGTAATGTCGACAAATGTGATTTATTGTTGAATACAAATCTGATGATGAAGAAGTCGAAGATCAGCAACGAAGTTTAGTGAGTAGTATTTAATACGATGAACCAGTAAAAATTCCTTTATACCACGAATCGGGCTACACACACCACTTTGACATTGGCAAAACTTGTGAAACTGATGCCTGCAAATACTTCATTGTGTTAAAATTTAACAGAAGCGATTTTGCTTGTTCCATTGGTTTTCTGAATGAGTGGTTCCCCGAGTGAAACCAAAAGTGCTATTATACTGTCATTACACTCAATCGTTGCAATTTCTATTTCATTCATTGTTTGATGCTCAATGGAAACAATACCTAATAAGCCTTCAGAATATTTTTATATAATTAACTGTATTTTTTAGTGGGTTATGATTTGTAAAGTCAATAAAATGTTAAAATCTAATTTTAATTGTGCATTTTTTGAATTGAGTGTAAGAACAATACAAGAACACTGTCTTTTTACATTTATATTTTTTTTTTCCTGTAACATTTTTTATTTTTTCTTTCATTTGCGTTTAGAGGAACCAAAAACCTTCAAATCACCCATACACTACTCTAGAAAAAAGTTTATTGGTTTTCTGTTTTTTGTTCTCTTTTTCAAAACTAAGATTTTGCACTTGTACTGTTCTTTCACTCAAAAACGTATTCAAAAATGTTTATACTTCTTCCTACTTAAAGCAAAATGAATACAAACAAAAATCTAGACAGAAAAAAATGATTGATTCGGAAGACAAACCTTGTTCTCTCCACATAGCGTAGTGTGTGGCAATATAACCTTCACGTATTGCCATTAATACATCATGATCGTTATCAGACCAAAACAGCTTTTGATTAATAATTTCTATCATCAAATGTTCTTTCGCAAACGTGGCTGCCTCGCTTCCACCATGACCATCGTATATTCCAACGAAGGCATATTCCAAATCTTTGGTGTTCTTTGATTCGTGGTATGCCACGGTGAAGAAGTCTTCCATGTATTTTCTGCCACCTTGATTGGAATGCCCCGTCACTCTTAAATTTACACCAACCGATGAAGCTGCTTTAAGGGATTGTGATGTTTGGCCAACGCTTCCAGTTCCGTCATCTCTGCAAACGTCGCGACGCATAGTTGGATCAAAATCACACAAACTTGATTGTTGTTAAAAAACGCTTTATGTAAACAAAATTCAGTGGAAAACTTGATAATTAACTTCCTTTTAACGCCGCAATACTACTTTTTAACTTTAAATAACTTGGTATCTATCTAGTTCTTTTTCCGTATTCTGAAGTGCAACTGTAAAAAATGAAGCAAAAACTTCAGTTAATACTGCCGAGAATATTTTCAGCTTTGAAAAATCCATGGCAAAAGCAGTTGAGTAATAATTTTACTTCCACTCGCTCTTTTGGTGCTGGGTCGAGTTCCAAGTTAGTACTTTTATAGATATTTTTCCTACACTCGCACTGTCAACTATTCTGCTATTTCATAAATGCATACATAGCTAATTTCGATTAGGTTTTTAATTAACCATTCAAATAAATTTTAATAGCATATTGCAGGGTTTAAATCTTGAAAAAAAAATTAATGGTACACAAAATAAACTTAAGCTAAAGGTCTGTATTAATTTAATTTTTTTCAATGAAAAACCGACGAAAATATTTTGGTGATAGAGGGCAAACAAGCAATCAGGCCTTGTATGATTCAACTACTGAGCATATCTCCTTCCAGTTCTCATTTATGATTCGTTATTCGCATCTACGTCACGGGCTCACATGAAGTTCTCGCATTCACATTTTAATTTTTGTTTCGTTCTACGCATTGACATACTATACATGGACTGCTAGTGAAATGTCATTTTCATACAAATCGCTTGGAAAAATTGACTCTGGTACAAGTGCTTCCACTAACTCAAAAGCGGCAAAAGTTGTAATTATATTTTCAAAAACATATAGTGACATCTATTGTCACTTGCCGAAAGCATAACAAAATCCTTAGATGTGTCTATTCATACGTAGCCAATAAGATGAGTGATGTGATTAAAAATTTTTCTTTCACCTTTCAATACAAAATTATATGACTGGACATTCGCGTAGTGCAGGTAGAATGTTGCGTGCGTGGGACTGACTACGCAAAAGTAATAAAAATCTTTATTCCACAATGCTGTAAGTGTCGTACTGTCGAAACTATTAGAAGAATGCTTGCGAATAGACAGTATCAAACAGGGACATCTATTGTCATTCTTATAAAGTGCAAAGAAGAAATGACAAATGTCAAAAGACTTCTGCCAATGTCAATGCCGCACGTGTTTACAGTGCGAAAAATTAATAATTTTATTTTTGTTTAAAATTTCTTTGATTTAAATAGAATATAATGTCCGACAAGTAAGTTTCCTGCTCTTATTTATCAAATAAAACACTACCACCAAATTCTTTACACAGGTATGCAGTTCCAAACAAACTCCCTGGCAAAACAGTCGCCGTTCTTGCCCATCGTAAACGGAGAATTCTCCAAGACAAATCGGTTGTCGAGTAAAAGCGAAAGGAGCGTGTGAAACGCATCGCAAAAGCAAAGGACCACCACAAATTCCGACGTGCAGAATCCTTTGTTATGGGCTTCATCGACGCGGAACGAACATCGAAGCGTATTAGGCAAACTGGCTGAGATATTACATACTTGTGACGCTGTGACGCAGTGCAACTTCAATAAATAGCAATCAAATCAAATATTCCATTCCATTTTGGGCAAGTGAAAATATGTGCATTAAAATTTAAAAAGCAATACGAATTCCAAAATGAATTGCGATGACACTGGCGTTCAAAATTGTCCATTAGCCATTGTTGATTGCGATATACGATCATCATCGGGAGAAGGCAATCAGATGAATCGGCTGGTTCTGCCTTTAAAATAGTCGATGCCAGTGGCAGCAGTTGCGAAAGGACGAGAACTAAACCTATATTGGGTATTGCCCATCGACAGGGTAGTGAATCATCGACAAAAACCTGCGAGGCTGATTGTGAGCACAAAAGCATCCCAAGCGAACGACCGAGACTTAGTTATTGACACAGAGGAACTGCACAAAGTGGAATGGAGGCATTGATGTAGACAGTAAATTGTTTAAAACCAAAATTTAACATCCAGCAGCTTTTGCTATCCACTACAAAAGAAGAGAAGCAAAGGCAGAATGAAGAGATTGTTATAATGGAAACTTCATCGGTATCATCGGAAACTGGTTCTTGGGAATCGATTTTTCCTCATCACTGAAGCGGATGTCCGCAAGTGCTGCAATGATTTTTACAAAACGAGAGACGAAACTACTGAGCTGGAATCGAAAAACCATTGAACAAAACTCAGCTACTTACGAAGATTGTAAGCGATCCATGTCCCTCACCGGAGACGAAGGTCTCATGAACATTATCGATAAAATTCCTCTGATCTCAAAAACATCTATTTTATCTGTAGACTCCTCTCTATCTCAGTAGCACTTACTCGAACACTTTACAACTTCAGGTTCAGCTGCCGATAGATTGGAAAATGTCAATAACATTCCTCCCTCTGTGAAGGTAAACAAAAAAATCGGAGGGATGTCCAATTAAGCGAGACTTTCGATAAAAGGAAGAAGAGATCTTTGCATTCGATCGCACAATTTCGCACATTACAAAAATATATGTAATACTTGCTCTCATGCCAGAGGTTGTTCCTAGAGCCTAGATCTTAAGTTAAAATATAGAGCTATACCTACATAATGAGGCCAACTATTTGTTAAAAAAAATGTCAAGACTTTGCCTTTATACATACAACTTTTATTTTCTTAATAAACATGTCTGTATCAAACAAATAATCCATTTTTTGTGTTAAAAAGTTGATTAACTTTGAATTTAGGATAGGCTGGGTTACTTGATTCTGACTCATGTTGTTGTACTTTATGGTGACGACTATTACTTTTCATTGAACTATTATTACTGCTATCTGACTGATCGATTTTACTCTCTGCGCTTTGCCCATATCCTGCCACTTCCCCATTTGTAATGGTGTCCGCTGGATGACTCAGGCTGGTGGTTAACAGATTTATCTTGGCAGTTGATTTGGTTAATCTGTTTTTGTTGTAATGCCTGCTGCTAGTCGGTGTAGTTGAAAAGTATTTGTAGGTGCACTAAAAATACTATGAAGTACGAATTGGTTTTGCTGAGGACCTCATCGCTAAGGCTTTTTGGTTTTTCAAACCTGGAAGTGCAAACAAATATTTTAGTCTGATCGGGAATAATTGGATTTCTTACTTGGATTACTTGGATTAGCTTCATCGTCATCGGAGTCTTCAAATGCTTTTATGACACCATGCTTCCGCGGTGATGGATCTTCATTATCCTGTTCTTCTTCTTCGCTGCAGCTACTGTCACAATCTTCTTCTTGATTTTCGTCATCTTCTTTATCATCATTAGTCGTTTGTTCAGTTGTTTCTGTGTGATGTTCTTTATTTTCTTTCCCCTTGTTTGTGTTTTATCCAAGTTCTTTATTATATGTTGATATTCATCTTATGGCAGCTCCAATAATTGGGACAGCTGAGAAAATAAGAGAATATTAACACACGAATTTGTTAACTTAGTATCACAGAATTCAATTAGATGGTCCATTACCATCGGAGTCGTCAATAATTCTAAGCACCAATCTGGCAAACGCAGGTGCTTGAGGTTCGCCTTTTTCATCGTCATATCATCTCATTGATGTAGTCCTGTTTATATATTCCTGACGGTCGAGACACAGTAAATGCTTACAAGGCCGCCTGGATTGAACAATCCAGTCGTTCCACCACGTAGGAGACAATGAGGAAGCATGTAGTATTTTTGCTATTGGCACACGTTATCCTCGCAGGAAAGTTTATCTTCTGAAATAAAATAAGTTTATGAAAAAATATTTATTTTAAATAATAAAATAAATCACAAACATTTATAATGAAAATGAATGACCGAAAAACAAAAAGTAAAAATCGCTCCAATTATAAATTACGACGACGACAAGGACAGCAACAAATGAAATGTCAAAATAGTAGTTCTACCTTTTTGCCGTGTTTGAGTTAGTGGAGCTGGCGTATAAGTGGAACCATCTTGAAGTTGGCAACTAGCAGTCCATGTATAGTATGTCAATGAAACTATAGTATTCCCACCTTAGGTGCGCCATCTATCGACGAAAAACTAAGCTCTAGAATACCATGGGAAGCAACAACAACAATTTCCACCATTTTAATTGTTGTTGTTGCTTCCCATGGTATTCTCGAGCTTAGTTTTTCGTCGATAGATGGCGCACCTCAGGTGATAGTACTATAGTTTATATATACAATGGCGTTCCCCTTCAAGCAAGTTGATCCGAATTGGATCCACGCGCGGAGTCAAATTCACATACTAGACTCCGCATACAGACCTAAATAAGGACCCGCAAAACGTCGTTTGTCGGCTCCATTCAGTATGTAAACTAGAATATAGCAAGATAGTGTGTGAGAGAGAGAGAGAGAGAGAGAGAGAGAGAGCGAGCGAGCGCGTCCCGCTCAGCAAAATTGCACCCAAAACAAACTTGAAAACAAAAATGTAATAAAAGCAAACGAGTTGGAGAGTATCGAAAAAAAACTTCTGTCGTCCAAAACAAAATATAAATAAAATTTGTTGCCATATTTTTATATTTTTTATTCTTTATTCTTTATAAACCAAAAAGTAAACATAGTAGTAGTAGTTGTATAACTTTATTGAGATTTTTTTCCAGGGTACGGTTACATTTCATTAATTATAAATTAACACGGTATTAATATATATTTGCCGACTTAGAAGTGGCCGGGCTACAAAATTTATATTTATTTGTTGTTTAATTATATTAAGACAACTCTGAATTTTAGGCAAATAACTAATTACTTTATACTGCTGGAACACAATAGAAAAACGCAACCGGAACCGCATCCGCAACCGTATCGCATGCCGTACGTACCTAATTAGAAGTGCCCACAATGGAGTCGTACGTACTCCACCTTTTTTTTACAATTTCCACTGAAAAACATACATATATATGCATATAATAGATGATAAAACATATCGCATCATGTATAGTCTATTTTATACATTTGTACCCTGGGCCCCTATTCTGGTTCTATGAAAAGAGCTGTGAAAACACTTTTCACTGAAAAATACTGTTTTGCGATTCTTGTTCTATTCAGCAATGAAAACTTCTGTCAAAAAGTGTTCATATGAAACATTTTTTATCATTGATATTTTTTTGTTGAAAAGGCAGCTGAAAAGTAAAAGAAATGGATTTCAATAAAATAAATAGAGGAAAAAGACCAACTGATGAGCAAAAACGTTATCTAATCGATTATTTGGAGAACAATATCGATTTAGCTCACAATAGGTAGGTAAGTACCCACATATGTATGTATGTATGTATGTATATACATTTTTAAATATTATTTTTTAGGGAAAAGCTAAAATAATTATGCATTGATGTAATAATATATTAATAGGTTGGAATGTGCAGACGGTGGAAGAACCAGAGAAACCATGTGGAGGTCCTTGGCAGACCAGTTGAATGCCTTGGGAGGCGCCAAGAAAGATGGCTCAAAATGGAGGAAATGTTGGCGCGCGTTGCTACGCCATTCCGGAATTTTTGCTGATGTTTGAAACCACTTAAAAATGAATGAAAAAAACCAAAAATAATTATAAAAAAAAAATTTTTACCAAAATTTTAAAAGCCTGCATTTTTTATTCCCTCCACCCGATCGGCCATTCCGGAATTTTCGCTGATGTTTCAAACAGCTAAAAAATTTATGAAAAAAATCAAATATCAAAAAAAAAAGCAAATCATCCAAAAAATGTTAAAAGTCTGCATTTTATTTTTGTCTTCCACCCGATCGGAAATTGCGGAGTTTTTGCTTATGTTTCAAACCACTAAAAATGTATGAAAAAACCAAAAAAAAAAAGTTGACCAAAAAATGTTAAAAGCCTGCATTTTATTTTTGTCTTCCATCCGATCGCGACTAGGTTTCTTTAATAGTGGTGAAAGTTTATCGATTAACTCCCGCCAATGGAATTCGGGAAAACGATAAAGTTTGATGAAACCTTCTTCGGAAACAGTTTCAAAAGGATTTGTGTTGTCCCTCATACTTCTTCGTAGAGTTCTCATTTTAAATCTAAAAGAAGGACAACATTTTGTTTAACCCTTTTATATATACAATACATACAAAAGTAGAGACAAAAACCTTCCAGAGTTTCTGCGCTCTTCATCCAAAACTAAATACCTAAAAATCGAACTAATTTTTTTAATGTACCGAAATATTTGAATTAATTATTATTGATTTGATAGCTGTCAGATGAAAACTTTTTCATTCAGCAATAAATTCAGCATACTTTTACATAAACGTAACGAGAATCAGCTTTCTGAGTAAAATGAAATGATAAAATGAAAACGTACAATGAAAAGCATCATTTTTTCACAGAACCGGAATAAGGGCCCTGACCTAATTTCTAAAAGGATTTTATTAGCACGTTGCTCTGTTTTTTTGTATGGAATGTCAAAAATACGCACGTATTTATTAAAAGCACAGACCATATACAGACCGCCAACTCGTACTCCTCTTGCCTGAAACACCCTCGAAATATTTTTTCCAGTCTGTGAATACGTGTACATATCTCTCTGTGCATTTTGTAATGGCAACTATACCTGCGAATGCCATTTATTTTTTAGGTGTGTTTGCTAAATGGGTTTTAAAGCAAGGGAGAGCGTCACACTCTCAAAATAAATGGCATATCAGCTGATTTTTAGCTAGGTGGCAAAAAGAGAGACCACATGGTGAGTTGGCGGTCTGTATCTTCTTGGTCCGTGATTAAAAGTTGGCCAACTCGTCCGTCGCCGTTTGCGGCTGCGTTTGCGGATCCGTCTCGTTGTGTTCACAACATTGAATTCGTGTGTATTCAATATTTTGACATGCGATACGGCTGCGTTCGCGGATCCGACTCCGGCTCCATTGTGTTCCAGCAGATAAACGCATTTGAAGCACGAGTATTAAGTACGTGTCCACTCAAAAAGACCATGATGTTTACTAAAAGCAAAAAGTAAACATATTATACATGAATAAAAGGCTCCTGCTCTCTCCCTCCCTCTCTCAATCTATTGAAAAAGAAAAAAAAATGCTCGACTCTCGATTCTCTTTCTTAATTTTGTATGCCATGCATGCAATTTCGTGAGAGGCCTCGTTTAACGCAGACTCAGGTGAGCCAGAATTGAATCGAGAATTCTGAAGTCAGTGATTTTTGTTTGAAGGGTTAGCAAAACTTAAAATGAAATCATTTAGTAAACAAATAAAAATGGACTTATTCAAACTTGAATTTTATTTTACCTTCAAATATAAAATTATAAAACAAAGTTATACAAATTTAAATGCCCTTTTTTTCAACTGAGAAGTATGAAAATGGCCCTTCGCCCTTTTAGCTTATTTTTTTGCAAATGCCCACAAAAAAGGTTTTCGCCCACGATCTGGCATCACTGATTCCCATGGACTCACTTGTGAGAGAGAGAGAGAGAGAGAGAGAGAGAGAGAGAGAGAGAGAGCGATCTCGCCCCGCTCAGCGAAATATGAACCCAAAACTGACTTGAAAAAAAAAAATTTATAAAAGCAATTTAGTTGGAGTATCGAAAAAATGTATGTCGTCCAAAACAAAATATAAGCAAAACTTGTTGCCATGTTCCCCAATTGTGAATTGAGCGAAATTCTACGAAAAACAATTTACATCATTGTGGGAGCAATTGACATAATGGATTCGTTAAATAGCGCGTAAATTCACAGTTTTGGGTAGCATGTGATATAAAATTATTATGTTTTCATATTAGTTTTTTTTTTATTGAGTCATTCTCAGTACAGTTTTTTGAACAATGGGCACTCGTTTCATTTAAACTATTTGTATTTAGTTTATTTTCTTCAAAAACACTTTTTTTCGCTGAATTGTGTTAAAATTTCACTGCCCGAATTATTTTTTTCCAAATTTTTGTTTGTACTGTCGTCTCCAATGCAAACCAAAAAGTAAACATTATGCACAAATAAAAGGCTCCTGATCTCTCCCTCTCTCTCTCTCTCTCTCTCTCTTTTTCTCTCTCTCTTTTTCTCTCTCTCTCTCTCTCCCTCTCTCTCTCTCTCTCCCTCTCTCTCTTTTTCTCTCTCTCTCTCTATTAAAAAAGGAAAAAAATACTCGATTCTCGAATCTCTTTCTTAATTTTGTCATGCATGGCACACAATTTTATGGTACGTGTAAATCTCTGTCAGTGCATTTTGTGAAGGCGGCCATCCCTGCGTATGACATTTATTTTTTTGGTGTGTTTAATGCTCCCTTTTAAAAAGCAAGGGAGAACGTCACAGCTGATTTTCAGCTTGTAGACAAAAAGAGAGCTAACGGTGAGTTGGCCGTCTGTATCTTAATGATCCGTGGTTTGGAGAGAAAAAATCGAGCTGCGTACTATGCCATAGCCACCAAAAATAAGATTTTGTAGACTTATAAATATATCAGGTTTAAGGTACTTTATCAGTTTTGTAAGCAAAAGAATTGAGAAGTTTTTTTTAGCAGGCTCACAAAGTCACAGATCTGTATGGCACCATCGCAATGCCAAGTGGCGTAGATAGCTTTTCGCTATGGGGGGGGGATGGATCTAGTTCGCTCATTTTTTTGCGATTATAGGTACTATAAGGCATATTATGCATTCGTAAAAAAAAAATTCTAACAATCAAACATGACATTACGATGATAGAGAAGTCGGAAAAAGTGGGTCCGACAATTTTTTCTGTCTGTCCGTGTGTCTGTCTGCCTGTATAGTTACTACAGCTATATAGAGATCAGTGTCCCGGAGCCATTGCGACAAACTCCTTGTACTTTGTGAGATAAATACTTCTAACAGTTCGCTTAGGTCTTGAGCTGCTCATTCAATTGCAACAAGAAGGAAATCGGTTAAACCGCGCCAAACGCGTAAATCAAGGGTTCAAAAAAAGAAAATATAATTATATTGTAGCCCGTGAGAAATTCCTCGAACGGATACTACCTAAGCAGTATAACGAACAAAAATGAAAGTCAAAGGTAAGTGTGTGGAAATTTCAAATATACCGTGAGCAAAACCTCGAACGGCTTTTTGTTAATACAATTCAAAGCAGGTTGTAAATCTGGTAAGTTATAAACAAATTTTCAAGTAGTCCGTATGAGATCCTCAATCGGATACTACTTGGGGTAGCAAATGTTGCTTTGATTAAATCAAAAAGTGAAAATTCAAAATATTCTGTGAGCCAGATCTTCAACAGATATTCGTCAATCAAGTAATTCAAAAAAAAAATTTATAAAATTTAAAGCGCTTAATAATAAAGGTAAGTTATGTATAAGTAATTCGTCTATCCAAAACGTTATTTCAAAATATTTTCAAGGACTCAACAAAATATCTCAAACAAATACCTAACTATGTTCCTAGAACTTATGCCTAACTCTATATAGGTAATCCAAAAGTGGTTATTTGTTCTTTCTTAACACTTAGGATCTTGACCTGTATTCGGAAATCCTAAATTTAACTGAATACTTAACTGTAATCTTAAAACTAAATATATAATATATGATTACTTCTATTAATAAGAAAATTCAATTTCGCCAATCAATACTTAAACTGTATTCAAAAACTAACTTTATACTGTACGATCTAAAGTTCTAATCTGTATTTAATAAAGGCGGGCACTATCCCAAACTATAATTAAAGGCGGGCACTATCCCAAACTGTTAACTGTAAACTGTATGGTGGGCTCTATCCCAAAAGACTAAATGGTGGGCACTATCTCAAACTTACACGACAATCAAGAAGTTACGTCTCAACTTGATTGACGGAAACTCAAAAAAAGGAAAATCGATACTTATCTGAAATTATACCTCAAAAATAACTAACTGTCTATTAATTCTATTTCATAAAAAGATTCGGGAGAGGGTAACCCTCCCTTCTTCGGAACAAGGTGTGCAAATTTTTCGGCTCTGCAACATAACCGACTAAAAAAAAAATTGTCAAAAAGAAAAAAAACTTAGTGTGTAGACTTGAAAAACTTACGGCGTTCGATTGTAAGTGAAACGACAATCTCATCTAAACGAAAAGTAGTTCAAATATGCGAAGGCGACATTACGCTACTGCTGACGTACATCGGGTATAAAAACTCCAACTACCGGTTAGCGCTTCATGTCTCAACGCATACCGTCACTTCCTAACATCTATCAAACATGACTATTAACTTCAAATACAAAAACTGGATCGAATAACAATCAAAAGAAAACAAGTTGAATTGTAGTTGACGTGAATTGGGTCGCAATTTGAGTGAATGACCAGCTTCTGCAGCTGACGTGCGTCGGGCAAAAAGCACCAACCACCATTCAGAAGACCTGCTCATACTGCTCTCATACGACTTGGATCTCAGACATCACCTTTTGGACATATTAACACCTCCGCTACTGACGACCGAGCAAAAAAAATTACTACCCAATCCGGACAGAGATCGAAGATATTCTCAAGTGACAAGAGGTGGAGGAAAAGAAGGTAGACCTAATGCAACAGACTGATTCGGGAATATTTTCACCAAATCACTGGACAAAATAGTGCCTACCTTACTAACCCCGATGGTATCCCTCTATCTAAGAAACATAATCATCTACCAAACAACTTCATATCGAAAATTGAAAAAAAAATTCAAAGAAAAAAAAAAATTCTTGAAAAATTTTCAAAAATTTCTAACTTTTTCTACGCTACTCAGGATCGACCTAACTTTCGTCAATTCCAATCTTATCTTTGCAAATTGATTCGGGCCCCACGTTGGGCACCATCTGTAACGTAAAATTTTTAATAAAATTAGAAAATAATTCGAAATTTAAATCCGAAAAAAGAAAAAATTTCGAAAGATTATTGAAAGAACCCACGACTCCCTTTATGATTGCCGATAGACATTCGACTTCCCCCCAGATACCCTATGGATACCTAAGACTCAACCCGAAGGCCCACCAACAACATAAACCAGAGAGGAAGCAGTAAGAGACAAGCACCTATACCTCCTTGACTCCTATACCAAGGAACAGTATCTCCATCACCCTTTACTCGTGCATCGGTGTATCTAGTATCCCCTCTATAAGACATACTTACACTTCGCTAACACGACCACTCGCTCTCCTTACTCCTCTCCCCGTCCTTCCAACTTTCTAACCCTCTAATTCCACATCCACCCCCATCACAGAAGCGCAAGCTACCTGACAGCTCACCATAGGTGCTGACCACAAAGCACCGTAGAACAGCCTAAGGTGTACCTGCCAGCATGCTCGCGCCTATCCACTACGAGTAATAGATGTTCTCCTCGTAGCCATATCTCGTTGTAGTTCACACCTAAAACCAGGGACTCTACTATACCTTATACCCACAACTAGGATTGTAATGCTGTTTCTCGAATGTGTCGGTTCTTATCCAAAGGTTTCACTCCGGATTGCATCTATCACCCTAGCTATGACTATCTACCTCTATCTCTGAAGGGATGGTATCTATCCTTTGCCGGCAACGCCCCCTTTCCTGATACTCGTTCGCTAAAACAATTAACAAGAACGGCATGCGACAACGCAGAACCATGGTTGAGATCGACCGTCGCGGTGGCCGGCAGTACCTTAGCCATGACTAGCTCAGCCAGCCCGTGGGCACTTGCTCCGGGATCTGCTTAACCGGTGTTACCTCTTTTTTTTTCTGCCGACCGTTGAGCTCAAGATGGGTGAGCTCGAATAGAAATATTTGAATGCTTAAGGGCCCTCATAATTCCCAAAGAAAAGACCTGCCAGAAATGACCGAAGCGAAGATTGATCCAAGTTTGCACCTCAGGAAGAATATCGTGAGTGAACGTAGAATTTAAGCAAGAAATCAAGATTAGATTGTTATCACAATCTGAAGAACGAAACGCGTAAGTATTAATGAAAAACTGGCAAATCATAGGTGTACATGATTGCAGTGGCTTTTGATACCTTCCTTCCATTCTGCTACCACGATGCTCTGCAGAAAATGGAGGATGAGGTGTCTAACTCAGAGGGGAGGGAGGATCAAGGGTGTTAATGCGATCCTCCTGGTCTCTCAACCCGCCCAAAACGATAGTAAAAATCACCTCTCTTACTACCGACCTATGGCTGTCCACGGACCTATGAGTCCCCCGACTCATTAAAACTTTTGGCAGCCCCTAAACATGAAAGCAAGCAAAAGAAAATTGCTTGCCAACTATAACCCTATAACTACACCATGGTACCCATTAAAAGCTGTGCCAAAAAAAACCAAATAACCTCAATGTTGCACTATGAGTATCTTACAAGTATTCCATGCTCACATTACCTTGTTCCATCCGAAGTGGGTTGAATATTACCGCCCTCCCTTTCAATAACCTAAACCATCATCATGGAAACCTGTGAAAAGTCCCCAAGAAAATTCTAAGTCCAAGAAATAATTCGACAAGTGAAAATTTTCTTAAAACGTTATAACAAACGGTTGAATTGTTTATTCAGAGTAATTCTTGACTCGAATGTCAACTGACCTTAAGCGCAAGATAAAAAAAGTCTGTAACGAGTATTTACCGCGTAACTAAGAAAGATCTTTTTTTTTTTTGAAATGTCTAAACCTAAACACAAAACCGAAACGAGATACTTTAAATTATTTTACCGAATAATCAAAAGAACACGTAAAGCGATCATGCCTCAGGGACTTACTTGAGGATATGAAACCCCAACGTAACCAAAAGAGGGTAGTCAGTAGGATTTATAGAAAAAATAACCATATATGAAGGAACACAGTTCGTGTCCGCCATATACTCGATATTATAATTAAATTTATATCAAAAGCAATTCAAATATAAAGCAGTGTAATTATGTCAATGTTAATATAGTTGGTAGATACTATTGAGATACCTTGTCTCAGTATCGTTCTTACAGTGGGGATCCGGGAGTGCACTGCTGGATACCTTCCTGCAAAAAAATGTTTATGGATTATGGATAAAAGCATCTCTACGTTAAAATTGGCTTTGACTATACTTTGACTCAAAGTGCTCTATTCTTTACTTTGTCTGAATGTTAAAGTGATTCTTCATTGAGTATACAATTCTATATTCTAAACACAAAAAAAAAGGAAACTAAATCGCGTTTGTTTGAAGACGATATATATACATAGCCACTGGCATCACCGACTCACTACGTGGTAGTAATTGGTAATGACCCATTCGATATAAGTAATACGCGTATTTTCATTTGAGGAGCAAGATGTTCTTCATTAATAATCCGAATAAACAGCAGAAAACGACGGAACTGAAGAGTGTATGAAAGTTTGCGAGTGAATTAAGTAAATCTCCAGCCGAAGAAGAATATCTAATGCGGCGTCGTAACGTTAACGAAGTTAACCGAGTTAACCAGTGAGAAAAATAAAAATAAAAAAGTAAAAAGTGATTTTCAACACCAAGGAAAGCGCGATGTTTCGATACTAAAACCGAATTTTCAAGTAACTCTGTGTCACCAAGTCTGTTTCCGATTCCGATTACAGCAAAATTATATTTAATATATTGAGTTCTCGGTAGGTACTTTAACACAATTCGAAACCGATCTTATCTCGATTATAAGAAGACGAATGGAATTTAAATGAATGGCGAGAGTATTCAGCTAATATGCTACGATATCTGTCACAATCAATGAGCACCAAAAAAAATCACATCACTGCACCTTTTTCCAAATAATACTTAGATACTTCTACTTATTAATATATATGTATATCGAGTTTCTCATAAGGAGGTGCGGAGGAGGAGGCGTTAGGTCCTACCATCCGTATGACGATTAACGTAAGTATGTGCCACCGTCCGTGGCTATCAGCGTCAAACGCTAGCGCAACCGCTCTAATCAGTGCCAAATCTGGACTAACTGATATTTGTGGTTATGTGGTTCGAGCATAAACGCTCCCACAGGGTTCACACAACGAGAAAAAGATAAATAAAATAAGAATAATGTTACCTGGTGTAATCGTTGGTATTTTGGTACTCTTTTTGAGTCTTATTTATATAATTTAACATATATACATAAACAGGAACTGATGAATTAAAGATGCAGGTGTCTCTGGTGCAGATGATTGGTCATCGATGAGTGAATCCCGCGTTGCAATACGGATGAGTAAGCTGCTGCTGGATCGGCATCTATGCTTGAGCATACGCCAGACATCCAGATGGTATTTCCAAGAATTATCCTCTTAGCAATCGGTGGGATTTTCAGTCTATTCGAGACCGGGTTCTTGGGAAACTATCCCTGTTGTCGGTACGTCCTTAGGTCTGTGATAAAATCCTGGTGATGAGTTATGTCGTTGGAGTGCCACGAGTAAGAATAAGTTTGTGGCACGGATTCCCACGAGGTAAGAAATATTGAGGTGGCGTTGAACTGCCACGAGTAGAGCAATAATGTGGCGTGAAATGGCCACGAGCAAAGATAAAGTGGTGGCGTGGGTTTGCCACGCGTAAACGACGTGGTGGCGTGAGATTGCCACGAGTACAAAATGTTATAGCTGCCGACGAGCCGAATGGATCAACGTCGGGCAGCTATAAACCTGGAGAAAAACCTCTGGTGCTCCTACGGAACGTGTAGACGATCATCAAAAAGGCCATGAGATTCACAATAAAGATAAATAGGTTGCGCAGCCTGCCCCTATCCGTATATTTTCTCAATTATGTATAATTGATTAAGCACATATGTGTCCGTGTGTACGAGCGTGGATAATAAGTAAAAAAAATAATTTTCAGCATCTCGGGGGCTGGCGTATAACTCCTTGGTTAAACGGCACCCAGTTCAGCCTATTGGATTAACTGCTCCTCGTAGGTATATCCTCTGGCTGCTATTCCTAGTGGTGCGAGAAAATTACCAATTTAATATCTATATTTTTTTTTCTTCTTGCTTCTCGGCGCAAATCACCTTATTTGTTTCTGCTGCGCAAAGAAAATTTTTGTCGGGTTCTGTGTTGGAGAAGTGGCTTCGTCTGCGAGTATCTTCAGAATGATGTCCACATCCGACTTTCGGGTAGACATTGCTACTTTCCAAGTAGCCAACGCCCTACTTCCAGTCTGGCTTCCAGTATCACATAGTCGTTTTACTTTCTCGCTCACATTATAAATGGCGGGCGAAAAAAGCATTAAGGTGCCATGCGCACTGTGTCACTTTGCCAATTCGTGGCTATGACATTTCGGAATTGTAATTCAAACTGAATATATTGGCGTAATCAATTGAGCTAAGGCTCTGGTGACATTGGTTACTGAAAAATAGCCATTGTACCGTGTATGTGGCAAACAGATTCTGACTGCCGTAGAGGTACAGAGTACTTATGTCGTGACTATTTTGACAAGAAAAAAGGTGGAAAGTACAATTAATGGAGTGATGACGTAAGTATTAGTACTAAGACCTGAATCTTAGTACACTCGCTTTAAGGATTCTCGGTGTAACATAGAATTACCATCTCACTCTGACTATGACATCTTTCAGATATAATACCTTGTGAGACCTAATTGACATATATGGATCTGCCGGTGGTTTCTATTTGCAGGATCTATATGTTCTGTCATCATTTATTTGTCAATTCACGTGCATCATGACAAGAATCCGAACCGACCAGTGATGATCGTGACATCGATTTTTATTATAGATGTCGTAGTTGACTTGTCAGGTTTCCTGGCTTTGATAGCTATCTGTGAATTCTTGTGGGATGGTACAATGAAATCTTGAGTGGTGAATTGCAAGTTATGACATGTAGGTCAGGTCAACGCTTGAAGAAAAATTATTCGGCCGCATCGAGAAAATTTTTTTCCAACTCGCAGCCTGACGTCTGCCTGTCAATTTTATTTCAGGTTTGGCATTCTTCAAGTCACATATATTATTACTTTTTTTATTTGCACTTCGGTCAAAATGATCACCGCGCTTGTTGTGCTTAGTGCGAACGGGGTGTTATTTGAAATAGTGCGTATTATGTCTTTCGTTCCATCACATCCTTCCATCGAAAATATATGGGAACGAACACACATTGGAAATTAAATAGGGTGGGGAATTTCTGAAATTCAAAATGGCAGGTGGAATCTATTTTCGTGTGTGGATTCCAAATCGTGTGGAACCTTCTTTAGGTGGAATCCATCGAGTGCGTTCAGCACGTTGCGAGTAAAGTGGAAGTCTCGCATGTAGATGGCACCGCTGGTGTACACTGGTATGTGTACTGGCGAGAAAGTTCACCCTACAAGGTATGGTTGAGGATGCTACGTTTAGAATTAATTCTGATTTGGCGAGGGTTTTTCAATGGGCCGAACGAAATAAACTACGACTTAACCCAAAAAAAAGCCAAGCAATCGTTATAAATAAAAATGCAATCGACACATCTTGCTTTCCCAGAATCGAACTTGGCAGCTCAATGCTTCCCTACGATGAAAAGGTTAAAAACTTGGGCATTATTTTCAATCAAACCTTAACTTGGGGGGATCACATATCATGCACTATTGGCAAAACTTACGGTGCACTCAGAGCTCTCTACATCAGTGGTGGCAGCCTTCCTGTTTAAGTAAAATCTACGATGGTAAAAACGCTTGTTCTTCCAATCTTAACCTATGGTAGTTTGATTTTCTCTGATTTAGACAGTACGAACCAAAGAAAAATACGAGTAGCATTTAACAATGTTTTACAATTCGTTTATTCTCTTCGTCGGTTTGATCACATCTCCAACTACGTGAATCGCTTCTATGGCATGTCATTTTAAAGCTATCTTGACAGAAAGGTGTTAATTTTTCTATTCAATCTGATACAAACGGAGACCCCTGAATACCTTTACGAAAAACTCGTATTTCCTCAGTCTCAAAGAAGCAGAGTACTTATTGTACCAACTCATAAGTATAATACATCCAAGCGCCAATTTTTCGTATACGCTGCCCAACTAACATTTCAGCTTCTATAAAAGCTTACCGAACAATACTTTCTGTTTCCTTAAAGCTTGTCTTAAACTTCGTTAAGCATAAAAAGGAGAACATTTCCGAAGTCCCAATAATTATTTCGGTAAGGCTTATTGCAAAGATGATATGGAGGCCTTACGGAAGCGCCAGCTTCGGTTATAGCTCTTAGTGACCTAAAAGAGTTTTAAACCAGCCCCAAAAGAAATTTTACCGAAACTTGTTGAAAGAAAGCTTCTCAAACTCTTCGCTTAAAATACAAATATAAGCATTTAAGAAGTTCGCTTCATTTGGTATTGAGAATTCTATTAGGCCTGTTCGAAGCAAAAATCTAAGTTTTATCGAAGCTTAAATAAAAAAAAATTAAAATATAGTTTATCAATTTTTTTATTATATTTCTGTGAGCGTATATTGTTTTTTATCCTGAAACTATAGATGAAACTTAATTCTTTATATTTTTATTAAACTGTTAACATTTTAAAAGAACATGTTTTTTTTCTTACCTATATGGGATTCGAACTCACGATCTGTTGTTTCATTGTCCAGCACTCTACCCACTCGGCTTCCAGTAACATGATTTCAGAAGATTCAGAACTTAATCACTTCTTTCATGTATAAGCTTCGATAAAATTTCGGTTAGGCTTCTACTATTTTCCATGCAACTTTGCATTTATACATAACAAGCGGATTCTCGACGAAGCAAAAAATGTCTGACTTAACATTTATCATTTCGATTTTATTTTTGCTTTGCTGAGTAAATTTATTTCTCATAAATTTCAAATGCACAATGTGCACCCTATACTTATAATATATGTATTTATATCAATCAATACTTTTGTTATCTTTATCTTTTTGTTTTGGAAATATAATTTCAATGATTAAGATTATGATCTATAATCCAGGCATAAGCTATACCCTGTGGAAACACGGTTCAAGTTTTGTTTATCATCATTTTACCTTTGACTTATGACGTAGATATACAATTCAAAGAATAAGTGTTTATTTTTGTGTCCGTCTAAAGAACAAACAATTACAAATTGAAAAAGGAAAAAGCATCCAAATTGAGGTAATTATAAAATCATATAAGTTACATAATGGAAATTTCGTTCAAATAAAATATTAAATTTATGTTCATTTATTATAGAACTCCAAAATGGAAGAGCATTCTGAAAAGTTTAAAGTTGTCCAAACGATTGAGGCCGGAGAACACAAACTTTCAGCAGTGCCCTCAACTTGGGAGAAAAACGGAAGACTTATGTGGCCACCAGAGAACTTGCGAGAAAGGTGCCTTAAAATCTTTAAAAACCCACCTGGAAATTCGACTGAAGGATGGAAGGAGTATCAGTGTCTTGTAAAAAGACGAAATATCAGGACGTACTACGAAGCATTGCAAGAAATTGAAGCAATGTCTAACAACAGTGATACCAGTGACATGGAAAATCTGTCAAGGGCTTCACAAAGCAATGGGAAACGGTCTGCAGCAGCCCGAAAAGTATATAACGCTGATAGAGACCGGATGAACCATAACGAAGTGAGTATGGCCAGCTTTGTAGTAGAAAAGTAGGTGTTAATGTTGTTGTATTAATTTTATTTCAGTTTTTACAGGTTCTTCAAACACAGCAGCTTCAATCGGCGTCAAATCAAAGGCCTATAATTTTCAAACAGCCATATGTGCATTCAATCCGAGCGCACATAAAATCCACAATCATCAGTCCATCGGGAATGGAACGTCTGAGCCGTCAGAAATTGGCTTTTTTGTTGCTATCATAGATAACAAGATCAAGCAGTCTGCTGCTATAGACCACTCTATGGCCAATTTCCTTAGGCTTGTGAGTAGATTTTCGTTCTTCTTAATTTCGTCTTCAATCTCTGTTGGTTCTTCATCTTCGATGACAACATCTGCATCTGAATCTTCTCGGCTAGGTAAAATGTCTTGATTTTCGATTGAGGAACGCTCATTGTTATTCTCATTACTAATGGATTCATTTATTTTTTGATGTTGCACTTCTGGAGAATTATTCTTTATTTGGATATCAGCCCCGCGAACTCTTTGGAGCATTATTGCACGTCTCATCGAAAGAGATCTGTAATAATTCCCCGATTTTTTAATTTTTTTCCACGAAATACTAATTTTTAAAATTTTAATATAATCCTCCCGCTAGTTTTGCACGAAAAATTAAATTTTCTGAAAATATAATTTGGTTATTTTGTCGCCCCTTTTTTTCTTTATAAAGCCTCTTTAATCAAATAGTATAGCTTTAAACGAAACACTTGATAAGGTTTCCGTAAAACTCTTATAAAGACTCTTTGCAAGCTGACTGACAGTAGGTTCGGTACAGTAACTCCATGGAAGCTTTATAGAAGCTATTTTACTGCTTCCTTCTATAACATCCTTTATGGAAGCTTATTGGAAACACTGATTTTAGCTTCTATTAAGTTTCCTCATTTTATTTCCCTACGGCCTAAACGAAGCTGTAAACGAGGTCACAACTTCTATAATGAGTTTTGCTTCCAGTGGAAGCTTTATGGGAACTTTACAGAAGTCTTAGTTGTCATTCGTTCGTGATCGATCGGTATTTTCATTATTTATCATTAGTTTATCATTAGTAAATTCGTGTCGTGTGCCGCCGTCGGTACGCGTTTACATTTTTTTTTGTTCTCTTGATTTTTTTTTTAATTTAATTCATCGCGATTTAAAGTATCGATAATAATTTTAATTAAAAAAAATTCCCCTACCCCTATCGTGTCTTAGACCGCGAAATAGGTGCAATAAAGTGGCGCCCAACGTGGAGCCCAAAAGTGGATGAATTTTGTTTGTATTGTGTAGTGTTTTTTTCTTATCAATATTTTGATTGGAAAGCTAATTGTTTTTTTTATTATTGGCGTAGTTTCTCCTCTTGGAAAACAGGTATTGTGGAGAAAATAGACGGAGCAACGAAAGGGCATCCAGCCAAAGACGCAGTGTAGCAGCAAGGAGTTTTTATTTATTGCTTTTTCTCGCGTGGGATATTTCACGATACTTATTAAATTTGTTGTGGGATTTGAGTGAAATGAAATTGATTTTTTTATTGATAGAATATCATCTAAAAATTGCTCTTTGAGGAAATTAATTTTAGGTAGTGTGTTGTAGGAGCTCGTAATTATTTTTTTTGAATTTTGTTATTAAATTTGAAGAATTTCGGTTTCCTTCAACGTTTGAGTTTTAATTTCTATTTTGTACACGGTTCTTGTGTTAGAAAAACTTGCAGTGTTTTCTTGGTGAAGATTTAAATTGAGTTTTTTTTGTATTAAACATTGATCGAGTTGGAGATTAGTGTGCGAATATTGATTTTTTTTTACATTTTTTGTTTACCTTTTAAGTCAATATTTTTTTATATACCTATTCGAATATTTAAGGATTGCCAAGTTCTTTTAATTTTAAATATTTTTTTTTGTTTCGGTTTTCTCGTATGTGCTAGTAATTAGTTATTTTTGAATAAATATGAATATAGGAAGATTAGCTCAGGACGAACTGGCCTACGAGATGAAGGTCAGGGGTTTAAAAGTAGGGTCGGTAGATGAAATTCGAAAAGCATTGAGGTCATCGAAGTTGCTCGTTAAGAGGAACTCGATGGAGGTTAGCATGGTGTACCCGTTTACATACGATGAGGATAGAGATGCTATTGAAGCAAAAATTGAGGAGATTGACACCTTCTTAAAGTACCTCCGAAGAATCCAAAGCCCTCGGAGTACATTAAGATTGTAACAAAGATTGAGTGGTGTATAGGTAGGTTAGCTAGGACCCCTTGTGAGGCAGATGTCGAAGAAGATGCGATCAGCTCACTTCGTAACAAGGTTTTGTGTTTGTTAGGAGATCTCACTGGTGATAGTGAGAATAGTGATAAGTTGAGAAGGAAAAGACTCCGGTTAAAAGGCAAACCCAACTTCAGGCACCAAGTGGTGTGAGGTCTGCGTTAGGATTGGCCGGTGGGTCATTGTCTGAACCAATGCGTGTTGGCAGTGGTCCATCTGTCAATAATATTAGTGTTAGGGTCCCATTGGGACATAGGGTTGATAGGGGTGACACTTTTGTTGAACAAATGGTCGTTCAACAGAAGTGCACTGAACGTGTAGGGAAGTGGAGGTGAAATTTACTGGTGACTCTAATGGAGCATCAGTGAATTCATTCCTGGAAAGAGTGGAGGAACTTCGTTCTGGACTCCCACCTTTTCAAATCCGCTTGGAGCTTTTGTCGGGTAGGGCCCTTATGTGGTATAGGACGGTTAGGGAAGATTTAGGAGATTGGCAAGAACTCGTCAAGGAACTCAAATCGGAGTTTCTTTCTGCGAATTACGATGATCTTCTACTAGAAGAAATAAATCGGGGTTCGCAGGGAAAGGATGAAACTTTCGGCGCGTATTTTGCCACTATAAGGGCATTATTCCGAAGATTGCCGGAACCTTTGTCAGAGGGAAGAATGATTTCGATATTGAGGAAAAACGTAGACCCCTTTTATCAGGTTCAGATAGCGAGTGCCAAACCAAAGACGGTTAAGGAACTTGCTGTCTTAGGTAGGGAACTAGATACCCTTAAGGTAAATGTAGATAGCTTTACTCCACCAAGTAGAGGTAGGCATTTGTTGGAACCAGAATGTGGTTACCAACCGAGTTCGTCTGGACTGTTGCTCCAGTCCCAGAGAACCCGTTTAGACAGGTCGTTAGGTGTTACAATTGTAACAGGGATGGTCATTTGGCACAAAACTGTTCTGTGCAAAGGAAGTGTTTCGGTTGCGGGGCTGTAGGTGTTTATCGTAGGGATTGTAGGTGGTGTTTGGGAAATGGTAAACGGGCTCTTGTGTCAGCAGGACAGGAGACCCGTCGGGGTTAGTTAGGTCGTCTGCTGGCCATCAACTGGTACCACAAGTTCATCTGAGTTTCACGTTAGCGGCAAGCGGTAGGGACACTAGACCATATTTAGGAGTTAGGGTTTATGGAGTAAAATTTTTGGGACTTCTTGATTCAGGAGCCTCTCGTACCATTGTGGGTGGTGACGGGTGGAGAATTTTGAAAGACTCAGGGCTTAGATTAGAAAAGAGTAGTGTCGGGTCAGTAGCGTTAGTTAGGAGTAGCTAGGTCTATTTCTCTACCAGTTGAGGTTGAGAATAGATCCATTTTAATAGAATGTCTGGTGATACCGAATCTCCCACACCAATTGAACTTAGGTGCCGACTTTTTAGCACTATCGGCCATAGTCCCGGATTTGAGATCTGGTATGTGGAGTTTTTCGAGCCAGGAAATGGTGGCTTCGGTAACAGACATGGTAGCGATTAGGGAAAAATTGGATTTGGACGATTTCGAAAATAAGAAGTTAGAACACTTGTTAGGAGAACTTTTTAAATCAATGACCGAGGAATTAGGGTGCACCAACTTAGTTGAGCACAAGATAAGAACGTCCGCAGAACCAATTAAACAACGATATTACCCTGTTTCACCAGCGATTCAGAAACAAATCGATCAAGAACTCCAAGAGATGTTGGAAGCTGGAGTGATCGAGAAGTCGAAGAGTCCTTGGGCATCGCCGATTCTTCTCGTTTAGAAGAAAGACGGCAGTTATCGGTTCTGCGTTGACTATAGCAAATTAAATGAGGTTACTGATAGGGATGCTCATCCACTTATATTTATTTCGGCAATTTTGGACAAGCTTCGAAACGAAAAGTATTTGTCCTCGCTAGATATTAAATCTGCTTATTGGCAGATTCCAATGGAGATAAAATCGCGTAAGTACACAGCCTTTACCGTGCTAGGGAGGGGTCTCTTTCAATTTTGTAGGATGCCATTCGGGCTCCATAATTCACCAGCGACATGGCAAAGGTTTATTGACGACGTTCTAGGTCCCGATTTAGAACCGTTCGTCTTTGTATACTTAGATGACATTATCATTGTCACCGATTCTTTTGAAAAACACCTAGAAATTTTCAAAGAAGTTTTTAAAAGTTTAGGACAAGCGGGTTTAAAAGTAGGTAGGGAAAATGTAATTTCTGTAGGCCTTCTTTGAAATTTCTAGGTTATGTAGTTGATAGGAACGGGCTTCATGTAGACCTGGAAAAGGTGGAGAGCATGGTGAGGATTCCTCCACCGAAAAACGTGTAGGAAATTTAGAGTTTTGTAGGGGCTATTTCTTAGTATCGAAGATTCGTGCCAAATTTGGCAATTCTAGTTAGACCTCTTACCGATCTCTTAAAGAAAGGTAAGAAGTTCGAATGGACAAAAGAGTTTGAGGAGTGTCTTAGGAAAGCCAAAGAGTGTTTGGTTACGGCACCGATCTTGACATGTCCGGATTTTTCCCGGCCGTTTGTTGTTTAGACAGATGCGTCAGATTTTGGTATCGGGGCCGTACTTTCTCAGAATTTTGAAGAGGGGGGAAAGGCAATTTGTTATTTGAGTCGGTCATTGAATTGGAATGAAAGGAACTGCTCTACGATCGAAAAAGAGTGCTTAGCGGTTCTTTGGGCGATCGAAAAGTTACGGCCGTATCTCGAAGGTGTTCGGCTTACAGTCGTGACTGATCATCACTCACTGATCTGGCTTAGCAATCTTAAGGATCCGCAGGGTAGATTAGCTCCTTGGACCATTCGGCTCCAACAGTTTGATTTCAAGATCATCCATCGAAAGGGCAAAGAACATGTCGTTCCTGATATGTTGTCGCGAGGAGTCCCCGAAGTAGCAGGAGTCTCTGAAGCGGATTCGGACCCTTGGGTGATAAAAATGAAATCACAGGTAGAAAAGAGCCCGTTGGAATACCCATCCTGGTGAGTTGAGGATGGGCGGCTCTATAAACATATTAGGTTGAACCATATTGTTGTTCACAACGAGAATGAGGAGTGGAAGTTAGTTGTATTGAAAGGTGATAGGGCAAAGATTCTAAAAGATTGCCATGATGCTCCGCTTTCAGGACACATGGGCGATAAAAAGACTTTTGCTAGGGTAGCAGAAAAATATAACTGGCCCAAAATGAGGAGTGACATTATAAAAATATGTTAGGATTTGTAAGACTTGCCAAAGAGTGAAACCGGTGAATGAGAGGCCAGCTGGTCTTATGACCGAGAAAATGATTTGTGTGGACTTAGTTAGTCCACTTCCGAAGTCGTCGCGTGGTTTTATATATATTTTAACGGTCGTCGATTACTTAAGTAAATTTCCCCTGTTGTTCGCGATACGGTCCGCAACGTCGAAAGCGGTTTGTCGAGAATTGGAAGAAAACGTTTTTCTTCTCTTTGGTGTTCCAAAGTGGATCGTCTGTGACAACGGTTCCCAGTTCCGTAGCAAAAAACTGAAGACGCTTAGTGAAGCGTACGGGTCACAACTTCGGTATTTGGCGCATTACTATCCGCAAGCGAATCCTGCGGAGCGCATAAGCCAAATTATTAAGACTACGCTCCAAGCGTATGTCTCCGAAAACCAGCGGAGCTGGGATATGCAACTGGCAAAAGTGGCCTGTGCTATCCGAACTTCGCAACATGAGGTGCTAGGTGTTTCGCCATATTTTGTTAATTTTGGTAGGAACATGGTAACTAGTTGCCATGATGAAGGGCTTAGAGATAGTGATAGGGACCAAGATAGAGGGGATACCGTAAGGCAGTTTCAGAAACTGAGACAGGAGATAGCTAGGAAGTTGGAAGTGGCGGAAAATAAGACCGCTAAAACTAATAATTTGAGGAGAAAAGACACACAGTTTCAACCTGGTGATCTCGTGTGGCGTAGGAATTATGCTCTGTCCGATGCGGCAAATTACTTTGCTGCTAAATTAGCGACCAAATTTGTTGGTCCATACAGGGTCAGAAGGAGGATGTCACCTTGGACATACCTCCTGCTAGAAGATAAAAGGAAGGATATGGAGACGTGGCACGTTGAGGATTTAAAGCCATTTATTGACACTTAGTCGAAAGACCCTTAATCTTTCTTTTAAATCGTAATTTTTTGTATTTTGTTTGTTTTTTTTTTTGTGCTCAATCCTGGCCGAGCCTTAAGAAATGGTTTATTTTTCTTGAAAAGTAAAGACATTTCTTGGGAGGTAAGGGTGGAATTTGTTATGGTAAATTTTACCGCAACAAAAACTTCCTTTCGGTCGTTCTTTTCTCCTTTTCTTTTTTCTCGTTGTGGCTGCAAAATATTGGCGAAGTTGAGGGCAACCATGGTCTCATCCACCAGTGGTGTACCTAGCCTTATTTTGCAAAAGCAACAAAAGCAGGTGTTCGAGTACGACGTAATAAAACGAGAAGAGAGCCAGAGGATGAGCCGAAGAAGTAACGAGTCTGGCGGACTCTTACTTACATCAAATGAGCAACAACATCTTACAATTATCAGTTTATTTTAAAATTCTAATGAACGTAACGTAATTTTAACTTTATCTTAAAATAACGTTAATTTGTGTAATGTACAAAATGGGTTTTAACGCGATAAGATTAGTATTGTAGAATTTTGAAATTGACTTTAAAGTAACGCTCTTCTCTGTATCTCCGAAAATAGTTGTTAAATAATTCACGTTTCGAGTCCCGCGCGATAGTTGTAGAGTAATAGGAAAAAGCCTAGTGCAGACTTCTCCTCAATTTTATTTCTTTTCAATTTTTCTCGGAAATAGTTCTAGTTGGAAAAGAGTCTGAACTCGTCCAAAATGTTTTGACAAGTTTTGGAAACACATCCAACAACTTGTCGAAACGTTGTTTGTGTGCGTGAGAGTAAGCTTTGGCAGATTTTGGAAACACATCCAACAACTTGTTGAAACCGTGTTTGTGTGCGTGTGAGTATGTTTCGTTAGATCCCACCACGGTTGTTTTCTAGGAGAGCGTCATGCTTCCAGAAAGCCGTGACCGATGATCTCGAAACGAATGGTTGTGTTGTATCGCTGTATGTATGAGTGAATGATTGGAATGGACGAGGGAAGAAAGTGGTTGATATAAATTAGCTTGGAAGGCACTCTTGCGAGGGCCTTGAAAGCGAAAAACAGAATTTAAAGGAGTTTCGAGAAATTTTGAGAAAAACTAAATCGAGGAATAGATATTTGTTTTTGGTTAGTGAAAATTTAATATTGAGGTGAGGATTAGTCGAGACGAAAATCACTATTCGAGACGAGAATAATTGGAAAAGGAGATAGGAGAAAGGAGACAAAGATAAGTACCTAGTTTGTGTAAAATTTTTATTATAAATATATATATTTGCAATTTCCAAATACATATATTTATAGTCAACCGATTAGTGTACGAGATTCAAACATAATTTTTGGGACGCAATTTAGTCATATTAAAACCCATTTTTCTTTTTTTATTTGCCTTTCTTTTTAATTAATTGCAACTTCTTGCCTTTGAGCCGAACGGCCATATTAAATTGTACAACCCCCTTTATTTGACGAGACGTTTGGGTTTTAGTGCAGGGATCTTCTGTACCATGGTTTCCCAAAACAATAAAATAACGATTTAAATATATCTCAATTTCTTTTTATTCAAAACATCGGTTCTTCGAATTCCATAATCAGTTTTGTAATTTTCTAATTCGGTTATAAAAACAAAATTCCTGGCGCCCACTTTTTTTTGCACCCTACTGTGCAAGCGAATATTTCCTTCTTTTGATAAACGATTTTGATTGTTCAATCAATCAAGTTTATCAAAAGAAACCCAAAAATTCTTCCACAGAACCCACCCCAGCTGAGCAGTCGTCGTGACAGCTATTTTATCAAGCTGTAGTTGCACTTTTTTTTTCGTATTCTCTTTTCATGTCATTCGTTCGTGGTCGATCGGTATTATCATTATTTATCATTAGTAAATTCGTGTCGTGTGTCGCCGTCGGTACGCGCTTACATTTTTGTTTCTTCTCTTGATTTTTTTTAAATTTAATTCATCGCGATTTAAAGTATCGATACTAATTTTAATTAAATAAATTCCCCTACCCCTATCGTGTCTAAGACCGCGAAATAAGTGCAATATCACCATTATTGGCCTTAGTCAGTAACGCATAAAGGGTGAGCTTACACTTACAAGTAAACCGACAACAGGCTATAGTTTGTAAGCAGTCATATTTTTCATTTTGTTTTGGAAGCATCCAAGTTGCGTGGTTAGATGTGAGAAATAAAAGAGATTATGTCAATTAAAATTTAAATCAATTAATTTTGTATAATAAATACACAACTTATATTATATTTTACGTGATACACGTTTTGGAAGTAAAATTTAAATCCTCTGGCACTAATTAACTAAACATAATCAAGAATTTATCTGTAAGAAAAGACTTGCAACATAATAGCACGAAAGTTTAATGGCGATATTTTTTGATCAATATTTTTTGATCTAAGATCAATGTTTTTTGATTTAAGATCAATTTTTTAGATCTGACGGCTAAATTTTAATTTCCTTCGGTCAACAAATCAATTTTTGTTTCGATCTTAGATCAATATATTAAATCTCATTTCCTTTCGAGATTTAAGGCATACCACAATACTTTTTGATATTTCTCGAACAGCAGACTTTGAAATTTTGTTCTTAGAACTGCGAGAATTCAATTCTTTTGTGACATTGTCACACACACACATTTTTCTGACATTAAAATCTAGGATTACCAATATAAATCACCATAATAGATTCTTGATTAATTTTAGTTAATTAGTGCCAGAAGATGGAAATTTAATTTCTGAAACGCGAAATACGTAAAATATAATATAAATTGTGATATGTATAAATTTTATAATAAATAAATAACAAATTGATTTAAGATTTATTCAACATAATCTTTTTTATTTCTCACAGTCATAATTTTGTTTGTCTACAGTCAGTTAGTTAGGTTTTTATGATAAATTTTTAGTAGTCTCAAAAACAATTTATTTATTTCTCTTTGTAATATAGTGTGTAAACAAAAATAAAAAACGTCTATTCAAAAAAAAAAAAAAAATGCATTGTATATATAACGGGTGATTTTTTAGCTGGTTTGGTTTTGGCAACACTGGTTTTGACAGCTGACGTGTGTTTAGTACCTTGTGTCACTGTCAAACAGCTTCAGTTTGGTTTGCAATTTAACCATGGATCGTCTTACAAATGAACAACGCTTGCAAATTATTGAATTTTACTATCAAAATTCGTGCTCGGTTCGAAATGTTCGAAATGGCCGAGGATCCGCTTTTTTATCGAAAAATTGTGTTCAGCGATGAGGCTCATTTTTGGTTGAATGGGTACGTAAATAAGCAAAATTGCCGCATTTGGAGTGAAGATCAGCCAGAAGCATTGCAACAGCTACCAATGCATCCCGAAAAAGCCACTGTTTGGTGCGGTTTATGGGCCGGCGCCATTATTGGGCCATATTTCTTCAAAGATGATGCGAATCGCAGCGTTACTGTCAATGGTGAACGCTACCGAGCGATGATAACAAACTTTTGTTTGCCCGAAATGGAAGTTCTTGACTTGCATGATATGTGGTTTCAACAAGACGGTGCCACATGCCACACAGCACGCGAAACAATGGCGCAATTGCGAGGCGAGTTTGGTGAACAGTTAATTTCACGTTTCGGGCCGGTCAATTGGCCGCCTAGATCGTGCGATTTGACACCATTAGACTATTTTTTGTGGGGGTATGTCAAGGCTAATGTCTATAGGGACAAGCCCGCTTCGATTGACGCACTGGAAGCCAACATCCGTGCATTCATTCGTGAGATACCGGCCGATATGTGTGAAAGAGTATGCCAAAATTGGACTCAGCGGATGGGCTACCTGAGACGCAGCCGCTGTCAACATTTGCATGAAATTATCTTTTATGTTTTTTTTTTTTTTAAAGTTCTAAACCTCTTAAAAAATCACCCGTTATAAACTATAGTACTACCACTTGAGGTGCGCCATCTATCGACCAAAAACTAAGCTCTAGAATACCATGGGAAACAACAACAACAAATAAAATGTTGGAAATTGTTGTTGTTGCTTCAAATGGTATTCTAGAGCTTAGTTTTTCGTCGACAGATGGCGCACCTAAAGTGGGAATACTATAGCTCATAAATTCAATGAATAATGTAAAGCAATACTTCAAAGTGTTATCCTAACTTAATAATTCCAGTGTGTACAATCTTGGAGGGGAAATTGATGTTGTTGGTAAAGTGATTCGGAATTTTGTTTATGTATGCGGTTCTTACACAAACATGTTTAAAAAAAAAGAAGAAGAAGAAGATGGGACTCTTTATATATATACTCTTTGCCTCTGCTTTAAGACCTCTCTGATTAGTACACAACAGAGAAAATACTGAACATATTTTAATGTCACATTACATTGTACTACAGAGAAGCCATCAATCGCCATTTTGTGACGGTTTCTCATTTCTAAATTGATTATAAATCATGTCCCAGAGATTTACCTCGGCTCCCGGGGGACAGGCTCCTGTTGCAGGTCAGCCAAGATACCAAACACCACCACCCCAATCGGCTGGAATGCGACCATACACTGCTGGTGGTAGTTTCCCGGTAAGATTAAATAATTGTGTGAACAATAAGATCTACTAATTGTTGTTTTTTCCAAAGCAACGGGGTTTTCCTTTGCATCAGAATCCTCCGCCACCAGTAGGCAACGCACCCTCACCCGGTGGTCCAACCATGCACCAACGTACCTCCCAGCCTGGTTTCCAAAGTGGTCTTCGGGGGAGTGGCTCGGGGACTGGCGCTAAACGATCTCAGGAATCTCGTAGCATTACCCAAGCTCCCGGCAAAGGCGAATATGTAGCCGTTAAAAAGAAGAAAAAACTCGCCGATAAGATTCTTCCCCAGAAAGTACGTGATTTAGTTCCTGAGTCCCAAGCCTACATGGATCTACTGACATTCGAAAGAAAGTTGGATGCCACTATAATGCGCAAAAGACTGGATATCCAAGAGGCACTCAAACGGCCCATGAAGCAGAAACGGAAACTACGTATTTTTATCTCGAATACATTTTACCCCAGCAAGGAGCCTACTGGTGATGGTGAAGAAGGTGTTGTGGCTTCCTGGGAGTTGAGAGTCGAAGGAAGACTTCTTGAAGATAACAAGGGTGACCCGAATACTAAAATAAAGAGAAAGTTCTCATCTTTCTTTAAGTCACTGGTCATCGAGCTGGATAAAGAGTTGTATGGGCCAGATAACCATCTGGTAGAGTGGCACCGCACACACACAACTCAAGAAACAGATGGATTCCAGGTGAAACGACCTGGTGACAGGAACGTTCGCTGTACTATCCTACTTCTGCTTGACTATCAACCTCTGCAGTTCAAACTGGACCCAAGACTGGCTCGTTTACTTGGTGTCCACACTCAGACACGTCCAGTTATTATTTCTGCCCTATGGCAATATATAAAAACCCACAAATTACAAGATGCCCACGAGCGAGAGTATATCAATTGCGACAAATATCTGGAACAGATCTTCAATTGCCCACGGATGAAATTCGCTGAGATCCCACAGCGCCTTAATCCGCTCCTGCATCCACCAGACCCAATTGTCATTAATCATTTTATTGAAAGTGGAGCGGAGAACAAGCAGACAGCCTGCTATGACATCGATGTTGAGGTTGACGATACGCTGAAAAACCAAATGAATAACTTTTTGGTCAGCACTGCCAGTCAGCAGGAAATTCAGGGGTTAGATTCAAAGATTCACGAGACAGTAGATACGATAAATCAGTTAAAGACGAACAGAGAATTCTTTTTGAGCTTTGCCAAGGATCCACAGACCTTTATACATCGTTGGATTGTAAGTCAGACAAGGGATCTTAAGGTAAGCATTTATAAGTTTTTTCTTCCTCGGCCATCTTACCGATAAAAATATATTTTCCAGGCAATGACAGATGTTGTGGGTAATCCCGAAGAGGAACGACGCGCCGAGTTCTACTATCAGCCTTGGACTCACGAAGCCGTTTCACGATATTTCTTTACGAAAGTAAATCAGAAACGTGCTGAGCTAGAGCAGGCCTTGGGCATTCGTAACTCTTAAGAGAATTTTTACATGTTTGTAATTCTTCCACAGTTTAGTTTGTAAATCTAATTAATTGATCCCTGTATTCACAAAAACGACAAAAACCATATTTAAATAAAATGTTCTGACATGAAACGTAGCTCCACGAATATTATTGACCAATTATTGATTAATGTGTTAAAAAATGATAAACCTAGAATATTTCCCTTGTTATTAGAGATGTCATCAATGGTATTCACAACTTTATTTCCCGTAAACCATATGGCTTTTTTAAATGTAGGCCCAGAGCACGGAAATTAAGTTGATGAAAAATGTATTACATTGTTTGGGCCTTCAGTCCATTCTCAGCTACTGGGCCCTATCATGGTAACCGATCGGAGAAAAATTGTCTCTAATTCGGGCGAAATGTACGAATTTTGTATCATGGTACCTCTCCGATTGATAAATCGGACACACATCCGAAAAATAATAAAGCATGCGTTAAAAATGTCAAAATGACAGTGACGCACAGCGAATTCATGCGATGCATGGCTTTTTTATATTTGTTTTTCTCTCGATTTTCTCCGGCAGCAAATTACTTGCGGACCTTTGTCGGATGGTAATAAAAAAATACAAACTATTTAATTTCTTGTGTATTTGTTTTTTTTTTTTAATTCTTTTTCCTTTGTTTGAGGCTTTCTGCTTGTGTTATGTATTTCATCCCCTAAAAATACAGCTGCGCTGTTCAGTTTTATTCGACTACAAAGGAGGTTCATACTTTATTTTTTTTGTTTTCCTCATGCCATGGTATGCGCGTCGGTACGCATTTGTATTTCTCTTCCGATTCGGTTACCATGAACACAATAAATGCTCCGATCGGAATATTTCCCCGGTCGGAGGATTCTCCGATCGGTTACCATGATAGGGCCCACTATCAGGACACACAAGACTGCAACTTACGAACTTTTGTGTATTCTTTTTATTTAAATTGTCATCAAATATTCCCATTTACCAAAATATTGCCGAATGGCAGTCAATTATAATTTCACGTAAACGCATTAAATCTACCTTCTCAATTTTGAACCATCTCATCTTCTGGATTCGATTCTCGACCACGGAATATTGTATGACCGAGAGCTCAACTTTTTGATTAAATATACATAGTGTCAAACCGATGTCAACAAATGTACCTATGTATATCTATAGAATCAAGAGTATTCCATGTCGTTTCCTCAGATTTAACAATTGCTCACTATGACGAAGTTGTGTATTTTATTATACAGATTGTGTCACGACTAACGCACACAGTTCCTGAGGTTATTCTATGACGGAAAACAAAAGAGATCATTTTTGTTTTTACATCTCAAAACTTAAAAGTAAAATTTTTAATAACAATTTACTTGGCATGTATGCAGGTATATTTATCTGGGCGTATGATAATAGCAACTTAAGACTATAGAAATACTCTTTAAATTTTATAAAACATTTTATTTCTGAATTCCTTTATTCATTTAACACAATATCAAAATTTTAGTGTAAAACGAATAAAAAATACAATAAACCAAATGGAATCATTAGAGTAAAAATAAACAGAATCAGACGAAAAATACTACCATTCTATTCATCTAATTAGACGACAATTTTCTATATATTTTTCTTTTCGTTCGTTTTGACAGCATTATTCTTAGTCTCGACGTTCTCTGCAATGGCTAGGTCATTATCCAATCGGGATTTATCAACTGGATATAACCAACGCTGGTAAAGATAGATCAAAAATACCACATCGTCCCTGAAGCAAGCGACACGATGAGCTGTGGGCATGGTAATAATAAAGGCGAATAAATCATCGATGAAAGTATTAAAAGCCTTGTACATGAAGGAACGCCATGGTAACGCAGCCACCGACTTCAGTTTATAATTAACAAATAATTGTGGTAACATAAACAAGAAATCAAATGCATACACCCCATTTACTAGCGAATTAAGCGTCCAAGAATACCAACTCTTGTGAGGTTGATATATCAATGAGTATACTGCTCCAGCTAGACAAAGGGGATACAGTAAATAGCTCAAACAACGCATAGCTTCCCGGTCAAACTGTTCCGTTCTCTCTTCTGCTTTGCCTTCCGAATTAGTAATTGTTTTACGAATTCCTTTAATATTGATTTCCAGTTTCAGTATCTTTTTACATTTCCATAGCTCAATAAGAGCTCCGACGCCAGAAGGAATAACAACAAGCATAGACGTGCTTTCATCCATTAAATAGAAGAAGATTACGATTTGAGAGAATGCCCTCCAGAGTGTGGTTCGTGTTGACAATCCCTCATATGTTTTCTTTTGGCGCCAGAATATAACATCATTTTTGAAAGACAGGAAATCGAATAGGAGCTGTGACAAAAGAATACAAATTTAAAAAAGCAACTCATGGGTTTTTAGGTACAAATCTTACATGAACACTTCCCACAAGCAGAGTTGCACACAACAAATATACATTTGTTTCCGAAAATATTCCCTTAACCTCGTCTAGATCTTTGTTGGAGAAACCTAACGAGTGCATTGACTTTGTAGCATGTTCAATGAGTAGCATGAGACGCAATTTTCCAATTCCTATTGGTTTGTATTCCAGCGATAGGGTAAATTCAGTTGTGTTTTTCGTAACTTGAATTAGGTTTTTAATACGTGTGCTGAAGAAATCATTTTTTATTATTGGAAGAATTTCTCCATGACGATTTACCCGAATCAGGTGGGCAAGCTCAGGGGGGGCATCTTGTTGAGATAGGCTTATAAAATCGGTTAGGATTGTTACATATGCCTTGGATTTTATGTGGGTTACTGGTTTTTTTGTTGATGAAGTGATTGCTGGTCGTTTTGAGGATTTTTCTGCATAAGATTCCTTAAACGAAGTTAAATAATTAGTTAGTATAAGCTAAGGGGAAAGATTCTAGAGACAGAAACAGTAAGTATCTAACGTTTTCTTATACATTAGTCATTTTAAGAATATAATATCAAAACTGAAGTACCGTATTTAAAAATGTTATTACATTGACTGTATGTTAACGTTACTATTATGTTGGGTTTCAAAAATATTCGTGAATATTTTATCACATAAATCTGTGATAAATTGAGGATATGACAACAGACTATGATAGCTTTTTTTCGGCGATTTTGAGTATCGCTATTTAGTGTTTAGAAAATATCAATCAATTGCAGTTTCTAAACTTGTGAGATTTTTGCGGGGCTAAGCTTGGAATATTTCCCGGAAATATATAAACATAAATCATATCATCTTTCATTCAATCAACTTGACAGTAAGTTTCTTTCATGACAAATCACTTACTTTTTCACCCAACAAATTAAATGTTTCGGCTTTCGGAACCATATAATCTGTAAGGCTTATACTGTGTATCATAGTAGGCCCACTTCTCTTAAGAGTTTTCCATTCCAATGGTTGGCCATCTAGTGCAAATACTACTTGCATATGAAGTGTACCGTTCTTGCGTGTTTTTAAGGGAACACCAAGCTCTAGATCCCTATTTCAAAATATATTAATAAATAAAGTCTTTCTTCATTCAAATCGGCTGAACTTACCTTTGGAAAGGCTCAAAGTAATTGAAATTTTGTTCATTCAAAATCTTTGTTGTCTCGGTGGCAATTGGATTGCTATTCACTGATGTAAAAATCGCTAGTTGCATTTTTGGCTTCTTGGCCAAAAACGATTGGTAGCAGGGCATAGATGAACATTGTAGGTTCGTAAAGAGCTGCGCCATTGTCCACATTGAATGGGCAATGTAAACTATGAATATGCATCCTAGGATACTGGTAAACGATGGGATATACATCGTTACCTTTGATATTTAAATAGAGTGACACTTTTAATCCATATTATAATATTTTAATGTTTGATATGTCCATCCAACGTCAACACAACACAGAGTTCTGGTTTTAATTTAAGAATTATGACCGGGTGGGGACTGGGGAGCTCGGTTTCACCCTAGAGAAAATAAAAAGACCAATGTTCTTTTGCTTTTGCCAACAAGGTGCTGCTCATAGTATGTGAGCCTGAGCATACATGCGTCAACAATGCACACATCTGTACAAATTATGAGCATACCACATCCACCACACCGATTTCCCCTACAAGATTGCAATTACACTACTCGAATTATAAAGTGGAGATAACACTTCGAAGACAAAACATTTTTTTTTAAGATAAATATTATATTTTTGTTCACATATTATATTAACAGTTGAATTCAATCATTGTTTATGAAACTACTAACAATTTATCATAAAAACCTAACAACGGACTGTACCAGCCAAGCTAAAAAAAAATGAATGATTAACTATAGCTGCGCATAATGGTTTAGCTACAGCAGTAGCACGTAGCAATGTCAAAAGAGGTAGCTTACTAAGCAGCATACACGAGTACAATGCGTAGCACTGAATTCAATCAAAAATTATGTCTGCCATTTTAGCTTAATGTTGTTTTGCACCGCAACACGTTCGTGAATACCATTGTATTTATAATCTATAGTATTCCCCATCCCCATGGACCTAATCAGTACTTATTAGGTCCATGGTATTCCCAATAAGAGGAACGTTTGGTGCGTCATCCATGGATCAAGTTCACAAACACTTGATTGGTGAGTAACTGCTGGAACACAATAGAAAAACGCAACCGGAACCGCATCCGCAACCGTATCACATGCCGTACGTACCTAATTAGAAGTGCCCACAATGGAGTCGTACGTACTCCACGTTTTTTTACAATTTCCACTGAGAAACATACATATATATGAATATAAAAGATGATAAAACATATATCGCATCATGTATAGTCTTTTCAATAAATTTTTAATTACCTGACCTAATTTCTAAAAGGATTTTATTAGCACGTTGCTCTTTTTTTTTTTTTTTTGTATGGAATGTCAAAAATACGCACGTATTTATTAAAAGTTGGCCAACTCGTCCGTTGCGGTTTGCGGCTGCGGTTGCGGATCCGTCTCGTTGTGTTCACAACATTGAATTCGTGTATATTCAATATTTTGACATGCGATACGGCTGCGGCTGCGGTTCCGGCTACGGCTCCATTGTGTTCCAGCAGTAAGGAGTGGTTCAGATTGCCATTTGAAGCAAAAACAACAACAGAAGACATTTCATGTAAGGCAGCATATACACTGGTCAAAATCTCATCAAGCATGTGAGTGTGTGTGCAATACGTATACGTTGAATGCTTGAAGAAAAATCAATTTTTTTTGGATTTTCATCAATCATGACGCACACACTCTCCCATGCTTGATGAGATTTTGACCAGTGTATATGCTGCCTTACATGAAATGTCTTCTGTTGTTGTTTTTGCTTCAAATGGCAATCTGAACCACTCCTTACTGCTAGAACACAATGGAGCCGGAGCCGGAACCGCAGCCGCAGCCGTATCGCATGTCAAAATATTGAATAAACACGAATTCAATGTTGTGAACACAACGAGACGGATCCGCAACCGCAGCCGCAAACCGCGACGGACGAGTTGGCCAACTTTTAATAAATACGTGCGTATTTTTGACATTCCATACAAAAAAAAAAAAAGAGCAACGTGCTAATAAAATCCTTTTAGAAATTAGGTCAGGTAATTAAAAATTTATTGAAAAGACTATACATGATGCGATATATGTTTTATCATCTTTTATATTCATATATATGTATGTTTCTCAGTGGAAATTGTAAAAAAAACGTGGAGTACGTACGACTCCATTGTGGGCACTTCTAATTAGGTACGTACGGCATGCGGTACGGTTGCGGCTGCGGTTCCGGCTGCGTTTTTCTATTGTGTTCCAGCAGTAAGGTAGATGATACAACTAGTGCCACCATTGCCGAAGTTCTGTAACGTAAAAATATTAGAATAATGAAAATTAGAGAGAATAGAAGAAGAAAGAAGAAAATTTCGAAAGAACCCACGAACTCCCTTCATGACTGTCGACAAACCTTCGACCTCATCTCAAATACCCTATGGATACCTAAGACTCAACTCCAAGGCCCACCAAGAACATAAACCAGAGAGGAAGCAGGAAGAGATAAGCACCTATACCTCCTTGACTCCAATACCAAGGACCAGTATCTCCATCATCCTTTACTCGTGTATCGGTGTATCTAGTACTCTCCTACATAAGGCATACTTACACTTCGGTAACACGACCACTCTCTCTCCCTACTCCTCTCCCCGTTCTTTTCATCTATCTAATCCTCCGATTCCATATCCACCCCCATCACAGAAGCGCAAGCCACCTGACAGCTCACCGTAGGTGCTGACTACAAAACACCGTAGAACAGCCTAAGGTGTACCTGCCAACATGTTCGCGCCTATCCACTACGAGTAATAGATGTTCTCCTCGTAGCCGTATCTCGTTGTAGTTCACACCTAAAACCAGGGACTCTACTATACCCTATACCTCGTACTCACAACTAGGATTGTAATGCTGTCTCTTGTATGTGTCAGTTCTTTTCCAGAGTTTGCACTCCAGATCGCATCTTTGGCCCTAGCTATGACTACCTACCTCTAACTCTGAAGGAATGGTATCGATCCTATGTCGGCAACGCCCCCTTTCTTGGTAATCGTTCACTAAAACATTCAACAAGAACGGCATGCGACAACGCAGAACCGTGGTTGAGATCGACCGTCGCGGTGGCCGGCAGTACCTTAGCCATGACTAGCTCAGCCAGGCCGTGGGCACTTGCTCCGGGATCTGCTTAACCGGTGTTACCTCTTTTTTTTCTGCCGACCGTTGAGCTCAAGATGGGTGAGCTCGAATAAAACTATTAAAATGCTTAAGGGCCCTCATAATTCACAAAGAAAAGACTTGCTAGAAATAACAGAAACACAGATTGGTCCCATGTTGCACCTCAGGAAGAATATTGAGAGTGAACGTAGAATTGAAGCAAGAATTCAAGGTTAGATTGTTATCACAATCTGAAGAACGAAACACGTAAGTATTAATGTAACTGGCAAATCATAGATGTTCATGATTGCAGTGGCCTTTAGAACCTTCCTTCCATTCTGCTACCACGAAGCTCTGCAGAAAATGGAGGATGAGGTGTCTAACTCAGTGGGGAGGGAGGATCTAGGGTGTTAATGCGACCCTCCTGGTCTCTCAACCCGCCCAAAACAATAGTAAAAATCATCTCTCTTACCATTGACCTGTGGCTATCCACGCACCTATGAGTCCCTCGACTCATCAAAACTTTTGGCAGCCCCTAAACATAAAAGCAAGCAAAAGAAAATTGCTTGCCTACTATATCCTCCTAACTATGCCGTGGTACCTATTGAAAATACTGTACCAAGGCCAACGAACTTCATCGTTACATTACAATTACCTCATCGGTACTTCATCTTTTACCCCACCTTGTTCCATTCGAAGACGAGTGAGGGTCACCACCCTCCCTATAAACAACCTATTCTATCATCTTAAATATCTAAAGAAGTCTTCAAGAAATCTGGAAATCCAAGAAATAAATTCACTGAAAAGTTTCCTTAATCGTTATAAAACGGTAGGATATTTTATTTAAAGTAAATCTTAATGATTTACAAAACAATATTCAAAAGTGATTACTTTGAATCTTCGTCTAAAACTAACTAATATAAGTTGTCATAAGCATAGCTATACCTAAATCTAAAACATTGAAATAAATGCCTGTGCTATTCCAAAAGGAAACAACAGTTACAATTGTTGTATGTATATTTCTTAACAATAAAAGAAAGTTCGAATTTAACATTGAATAATAGAAACTAAGTCTATTCAAAATCAAGATAATAAAAATCTTACTGAGTTTGCTAATCTATAGCTCAAGTATCTAATTTATATAAAAACTAAATTTATATCTGTTTTCTTTATTTTTGTTCTTGTGGACGTTAGATATCTTCATAAACGCGCATCGGAATTTCAAGTCTATCGAGAACATAAAAAGGAACGAAATCCATGAAAATTATATTGTCGCGACGACACAATTCGATATTGGTCTACTCATGAATGCAAATACAAAAAAAAAGAAAATTTTGATCAATACGCCGAGTAGTAAGTTTTTTGTTATATTTATATCTAAACAAATGGACGACACGAGATTTTTCAGACTACCGTAAGCAGAAAACTCAAAAGAAGAATCAAAATAGATAATCGTCAAAGATCAGCTTAAGGATATCTTTCCTCAACGCAACGAATAGGCAGTCAAGTACAAAATAACAGGTACCATATACGAAGGAACACAGTTTGTGTCCAACATATATTCGATATTAAAATTTGTATCAATATAATTTTAAATATAGCAAAGTAAATATGTTAAAAGCAATATAATTTGATAGATACTACAGAGATATTGACTCTCAGTATCTTTCTTACGGTGGAAATCCGGGAGTGCACTGCTGGATACCTTCCTGTAAAAATGTTTATGGATTAAGAATATATAAGGCTTTGAGTTAATCTTGACTATGACTATATATTGTTCGAAGATGCTCTGTTTAATAATAATAAAAAAAAAATCAGATTAGTTCCGATGAGTGAATAAATGAAACGAAGAAAAATTATTATGACTCCGAGAAGAGCGTATTGATTAAGTAATAAAACCAGAATAAAAAGTGTCTCAAAGATACCGGTATGGTTCTGAACCAGGAACTACAAAGCTTATCACTTTCACGAAAACAATTCGGTATTAACACGACTATCATCCGCGATCGAAAAAGAAAAAAAATTTTTTTTTACAAATACACCATGAAGATTGGCAATACCGAGATTACACCGTTTATGAGTACTACATCAAATTGAAGCACAACACTTCACTTTTAAGAATACCTACTTAGATAATTAAAGAATTATATATAAGTATATGAGGAGCTTATCTCATCGGTACGGAGGAGGAGGCGTTAGGTCCTGCCTTCCGTATACAGATAACAACAAACAAAATTGTCTACACCACCGTCCGTGGTTGTCGACGTTGTACATGGACGTATGTCGCTTGCAGCAGCACCCAAAATCGAGCGTGCTGGAGTGCTCCGATAGGTGGTTCGAGCAAAAATGCTCCCACACAGTTCACAAAATATAATAAATACAAAATATTTGTTACCTGGTATCTCTGGTGGTACTGTAGCACCCGTTTTGGGTAATATATTTTTACAAATTTACATATAACTATAGCTGGAACTGTTGTGTCTAGAGATGAAATTGTATCCGGAACTGGTGAGTATATTCTTTGATGGGTTGCTCCCGCGTTGTAAATCCAAATTCCTATGCTGCTAGTGGATCGGCATCTATGCATATGCATACGCCAGACATCCTGGTGATATCGTGAAGAATTTTTCCTCTGATCAAAGGTGGTTTCCTTAGTCTGCACGAGACTGGGTGCTTGAAGATCTAATTCCGCTGGTGATCTGTCTGCCGATCGGAATTTATCCTGGCGAGAGTGAATGTGGAAGCAATGCCACGAGTAAAATGTGGTGTGGCGTGGATTTGCCACGAGTAAAGTACTGTGGTCGCCAACGAGCCAATTTGGATCAACGTCGATCGATGACAGGTAAATTCTGAAGATAATCTCCAGTGCTCCTTTTAAGGCGTGGGGTTGATTATAAAAATGCCACAAATTCATCAAAAAAATTGCGCAGCCTGCGCCAGTGCTTATATTTATATCACACATATATAATTTGGCTTATAAATGGCGTATTCACATGCGTATATGGTGATAAAAAAACCAGGAATCTTCAGGATTCGGTGTACTGGTGAGTGATTCCTCGTCAAAAATTGATTGGATTTGTCAGAAAGATTGTTGCTCCTCTCTCAGATGCATCCTCGGGGTGTTGTTTCTACTGGTCAAGAAAATTTCCATATTATTGCCTTGGCCATGTGCCTTAAGGACTATTCACATGAGAGCGACCAACGAATGGACGAATTGACGAACAAATCAGATTTTAAGCATTTATAAAGCTAATTTCTTGGCTAAACCGTGACCGCTCGATAGAGATTGAATTTTAAAATAAGTTAGTTTATTAAAATATGCGATTTCAATTGTTTAAATAAGTCAAATTGTATAAAATAAATTGTTCGCCGCGAGCTACAAAGTGATTGCTGCGAACTGTCAAACTCTATTCGCGTTCCACATACCATCCACATCGCAACGAATACATTATTCGTGCGCGACTAACCTCAAAATCTCACTGTTCAGTTGTGATATACGGGCATGGCGTTCGTTGTTCGCAACGAATAAAATAAACTCCATGTGAATGAAACGTCAAAATGGACGAATGTTCGTTCATTCGTTGGTCGTTGGTCGCTCTCATGTGAATAGTCCTTTAGACAGATTTTAACTTATCTCGGAACAAATTCTATTATTTGCTCTAAGGAGTGATAATAATTGAATATCTTACCTTTTTTTATGATAATCTTGAATTAATAGTGTATTCCAATGCAATGCAATTAGGAGATTTCTCCTTGGAGATATAATAAAAAACTTGGGGCGCGGCTCGGCTGCGTAGAAATAACTTTTATGTTCTGCGATGATGATTCTTCAAAATGAAGTCTACTCTACATCCGAGTTTCTGGCAGACGTTGCCACTTTCCAAGTAGCCAACGCCCAACTTTCCAGTCTGACTTCCAGTTTCCCCTGTTCATTTTAGTTTCTCGCTCACATTATAGGTGGCGTGTGAAAGGAGCGTTAAGGTGCCATGCTCACTGTATCACTTTTGGTATTCAGAGATTATGACATTTCAGGCATGTAATGAAACTGAATATCTTGACGTAAATCAATGAGTTAAGGCTCTGTTAACATCGGTTGATGAGAAATAGTTATTGTACAGTCCATGGTAAAAAAAAGGACTCTGATTGCCGTGAAGGACTAGTATGATTATCATGAATATTTTTGACGGAAGAAATGATGGAAAGCATAAAAATGGTATAGCGACGTAAGTATTGATAGCAAATCTTGTATCTTAGTGCATTTAACTTCACCGATTTTTGAAGTATAACAGGATTTTCATCTCATTTTAACTTTGACATTTGTCAGAGGTAACTACCAGTGAAACCTAGTTGGCATGCATGACTCAGCTGATGTTTTCTTTTTGCTGGGTCTGTACAACCTCACTAATACTTGTTGTAAATTTGTCTGACGATTCGAGTGAACAATATTCCCGTGACAACAATAATGGCTAGCGTATCCGAACGGAACAGCATTAATGGTGACACCTAATTTTATACTAGATATCGTATTTTGACTTGTCAGATTTCTAGAGTTTGTCAGCGGTCTGAGAGTTCTTGTGTAGTGTCACATCGAAACCTTGAGTCGCGTATTGGAAATTATGACATGTAGGCCAGATCAACAACTGGAGAAGATTTATTCGGCCGCATCGAGCAATTTCTCTCAACTTGCAACCTGACGTCTGCTTGTCATTTTATTTCGTGTTTGGTATTCCTCAAGTCACATATATTATTACTTTATTTTATTCGCACTTCGGTCAAAATTATCGCCGCACTTGTGGTGTTTAGTGCGAACGGGGTGTTATTTGAAATAGTGCGTATTACGTCTATTCGTTCCATCACATCCTTCCAACGAAAATATATGGAAACGAACACACATTGGAAATTAAATAGGGTGGGGAATTACTGAAATTCAAAATGGCTGATGGAATCTATTTTGTGTGTGGATTCCAATTCGGGTGGAACCTTCTTTTAGTGGATCCAATCGAGTGCGTTCAGCACGTTGCGAGTAAAGTGGAAGTCTCGCATGTACATGGCACCACTGGTGTACACTGGGTATGTGTACTGGCGAGAAAGTTCACCCTACAAAGCTTGGAATTTCGACTAAGTCCACTTAGTCTAATTTCCAAGAAAAGGAGAACTGCTCGCGAAATAACTTCATGTTATGAAGTTTCCTCACTCGTCGTAAAGTGAAATTTACCATCGGATGACGTTTGCGTACCCTATAGGTTTCCTGAAAGTATATAAAAAAATTTTAAACCAAGAGTCTCATGCACAGCTGAGAGCTGGGCATACGTCATACTCTTAAGCAGGATATACGACATTAATCGTTTTGTACACAATGTCTGAAGAAAATGCTCGCGATCTCTATGATCAGATTTAAACAAAACAAAAAAAACTTCGTACGTCTGGGATTTTGTTAAAATTACATAGCCGGGAAATAAGTACTGAAAGCACTTACATTGTCATGGTTGGTGTATCATTTACGACCTCAAAGATCGAAATGAAAATATTTTAGTCAGGGATTTGGTTGTAATTCAAGTGTCTTATCTCTTTAAGTCTTTGGTATGGCAAGTTGACTTATGGCCTTGCCTATCTTCAACTTCATAAAGATTATTACCGATTACTTGACTCAAACGAACTTTAATAAACTTTGAACTCAATTTTGCGCTTAGATGTTTCGATGCGTCACTCAAGACATGATTTCTTGCGTAGATTTCATCTCCTACCTTGAACATCACTTTTCTACTCCGAAGGTTGTAATTCTTTTCGTAGGCTTCATGAGTCTGAATGAGCGCTTGTTTGAGGTACGAGTGAACGATGTTCATTTTGGCGACTTTGGGAAGTTAATCTATCTCCGAACAGTTCAGTCCACCCAACTCTCTCAACAAACGATAGTCTGCCCCATGCTCTATCATGCGCTGCCCGAATAAGGCTTCGTATGGGGACATCGAGGTTGAATGCACTGTCGTGCGTAACGCACTACTGATCGAAGACAGATGGGCATCCCAATCCGTCTGCCAGGGGTTGACATACGACCGAATGGCCGCAAGAATCAAACGATTGACACGTTCGCTCGCATTCGACTGGGGAGCATACACCGCCGTTCGGTAGTGTTTGACCCCAAAAACGTTCTAGAATTTTAGGAACTCTTTCCCAACAAATTGTGTACCATTGTCAGAGAGTACGCTGTAGGGAAAACTTCGTGACCGCGTCAACCAACGACACCTTGCGGTAGTTTTAGATAACTCAGTCCAATATGTCATAGCTGCTGACATTTGGCCTAACCACAAAATTTTCTCATTTGTGTTGATTTCGAAGTTTCAGCTGTTGTCTGATCTCGCCACCATGAATCCAAGGCGCGAGTAGTCATCCAACACCCAAAACTTCATTGCCCTGGTTGGACTCGCCCAAAAATGCAAAGTCCGATGGAGAGCAAATGTTCGAGTTACTCAAACGCGCTCATTTCCATGTTCACATCACTACGTGACAACACGCAAATGCATTATGGCGGACAGAACTTCCGGCATTTTCGTTTTTCCTTTAGCTACTTCATTCGTCCAATTGGACGCTCTGCTTTGTCCTTTTCTTACTAAACTTCCAAAGATACTAGAAAACAAAGAAGGGATAAATGGAAACATCCACGCATGCAAGGAATGGCAGTCCGTTCCAAACAGAGTATACATAGTGTAGTCGTGTCCTAAAAATAATTTTTGTTTCAGAATCTGACAAGTGAAACTCACTTGTCTACTTTTGTCAGCGCCCAATATAAAACTTCATTAAATATGAATACTTACCCGTTTAAATTTGGTTTCAGGCGATAAAAGTCATCTAATTTTGTCTCTGACAGCGTCGTCTCAGACATAGCAATATTTGAGAATTCGTCTGACAGCATCTGTTTGTTTTTAGCAATAATCAGAAGATTAAATCAAACATAACGACATATCCATAATTGATGGGGGTAGTAGACAGAATTGTCAAAAGAACTGTCAAAATTAAAACGAGTTTTGTTCAAGAATTGAGTGAAATGTCAAAATTGACATTCCACAGTTAAGTCAATAAGCCCGGCAGAATATGGATTAGGAACTGTTATAAACTCAAGTATGACATATAAAAACATTGTCAACTAATGACAGAAATCAAGATTTGACAAACATTTCTGACGCGCACAATGAGCAGTGTGAAGTAACTTTATGGTGGCTTTACATGGATCTGCATGCCATCATCTGCAAAAATAGAGGATGCAAGATACAAAAATCATACTAGTGTGATAGAGAAGTAAGACCAAAATGCAGACGTCTGCGCGGATGCAGATTATAGGAAATTCAACTCATGCAGATGAAAATTATGGCGAAGACGAACATGTTCATCTTTTTTATAGCGTTTTCATCTGCACCATAGTTTTTTTTTATCTGCAATATAATTTTTCTTGTTGAGCTGTCAAAACAATCACTTGTTTTTTTTTATTGATTTACAAAAGCGCGCCATTTCATTAAGAGGACTTTAAAAATTAAAAAAATGGCAACAAAAGCAGTAAAAACAAAAAAGTAAGTACATAATATAAATGTATTTATTTATTTATTGTATCCATAATTGAATGTATTTGTTAAAATTCATTTTACTTCTTTAAAAAAGATAATTCAATGGCCATCTTTAAGGAAGTTCAGGAATACCAACGCAGCCCGAACTGACTGGTTTAAATATATATTATTGTATTCTTGTCTCCCAACTGCCCTTCGAGAAGTACTACACAAAAATGGGACTTCCAGCGCAACTCTCAATTTACTGTCCTCAATACAGTAAGAATGAAGTACAAACAATCCTCACCGACGACTTTGAAAGAGTCCAAGAGGGACTACTGAAACGCCTGAGGAAAAATTCTCCCATGCAGTTGGCAGTTGATATTGCTAGAGCCGAAGAAATTATAGCCGATCTCACATCGGATTTGTATGGTTACTTTTTGAATGTGTTTCTGTGTGTTTTACAAGGCATGCAAGGGATGTGCCAGAACTGAAGGACGTCCCAACGGATTGCTTATGTTTATGTGGAGCCAGTTCTGAATGGGACAATAGACTGGAATGATGTTTCTCGTCTTTGGAGGCACATAACTAATCCCCTTAAGATAGCACTGTCTCAGGTCTACATGAGAATGGATCAGAGTCAAGAGGTGGGTTTGTTTTTCTTTTTCAAATTGATTTCGGTTAAAATAGGTCTTCTTTCAGTTAAGGACCGAGGAGACCTTTGAAACCAATCAGAGTGTAAAGAAACTAGCCCAATCCCAGGAGCTACAATACTACAGAAAGTATCTACTGATTGCTGCATTCCTTGCTAGTCACAACTCGGCATATGAGGACAAGAGATTGTTTGTCAAACACCACGGCAAGCAGCGCAAACGAATGCAGACAGTCAACGCCAAAGGAAAGGTGAGTCTTCTAAAACGGCATTCCTTGTTATTATTATTATTTTTTTTTTTTTACAAACTCGCCACTTTAAGGTATCAGAAAAGATGTCCACATCTTTGGGACCAGGCATTCAGCATCGACCGTTTGCTTGCCATTTTCTATTCCATTCTCGATGAGAAAGTCGGTCTGACATGCAATCTCCTCTCCCAGACCTCCACTTTGGTCCATATAAAGCTCCTCAGTTATGTTTTGGGTGAGAAAAATGTCGTGGGAGGTTCGGCCAAGCTACAATGCACAGTCGGACTCGAGTTCATCTTGTACATTGGAAAGGTGGTTGGCTTTAATGTGCGGCAGTATCTCTGTGACTTCATGTAAATTCATGTTTTTTTTTGTTCCTTGTTTTATTTTATTGCGTTTTGTTTTTTGTTTTTAATAAAAGCTTCCCTCCTACTGTTTTCTTATGAATTAAATATTTCTTGTAAATAATTGGACAAGTCCGTTATGTGAATTGTCTACGAAAGAGTTGTATCACGGCTGCGAAGCTTCATTAGAGAGTTTTGGATTGCAAAATTATTCAAAGGGGCTCCTATTCAATCCATTTTTGTAGATTTAACGTGGATATTCCAAGTTTCCGGATAACGTTGCTGATGTGAGTTGAGAGGTCAGTAAGGTCCGAGTTGATCTCTGGATCTCTAAAAAACATCATTTAAAAATGAAGATATTTTCTAAAAGAGTCTTCTTACCTTCGAGGAAACAAAATATTCCACATTGATAGGGAGACAGCTTGCGATTCAAAGCCAAAGTATTTTCCCTGCTGTTTTCGATGGAATCCAAAATAAAGGCTGCGGAATAAAAACGAACCGATGAACACGCACCTCATGTAGCAGATTCCAACTTGAATTCCGATCTTGTACATGTCGGCAGCACACTCCTTATTAACCTTGCATCTTTCATTTCGAAATCCGAAATCCAGAGCCACCGATGGATTGAAGAAAAAGTTTGTTGCCAGGATTGTCGCACGGGGAATATCAATTCGAATGGCATTTTCCCCTCTATCGGCACTGAGACTGAGATTTTCCGATTTGATAATTAAAGGAAGTTCACTTTGGAAAGGATTCTTGACATGCAAAAGCTTATCTCGAAGTACAGGGCTTGTAATGAATGAAAACTTGTCCAGATAAGAAAATAAACACTTTGTGAGAAAAATTATCTTTAGGTATTAAAGCAAAACAGATGACTTTGACATCTGTCATCGGGCTTTAAAAATTATAGCAAGTAAATACTGGTAGGTATATGTGTACTCTTTCACTCTTTCGTGTTATGTCGTATAGTTCCCCCGCTTTACTTTTCTGCAAGTTTGCAGATGCAGACGTCGAAGATTACATGTAAATCCACCATTATCTTTAGAAGCAAACTATAGAGTTACACTGTATTGTTAACTTTTACGAACGCATACCTTCTTAGTTGAACGAGCGTAACGATAGAACCGTTCAGTCATATTATTTATCTATGTGACCCGACAGCCAATGAAACCATTTTTAGTCTCTGTCTCGTCCATTCTTATTTCTACTTTCACAATTGTCACACCGCCTAATAAAAAGTTTGGATTGCTTGCACAAATTGTTGCACAAAATTTTAAATTTAAGTTAATATTTGCTCGAGAGTGTATTATTAATATTATCATCCTATAAATTAGGATAAATTTCGATTGCGAAAAGCAATAATTTTCCTGGAAAGATTTCTAAAATCCACCCTGCATAGGTAGGAGTGAATTTTTTGTATACGATTTCATGTCGGCCATGCTTTTCATGCGCCAGACATGTCCCTTATAGTGCGTAATCCTATTTTTCCTGTGGGAGCGTACATTTAATATGTAATCTAGTGATCTTATTGGAACTTTTTCTTTCTTTTGATTCACTAGGGTCCTCGGGTGAGGCTAAAATTTAATGCCTCGCAGCAACCGAACATTTTTCGGGAGGCACCTATATCTGTAGCATGTGGGGCTTTATCCAAAAATTTAATTTGGAACCCCCATCCGCATTCATCAGAGTTATTTGTCCAGCAGGGTAGCATCCGCATGCGCTACTGCTGAAGCATCTTTTGGATAGGATTCTACATCTCCAGAAAGTGGAGCCACGTGGGATATATACACCACCTGGTCACCAGCGGCATATTTGAACCACATGGCCCTCGGTCTTTCTTTTGGCCAGCTACATATTAATGTGCTGTGAGCACCCTTTTTCTCATCATCTTGATTTTTACCCGAGTATGAAAATATACCTTCTTTTTCAACGGCACGCAGCGCGCCTGTAATAAACTTAAAAGGTAACCTTTATATAATTTATTATAAAGAAAGTTATCTCCTTTGAGAGGAGCAACGATAGGGTCTGGCGCCAAAGAACGCCCACCCTGAAAAGATATACTCACCATATTGGAGCATTTTTCGTTGGTTCCAATAACCAACGCGACGTTTTAACGCCACGGACGGTGGCGTCGTGCACAAAGTTATATTATCTAAAAATTTTAGCTATCCTATCTTTATCTATAAAGCATTTATGCCTATCGTAGGAGTATTATTTAGGTATATAGATACATTTATATAAATTATCTTGTGTGGTGTAGCTTACAGATGTCCTTGTAAGGAACATATGTATATAAAAGTTTTCTTGAAAGATAATTTCAAAAACATTAAGTGTGTTGTGTCATTCAGTGTTCATAGGTACTTTCAAGTGGATTTTGGATCTCCACATGATCAAGGTCACTTTTCGAGGATCCGCCCTCAGATTTTTCCAAAGTTGGATTTCCGTACTTTATAATTTTTTTTTGCTTTTGCACTTTTTAATTTCTCACTTTTTAATTTACATTCATTTTGCACTTTTTTCATTTTTCACGCCCAAAAAAAAATTTGGGCTTTATGTCCCTGGGCGCAGGGGCCTTGTTCTACAATCATTTGTAATATCGTTCGGTAATTCATTGGGTTTCTTAATTGGTTGTAATATCTTAACTTTAGGAAGTTCAAGAGGCTCTTTTGGCTCGGACACTTGACTTCCGGGTTTATCTAATCGGAGCGAATCCCCCCGGTCATTGGGTTGTTCCTTCTCTCGTTTCCCGCTAAACTTTTTGGACAGGACGGACTATAAGCTTCTGGTAAACCACATCGGAAACAGAAAATTTTATCGATTGGCTTTGCGCAATCGCGAAAATTGTGACCCAGAACTTGACAATTCCAACATTTCTGGAGTTTGCGATCCCTCTGAATCGCTTCTACGCTGGTATCAGGTAATGCTACAGTTAGATCCTGACAAGGCTCTCCCACGATTTCGTTAACGAATCGCCTTGCAGGTGGACGTTGTGCGTTTGGCACAAAATTCGGACGGACGTTCTCGTATTGAGACTGAGCCTTCTCTATGTTTCGACAGTAGTAGGCCAATTGACTTTGACTGGACGGACTGTAGGTCACTCATACGCCTACGGACATTTGTTATGATGATTTCTATGAGTTCCTTTTCGGGTCTTGGAACTCGCATCCTGGAATTCAAATGCATAATGGCATCATAAAACTCATTGAATGGTTCGCCATTCATCATTTTGCGATCAGAGAGCTTTCTGAAGAGCTCGGTATCGCTTTCTAAACTGCGGTACTGTTCTACCAAAGCAGTTTTCAATTCGTCCCACGTCGTGTGCTTATTGCCCTTCAAATACACCCAATACCAAGATTCTACTGAACCTGATATGAAGTGATAGAAGTTGGTTGCAATATCATGCCACGGCACACCATAACTATATCGGATACAGTCGAGGCGGAACAGAAAGTCGTCGACCGACATGTTCCTTCCGTCAAATTTCAATCCCCACTTGTGGAATTGATGAGTTCGGCTTGTCGAAGTGGCATTCGATGGTGGTGGCCTATGTGGTGACGCAGTGGACTCATTGTCGAAATTAAAAGCATTTAGACGGGTCATGAACTCATCTAAGTTGGAGCCTAGAGGCATTTGGGCCGGATTGACTTCCGACAGAGGTGACACTCTAGATGGCTCGTAATGAGGTGTAATTCGGTTGGCCTCATCTTCGTTGTACGGTCTATACGTGGACTGGACATTTCTGGACGTAGCTGGACCAGAAGCGACATTATTATTTACGACACGAAGTAAATCAAGTATGTACAGTAGAGAATAGACGTATCGAGAGTTTCGTGCGGCAAAATATCCACTTAACGTTGTTTTAAATACCCAATATAATTCTAAGTGTCGGAGAATAACAAAAAGTGACGTGCGAGTAGCAAACCAAAATTAATTTAAAGTCTTAAATTATAAGCAGAAGCCTAAAACAATAAAATATAAATTACTTTTTTTTGCTCTCACAAGTTTTGCTTTTTTTAAAACATTAAAAGTGTCGTTATTTTGCTCTGTGTGTATGTGAAAATGGCTGGTAAAACGCGACATGGAAAAGGAACCAATATCTCTGAGAATCCAGCTACCCCAATTCCATCTGGCCCTAAAAACTCAGAGAAACAGACAAACACTCCCAAACATAATAATCCAATTTTACCGGCCTCAAATTGCATGGAGAGCAAAACAAATAAAAAAAATTCATCCAAAATTCCACCATCCTCAAGTGACATTGAAATCCTAATGAAAAATCTGACTGAAGACATTGTTTCGCAAATCACAAAACAAATAAATGATCTTCGAACTGAATTTATCCTACGATTCGAGCAAGTAGAAAAAAACCTTTTTTCTCACGTCAAAGAAGCCGAACAATCGATCAAATCACTCCAAGAGAAGATGGCAAGAATGGAATCCTATCAAATCGACACTGACCGCCTTTTGATAGAAGTAGCTGACCTACAGAAAAGATGTGATGCATCCGAAAGGAAGGAAGTTGCAGCTGATGCTGTGCTTTTTGGTATACCCAAATTAGAAAATGAAAACATAATTTCAATTGTCAACAAAATCTGTAACACAATCAACTGCGCGCCTCCCACACTGAATGCGGGGAACCAATTCTCATACAAAACGATGCTATGCTGAATGCTGTCGCTGCCGCTACGATAATCGAAGACGAAAGAACAGGAGACAACAACACACCAGCATGATGACCCAGAGTAGTACTAATTATTTTATTTTAAAATTTTATTATTATCATCTATCTACTACTGTTCTATCTATTCTCTTTTTTATCTTTTTCTCTTTCATTTTCTTTTCTTTTCTCAATTACTTAAAGCTTATTGTCTGTAATTACATTTGTAAAAGGAGTTGTTTTGATGTGCTTAATATTATGAGTATGTTGCTAAGGTATCGCTGTAAAACTGCTCGTTTCAGAGTTGAGTGAGTTGAATGTGGGTTCCACGGTTAGCAGCAGGGACGTTATACTACGAACAATGGTAAACATTTTTAGCCATCGTGTTGAAGGTTTTAAAGTAAGTCATATCAATGCTCAAAGTTTGATGATGAAGATCGACGAGTTTAGATATTTGTTTGAAAATTCTGGAGTTGACGCGGTCTGTGTTTCAGAGACATGGTTCTCTAAAGATATAAGTGACGCTCCATACTCTCTTAAGGGGGTTATAATCTTTTTCGCTCAGATAGAACTGACCGAGGGGGTGATGTGGCGATTTATGTCAAAGAGGGACTTATTTGTAAAAATAAAGTTTCCTCGCCACCGGATTCCGCATGTGAATATCTGTTTATAGATATTATAGGGAGTACCAGTAACCTTCTATTGGGAACTATTTACAGGCCGAATAGAAATGTAGATTTAGAACCTATATACAACCTTATGGAGCAAATAACTATAAGTTCCACAAATATTATAATATGCGGGGATTTCAACAGTAATTTATTAGTCGATTACAGTTTTAGTGAAAATATGAAATCTTTTGATTTACATTCTGTTAATTTGTCTTTGCCTACACACTTTACTAAGACTTCAAATACTTTATTGGACCTGTTTTTTGTAAGTGAGAATGATCGGGTGCTTTTTTATAATCAACTCTCTGCTCCAGTTTTCTCCAAACACGACCTAATTTTTCTGACATACGATTTCAGTATTAAAACTAGTCCTGTAAATAGTGACATAAAATATAGGGATTTCAAAAATGTTGACATATTGGCGCTTCAACAACATATTCGTTCGATTTCTTGGGACAATATTTATCTTTTGCCTTCACCAGATGACCAAGTGGACTTTTTAAACGAAAATTTAAACATGCTTTTTAACTATCACGTGCCTTTGAAACTTAAAAAAAATAAATGCGCTTCAAAGCCCTGGTTTACTGATAGGATAAAACAATTAATGAACCAACGAGATCAAGCTTATAGAAACTGGATAATTTTTCGGGTGGAAGAGCTTCAGAAAGCTTATAAGTCTCTACGTAATAAAGTTGTCCTAGAAATAAGAACTGCCAAAGAGCAAGTTTTCTCTAGCCGACTAAATGTTAATGGTGATGGTCGAAAACTTTGAGAAAATCTTCGCAAGATAAGTATTGGAAAACAACGACAAAGTTTTCAAAATAATATTGATAAAAACGAACTTAATCGTAAATTTTTATCTACTCCGAACAATTTAACCTCAAATGAACTTTTTACTGATTCAACAACGCCTTTTACCGAATCTGCATTTAGTTTTTCAGGAGTTAGTAATTTTGAAGTAGTAGAAAGTTTTCTCTCAATAAAATCCACTGCTGAAGGTGTTGATGAAATAAATCCTGTATTTTTAAAATCAATTTTGCCAATGCTTTTGCCCTATTGTACTCATATCATCAACACAGTACTCACAACAGGAATTTTTGCACAGAAGTGGAAGATGGCTAAAATAATTCCAATTCCCAAAAACTCACTTTGTGAAGATTTTAGACCAATTTCCATTCTTCCATTTTTATCAAAAGTTTGTGAACGTATTTTGCAAAAACAGCTGAACGGCTACATAACCCGCAACAATTACTTGGTACCAATCCAGTCTGGCTTTCGCGCTCAACACAGCTTTACAACTGCCCTCCTAAAAGTCGTTGAAGACATTAGAACTGAGCTGGATAAAGATAGCGTAACTTTTTTAGTTCTTTTAGACTTCTCCAAAGCCTTTGACATGGTGAACCACTCAGTGCTAATAAATAAGCTGCGTCGAGAATTTAACTTATCTCCAGAAGCAATAAAATTACTTCTATCTTATCTTAGCAACAGAAAACAAGCCGTCTGTATTGATAATAGTCTGTCTGAGTATCTTCCTATACTTAAAGGTGTTCCCCAAGGTTCCATTTTATCCCCCCTGCTATTCTCCCTCTATATAAACGAAATCGCTTCACTAATTCGCGATGCCTCAAAGCATTTTTATGCAGACGATATTCAGATCTATAGAAGTTGTTCACTGGGCCTTATCGAAAACTGCGCTTTCGCCATCAATCAGGACCTTGAGCGGATCTCGAGTTGGGCAGCTGATAACGGATTGGCTCTTAACCCAAACAAATGCAAATGCCTTGTTATATCCAAAAAAATGCTTGATCTGTCATATTTCCCTCCAATCAAGTTAACTGGCACGGTGTTAGAATTTGTAAACACTTATAGGAATCTTGGTGTGGTTTTCAATAGGACTCTTACTTGGAATGACCATATAAACTCATTAGTGGGAAAAGCATATGGCACCCTTAGAACACTATGGACTGCTCAGAGCTTCATTCCGATTAAAACAAGAATTCTACTTGCTAAGTCTTTGGTTTTACCAATCCTAACCGTCGGATGTGAAATCTATCAAAATTGCGATTTCTACAGCAAAAATAATTAAAAGTAGCCTTTAATAGCACCATAAGATATATTTATGGATTAAAAAGATATGAACGTGTTTCCCATCTGAGACGAAGCCTTCTAGAAATGTCCTTCGATAATTTCATCAAATTTCGAACATTGATGTTACTTTGTAAAATCATAACTACTCGTAAACCAACATATCTTTTCGAAGAACTACGGTTTTCAGTATCTAACAGATCGACTTATTTAATTCACCCTCGTTTTTCGTGTCTTACACCTGAGAGACAATTTTTCATAACTGCATGTCGCCAGTGGAACTCACTCCCAGCTTACTTGCGAGACCTCAGCGACATTCGAACATTTCAAAATAGGTTACATGATTTCATTTGTAATCAAAGCGACTAACTTATTTTTTTTTTTTTTTTACAGACACCTCACTTCTCATTCCTAATTTCTCTATTTCTTTCTTTTACATTTTTCTTTCTTTTCTTATTCTCTAATCCATTCAAAACAGTTTTCTTTTCTACCTTAAACAAATTTTTTTTTTTTACTTATTTGTACCTACATAATATAGATCAAAATATTAAATTTTATTATATTTTCTTATTTTATTATATTTTATTTTTTTGGCTATTTAACTTCTTAAATTCAGTTTTATAATGTATTTATTCATAAGCTTTCACTACCTTATAAGATTTATCTTAATGTGATAGTTACAATTTCAAATAAATAAACCTAACCTAATAAACCTAGTTTCTGGGTCGACTAAATTGACTTGTCGTGGGGGTTTCTGCGTTGAAGTAGCATCAGGGACAAGTGGTCTTGTTGGGGCAGGAGCATGAGTAGTTTTGACGGTGCGTTTTTGAAGTAATTGTGCAACTTGATCAAGTAAACGGGCATGACTTTTTTCTAGTTCTTCTGCCATAAACTGCCTATCATTGACTCTATGCAGATCAATGGTAGCAGAAACTACTTGCTGTATGTAAGCTGAATGATCAGCGGCATCTTTTCGAAGTTGTTCTTCGGCTCTCGCTACTTCGTCGTCGTCTACTATGACACTCTTGTTACCGACATTATCTCTGGGTAAACTCTCGGCTAAACTGCCTTCGTCTTCCGTGAGATTCTCCACGTTATCGTTCTGGGTACGACCAGGTTTAGGTTTTGGAGCTGTAGGAGCCATGCCTACAAAGGCTTTATACTTAGTAAGGTAAGTAATTCTAATAGCTCTTCTACGACTTCGGTCGGTCATTCAACCGTGAAGGTAAACGGATGGATAAAGTCAGGTATGTAAATCAAAAAAAGTTTTGTAGGCCGTGAGAATTTCCTCAAACGGTCCCTACTCAAGCAGTATAACAATAAAAAAAAACAAAGAAAGTCAAGGTATGGAAGTTGGCGAATATCCCGTGAGTAATTCTTCCAACGGGTAGTCGTCAGTACGAATCAGTGTAAATTGTAAGATCCGGTGGATAAAAGGAATTCAAGTAGTCCGTGAGAAATCCTCAAACGGTTACTACTTGGGGTAAGTAAAGTTAATTTGATCTAATCAAAAAGAGAAAATTCAAAATATTCCGTGAGTAAGAAACCTCTAACGGATATTTGTTCAATCAAAAATCCAAAAAAAAGTAAGTATATAAAAAAAATATTTTGTTAATCTAAATGTGCTTAATGATAAATGTAGGTATAAATATAATCTATTCGTCTACCAAAAACAATATTACAAAAATGTTTTCAGAAATCCTGAATTCAACTGGATACTTAAATATGACCTTATAAGAAAATATAATATATGTTTAACTGTATCTGAAAAATTCTATATCAGAAATCAATAATTAAATCGTGTTCATTACTTAACTAAATGCTATAATGTCTTTAAATCTAAACTGTATTTTAAATTGGCGGGCTCTATCTCAAAACTACACGTCCAATCAAGAAGTTACGTCCCAACTTGATTGACGGAAAACTCAAAAAACTCAATACTTAACTGTACTCATATGATCTCAAAAATATCTAAATGTGGGCACTATCCCAAAACTACACATCAATTGAGAAGTTTACGTCTCAGCTCAATTGACGGAAACTCAAAAAAAAAAACTAGATACCTTAGAAACAATAGTAATTTCCAACTATCTAAAAAGAATTTATACTATAACTGAACTATAATATGTCTCAAAAAAAAAATTAAATAAGCTATAAATGTATATTAAGGTGTATCATAAAGGATTCGGGAGGTGGTAACCCTCCTTTCCTTGGAACGTTGTGTTGTGTGTGTGGGCGCGGTTGTACTATATACAATCGACTCAAAAAAAAATTATTAGGTAAACCACAAAAAAAAAGACTTAGTGTGTGAGGTCTTGATACTTTACGGAGCTCTGGATGTAAGAGAAAAGACAATTCTTACAATCAAAAGGGTTGATCAGATATGAAACGGAGACTTTACGCTACTGCAGACGTACATCGGGTTTAAAGACACCAATTACCGGTTAGCGCTTCAAGTCCCGTTGAATATCATCACTTCCTGATGAATATCAAAACTGACTGAAACTTTCTAAAACAATTATATGGCTAGAACAATAGTTAAAGGAAGTAAATCGAATGTAGATGAAATAAATGGGTCGTGCTCGAGTGTATGACCAGCTTCTGCAGCTGACGTGCGTCGGGCATAAAGCACCAATCACCGGTCAGAAGACCTGCTCAAAAAGGCTCTCGCACTTCCGGTTCTCAGACTTCACCAACAGGACTTTGTCAACATCTCAGCTACTGACGATCAAGCAAATACTCCTGCTCAATCCGGACAGAGATCGAAGACAAGCCTAAGTGATAAGAGGTAGAGGAGAAACGGGTAGACCTAATGCAACAGACTGACTTAGGAAAAACTTCATCAAATCACTGGACAAAATAGTGCCTGTTCCGCTACTCTCGATGTTATTCCTCTATCCAAGAAACCTGAACAACATACAAACTATACTTCAATAAAAAAAGGAAAATCAAAAAAAAATCTTAGAAATCTGAAAAATTTCTAACTCCAAACTAAACTACTCTGAATCGACCCATCTTCAATCAATTCTAATCGGATCTTCTCAAGCTAATTCGGGCCCCACGTTGGGCGCCATCTGTAAACGTTAATTAATCTATAATGAAAATTTTCAAAGGAAATGCATTTTACTCTGATTCCATCTTCTCTTAGCCTCACGCCATCTGTACGCAAAGATTATTGAGAAGGTGCAAACGTAAAACAGTACGAAATTCGAATTGCCAATAGCCACCCAGCATCTTCACCTAAACACCCTATGGATACCTAAGTTCCAAACTCGATGCCTATTAACAACCCAAACCCGAAAGGAAGCAGAAAGAGATAGGCACCTAATATACCTTGGCTCTTATACCAAGGAACAGCAACCCTACCATCCATCGCCTGTGTACTGATGTATCTAATGCCCCTGTACTCATGACATACTTACACCTCAAAAATGGTAGCCTCCTGCTCTCACTACTCCTCTCCCATTCCCTAAAATTCCCATCCATCCCTATCACAGAAACGAAAACTATCCATCAGCCTACCATAGATACTGACTACAAAACACCGTAGAACAGCCTAGAGGGTATCTGATGACCTATTCCCGTCTATCCGCTGCGAGTACTAGATGTTCCGCTCGCAGCCGAATCTCTCTGTAGCCTACACCTGTAAACCAAGAACCTTACTTATATCCCCATTGACGAATCTAAACTTGAAATGCTATCTCTAATATCGTGGCATCAATTTCCCAGAGGTTAGCTATAGTTGGCATCCATGTGTCTTGATTTCGTCATCTGATTTGACGTGAATTGGGATGGAAGCAACCTTATGTCGGCAACGCCCCCTTCCTCGCCAGCTACCCGTTAAGCGTAGACGGTGAGGACGGCATGCGACAACGTAAGGCCGTGGTCGAGATCGACCGTCGCGGTGGCCGGCAGTACCCTAGCCACGATTAGCTCAGTCAGGCCATGGGCACTTGCTTCGGGATCTACATGACCGGTGTTACCTCTTATTTTTCACTGCCGACCGTTGAACTAATGGTGTTCAAGTTCGAATACGGATTTTAAAATGCTTGATGGCCCTCATAACTTCCGAAAATTCGATTGAAGAGAATTGACTGAAGAGAAAGTCGATTCAAGGCTGCACCTCTTAACGCATTGAGAGTAAGCCTAGTCTGTAAGTAAGAAACCCTGTTTGATCTATTGTCCTGGCATATATAAACCCTACACGTAAGTATTATGTTTCAAGCATGCCATAGTTGGTCGTGGCAGCTACGGCTTATTATTATCATCAACGTGTCCAGCTGCCGAGATGATGTGCTGAACACGGATGTCGAGGTGACTAACCCTGTAGGGAGGGAGGATCGATGCTGTTAACTGACCCTCCTGATCTCTCAACCCACCCATTTCGATGTAGAAAATCATCTCTCTCTGCATCGACCGTGGTTGTCCGAGGACCAATGAGTCCCTACGACTCATAAATCGCTTGCTTACTTTAACATCTCAACTGTAATTTGATATCTAACTAAGATACTAATCTCACAAACTCCAATCTACAGTAAAAGAAAGAGAAACCACATACACACTACATTTCCTTAACCAAGGAAGCGAGAGGGGTACCACCCTCCCTCAGGAAAATTTACTCCATAATCAAATGCATAATTGCATCCTGTTAGGGAAATCTACAAAGTCTTCCAACAAAAGAAATAAGAAAACTGGAAATTTCTATAAAACGTTATAAAACGGATATTTCTTTTATTAATGTTCTAAAATCTAAATAATCTACTTAAATCTACCTTAAAGGATGTAAACGAAATCTTTAAGCTTATCAAAGCCTATAACTATAAACTTTAGTGTATCTCCTTTCTCAAAGAAAAGGTTTTATTGATATCGCAGATATCAAATTATTCAATAAAAGTTATTTTTAATCAAAATATTTTTGATGCTTTGTTAACGTCAATCTTCAAAGTTAAAAAAATTCTTTATTATTCATGGAGATTTGGATTCTACTATAGACTCTAGTATAATCTCAAGTTAATATTATTTCAGTTCTCAATTAAAGAATTTGTCTTAAAAATTTAAAATATAATTCTACAGTGTACAAAAAAAAAAATAAACAAAATAAAACAAAAAGTGAGCAGATATGGTATAAACCGACAGCACTGACGCTATGAACGAATAGGGTTTTCGAAGCTTTACGCGACGATAAAAGAAAAAAAAAACTAAATCAGCAAACTATGTCCGATAGTCTTTAAGATGAAATTGTTTCTAGACCTACCGCAAGGAAAATCGATTTCACGATCAAAACCGTGGTCGAGTGCAAGTATTTACTCCCACAACAACGAACATGGACAAACAAAATCACGATATATATAAATGACCATATACACGAGATCACAGTTCGTTCTCTCGCATATATTCGATTGTATATGAATCAGTAGCAATATAATGCTATAAAAAGTAAAGTAATATAATAATAGCAATACAGCACTGCCAATGGGGCAGTGTTGATTTTAATGTTTAAATAGCGTATCCTCGGAAGTGCGCTCCAGAGTTGGGCTGAAAAAGAACGTTTGGTTACGTTAAACTACTATGACACTAACTTCCTTCAAATATAATATTGCTCTGATATGTTTGACGCTTTGAGGGATGAAGTAATCTTGTAACGGGTTCGTCCGAAACAAGGAGATACCTTTTCTTAAAGTATCTATGTATACCTCGAAAGTGTTTCTTTTAATTATTCGTGAGTATGACGAAGACGATCAACAAAAAAAAGAGAGGAAATTCACATATGATATCGCGACAGAAAACAGAATAAAGAAAAAGATCTTAGCTTTAACTCCGTATATGTTTGAGACAACAGTGGCAAAATCTACTAAATGGTACGCGTAACCGCGTGTGGTTACCAAGCGCGACTGTGTAGCTATTACCGAGTAAAGGACTGTAATAATGAAATTAAAAAAAAATTTCAAACGCGGCGTTCAACGCAAGCGTTAATGGTCGCTACCGACACGAGATATAATAAAAAAGGATAATTGTCTTAACGACTGGAGGATGATTATCTTGACACGCGAATGATAAATGTCTTAATATCCGAAAGATAAAATCACCACAAAACAAAATACAAGTCTCAGAAACACATCTTTAAAAGCGAACGAAATTGGCGATGGTTGTGGTACATACGCGAAAAGTATAAAAAAAAACTTTATGAGCACGGGCTCTGAAAATACTTTTTCGAAAAATAAACGCGAACTCAGCTACACGCGATCTAAAACGTTTCGCGACCAGGATTAAAAGGATAAGATTCGATAATGATACTATTTAAGCTTCACAATAATGATTTTTGACTCTCTTCTTAATCGAATCTAAAACACTGTATGTAATTTGACTTGTTATGCTCCTACAAAAATTATATTCTTTACCACCGTCCGTGGACAATATTTCCGTTCTGGTACGATCTCGCTTAATGGCGAAGACGTTGGCTTCTTCCAAAATACGACACAGGTGTTCGCAAGAAACGGCTAATTACCTTGTCTCGCTAGGGTTGCGTCTGGTGAATTGATGTATAATGAGGAGGATAAAATTGATTCCTTTAATATGTGTACTGTGTTCCTGGATAGTGTTTCCACTTTCCAATCGGCCAACGCCTTGTTTTCCAGTCAGATTTCTTATGTTCCAATTGTAGCTTTGTGTGTTTGTGACGTCAATGATGGTAAGAAGTTGCAGGTTTTTATAGTCTGTTTACACTTTTCTGGTTTTAGGTGTCCTGCATTTCGAGTATATGGTAAGTATGACAGAACACAATCAGGCATAATATTTTCGCGTTTTGAGTATGCTCACATGCAAGAAAGTGACAGGTCGTACGATCGGGTTGGAATATGTGCGATTTCAGAAATAATCAACGGATAAAAATGGATGAGCTTATTCTGACGTAATGTTGAATAACTTGACGTTCCTGACAGTGAACGTCAACGTTTCAAGTATTCTTACCCCGAATGTTCTGTTTACCTTGAATACGTGATTTTGATCCGTTTTTGGCAGATGTCAAAATCAATGAGTACAAACTTGTTGTCAAAATTTCCTCTGTCATGTAAAGTTTGTTCGCACTTGCCAATATCTCGAGTCAAACTAACTTTTTCTACTGCTGAGCGACTATTTGTAAAGAAAAAGGGCTTAGGCAGAAATCTCTGCTGGAAAGTAGGTAACAAGAAAAGGAAAGAAACTTGTGTCACCGATGACGTCAGTAGTGGCCATATTGCTATTCACACTCACTTCAAATGGCATCTGTCATTATAAATTTTTCATGAATGCCTTCGGGATTACTACTAGAGTAACTGTCAGATAAATTGCTCAAGCCGATGAAGTGAGTTACGGTGCGGTCTCTCTGATAGATGGCAACAGCTGCAAATACTTCTTGCAAGTAATGGGCAAGACAGTTTTCCCTACAAGTATATCAAAGTGAGAGTTAGTGAAAGTAAGTATAAGTTTACCGCAGAAAAGTAAATTCAAGTAACTGACGCGTCGTTGAAACGCGTGTAAGACTGGTCGCTACCGACGCTATAGCAAAAAAAATATTGTGGCATGAAGACCGAGTGAGTATAAAGTAAGTAGCTAGTAGCCACGAAAGCTGACTGCCATAGAGGACTATACCGTATCTAAAGGACCTTGATTGGCGCGATCCAACACTGTTCCTTGGTCACATCGACGATTAATGATTCGCGAAGCGCGTACCAACAAAAAAATGTTATTAAATCTGTTGCAATCACGTTAAAACTCTGGATTCACGATACAATATTATCGGTTTAAACTCATGATAACTCTGAGTATCGATTTCAATACAAAAAACACGTAAAACAACTATCATGAAGACGCGATCTAAATTGTTGCTCAATCCAATTAAAAAAAAAAGTAATTATCTCACATTTCATGCGTACTGATGACACCAATGCACTTTATAGATAGGATAAAAATATACTAGATATTCTTAAATAATACAAAATATTTGTTTTTGCATATAAAAATTCTGCTCATGCAAGTGGGTGGAGGAGGCGTGAGGTCCTCTCACTATGGTTCAGCACGTGCAATCAAAAAAAATTTAAGATTTAAAACCACCGTCCGTGGTTGTCTGGCGTTGGTCGCAGGCGTTAACCGCGGTGACAAACGTGACGTGGATCTTCAATGCGGATCCAAAGAGTTTGAGCTTATTGCTCCCACGCAGAACACGAAATAGAATAAAAAAATTCAATAATTTTTGTTACCTGGCTTATAATGGTTTTCACAAAAAAAAAACTTTTTGGTTCATTAATTACACTGATATATATATATATATACATAAACCGGAACTGATGTTGCTGCTGCTGTATACAAGATGTAGTAGTTCTGCTGCTTCCCACGTAGCTCCAACAGGGAATCTGTATTGGAGTTGTTGTTTTGTTAAGGACTGGCATCCGTGCACTTGCACGCGCCGAACGTCCTGGAAACTGGAGGAAGAATCTTCTTTCTCAATAAAGATGAGGTGAGCAGTATATTACACTGGTATCGTTGGGCATAGAAGCCAAAGCTGAAGATGAGGTGACCAGTATATTACACTGGTATCGTTGGGCATAGAAGCCAAAGCTGAAGATGAGGTGCCCGCGTGGCACGATAACGGCAAGTGCTTCCAAAGGAGTGGGAAAATACCCTGTGAATAAAACGTGGCCGTCGACGGGCCGGTGATTGGATCGCCGCCGTACGGACGCACGTATATTATTCGCTGAGCAAGGATAAAGTGCTTAACGCAGCGTATTTGTGTGTGTAGCGAAGACTGTGGCACAAAACAAACAAATAAATTCAAGGCAGCCGCTGCGAGTTTCGAGGAGCTATAAGCGCTATATATATATTACTATATATATATATATATATATATATTACTTCCTGCGTGTGAGAATACAAAACGATGATATTATCCGCACATGTGGGCGGATGAACATATGTATATAATATATATAAAAAAAATCCAAGGTACGCTGGTGACGCCACTTTTCTTCTTCCTTTTTATTTTCTGTCTTCAAAAAGAAGTTTGCAGACGAATTTGAGTTCCACAGTAGCACAGAGGACCTAAAGGATAGTGAAATCTTTCGTACGTTTCACCCTCCGACACCCATTTCCGGTTTTTTTTTTATTATTTGAAATCGTGTCTGTGAATAAATGCAAGAACAACAACACAAAATCATATCATACCAACTGTGCGTGTATGCGAGTTTTTACGCACACATTCGCAGATGGTATGATTTATCTGTCAAATCAGCTTGTTGGCAAAATCCCATTTCCAGCCTACATTAAACTCTCTTTCATATATCCTCTCTGCACAGTAGTCTATTCCTATTGAGCACCGCCAAAGAGGATATTTACATAGAGTCCAATCTTTCCTACGTTCCATCCTCCTCTGCTAAAATTTTCGTGGTCTCTTTCCTATTGTATTCATTGTGCGTGTGAAACAACAACAAGAAACGATGAGGTAAGTAGTAAGGTGTGAACGCACACATGTTTAACAAAAAGAACAATATGACAGTTGTAGCACACACACATGTTTAACAAAAAGAACAATATGACAGCTATAGCTTGTAGGCAAAATCAAAACAAAGCACAAGATTGACTTGTATATGTATATATCCTCTTTGGCACCGCTCAGTTTTCCAGTCATATTTCTACTTTCCAGAATGGCGTTCCAGTTGACATAGCGAGTTAGATGGGCTGAAGTAACGAATGTTAACATTCTGTTCACACTACATTACTTCTGCTATGACATAAATTACACGTAAAATAATCGTGTGATATGGTAAGTGTTTGAATGAAATGATGTCAACTGAGGCTCTGATTGCACTAGGGGATCGGAATTTTGTTTGGTGTCTATTATACTGGTGGTATACATACGGTATTAGGGTAACGTTACGGAGTAGCTAGTTAACTGGCATTCTTGTCAGTTCTGTGTAATTGCATTTTTGACAGCTCTAGTAGTTGTTGTTCGAGTTTCTAAAGAATATTTTCGGATAATAGAAACCTCACATGAAAGGGACTTATATCGTTATGTCATGATGCCTGATTGGTTTCAACTGGTAAGTATCTGTCATTACGCTATTTCTCGATCTGAACGTATTACAGTTTTGCAAAAAAAAAAAAAAAAAAGGTAAGTATCAGATTTCCAGCTTTTACAACATGTAGCAGTATAGAATAAGAATTCGATGTTTGTTATATCATGGTAGATGCTTACTCATATGCTGCCGAGTCACTTATGTCATTTTTCTTTGCAGACCAGGTAGGGTTTCAGATTGACAATTTACATGAATAATCGGCCGCATCGACTATTCTCTTTAAAATGGCTCACTGACAGCTACCTGTCAATTTTGTGTTTCTGATATGCGTTGTGACATGACTGTCACTACTTACTGCAAAATTACCTAGTGTGACCACAACGTCTGTGAATTCAGTGTGTACGTTACCTACTCCAAACTAACGAGTACTTATCTCATGATGTCCAATTTCGCTTCCACTGACTTTATGGAAACCAGACCATACTGGAAGTTTGATTTGTAGGGGAAATCTTGTGGATTATAATTCGAAGTGGAATCTATCTTCCAAAATGGCTTCCTTTTAGTGGAACCTCCTCTGGTGGAACTCATCGGGTGCGTTCAGCACGGTACGAGTAAAGTTGGGGTTTCGCACATAGATGGCACCAGTGACAATTACTTTATTTTATGCCAATGCTTGGCGAGAAAGTTTTCCCTACAATACAGAGAGGAGTGTTACTTTAAAGTCATTTTCAAAATTCTACAATACTAATCTAATCGCGTTAAGAACCCATTTCGTACATTTCACAAATTTACGTTATTTTAAGATAAAGTTAAAATTACGTTACGTTACTTGGAATTTTAAAATAAAATGATAATTGTAAGATGTTGTTGCTCATTTGATGTAAGTAAGAGTCCGCCAGACTCGTTACTTCTTCGGCTCATCCTCCGGCTCTCTTCTCGTTTTATTACGTCGTACTCGAACACCTGCATTTGTTGCTTTTGCAAAATAAGGCTAGGTACAATACTGGTTGATGAGACCATGGTTGCCCTCAACTTCGCCAATATTTTGCAGCCACAACGAGAAAAAAGAAAAGGAGAAAAGAACGACCGAAAGGAAGTTTTTGTTGCGGTAAAATTTACCGTAACAAATTGTGCAGCAGAATTACTTAGCGCTGTCAAAGTCAGTCTCAAAACAATTAAGCTCACTAAATAGTATACACTAAACTCAAACAAAAATCGTTTATGCCATTTCGTTTGTTGTTGTTTTGCAGCGCAGCACGTTCATGAAGTTTGAGTCGAGTCGACTTGTACTTCAGCTTCTTTCTGTGCTGCAGCTGCAACTTCAAACTGTAAGTGCAACGGTGTGCGGTCTATTCATAAAAGCCCGCCATTATTGAATTTCGAGAATAAAGTTTCTATTCTAACCAATTTTAAAAATTCATCCTTAATTTTGAAACAGATGAGCTCTGAAATAGCAATCTAAAGAATAAACATCGATCACTTTTCCATTGAGATTAACCGCTCCCTAGTGCAGCCCTTCCTTAAAAAATGTTAAGTGTGTCGTCTCCATTAAAAAGCCTCTACGAACACGATTTCTGAACTTTTATTTTTGTTTCCCCTTCATTTTCAGAAGATGTGGATGAAGAAATCCGACTCGGAACAACCCGAAAAAGAAGATGAATTACAATTGATACAATACAAAAGAGACCACGAAAATCGAGGCTAGTGGAGGATCCTCTTTGGGAGAGGGAAATCTTTCGTACGTTACACAGTACATATACATACAGACAGCCTACCCGTAAACCATCATTATATACATTTTTATAGTAATTTCATGGAACATGTTATTTTAGTTTGAACTTCGTTATTTGCGGCACTAGTTGTCTCATCTACTTTACATCAAATGTGTTCTATTGTTGTTTTTGCTTAAAATGGCAATCTGGACAAAAACCACTCCTAACTCACCAATCAAGTGCTTGTAAACTTAGTCCATAGTTGGCACACCAAACGGTCCTCTGTGGATGCTGACTGATTGTCTATATTAGTGAATTATTTTCCGCAAATAAAACTCTTGATTTAGACTACACAAAATGTTTAAAACTTTATTTAATAAAAATGCTTGACAATGTTCGATAGTGAAAAAGTATAAAGCGTCTTCCTGAATTCACACCTGTCGTATTTAGAACATTCGTTAGGAGAACAATTTTAAATTTTAATGCGATAGATTCGCCATCTGGTTGTGGTAATTAATGTCGCCACAAGAGCCCCTCAGGAGTGAGCCGAGTGTGGAACGAGGTTCACGAAATTAATCCTGTTGGCGAATTACGCAATAGATATTTTTTTTATGGTGTTGATTTTGTTTGAATTTATCCTAAAACATTTCACGATTGATATTTTCTTTTCATATTATGTGTTAGAAATTAAATAACTTACGTTTTCTCAGCCATAATATTTTTTTTGTTCCTATCCATGACTGGTGACTCGTTTACGATTGCGTCGCATCAATCGAGTAAAAAAACACAAGTTCACTGACAGGAGAATGCCAAATATTGTATTCGATACTCGATACCGAGCTCGATATCGTAAGCAGTAATGCCAAATGCAAATAATTCATCGACGTATTGCTCAACTGCGGATGCGGTAATTCGGCCCCTGTTTCATTTTTTCTTGGTTTGTGTGAACGATGTGAACGGCTGAGCATTATATCTATCAATGCTGTTTGTTGAAGTTAGCGAATAAGCGGTACTCACAGTAGGTGTTCGTGATGGTGTGATACTGACAGCAGAATTATTTTCAACGAAGGCTGGTTTAAATCTCTCTGTTGACACAGTAGTTGGATTTCCATCAATATTGATTTTAAAAACAAAATCCGATAAGCGATCGATGATTTCGTAGGGGCCACGATATGGTTGTTCCAATGGTTTCTTGACACTATCCACTCGGATGAAAACGTGTGTGCATGAGTACAGAGTTCCATGGGATAATGCTCTGGTCTTGTTGTGGTGTGCTGATCGAACTTCTCTCATGAAAAGACGGAACTGCTCAATGAAATTTTGAGGACCTTGATTTGCTTCCTCGTCTATGAAGTACTCACCGGGTATTTGCAGCGTTGCTCCATATAACATTTCAGCCGCGCTTGCTTTAATGTCTTCTTTTAAGCTGGTTCGTAGTCCGAGAAGTACGACGGGCAGGATTCTTGTCCAGTTGTTTGTGCTGTGGCACATGATAGCGGCTTTCAACGACCGGTGCCATCGTTCAACCATGCCATTAGAGGCAGGGTAATATGTAGTCGTTCTGTTTCGAGTGCATCCGATGAGTTTGTAACGTAAAAATTTTATTTGAGAAATTTGTAAGCAATAAAAAAAAAATAATAGATTTAAATATAAACTTCCTTGAATATCCTTCGAAGTACCATATCCCATTTGTATGGCACTTACCCAATTACCACCGAAGAAGAGGAAGCGAGAAGAGATCAAACCACCAAACATCCTTGGCATCAACACCAAGACACAGAACCTGCATCCTTGTTCAACCGCGTATCTGTGTATCCAGTACCTAGACAAAAACAATCACGAAAAATACTTACACCTAGCAAACACGGTTCCCTGCTCTTCTCACTTTCCTACTGTCCTTTCCTCGTATTTCCCAATCCATCAGAATTACAGAAGCACGAACCAATTAACAGCGTACCATTGGATCTGACCACTAAACGCCGTAGAACAGCCTAGAGGGTACCCGTCAGCATGTCCGTGCCTATCCGCTACGAATCTTAGATGTCCTCTTCGTAGCAATACCTTGTTGTTGCCTACACCAAAAAAAACCATGGTCTCTACTTAAACCCCCACGCTCATAACTAGAAACTGAAATGCTGAACTTAAGATCAATCACATACCTCTAGAGCTCTCACCCCAGATCGCATCCTCTACTCTAGCTATGGCTATCTATTCCTGTATGAAGGGATGGAAGCGATCCTACGCCGGCAACGCAGGGGGCGTCAACTCGTCAACTGTCAATAAAAACAGTCAGCGCGAACGGCATGCGACAACGTGGAACCGTGGTCGAGATCGACCGTCGCGGTGGCCGGCAGTACCCTAGCCTCAACCAGCTCAGCCAGGCCGTGGGCACTTGCTCCGGGATCTACATGACCGGTGTTACCTCTTATTTTTCACTGCCGACCATTGAACTTATGATGTGCAAGTTCGAATAATAAATTTTAATATGCTTAATGGCCCTCATAACCGTTGAAGCAAGGACGTGTAAGAATTGATTGAAAAGAAAAAGTTGACTCTAGAACGCACCTCCTTTTAGCAACGAGTGAAAACGTAAATCGAAAGTAAAAATTTCAAGGTTGAAATTATTCTACTGACCCATTAAACGCAAAACGTAAGTATTTCAATGCAAGCAAGTCATAGAAGTTCGTGACTGCTGTGGCATATTTTTAACTTCCGCCCCTTTTGCTGCCACGATGATGTGCAAAAGGTGGAAGAAGAGGTGTCTAACTATGTGGGGAGGGAGGATCTAAGATGTTGAACAGATCCCCCTGGTCTCACAACCCGCCCAAAACGATCACAAAAATCATCTCTGCTGATCTCGACCTTGGCTGTCCCTGGACCTATGAGTCGCCGTGACTCTAAAACAATTGTGGGCAGCCCCTTATATAATAAGCAAGCAATAAAACTGATTGCCTAAACTCCTACTCTACTAGAAACATGGTACGGAAAGTCGGAAACTAATTCCATTCGATGATATACCATACTAAATCCTCAAAAGGAAACAAACACACACCATCTTGCTCCGTCCGAAGGGTTTGTGAGGGTTACCACCCTCCCTATGATTATCTTAACCTGACATCCTGAAAATCTGTAAATCTTCAAATAAATTTCCGAGAAAATAAAGTAACTACAAAAATTTCAGAAATCGTTACAACTTAATGTCTTATTTATTAAAATATCCAAACAAATCTTAAGATCTTTAGCTTATAATCATATCTATTAGTAGTCTATAAATCTAATAAAGATTCACAAATGATTTTTTTTTATATTTCAATGAAATCTTAATTTTGGTCGTTGGAGGTTATTCCATAACCAGGTTGATTCAAAATAAAACAAAATTTTAAATATTGGCGCTTTCTTATATTGCGCTGCTCAAATTTGATCAAATGTTAAACTCTCTTAACTATACCTTAATACGAATCTTAAATAAACTATATAATAAAAGGTGAAACGTGGTTATTGCGTTTAAATAACCTACTCTAATGAACTAATCGCTCGTCAAATGATATTCAAATCGAGATCTTTAATTCACTTAAGGACTTACGTTCGTATCCGAGCTATCAACTTTTCTACCGGGGCGTTGAATAGTTGATTTAGTTTTAATATTGTAATTCCCGACAATGTAAAAAAAAAAAAAAAAGATAAAAAGATATATTTTTCCGCGAGATTATCATGATATTTCCTATACGCGATGCTAATACATAAAAACAATTATGAAACAGGACAACCAAACGAGTAATGGTCACGGGTTCCCAACCAAGACAGTATATCACTCAATAAAAAAAAAGGAACCATATATATATGTGTCCAACTCGGCTCCGTACAAATAATCGATTGCAAAAATGTATGTCAATATAGTATAAGCAAATATAGTGTAATAATATATTCAATATAAGAAAAATTCAAGATGAGACTCCTACCAATGGGTAGGTGAAATCTCGGTAATTCACTTTATAACGTTCCGGAAGTGCACTCCTGAAAGTTCCTGTGAAATGTCAGTTAAATATATATGTAGGTATTTAGCTATTATTAGTACTATATTAATATGCATTCGCTCCTCTACCTTTAGCTTCTTTGAGCTATCGAGCGGACGACTGCAGATTTACGAAGACACTTATCTATGTTTAGGTGTGTCTTTGGGTTAAGACTGGGACTGCGATCGATGTAACCGTACGAGAAAAGTGTTCACGAGAAAAGTATACTAGGTTTTCAATAAATCTTTAATAAGATCCCGAGAACTTTGTTCCAAGATTACCGCGTTTATATTACGTGAAACGTTTAGTGAATCTTCACGAAGACGAAACAAAATTATTACAAAGAAAAGCAATGATTTAAAAGTAAGTGAGCATATAAAGGTGAGTGATAGTTTGTACTGAATTCGGAAGTGAATTCTCATCACCGACGCGGCGTTGAAACGCGTTCAAAGTTGGTCGCCGATACTACAGACAGAAGAAAATAGAATCAATGTCACGAAGACCAAGTAAGTATATGAAGATATTGTAGGAATCAACCACACGGATTCAAAACTGACCCTTGGTAACCGAGGAAGTCAGTGCTTAATTAGCGCGTATCAAAAATAAAGAATATTATTGGAATTCGCGATCTCACGATAAACGATTAATTGTTTGTACTGCAAATATCTCGTTTCTTGGATCTTGTCTTTACTATTTATTTACCTACGAAGAGCTCAAACTCAAAACGTTGGCGGTTACGCCGTCGTTTGCCTCTATAAGCGCGAACGCTATATAATAGAGCGAGTAGAGAATGACAGATTATTCCAATCTGAGCGAGTTGCTCTTTAAAATGGAATTATCTTGTAGAGGAAAAATGTGTTTAAAATCGAGCGAGTTGCTCTTAGAAATACAAACACACTGGTTGGCTATTGAGGAAAGACAACATTTATTTTGGATTTTCATCCCTCTTTTATACAAAATTTGTCTTCAATTTCCATTCAAACTTTGTTTTAATTTCCACGGCCTTCGATAATTGAAGTCCAATCACTTCGCACCTTGAACTATCATATCGCCATATCAGCATTATAATTTACTGCCTAAACATTCAAATGTATCTCATATAATTTTGTCAACGAGGGCCATGCAGTAACATGAACCCTTAATATTTTCGTTCGTTGTTTGTCGCTTGCATTCGGTCATTCGCTTCATAGTATGGCATGCACATGAAAGTATCTCATGTATCTAAGGCAATGCACTTGAAGACTTATTGTGGGTGTGTTTCTTTATTCATTCCGTATATTCGGAATATATGGAACGCCCTTTTTGCGTTTCTTTATTCAATGGAATATTCCGGATAAACTATTTCCTTGTTTCTTTATTCAATCTGGAATATTTGGAACGCATTCTTTTCATTCCAAGTGAAGAGGTGGTTTAAATGGAATATTCTCTATTTTGACTGATGCAGTTCACTGTCAGCTATTGTTTATTCTTTTTATTCAAGTTCTGTTTCTTTATTTATTCTATTCTGGATATTCTGGATAGATATTTGATCTTTTCTATTCCTTATCCGGAAAAAAATAAAGAAACACACTCTGTATGAATGGGCGACGTATTTTTATGGATACAAATGAAATAGTTTAGGTTGCTATGACGTATGATATGGCGCCAGGCGTGTGCTGTGAGGTTTCAATTATAGGAGCTCGGGACGCTAAATGATCACTGGTGCGATCCCTTCACAGTACTCTCAACACTTTTATTTCTCAACTCCCACACGAATATTAATAGAATAAATGTTACGAAGATACGGAGCCGAATTTTCATTAGATCAGAATAAAAAAAAGGAACCGAGTATTTCACTTTTCATATACTTTACAGGACGAAGCACATTCAAAAATAAGTTATAAATCTTTAAATATTATAAGGTATATGCCTATACACATAAATAATAGATTCTTGCACTAGAGTGGAGGAGGCGTGAGGTCCTTGCCACTAAGTCTACGATTGTGATTTCACCTTACAAAAAAAAGATGTAAAACCACCGTCCGTGGTTTATGTACGACGACCACCAGCGTTAACCGCGATGTGGGTACTGAATTTACGAATATATCGTTCAGGATAAATTATGGTCTAGTATGAGATAATTCTTGTTACCTGGTTCTATTGTATGAACATACATTATAGGTCACATAATTTTTATATGTTTATAAATTCTGGACCTGCTGCTCCTTGAAGATGTTGAGTGTGAAGAATCTCGGCTATTTCCCTCGTGGCGCCAGGAGAAAATATATTCTGGATTTGCTGAGTTGTTTTCATTTCATTTTTCATTTATTTAAGAAATTTATAATTTTACATCGATACATTAAGATTTCAATCTTTTAGAGCATCAATAATCTTTAAATTACTTATTTCAGCTGTTCAAATTTGTAAATAAAAGAAACAAAATAAGTTAATCAAATACAAGACTAATAACGAGAAAAAAGGAAGTTTTGAGCAATTTAAATAAATAGAAGAGAGAAGACTACGATTAAATTTAGTTAGAATAGTGCAAAAATAATTTCCGCTTGAAGGTTGAGGCTGTACGTTTCAATTCATTTGGAAGTAAGTTCCACAAACGAATTGCTGCTACGTAAAATGAACGTTCTCCTATACTGCGCGAGAAACGTGGCATGATTATTTTTAACCCTCTTTGTGATTGTGCAAAATTTAGAATTTCACTAAGATAACTAGGACTCCTCATGTAGATGACATTATGTAATTTCAAAAGTAGCCTAAACTGCAAATACTCATCAAGGTTTATTCCAAAAAGTGTGTGCCGTAGATGTGAAACACTTGTATACCTCGAAACACAATAAATAAAGCGTACACAATCATTTAGAGCCACATTAAATTTGCGTCTACATTAGTAGTCTAAGGTAGGATAGACTGTACTGTTATAAGTAAAATAAGGCAAAATTAATGACTTTATCAGGTGTTTCTTCATATTGGGTAACAGCAATTCCGATGAACATCTCAGACTCCTTAATCCCGCATAAATTTTTCTTATGCTATCCGACACCGCCTTACAGCAACTAAGGTTGCTGCTAATTTTTAACCCCAGATAGGTAACATCACTAACATAATTGATAACTACATCATCAAGAACTACCGCCGGAAAATCTAAGGGATAAGGCTGTGGAACAAATCATGGCAACGGACTTGGAAGGATTAAGTTTCATATTATTTCTATTAGACCAAGTTTGGATATAGCTTAAGTCCTCATTAAGCCTAGCTATGCAATCCTCCATCAAACCAATTGAGCGAGATATGTAAATGATAACATCATCAGCGTACACATGAACTTGACAGTTGCGAATCACGTCAGGAAGGTCATTAATAAATAGCGAGAATAACAGAGGTCCTAAGACCGAGCCTTGAGGTATACCAGCATTAGTAATATAAGGGTTAGAAACACCAGCTCCAGTTTTTATTTGTTGAACTCTATCTGCGAGAAGTTTGCTCAATAGCTTGAGGGATGAGTTAGAGAAATTAAAATACGATTTCTGTTTAGACAGAAGAATCGAGTGATCAATAAAGTCAAAAGCTTTAGAAAAGTCTAAAAGCACCAAAACTCCAAACTTGTCAGAGTCAACAGCGAAACGGATGTCAGATGTAACTTTGATTCCAGCAGATTCACAACTGTGCCCACTGCGAAAACCAGATTGCCACTTTGAGAGTAACATGCGCTCATTAAGATACATCTGAATCTGGTCATGCATTATTTTTTCAAGTATTTTACATGGAAAAGATAAAATACTGATAGGCCTGTACTCGGAGGGGTTAGAAGGATTAGCTTTTTTAGGAACTGGAATAACGCTTGCATTTTTCCACACATCTGAAAATTCGCCACTATATAAGCAAAAATTAAAAATATGAAGCAAATAGTTCATGACTATAGGGAGAATGAGCTTTACGAATTTCGGTGAAATATCGTCAAGCCCAATCGCATTAGATTTGACTGACTTTATTGAAGTTAAAACTTCAATAGAACCTATACACCTGAACGAAAAAGAATCTAAGCTTGCAGGGAAATCGAAAAAATCAGGAGGGATTCGTGAACTCGGCGATGGGGGAATCAGAGCATTAGACATCGCTTCAGCACTAAAGGGACATTTATTTTTGTTTTTATCTTCTTTTACACCAAGTTTTTTTAGGCTGCTCCATAGTTCCTTGGAACTCAGCGACGGGTCAAGTTTCTGAAGTAGGTATGAACGCTTAGAATTACGAATAGCAGAATTAACTTTATTTCGAACATATATAATTGACTCTTGTTGAACTGAGTTGAGTTCATCTTAAATCTTTTGAAAAATCGTTCCCTTTGCCTTATAAGGATCTTTATATTGCTTGTGAACCAGGGACAATTTTTTACTCTAACCACTCTTGTAACTAAAGGAACATAGTGGTCATAAAGACGAGAAAGAAATGTATTAAATAATGATACTTTCGCATTAACATTCAAGGAAAAATAAATCTCATTCCACTCCAGGCTATTAAAATTCAACCATAAGTGTTCATAGCTAAAGCCACGATATTGCCTGTAACTGAATGTTTCAGTACTAACAGCACTTTCTACATCAAACCGAAAATAGCAGAAGATTCTATGCCTGGAGCTGCTCAAGAACATATCCAACAGAGAGGGGCTTACATCAGACTTGAAACAAGTTGGCCATCGGTTATTTACAACTGATAAACCTATTTTGTCGCAGAAATGGTTTAATAATCGCGTAAGACGGTTGTTAATTAAATAATTCACATTTAAGTCGCCTCCAATTAAGATATCATTGTATTTTGGACCGAAATTCAACAATGTTTCTTCCAGTTCACATACATTTTCTTCATTAAACATGTTTGGTGGGCTATAAATAGCTACGTGTAAGCATTTTTCAACTGAATTCTTCATTTCCACACATATAAAATCAATTTTACTTTGAGTTGATCTAAAAACTGCAGGTGCCATTATATTTTCTCGTATAAACATACAAACTCCGCCCCCTATCCTATCTTTCCTGTCACTTCTATAGATTGGAAAACCAGGTAATGAAACCAATATATCAGTCCAATCACTTCGCACCTTGAACTATCATATCGCCATATCAGCATTATAATTTACTGCCTAAACATTCAAATGTATCTCATATAATTTTGTCAACGAGGGCCATGCAGTAACATGAACCCTTAATATTTTCGTTCGTTGTTTGTCGCTTGCATTCGGTCATTCGCTTCATAGTATGGCATGCACATGAAAGTATCTCATGTATCTAAGGCAATGCACTTGAAGACTTATTGTGGGTGTGTTTCTTTATTCATTCCGTATATTCGGAATATATGGAACGCCCTTTTTGCGTTTCTTTATTCAATGGAATATTCCGGATAAACTATTTCCTTGTTTCTTTATTCAATCTGGAATATTTGGAACGCATTCTTTTCATTCCAAGTGAAGAGGTGGTTTAAATGGAATATTCTCTAGTTTGACTGATGCAGTTCACTGTCAGCTATTGTTTATTCTTTTGATTCAAGTTCTGTTTCTTTATTTATTCTATTCTGGATATTCTGGATAGATATTTGATCTTTTCTGTCTTTTCTATTCCTTATCGGCCTCTACCTGAACACCGAACTTGTCGAGTTGTAGAGGCTTAAGTAGGGTCAAAGATTCTTGCGGTGTTGTGTCACTAGAAGAGTCCCGAAAACCAAAGGGTGTTTCACCTCATCCTCACCCTTTCCTTCCCCTCCTATCCAACATCCACAAATCCCTCCTATTTCACTCCCTCTCCCCTATACCGGCTGTATTCTAACGGAACCTCTTTGAAACAGGCAAAATCGAAGAGTAAGTGCCCTATCTGCTACAGGGGGTGTTGCAGATGGACTTGTTTTCCCCCATAACTCGTGGGACCAAAAATAATGAATGAAAATAATAATAAACAACAAAACAAAATAAAAACAAAAACAGTTGAGACCGGTTCTCCTTCTAAACCGGGTGACAGCACGGCGCTAAAGCTGTCTGGCGTTAGTTCTCCTGCTACATTGTGCAGTGGAGGGTTTGTGGCTACTCATGGCCCCTCTACAAGCGGTGTTCGCAGCGAGAAGAGAGTAGGCAAAGTTCTCTCTAGGCATGGGAATGGGACTAAGGACACACCTGGTCTCATCACCACTCCTAAAGCCACAGGGGTTAAACCTCTTCCGAAGGGCTTAGATTTGCAAAGCAGAAGAACATCTAAGGTCAATCCTGGTAGGCCTTCTGCTTCCAGCACCCCGGGGGGTAACCCTCCTCTTAGGAAAGGACAACGGAGCATAGCTCCCTCAAAAGTCCTCTACAAAAACCGTCGCTATGCTGAACGGTCTCGACTACTCATAGAAGCAATTCCAGAGAGTGAAAGAACCGTCCAGCAGAAAGAAAAGTTGAGCAAGGCCTTGAAGGTATTGACCGAGGACAAAAAGCCAGAGGACTGTACGTCCAAAAGGCAGAGGTCAATGGAGGAGGCTGCACCGGTTCCCAAAAGACCTAAGGGGAACAAAAGCAACCCTCCCTATCCTTCTGGGCTCGATAAGCAGAAATCTTTCAGCGACGCCTTGAAGGGAAAAATAGTTATCGCCGTTATTGACAAGAGCGATCCAGATGGCACGATCTCTTCCGATAGATGGCAACTAGTGAAGATGAAGCTCTCGGCTAGCTTCTTAAGTTTAATGAGGGCAAATCCTGGTACACCTCCCATCACTAGTGATGGAGGCTGGTACCAGGGGCATGTCAAACTAGTTGTCTGTGAGGACCAAAGATCGTGTGATCTGTACAGGCTTGCGATCAGTGGTCTTGGGGAAGTATGGCCAGGAGCGAATCTTGAAGTCGTAGCAAAGGAGGATATCCCGAGCAGACCCAGGACTCGCACCTGGATCCCAGCTGAACCCTCCGCATGGGATGATATCATCCCAATAATCAGGGTAAGTAACCCGCATATACCGACTCACAACTGGAAGGTCGCCAAGCTGGATGAGCAGAGGGGTCTTTATAGATGCGCGCTAATTGTGATCAATAAGGAGTCTCTTGCCCATTTGGCACAGACCCAAGGTGTGATTAGGTATGGATTCGAATCCATAACCCTAAAAGTCTATAAGAAAGACGAGTTAGAGGCAGGTATTATTCCTCCACATCCTTCACTCTCTGAAAACGAGGTGCTTATGTCGGAGGCATCGACTTCTCCACCCGAAAATGTGAGGATCACCTTTCCTTCCATGGGTGAGGACGCGGATGTCTCTGACTCTTCATCCTCTACAAGTAAAACGTTGTCTTCTCTTACCTTTGACGAACAGTTGATAGTAGAGACGTACGACTCCTTAAAAGGCTCTCTGAATGAAGATGAACTTCTCGGTTTATCTTCAGATGAAGACCTGAATAACACAGTGGTGGAGGCTTCTCTGCCTGATTGTAGCAACAATGCTGCAGTTAGTTCAGATTAACCTCCAGCACTCCAAAAAGGCTTCGGCCTCACTCCTCCTTCGGCTGTCAAATACTGGGGAGGATATAGTCCTGATCCAAGAACCATGGATACACAACAACCAGGTCCGTGGACTCAGGACTCCGGGATACACACTGTATGCATCAGACAAAGGTAACTTGAGGTCATGCATTATGGTGAAAAGTAGCATTAAAGTATTTTTACTCCCTAATTTCAGTGACCAAGATACGACTGCCGTAAGGCTAGAAACGGCTAAAGATTTTTACTGGCTGGCATCGGCATATCTTGCCCACGACCTTCCTATCCCTGGTGATAACCTAGATAGGCTGGTCAAGGAAGCTGAATCAACTAACACTGCACTCATCATCGGTAGTGATGTCAACGCCCATCATACAGTGTGGGGCAGTTCCGATATAAACAATAGGGGTGAGTTACTTTTTGATTTTATCTTAAGCACTAACCTAATTGTAAGCAATATAGGTAACGAACCTACATTTGTTACTAAAACCAGACGAGAGGTACTTGATATTACTCTCGTCTCTGATATCATTTATTCAAGTATCAAGGATTGGAGGGTGTCACCTGACCATTCGTTCTCTGATCACCGTCACATCCAATTCAAGTTAGAAGATGATCCCCCTTGCCAGGTAGCTTTCAGAAATCACAGGAAAACTAACTGGCTAAAGTACAGAGATACACTTAAAAACCTGTTAGATTGTAATCTCTCAATACCCTGTAATACCCAGGAGCTTGACAAGAAGGTTGATGATCTTACATTGGCCCTCAACAATGCTCTGGCAGCCTCTTGTCCTCTTATAACACCAAGAGGCAAGAAGAAGCCTTACTGGTGGAATACAGAACTAGAACCGCTTAGGAGAAACAGTCGTAAATTGTTTAACAAAGCCAAAAGCTTAAGAAATGAATCGGACTGGGAATCATACAAGAAGTCCCTTCAAATATACAAAAAAGAACTTAGAAAATCAAAAAGAATGTCTTGGAGAAATTTTTGTGGTAAAATCGAAAATGTTTCTGAAGCATCAAGGCTTAGGAAAGTTCTCTCAACAAACCCAGTTGTACCAAGTTTTATGAAAAAACCTGATGGCTCCTGGACGACATCAAGCGAAGAATCGCTCAATTTACTACTGGATACCCATTTTCCTGGTAGTTCCTCTGATATCAGTAATATTCACTCTAATAGGTCAAATATTCAAAATATCCCTGAAGGTCTGATCAACAGGGACAAACTGCTTTGGTCACTGAACAGCTTTGAACCTTACAAGTCTGCCGGCCCAGATGGCATAATACCTGCCGAACTTCAGAAGTCTTCAGATATTATTCTACCTGTATTGGAAAATATTATGAGAAGCTGTTTAGAACTGGTTCACATTCCCCGGTCATGGAGAGAAGTTAAAGTAGTGTTCATACCAAAAGCGGGAAAAAGCTCCCAAACCAACCCTAAAGATCTAAGACCCATAAGCCTATCATCATTCCTTCTGAAAACCTTAGAACGTCTGATTGATATATATTTACGCAATAACATTGATGCTAAATTGTTGTCGATGTCTCAACATGCTTACTGCAAAGGGAAATCGGTAGAAACTGCGCTACATTCGCTTGTCCGCACTATCGAATACTCCCTCCATCACAAGGAATACACAATGGTGGCTTTCCTCGATATAGAAGGCGCCTTTAACAATGTCGACACATCTGCAATCGCTAATGCACTCTCAGGTCTGAAGGTAGATGGCTCACTTGGCAAACTGATCGACCAAATGCTGATAAGCAGGGTGATCAACTCAAAACTGGGTGTAACATCCACAAGACGATCTGTTAGTAGAGGTACGCCACAAGGTGGTGTACTATCTCCACTCCTTTGGAATTTAGTGGTAAATGAACTGCTAATAATGCTGGAAGAGAGGGGATTCAATGTGATTGCCTATGCGGATGACATTGCTATAGCCGTTTCAGGAAAGCATCTCAACACCTTATGTGAACTTCTCCAATTTGCACTCAATAAGCTCACAAATTGGGCAAGTCGTTGTGGACTAGGCGTTAACCCCCACAAAACTGAACTTGTCCTCTTTTCAAGGAAATATAAAATTCCACACGTTGACCCTCCTTCTATTAATGGTATAAGTCTTAAATTCTCCGACGAAGCAAAATACTTGGGTCTTATTTTGGACAAGAAATTAAGCTGGAAACCCAATATACAAGAAAGAGTAAGGAAAGCCACAGTAGCTCTTTTCTCTTGCAAAAAAGCTATCGGCAATAAATGGGGTCTAGAGCCCCACGTTATGCATTGGCTCTACACATCGGTGATAAGACCGATTCTCACTTATGGGGTGGTCGTCTGGTGGCCTGCCCTAGACACAGCGTTGAATAGTGCTAAGCTCAGTAAAGTTCAACGTACCGCCTGCCTGTGTATATGCGGTGCGCTCCGCACTACTCCCTCTGCAGCGCTAGAAGTACTATTAAACCTGCTACCCCTAGATATTTTCAGCAAGCAAACCGCTGCTTGCTCAGCAATTCGCTTAAAAGCGATATCTATATGGAAAAATAATAATTATGGCCATGCTAGTATACTGAACTCCTTCAGTATCCCCCAAAGTAACATAGACTACTCCACATCCCAACTTCATTTTGATAAAAACTTCCAGGTAAGCATACCCTCTAGATCACTCTGGGAGGAAAATGCCTTACAGGACGACGATCAAATTCAGTTTTTTACCGATGGGTCGAAAACAAATGATGGGGTGGGAGGAGGTGTTTACTCTAATAGACTAAATCTTAGTCTCTCCTTCCGTCTACCAAACCATTGTAGCGTGTTCCAGGCGGAATTAATGGCAATCAAGGAGGTCTTATCTTGGCTTAAAGAAAACGTGATATCTTCTAAGGATATCATCATTTTCTCTGATAGTCAAGCCGCGCTGAGGTCCCTGGATTCCATCTCCTATAACTCTAAAACAGCTCTCGACTGTCGATCATCTCTTAGCGAGATGACGGAACAGTTTAACATTCACCTTTGTTGGGTGCCAGGGCACAGAGATATTCCAGGGAACTGTAAGGCCGACGAACTTGCCAAAAAAGGAACAACACTACCTTTAGTAACTGAACACAGTTACCTAGGTATTCCCATCGCTACATGTAAACTTTTGCTAAGGCAGGAAGCTATGGAAAGAACAAATCTTAGGTGGACAAGTGGCAACACATGTCTAGCGACAAAACGAATCTGGCCAAAGCTGGATTCAAAACGCTCTAAGACTTTGATCTCTCTGAGCAGACGGCACATTAGCTCCTTGATAGGTGTCATCACAGGACACTGCCTCATAGGTAGACACGCAATGAGACTTGGCGTGTTCGCAAACGACTTTTGCAGAAGTTGTATGGACGAAGAGGAGGAAGAGACAATTAACCATCTTCTTTGTACATGCCCTGCACTAGCTCGCAAAAGGAAACTCCATCTGGGAGCATACTTCTTCAACGATATTAGTGATCTGACTAACGTGGACACTAACTCTCTTTTAAAATTCATTAGAAGCACAAACTGGTTCTGAGTTATTAGGGGGAAATACCCCAAACTCGTGGTATCACAACGGTCCTCTTCTGGACTAAGTGTGTTGGTCTTCTCAATCAACAGCCACTTTAACCTAACCTAACCTAACCATTCCTTATCCGGAAAAAAATAAAGAAACACACTCTGTATGAATGGGCGACGTATTTTTATGGATACAAATGAAATAGTTTAGGTTGCTATGACGTATGATATGGCGCCAGGCGTGTGCTGTGAGGTTTCAATTATAGGAGCTCGGGACGCTAAATGATCACTGGTGCGATCCCTTCACAGTACTCTCAAAACTTTTATTTCTCAACTCCCACACGAATATTAATAGAATAAATGTTACGAAGATACGGAGCAGAATTTTCATTAGATCAGAATAAAAAAAAAGGAACCGAGTATTTCACTTTTCATATACTTTACAGGACGAAGCACATTCAAAAATAAGTTATAAATCTTTAAATATTATAAGGTATATGCCTATACACATAAATAATAGATTCTTGCACTAGAGTGGAGGAGGCGTGAGGTCCTTGCCACTAAGTCTACGATTGTGATTTCACCTTACAAAAAAAAGATGTAAAACCACCGTCCGTGGTTTATGTACGACGACCACCAGCGTTAACCGCGATGTGGGTACTGAATTTACGAATATATCGTTCAGGATAAATTATGGTCTAGTATGAGATAATTCTTGTTACCTGGTTCTATTGTATGAACATACATTATAGGTCACATAATTTTTATATGTTTATAAATTCTGGACCTGCTGCTCCTTGAAGATGTTGAGTGTGAAGAATCTCGGCTATTTCACTCGTGGCTCCAGGAGAAAATATATTCTGGATTTGCTGAGTTGTTTTCATTTCATTTTTCATTTATTTAAGAAATTTATAATTTTACATCGATACATTAAGATTTCAATCTTTTAGAGCATCAATAATCTTTAAATTACTTATTTCAGCTGTTCAACTTTGTAAATAAAAGAAACAAAATAAGTTAATCAAATACAAGACTAATAACGAGAAAAAAGGAAGTTTTGAGCAATTTAAATAAATAGAAGAGAGAAGACTACAATTAAATTTAGTTAGAATAGTGCAAAAATAATTTCCGCTTGAAGGTTGAGGCTGTACGTTTCAATTCATTTGGAAGTAAGTTCCACAAAAGAATTGCTGCTACATAAAATGAACGTTCTCCTATACTGCGCGAGAAACGTGGCATGATTATTTTTAACCCTCTTTGTGATTGTGCAAAATTCAGAATTTCACTAAGATAACTAGGACTCCTCATGTAGATGACATTATGTAATTTCAAAAGTAGCCTAAACTGCAAATACTCATCAAGGTTTATTCCAAAAAGTGTGTGCCGTAGATGTGAAACACTTGTATACCTCGAAACACAATAAATAAAGCGTACACAATCATTTAGAGCCACATTAAATTTGCGTCTACATTAGTCGTCTAAGGTAGGATAGACTGTACTGTTATAAGTAAAATAAGGCAAAATTAATGACTTTATCAGGTGTTTCTTCATATTGGGTAACAGCAATTCCGATGAACATCTCAGACTCCTTAATCCCGCATAAATTTTTCTTATGCTATCCGACACCGCCTTACAGCAACTAAGGTTGCTGCTAATTTTGAACCCCAGATAGGTAACATCACTAACATAATTGATAACTACATCATCAAGAACTACCGCCGGAAAATCTAAGGGATAAGGCTGATCTGTGGAACAAATCATGGCAACGGACTTGGAAGGATTAAGTTTCATATTATTTCTATTAGACCAAGTTTGGATATAGCTTAAGTCCTCATTAAGCCTAGCTATGCAATCCTCCATCAAACCAATTGAGCGAGATATGTAAATGATAACATCATCAGCGTACACATGAACTTGACAGTTGCGAATCACGTCAGGAAGGTCATTAATAAATAGCGAGAATAACAGAGGTCCTAAGACCGAGCCTTGAGGTATACCAGCATTAGTAATATAAGGGTTAGAAACACCAGCTCCAGTTTTTATTTGTTGAACTCTATCTGCGAGAAGTTTGCTCAATAGCTTGAGGGATGAGTTAGAGAAATTAAAATACGATTTCTGTTTAGACAGAAGAATCGAGTGATCAATAAAGTCAAAAGCTTTAGAAAAGTCTAAAAGCACCAAAACTCCAAACTTGTCAGAGTCAACAGCGAAACGGATGTCAGATGTAACTTTGATTCCAGCAGATTCACAACTGTGCCCACTGCGAAAACCAGATTGCCACTTTGAGAGTAACATGCGCTCATTAAGATACATCTGAATCTGGTCATGCATTATTTTTTCAAGTATTTTACATGGAAAAGATAAAATACTGATAGGCCTGTACTCGGAGGGGTTAGAAGGATTAGCTTTTTTAGGAACTGGAATAACGCTTGCATTTTTCCACACATCTGAAAATTCGCCACTATATAAGCAAAAATTAAAAATATGAAGCAAATAGTTCATGACTATAGGGAGAATGAGCTTTACGAATTTCGGTGAAATATCGTCAAGCCCAATCGCATTAGATTTGACTGACTTTATTGAAGTTAAAACTTCAATAGAACCTATACACCTGAACGAAAAAGAATCTAAGCTTGCAGGGAAATCGAAAAAATCAGGAGGGATTCGTGAACTCGGCGATGGGGGAATCAGAGCATTAGACATCGCTTCAGCACTAAAGGGACATTTATTTTTGTTTTTATCTTCTTTTACACCAAGTTTTTTTAGGCTGCTCCATAGTTCCTTGGAACTCAGCGACGGGTCAAGTTTCTGAAGTAGGTATGAACGCTTAGAATTACGAATAGCAGAATTGACTTTATTTCGAACATATATAATTGACTCTTGTTGAACTGAGTTGAGTTCATCTTAAATCTTTTGAAAAATCGTTCCCTTTGCCTTATAAGGATCTTTATATTGCTTGTGAACCAGGGACAATTTTTTACTCTAACCACTCTTGTAACTAAAGGAACATAGTGGTCATAAAGACGAGAAAGAAATGTATTAAATAATGATACTTTCGCATTAACATTCAAGGAAAAATAAATCTCATTCCACTCCAGGCTATTAAAATTCAACCATAAGTGTTCAAAGCTAAAGCCACGATATTGCCTGTAACTGAATGTTTCAGTACTAACAGCACTTTCTACATCAAACCGAAAATAGCAGAAGATTCTATGCCTGGAGCTGCTCAAGAACATATCCAACAGAGAGGGGCTTACATCAGACTTGAAACAAGTTGGCCATCGGTTATTTACAACTGATAAACCTATTTTGTCGCAGAAATGGTTTAATAATCGCGTAAGACGGTTGTTAATTAAATAATTCACATTTAAGTCGCCTCCAATTAAGATATCATTGTATTTTGGACCGAAATTCAACAATGTTTCTTCCAGTTCACATAAATTTTCTTCATTAAACATGTTTGGTGGGCTATAAATAGCTACGTGTAAGCATTTTTCAACTGAATTCTTCATTTCCACACAAATAAAATCAATTTTACTTTGAGTTGATCTAAAAACTGCAGATGCCATTATATTTTCTCGTATATACATACAAACTCCGCCCCCTATCCTATCTTTCCTGTCACTTCTATAGATTGGAAAACCAGGTAATGAAACCAATATATCAGAGGCACTAGTATTCAGATACGATTCTGATACCATAATAACATCCAACTTAGAGGTAGAAAACATTTGATAAAGCATAGTGTATTTAGCCCGAATACTTTCAGCATTCAAACAACAAATACTGACGCCATTAAACGCACCACACAGCACATTAAGAACGCATCTTACATTATCAGGATCTGTACACACAGCCATAGTTAATTAAAAAGTAAGAATCCCCACTACCAGCCCTAAAGAAAAATTGAAAAATTATAGATACAAAAGTAAGATGTTAAAAGAAGCAACCTTGAGAAACTTCTTTTAATTCTATTATGAAAAATAATGTCATGATACAATTTGAGGTAATTCATTATAATAAGCATAGGGCTCAGCTTAAAATTCCATTAAAAAGGAACAAAAAAAAGAAAGTTACTTTTACAACCAGTACCTATATACTCTAATTACAAATATAAGGGGAAACAAAAAACCATAATAATAATAATACTCATGCACGAGACGCAGAAACTTCATCGACAGCGGCAGCACCAGCAACTTCATGATCAACAATGGTATCATTTGCAGAGATGACATCATCACACTCATTACAACCTGCACTATCAGTATTAATGGAAGAGTTAGAATAACGGTTGTCCATGGCGCAAAACACTTCCAAAGAATTCATGCCTGTGACGCAAATAGGCTTTGTGTTTTCATTATTGTTTGCCTTACGTTGTTGGAGACTGGCATCCGTGCACCTGCACGCGCCTAACATCCAGTGAATCAAATAAAAAATGTTCCTTCTAACGGCCGGGGGTGGCCTTCGGTCTTTCTGCGACAAGGTGTCCGTATATCGGAGGTGTAAATGTTGGGCCTAGAAGCCAATAGTATAGCTGTGTGTCCGCATGACACAATAATGAATGATAAAATTGGTTGAGTAAGGATGAGGAGGTATCATAGACGCAAACGTGGCCGTCGACGAGCCGGCGAGCGGATCAACGCCGATCGGACGCACGTGGTTGATACGTGAGTAGCAAGGACTATGTCCTTAACGCAGCGTATAAGCACGCGTGGCGTTGACTTGGGGTATTACAATTGAAAAATGAAATGCAGTGATACTTGTTACATGTGGTGGGGCACAATTAATGCTCCTGCTTTATTCTTCGGATGCGTATAACACGCTTCGTGTGTGCGCGTGGACGCATATGGCCACACAAAATAAAACACAATTCGATTCCACGATGAGCCTTATTGTATCGGCTTTCACCAAAAAAAAATTGGTGCAGCTTCGCCTGCCCTGCTTTTCAAGCGTCTGGTTCTTAGCTGGTGCCTCCTTGGATATTTTATTCCTACGAAACAAAAAAAAATTGAAGTTCAGCATGTCGGCCATGTGACGCTACTAAAATGTTCGTCCGTCTGAGCAACCAAAGTTGATTTGCTATGACGAATGATTGAATTTTATGTTCTTACCTCAGATTATAATTTCAAAGCACCTTTTTAGGATTGAAATTCCCCAAATTGCATAGGCAATCGGAGAATTTCTTCTATGCCACAAGAAAAATTATGCAATGGGGCGCGGCTCTGCTGCGTAAAAAAAAAAACTTGCACGGTTCTGCAAGGGAGATGTTCTCGCCTCGATGTCTGTCTTCTAAATGAAATCCACACTCCACAGACAATCCTTACTTCCCCAATAGTCTATTCCAGGTAGCCGTTCCAGTTTCGTTTCCTCTTTCCAGATAGCCGTTCCAGTTGACATAGCGAATTGGATGGGCTGAAGTAACAAATGTTAAATGTCGTTTCCTCTTTCCAGATAGCCGTTCCACTACGTTATTTCTGCCAAGACATGAGTTACACGTATAATCGTGTGTTATGATCAATATTTGAACGGAATGTCATAAACTGAGGCTCTGGTTGGACTGGAGTATAAGGATTTTGCTTGGCGAGTAAAATGCTGGTGACAAAATAGTGAGTTGTCAATGACTTTTCAGAGTAAGCGATTACCTGGCATTCTTGCCAGTCTTTAGGGAATTGCATTCTGAGAGTACTAGTATTTTTGCTTGGGTCACTAATAGATGTTTTCAGTTTATAGAACCCTCAATGTGACATGGACTTAGAGACTTCGTTACGTCACGTTGCCTGTTAGGCGTCTAGTATGGGAATTGGTATATATACGGTGTGTATCTATCATTACTCTATTTCTCGATCTGGGTGTATAACAGTTTGTAAGAAATGATAAGTTCCTGAAATGTGTAGCAGCGTGGAACAAGTGCTCGACTTTTGCTATTCAATCGACGTGTTTGTTCCCTAGGCAGTCGTGTTTCTTCTGTCACATGATTCTGGACAGGCCTGCGATAGTGATATAAAATATCGCTTAGTGGACTGACAGCTTAGTTGTAGGTTCAGATTGACAATTTGAGTATATAACCGGCCGCATCGATTATTTTCTTCCAATTGATTCTCTAACAACCATCTGTCAATTCGGGTGTTTCCCACAAACGATGTGACGTGACTGTCACTACCTACTGCAAAAATATCTAGTGTGATCACTACGCCTGTGAACTTGGTGTGAGCACTACCTAACCCAAACTAGAGAGTACTTGTCGCATGCTGTCCGATTTTACTTCCACTGACTTTATGGAAATGTGTACATACTGGAAGTTTGATTTGCATTGGAAATCTTGTGGATTATATTTCGAGGTGGAATCTAACTTCCAAAATGGCTTCCTTTTTGTGGAACCTCCTCTGGTGGAACTCATCGGGTGCGTTCAGCACATTGCGAGTAAAGTTGGAGTTTCGCACATAGATGGCACCAGTGTCATCTTCTTTATGCCAGTGATTGGCGAGAAAGTTTTCCCTACAAAGCTTGGAATTTAGACCGAGTCTACTTGGTCTAATTTCCAAGAAAAAGGAGAACTTCTCGCAAAAAAAAACTTCGTGCTTGGTTTCCTTTACTCGTCGTATCGGAATGACACTTGTAGGGAAAACTTCTTTGCCAGTACAAACAATCAGTGTACGCAACTGGTGACACCTATGCGAGTAAATCCCTCAGTTACTCATTCTGTGCTGAACGCACAAATTGAAATCCACCATGAAAAGATTCCACCAGTTAGATTCCAATTTCATAAATGAAACCCACTTCACGAATGGAACCCACTTCTAGGAAGGAGTCCACAAATTTCCATTCGACAATGATTTCCAAGACAGGCGCAGACCACCATTTCGATGGAAGCATGTCTAGGCAACACTGAACTGGTATTCATCACTTTGGAAATTATGCCCCGTCAACACTGATTTGTAGTGAGCTAGTTCACACGAGGAGGGAAAATCGAATATTTTTGCAGATTACTTAAGGGAATTCGGTCTAGCAGAGAAACTGTCAGATAACTGTCAGCTGCATAGGAATTTCCAAGTAAAGACCATGTGAATCCATTTCGGGTGACATAGATTTGTTATCACACTGGATTCCTCTTTCAATATGACCAAGCCAACACGGCAACCACTACATTTACACGTCTACTCTTCGCATTGACATTTCCTAAATAGCAAATTTAGTTCCCGACAAAGATATTTACAAAGTAAGAAAGATTGCTTCTATGTTTCTACGCTGTCCAGGAGTGATGACATAAATATTCACTCGACGCGAATAAATGTAAGCGTAACCTTCCTCCATTACAGTGTGGCTTTATTACTCATAAAACAGACATAACGTCACGAAACGAAAAGGCCATAAGACTTGATAGATGTTGACACTTGATAGAGTTGTTGTCTTTGTGTATTGTATGTTCGACCCAATCTGAATCCTTCACTTCGACGCAGGACTCATAAAGCAGTGTCATCATTGACATCTTTCAACATTATCCTGAATTATGGAACTATATCCTTCACACCACAGAACCAAATGACACTTCAAATTCCTAATGACTAGCAAAATCCATGACAATATAATACGTCAAAATACGCGGAGCAACATCATGCAGTGTAACTAGAACCTTAATTTAAACCTTTCTACCTATTTACGCTTGTAAAAGTATCTGTCAAACGACAGAAATTCTATGTCAACGAAAATAATGCAGTGTGCACTATTCCTTAACACTTGCAATAATACGCCATCTGACGTGTCACAGAGAAACAAATAAATATTGGAAGGAGACTGGAAAACAGGGCGTTGGCTCCCTGGAAAGCAGGAAACTTGAGAAGGAGATATCTTGTAGAACGGACTTCATTTTAAAGTTGAACGTGAACGAGGAAACAATCCCTCGACAGAACCTACAAAGTTCTTGAACAATTTTTATTTATACCATCGGGCGGCGGCCATATTTTTTTTTTGATCTTTTCGGACGAAAAGATTTTCCTTACGGCATAAGCAGTAAAGGAACTCTTTTACAAGTGGATTAATATATCAATTTAACAAGGTAAGGATATTGTTTGATAAATTTCTCAACACCAGAAAGACATATTCTTTTGGTATTGAGAAATATCTAGAAGCCATACCACATGGCCAACATTTGAATAGGCTGTCTCCTCCATCAGGTTTGATCTTTGGAAAGGAACCATGGGCTATTATTGCCCCATCCACTAGGCAGGACTGGCGAGCCGGCCCAAAGAATTATTCTTAGGATTTGGCTGATGTGCTAAGCGGCACTTCCTATATATTTATTGATGCCTATCACGCATCGGAGCAAGACACACCTTATTTTTTTTCTCCCTGGGTGCACATATCTCACACGATTTCCACGTGTTTGGGCACATTCTGGACGAGACACTCACCGTCCTCCTTTCAGCATAGTTTCGTTATATGCTAAGAATTGACGAGCCACTCGTCAACCCGACGATGCCCTCCACCGCACCTATTTAATACTTTTTGGAAGAAGACCATTCTTTGATACGGAAGCTACGGCCACGGAGGCGTATTTTATCGTAATTTCCCATCAAGGACCAAGACCCAGTCATGACAGGCTGAAGACTTTTTACTAGGACCTAGGAGCACCTTTAATTTCTCCAATACTCACCTCATCAGCTCGCTGCATATCCTGAATTTTATATATTTGAAGCACCGCAGGACCACTGGTATCTTCATCAATACAATCCAACCCGAGGACATGAGCCTGAATATTTAAATTTATATATCGAAAACTATAAGATACAAAACAAAATAACTTTCTCTGGATAATCCAGGTAACATATGTAAATTTTCTGTATTTTGTGTATATGTATTAAGGACGAAGAGACATACCGTCCCATCAAGGCTCACAGGCGAGCCACTCATTTATTGCCTGAAGAGCGTCCACATCAGACGGCATTCAACGCGTACGACCACGGACATTGGTGGTGAACACGAAACATTTGCGTTGAATCTCAATTGGATGGCAGGACCTAACGCCTCCTCCTCCAACCCACTTTTATAATTCGATACTTATTATTTATGTAGGTATTTTAAGGTTTTATTATAACATTTTTTCAATGACAGTGTCATAATCATTCTGAAAGAAAGAAAAGTGGTGAATATCTAAAATTCATTTACTGAAACGCTCTGAATATAGTGTTGTGTCGTGTAATTTAACTTTTGCAATTCCTATGTTGTTTTGTTATAGTATTGAAATCGCTTTCATTGCGCAACAATTTTAAAGCCATCGGTTCAGATTGAAAATACTTCGGCGGAGCACTTGCTTACGGTTCGGAGTTCGAAACACCGAAGTGGAGTAGTATTTCTTTTTATTTTTGAAGTACTCCACTATTCACTTTTGAGTAAGTTCCGCTCATTTATTGATTCGGTGTACGGGTTTTGTACTGCATTAAAGGCGAGCTCGAATTATCTCTGAAGATCATTTCGATTAACTAATCTCATCGTGAATCTCATTCGGTCTTTGAATTATTTGTTTGTACGTCGGTAGCAACCAAAAGCGTTAGCGTATTAACGCCATGAGTCTTGAATTTTCCTTTTTGTTTTATTTTCACTGCCGGTCGTCATACGGCTTACATACTCACCATTCTTTTTTTTATTTTGCACTTGAGTTAACTATTTAGTTACTCCTCTTCTCGATTCGCGTTAAATCGCATTAGTCTCGTTTATCGTTCATCCTCGCGTCCATAACCGTGTTTGTAATATCTGGGACATAATCTAAACAAGTTCCATGGTAATACATCTTTAGATTATCCCACGTAACTTAGGCTAGGGTACAAATACCATTTGTACATTATCCAGCTTAATGCATACATAACAGCGATAGCTTAGTCATTGAGCGTCAATAATAGGGTGCTTATGTAGGCTTGATAATATATTTTTTTTTATATACTAATCGTTTTCAGGTGATGTTGGAGTGCACTTCAGGATTACCGGTTAATGAACGAAGAACAAGTCCTACCTACCCAATTGGTAGTGCTTTTGTTAATACAAATTTTATTAATATATTATATTATTGACATTTAAACTGACTTTAATCGAATATACGGAGAATGCGAACTGTATTCTACCGTATAGGGTATTTGCATGTTATATTGGTATAAACTTTACATTTTTCTTTCTGCTTTGAGAAATTATCTGGAACAGATCCCTTCTGTTTGTCAGATTGTCCAATCGTCTCTTGCTTATGTGTGTTAGAACATCATTTTTTTTATCTTTCTCGCGATATAAGCCCGCGACTTTTATTGTCTATCCCGCGAGATAGAACTAGGTACCCGTATTAGGTTGAGTACCCTCTGGGTTATGTTCGAAAGACCTATTTGTACCTTTTTGAATCGCGATGCCGATCAATTAACGCCGCGGTAGAAACTTTTTTTTAAGTTTAATTTGCTATTGAAAGATATCGCATACGAAAAGCGTACTTTTGCGATAGCACTATTTCTTTTTAATTTGAATAACCACATGAAAAATTATATAGTTGATAATTCTCAGAATTACCTCTTTGTGTTGAATTTCTAAAGCCTTTAGAAGTATTCTCAATTTAGTCAATTTAGCATAATAAAACGCACAAATGTGTAATGTTAATGATTAATTGGAATTAGAATTTCCTTTTTGATATAGTACTCATGATTCTAAAAATTATTTAAGATCATAAGGAAAATTAGATTAAATTAAGATATAATAGAATATTAAGTATCTCCTTGTTTAAGGACATAGTTTGTTAGTTTTCTTTTTGAAATATCGCAATAAAATTAATTGACTTATTATAACGTCTAATGAAAAGATATTTTTTTTGCAGTTGCTTTTCCTTTATTTGGTTTCTGAATGAACTTAAGAATTTCAGGATGATAGCGTAAAATATCCATAGGGAGGGTGGCAACCCTCGGACTCCTTCGGAGTAGGACAAGGTGGTGTACTGGTGTAGTTTTGGTAATATTTCAGACGATGTTGCTTTGGTATAGCCTGGGAATTATAGGTTAGTTTCCGGTTTTAGGTACCAAGGATAGTTAGTGAGATGATGTAAGCAGGCAACTTTATGTGCTTGCTTTTTTATGTTAAGGGGTTGCCTAATAGAATTATTGAGTCGTGGGGGACTCATAGGTCCATGGACAACCAAGGTCAATACCGAGAGAGTTGGTTTTCGGTATCGAATTGGGTGGGTTGAGAGACCAAGGGGATCGGACAACATCTTAGATCTTCCCTCCCTCAAAGTTAGTCACCTCTACATCCACGGTCAGCACTTCATCGTGGCAGCTGATCGTGTAGATGATAATTAATTGCCATGGCAGCCACTGAGATCTATGGTTACCTTTTGTCAAAGTACTTACGTGTCGCGTTCTTCGGGTTAGTATAGTAACCCAAACAGTATTCTTCTCGTTCGATCTACGTTTACTCGCAATACACTAAGAGGTGCATCTGTGAGTCATCTTATCTTGTAATCAATTCGTTTCAATCTTTTCTTCAAAGGTTATGAGGGCCCTTAAGCACTTTAACACTATTATTCGAACTTAAACATCAAAGTTCAACGGCGGGCAGGAAAAAAAGAGGTAACACCGGTTGTGTAGATCCCGGAGCAAGTGCCCACGGCCTGGCTGAGCTAGTTGAGGCTAGGGTACTGCCGGCCACCGCGACGGTCGATCTCAACCACGACCCTGCGTTGTCGCATGCCGTCCTAACCGACTATTCTCGTTGAGTAGTTGGCTAGGAAGGGGGCGTTGCTGGCATGGGGTTGCTTCCATCCCATTCACGCGGAGCAGAGAACGGTAGCTAGACGAATTGGTGCGAACTGGAGTGGAGCCTCCGGAAAGATGTGTGCGGTTTACGGAGATAGCATCACGGGTTCGTGGGGACTTAAGTAGGGTCCTTGGTTTTCAGGTGTAGGCTACTGTGTATGAGAGCTGCAAGCGGAACATCTAGCACTTGCGGCGGATAGGCGTGAACATGCTGTCAAGTACCCTCTAGGCTGTTCTACGGGACTTTGTAGTCAGTACCTATGGTAGGTTGGTGGATGGTTTACGCTTCTGTGATGGGGATGGATAGGAAATTGGAAGAACAGGGAGGGGAGTGGGAAGAGCAAGAGGCCGTAGTGAGAAAGTGTAAGTATGTCTAATATAGAGGTATTAGATATACTGGGGCACAGATGAAAGACGATATGGAGTTGCTGTTCCTTGATATAAGAGTCAAGGATGAGTTTGGTGCTTGTTTCTTCCTGCTTCCTCTCTGGTTTTTGTTGTTGATGGGGCATTGGGTTTGGACCTAGGATATCCATAGGATGTTTGGGTGTAGGATCAGATTTCTATTGACAAACACAAGGTGGTTATAAGTAATATATTCTTCTTCCCATATCTTCTTTAATTTCAATTCATTTTAAAATATTTACGTTACACACTGCGACTCTTTTGCGTCTAGTCGGTTAAAGACAAAAAAATTACAAGATGTGTAATTTGACAACATTTGTGGTGCTCCATTTACTATCTGAAAATGTGAAAGAAATAAAAGCTGGCATTAAACCAAGAGTCTCATGCATAGCTTAGAACCGGGCATAAGATTGAAAATTTCCAATAGGAAATCTATACCTCTCTGAGTACTATTATGCACTCGGACATAATGAACAAAAATATGTTTAAGATCTCATCGATCAATATTTTTAGGAAAGTCCGGTTAATAAAAAGAAAGTCTGTGATATGGTTATGATCATATTGTTTTACCTCTTCAGGTCCTTAGTGTGACACGTTGATTTGTGTCCGTGCCTATCTTCTACCTCGTACAAGTTATTACCAATGACTCGGTTTACACGAACTTTGATAAATTTGGGACACAGCTTCGCACTTAAATGCTTAGTTGCGTCGCTTAAGACATGATTCCGTTTGAAAATCTCATCACCTACTTTGAATGAGATGTTCCTACTCCGGAGATTATAAGTTTTCTCACATGCTTCATGAGTTTTTATTAATGCTTGTTTCATGTACGAGTGAATGATGTTCATCTTGGCGACTTTGAGAAGCCAATCTATCTCCGAACAGTTCAGTCCACCCAACTCTCTCAGAAGACGATAATCTGCCCCATGTTCTATCATACGTTGTCCGAAAAGGGCTTCGTATGGGGACATCGTAACGCACTGTCATGCGTTAAGCACTACTGATCGAAGACAGATGTGCATCCCAATCCGTCTGTCGAGGAGAGACATACGACCGCCAAAATGGAACGATTAACTCGTTCACTAGCATTCGACTGGGGAGCATACACTGCCGTCCGGTAGTGCTTGACCCCGAAAACATCAATGAGTTTTTGGAACTCCTTCCCAACAAATTGTGTACCACTATCAGAGAGAATGCTCTCTGGCACTCCGTAAATCAAGAAAATTTCGTCCTTCAGGAATTTGACCACGCTCGCGGCTGTTGCCTTGCGCAGTGGTTTGATGAAGACAAATTTAGTCAGTTGATCCAACACGATGACGATATAAACATTACCCGTTCTCGATCTGGGGTACGGCCCAAGGAAGTCAACATATAAATACTGAAATGGCCTATCCACCTCGAAACTGTTTCCCATCTCTGCTCTTAACGTCATGTTAGCTGCCTTACTGGTATTGCACGTTTCACACCGGTCTACGTACAGTTTGACCTGAATGAACATTCCTGGCCAGTAAAATCTGTCTCTCAATCTATAAATCGTCTTCACCACTCCACCATGCGAAGCACGTGGCAGATTGTGAGCCAATGAGATAAATGATTCCGTCATCTCTGAGGGAACCCAAAACTTCCAAGTTAGGTCGTCGGCCAAGGGATTACCAACCGCATGTTTAGTGCGTTTGTATATGTACCCTTCCGACACTTTGAGGTCAGGTAACCGTTCCTGTTCCTTCCTGATATGACTGATGATATCAAGATAACCTTCAGACTTAAATGACGGATCCTCAAGATCGATGTGGAGTACCTCCGAGGTTCCGATCTGCGGTAGACATGAAAGGAAAGCTGACACAGTCAACTCATCGTCTTCATAAGCTCTGGATAGAGCGTCTGGCACGACATTTAATGTTCTCTTCCTATGCTCCACCACAAAATCGAAGCCTTGGAGGCGCATACTCCACCTCGCTAATCTTCCGGTTGGATCCTTCATGGTCATCAGCCATTTCAGGCTAGAAAGGTCTGTAACACGAAAATGGTTTCCCTCAACATAAGACCTAAACTTCTGGATACCTTCAAAAGCTGCTAAGCACTCGCGCTCTGTCACCGAATAGTTTCTCTGTGCAGCATTCAGTTTCCGGGAGAAGTAGTATATAGGCTGCTCTGCCCCGGATTCGTCCCGCTGACAGAGTACACATCCGATGCCAGTCGCGGATGCGTCGCAGGGAATGATGAATTCTTTTAGAAGTCTGGATTGACTAGTACAGGAGCTGAAGTCAAAGCTTGTTTGATTTGAAGGAATGCTTAAATAGCTTCTGGACCTAGCTTGAAGACTTTTCCCTTTTTCAATGTCTCGGTCAAGGGTGCGGCTAGGGGGCTGAAATCCTTAACAAATCTCCGATACCAACCTGCCATACCGAGAAATCGGCGAACTTGGCGAGTTGTGGTTGGTAAAGGAAAGCTAGTTATAGCTGTGATCTTATCTGGATCAGCTTTCAAGCAACCCTGACCGACCTCATAACCGAGATAGTGAAGCTCATCAAAACAAAACTTCGACTTCTCGACGTTTATCGTCAGTCCTGCATTTGTCAAGCACTTTCCGACTATCTCCAGAGTCTCCAGGTGTTCCTCGAAATACTTCGACACAACCAATAGATCGTCTAAGTACACAAATACATGATCTCGTAATCCGGATGGGATTACGCGACTCATCAGGTAACTCAAACTTTGTGCCGCATTATATAGACCGAATGGCATGACCTTAAATTGGTACAGTGGTCGTCCGGGTACCGTTAAAGCGGTCTTCTCCCTCGAACTTTGCTCCAGCGGTATCTGCCAAAACGCATCCTTCCGGTCTACGCTAGAAATATAGCGCGTCTCTGTCAGACGTGCCAGCAGCCCCTCTATATGCGCAATAGGACGAGCATCTTTCTTCGTCACAGAGTTCACCTTCCGAAAGTCCAGACACAATCGGTTCTTACCAGGTTTGCGAACAAGCACCATTGGGGAACTCCATGCGCTGGAACTTTCCTCGATGACTCCCAACGAAAGCATGCGGTCTAACTCCGCATACATAAGAGTTTGTATTGCCGGAGAGACGGGATAGTCCTTTTGCTTTATAGGTACGGCATCACCCGTGTTTAAATAATGTTGCACTAGATTTGTCTTCCCGAGTCCATGGACTGCGAAAGAAGGAAATCTACGAACAACTGCTTCTAGTCGTTTAGACTCTTCATCATTCAACTTTATTTGGTTAATGGGTCTCTCATCTGGCCTACCGGTCGTAATTCCTTAAAGACCCGCGATTACATGAGGTGCGATCTGAAATTTCTGCCAAAAGTCGACGCCTAAATATAGACGTTGGCTCAACGATGGCACAATGTAAAGATCAATATCTTTTGTCACTCCTTTGTATAGGATTGGGGTGGTAATCACTCCCACTATGGATTGCTTGTGTCCATCGGCCGTATACACGGTAGTCTCTACCTTCCTTACCGCAGCATTTTTGTCTCTCAGATAGGGAAGTATGTCGGTGAATAAGCAGCTAATACTTGCCCCTGAATCAAGAAGGCCTAAAAAGTTATCACTGAGTACACTAACCGTCACATAAGGACGTGGGTCGTTAGATTCTCGGCCTTTGGTTGCTGACGCTATGCTACGGTAAGTAGTCCGCTTCCGATGGAAGCGCTCCCTTGTCCGTCGTATCCGTTTATATAACTCTGGAAAAGTGACGATCTTTCTGCGCACTTCATTATAATTGCGCAACCTTTCATGGAATGGTTTACGGTTTAATGGTTCAGTAAAATTATTCTTACAATTCAATTTCATATCTGTATTGGATTCTTCCTTCAAAATAGGGATTGTCCTTCAATCATTTTTATTATCATTTGGTAATTCATTATCAACTTTGTTCGGTTTTAATATGGTAATTTTTGGAAGTTCAAGAGGCTTTGTCGGCTTGGACACTTGAACTCCGGGTAGGTCTAATCGGAGCGAACCCCCCCGGTTGATGGGTTGTTCCTCCTCTCGTTTCCTGCCGCGCACTTGGTACAAGTTGGACTATACGCGTCCGCTAAACCACAGCGGAAACAGAACATCTTATCGATTGGTTTCGCACAATCACGGAAACTGTGGCCAAGAACTTGGCAATTCCAGCACTTCTGTAAATTACGATCCCTTTGGATTGCTTCGATTCGATTGCTACTGGTGGTGGGCAATGCCACAATTAAATCCTGACAAGGCTCTTCTACGATTTCGTTGACGAATTGCCTTTCAGGTGGACGTTGGGCATTTGGCACAAAACTCGGTCGTGAATTCTCGTATTGAGATTGAGCTTTCTCAATAGCTCGACAATAATAGGCCAACTGCCTTAAGCTGGACGGACTATAAGTGATTAGAAGTTCACTCATGCGCCTACGGACGTTTGTCTTTATTATTTCTATGAGCTCTTTTTCAGGTCTGGGAACTCTCATCCTGGAGTTCAGGTGTAGAACGGCATCGTAGAAGTCATTGAAAGACTCGCCATTCAACATCTTCCCATCTGACAGTTTCCTGAAGAGCTCCGTGTCAGTTTCCAAACTGTGGTTTGCTCTTCCAAAGCAGTCTTCAAAGCATCCCATGTTGTGTGCTTGTTGCTTTTCAGGTACACCCAGTACCATGACTCTACTGAACCTGACACGAAATGGTAAAAGTTCATCGCTATTTCATCCCACGGCACACCGTAGCTGTAACGAATGCAATCGAGGCGGAACAGGAAGTCGTCGACCGACATGTTCCTACCATCGAATTTCAATCCCCATTTGTGGAATTGATATTTTCTATTCACTGAAGTAACGTTCGACGGAGGTGGTCTACGTGGTGATGAAATCGAAGTATCATTACGAAGTTGCTCTTTGGCTGCTTCCAGCTCACCGTCGTCCGCATCGATTATTATTATTCTCGGCCTGATTGCCTTCTTCGTCGGATTGATCATCGACAAGATCATTCTGGCTACGGCCAGGTTTGGGGTTAGGTGCCATGACAATAAAATCTTTGTACTTTGACAAATAAGTACTCTTAATTACTCTTTTACGACCTGAGCCGTTCATTCAACCGTGATAATATACAGACGGACAGTTACAGACGTGTAATTCGAAAGTAAAAAAAAAAAGGTATTGTAGCCCGTGAAAAATCCCTCGATACTACTCAAGTAATATAATAAATAAAAAATGAAAGTCAAGTGTATATGTGTGGAAAATTTCAAATATACCGTGAGCAGAACCTCAAACGGATATTTACAGTGTATGTAACTCAGTAAGAATTGTAATAAAGAAATTAATAAAGTACTTAATAATAAAAGTTTCTGAATATATGTCGTCTATTGAAGACACTACTTCAAACGTGTTTTCAGAAATCCTATAATTTAACTGGATACTTAAATGCATTTATATAAAATATATATAAGATATGCTTAACTTATATCAAGAAAAATTTAATACTGGAAAATTAATACTTAAATCGTATTCAAAAACTAACTTTATACTATCTGATCTAAAATTCTAAACTGTATCCGATATTGCTGGGCTCTATCCCAATATCTATAGACTATAGGTGAGCTCTATCCCAAATTATAACTAAATGCGGGCACTATCCCAAAAATGTAAACTGTAAACTGTATGCGGGCTCTATCCCAAAAGAATAAATGGTGGGCTCTATCCCAAACTAACACGACAATCAAGAAGTTACGTCTCAACTTGATTGACGGAAACTCAAAAAACTAGATATTGAACTGTATTTATACCTCAAAAATATCTAAATCCATATCTAAATTGTATTTCAAAAAAAAAAATATCTTTATATAAACTAAGTATATATAACTGTTGTACCATACAAGATTCGGGAGAGGGTAACCCTCCCTTCATCGGAACGAGGTGTGCGTTTCGGTTCTTCGACTAAACCGACTCAAAAAAAAAAAAAATTATCAATGTATCAAAAAAAACGTTTGTGTGTGTAGACATAGTAAAACTTTACGGCGTTCTATTGTCAGAGAAAAAGCACTTTCTTCAAAACAATGAGTCAATCAGGTATGTGAAGATAACATTACGCTACTGCTGACGTACATCGGGTATAAAACTCCCACAACCGGTTAGCGCTTCATGTCCCAACACATACCATCACTTCCTAACATCTATCAAAACGACTGAAAACTTCTACAACAACAATCTGGGTAGTAATAATAAATAAAAGAAACAAGTTGATTTGTAGTTGAAACAAATTGGGTCGACCTTGAGCGAGTGACCAGCTTCTGCAGCTGACGTGCGTCGGGCAAAAAGCTCCAACCACCGGTCAGAAGACCTGCTCATTCTACTCTCGTCCGACCGGATTCTCAGACATCACATTCAGGACATTATCTACACCTCAGCTACTGACGATCAAGCGAAACTACCGCTCAATCCGGACAGAGATCGAAGACATATATAAGTGACAAGAGGCAGAGGGAAAGTAGGTAGACCTAATGCAACAGCTGACTCAGGATAAATGTCACCAAACCACTGGACAAAATAGTGCCTACTCTGCTAACCCCGATGGTGTTCCTCCATCTAAGAAACCTGAACAACAAAAAAAACTTTAACTCAAGAAAAACTGAAAAATTTCGAAAAATTCTTAACTTGTAACGTAAAAATAATGAAATTAATAAAATAAAAGAAGTACTTGTACTGCCAACAGACACTGGACCTCTTCACCTAATTATCCTATGGATACCCGAGTTCCAAACCAATACCCATCGACAACACAAACCGAAGAGGAAGCCAGAAGAGACAAGAACAACAAAACCTCCTTGACTCCTATACCAAGGAATAGCATCTCCGTCATCAACCTCCCATGTATTGGCGTATCTAGTATCCCTAAATCGATATATTTACACTCCGCTAACATGGCATCTTGCTCTTCCCGCTCCTCTTCCCTTCCTTCTAATTTCATATCCATCCCAATCACAGAAGCGAGAACCATCCACCAGCCTACCATAGGTACTGACTACAAAGTCCCGTAGAACCTGATAGCATGTTCACGCCTATCCGATGCAAGTGCTAGATGTTCTGCTCGCAGCTGGTTCACACAGTAGCCTACACCTAAAAACCAAGGACCCTACTTATATCCCCACAGACGTACCTAAGCTTGTGATGCTAATTCAATATCCCTTGCTTCGATTTTCCGGAGACTACTCCAGGCTGCACCGTTGGGCTTAGTTGACGTCATCTGAGTTCGCGTGAATGGGATGGAAGCAACCCCTCGCCGGCAACGCCCCTTTCTCACCGGCTACCCGTTGAGAGTAGTTGATGGGAACGGCATGCGACAACGTAGGGTCGAGGTCAAGATCGACCGTCGCGGTGGCCGGCAGTACCCTAGCCTCAACCAGCTCAGCCAGGCCGTGGGCACTTGCTCCGGGATCTACCTGACCGGTGTTACCTCTTATTATTCACTGCCGACCGTTGAACTTATGATGTGCAAGTTCGAATAATAAATTTTGATATGCTTATTGGCCCTCATAACCGTTGAAGCAAAGACGTGTAAGAATCGATTGAAAAGTAAAAGTTGACTCAAGATCGCACCTCCTCCTAACAAAAAGTGAAATCGTAAATCGAAAGTAAAGATTTCAAGGTTGAAATTACTCTACTAACAAAGTAAACGCGACACGTAAGACACTGCTGTGGCATATTATTAACTTCCGCCCCTTTTTGCTGCCACGGTGATGTGCAAAAGGTGGTAGAAGAGGTGTCTAACTATGTGGGGAGGGAGGAACTAAGGTGGTAAACAGATCCCCCTGGTCTCACAACCCGCCCAAAACGATCACAGAAATCATCTCTTCTGATCTCGACCTTGGCTGTCCCCGGACCTATGAGTCCCCATCACTCAAAAAACGATTATGGGCAGCCCCTGAGATAGCAAGCAAGCAATAAAACTGCTTGCTTAGAACCCTATTTTACCCATAGCATGGTACCTAACTTCGGAGACTGACTGTATTCGACGTTATACCATAATACATCCTCAATAAAAAGGAACAAACACACCACAACTTACTCCATCCGAAGGGTTTGCGAGGGTTACCACCCTCCCTATGATTAACTTAAACTGCCATACTGAAAATTCTGTAAACTCTTCAAGAAACTTTCAAAGAAATAAAGTCAACTATGGAAATTTCTTTTTTTTTGGAAACGTTATAACTTGAATCTCATTTATAATAATTATCCAAGCAAATCTTAAAGTAACTACCTTATAAACTTATCTAAAATAATAATCTATGTATAATAAAAGTTTTAGTTCTGAAAAGACCTCATCTTACATTTATATGAGGTTACTTCATAATTTGTCATGTTCTAAAGATTAAAGAAACTTAACTATTTGCGCTTTCTTATGAAGCGCTAACCAAATCTAACTAGGGGATAAACTTATTTACCTATACTCTACTATGGATCTTAAATTAAATAAAAAAAAAGCTTTGAAAGGTGAACTGCGGTTAATGAGTTAAAATATTCTATCATTTATACTAATATTTCTCATTCAATGAAATCCGGTAAGTAATCTTTTATTCAAATACTAATGCACTCTGCATCCGAATTATCAATCTTCCTATCGCGGCATTAAATAGATAATTAAACTTTAAACGTACAAATTCCGACGATGGATATGAATCAAGGATAAGATGAATCCTTTTCCGCGAAATTATTTAAATTTATCTCGTTCGCGACAATAATACACCGAAACATAAATAAAACAGGACAACCAAACGAGTGAAGGTCAAATATTCCCAACCAAAACTATATGTAATTCAATATCATAAAAAAAAAGGTACCATATATGTATGGGTCTAACTCGGCTCCGTACATATAATCGATTTTAAAAAGTATGTCAATATAGTAATTATGTAAATATAGTGTAATATATTCAATATAGCAAAGTATAAAGGTGAGATTCCTACCAAGAGGGTAGTTGAAATCTCGATGATTCACTTTATGTCGTTCCGGAAGTGCACTCCTGAAAGTTGTAACGTAAATAAATTAATGGAATTTATGATGGAATTTCCAATCGCCAATGGATACCGAACCTCTTCACTCAAATATCCTATGGATACCTAAGTTTTAATCCAATACCCACCGACAACTCAAACCGAAGAGGAAGCCAGAAGAGACGAGAACCCCAAAATGCCCTTGACTCCCATACCAAGGAACAGCATCTTCAACAACGGCCTCCCATGTATCGGTGTATTCAGCAACCCTACGCAGATATACTTACACTTCGCTAACATGGTATCTTACTCTTCTTGCCCCTCTTCCCTTCAGCAGCCTAACAGCGCACCATAGGTGCTGACTAGAAAACACCGTAGAACAGCCTAAGGTACCTGCCAGTATGCCTGCGCCTATCCGTTACAAGTGCTAGGTGTTCTCCTCGTAGCTAAAAATCGTCGTAGTTCACACCTGAAATCAAGGACTCTACTATACCTTAGACTCACAACTAGAATTGTAATGCTAACTCTTGTATCTATATGCTCTCTTCCGGAGACTTCACTCCAGATTGCATATGCTACCCTAGTCAAGTCTACCTACTTCCATGATTGAAGGGATGGTATCGATCCTATGCCGGCAACGCCCCCTTTCTTGGTATCTGTTCGTTGAGAACAACCACCAAGAACGGCATGCGACAACGCAGAACCGTGGTTGAGATCAACCGTCGCGGTGGCCGGCAGTACCATAGCCGTAGCTAGCTCAGCCAGGCCGTAGGCACTTGCTCCGGGATCTGCTTAACCGGTGTTACCTCTTATTTTTCACTGCCGACCGTTGAACTTATGATGTGCAAGTTCGAATATTAATTTTACAATGCTTAATGGCCCTCATAATTGACCACGAAAAGATATGTAAGAATTGTTCTAATAGTGAAGCTCGATTCTAGCTCGCACCTCTTGTGATTTATAAAGAGACAACGTAAGTTCAAGAAAAAAAATCACGACTGCCTTAATATCTCACCCATGGAACGCAACACGTAAGTATTTATTAATAGCATATCATAGGACTTCGTGGTTGCAATGGCATATTGTTAACATCAACATCATTTGGCTGCCACGATGATATGCCAAATGTGGATGTAGAGGTGTCTAACTCTGAGGGGATGGAGGATCAAAGGTATTACGCGATCCCCTTGGTCCCTCAACCCACCCAATTCATCTTCGGAAATCAACTCTCCAGTAGTGACCTTGGCTACCTTTGGACCTACAAGTCCCCACAACTTGTAATTATGTTATGAGTAGCCCCATGAATGGAATAGCAAGCAAAAACTTGCTTGTCTATTTTATTTCCCTAACTAACACATGGACTTGCAGCAAAGAGGAATACTCTAACTCCACACCGTCACGTTCCAAGCAAAAGAAGTTCGAGGGTTACCACCCTCCCTAAAAATATCCTACTCCATCAACATGATGACCTTACGATGTCATCAAAATAATTTCCAACTTCAAGAAGTAAAAACAAAAGTTATTTTGAAATCGTTATAAATATAACTAGAAATAATCAAATTTATTTAAAAAAATATGTCTTAAATCTAACAAAATTGGGATTTGAAAATCTAATCCTACTATAAAACGTAAGCTAAAGAATCTTTTCTTAAACTTTATAATTCTTTAATTCAAAGATCTGAACAATTCAAAACTGTTATACCATTATAATAGTTTCATATAGCGAAAGGCTTTAAACATATAGATATTTTTGTTTTGTTTTTCTTATTCCCTTTTTTTTCTAATTTAATCTACTTCTCGGCATACCATTAGGTATATTTAATTTCTAAAATTTCAATTTCTTTGAAATAAGTAAATTCTTTAAGAACACGATATGTGTATAAATCTCCAAGGAAGTAAAAATTGTAACCTTTAACAAGAAGCGTAAATTCAAGACGCTATTTGAGTTTGATAACTGTAACGAAACGCGGAGACAGGGATTTAATCGCAGTGTAATAATTTAAAAAAAAACTGATGCGAGTTAAAGTTCGGTTTCTCGATCTCTTCGAGTTATCTTGGCAATATCGCCGGTAAAAATATTAATCAGTTATGTTAAACATGGAAACGGAATGATACAAATACAAAACACATTAGTCTTCCGGGACAATGATTTTGTTATGTCCCATCATCAGTTAAGGTAATATCAGACAGTATATATACTTGTGTTAGGTGCAGCCACCCAAGACAATAAAAAGGTATTCGATATTTTCAAAACAACAATAAACCACACACAGATGGACACAGTTCGCATCCCGCTGTACGATCGAATGTTAAGTCAATATAATAGCAATATAATATCAAAAATACATGCAAATATAAGTATTAATAATCATCTCTATTAATAATCATCTCTACTAATATAGGGTAGTAAATGGGTCAAGCTATCTACTTTTCGATGTTCCGGAAGTGCACTCCTTTAACAGCTGACAAGGTTATTTAAGATGTTGTTAAAATAAAATGAAGCTACTCCTAGTGACGTATTATTAATTGACTTCTCTTCATATGGATTGCCAACTATTATCGTTGATTTCAGATCGAAAAAGTAATCCAAGCGCTTAATCAGGCGCTATGGAACCTTTATGTGTCTGTATAATAGACTGTCCACACAGCCTATATCTTTATATCGCGGTATGGAAGAGGAACACGAATGAAAATCGCGTTATACAGTACACAATACACGTTAGAACAAAAAGTTTAAGTTTACTAAACTGCTAGGGATCCGCGAGTTATAAAGCGTAAACGATAATAGCATTCAACGTTCAAACGCGGCGTTGAAATACGCGAACGTGGTGGTCGCTACCGACGCAAAACGGGGAAGTTGTCTTTACGACCAGTGATAATCAAAATGAAAAAGTGATGAAATTAAAAAAAGTGAATAAAAAGTTAATTTGTAACCAATATGCTGTATACCGAAAGCGAAATATATGCGGACTCGATTTACTGTATATCATTACTTTTGATAAAACCGGATCCAGGGTTCCTACGAAATGGTTTCGCCAATATCGATCATATCACGATTGCATTCGAATTTATTTCGCGGTTTTAGAATCGACTACACAATGGTAAACGAAATTTCAATCTTGAAAATACTTGCTCCTCAAAAAAAAACTGGTCTAAGCTCACGCTGCTTTTAGTAGAAATGATAAACTTTGATCTTAAATACACTAAACACATGACATGCAAGATAACATTGACATAAATGAAGTGGGGGTGGCGCTTTGCCTGCTCATAATTCACTGAATATGTATGTCGGATGTACCACCGTCCGTGGCAATAGACAGCGTACTCGTCGGTACGTGGCGGTGATATTATCATCAACGAATATCCAATAATATGGTCGAGCTTTTTCGCTCCCACAACAATTCAAGAAAATACACTAAATACAATAAAGATTTTTACCTGGTCAACAGATTTATAAATCATCTTCTAAATTGTTCTCTCTTTATAAATTTAACACATTTAGATGCAGCAAAAAGATGAGGTTATAGCTGAGTATAGATGATCAGGTACATCCCGCGTTGCTCCGTAGTAGGAATCACGGAGTGAATGAGAGAGAGTAGGGACCGGCATCGGTAAAAAGTACCCGCCAGGCGTCCAAGTGAATTCCGGATTCCGGTTATCTGATGCTGCCGGTGTTCAACTTGCTGCGAATGAATGAATGTTGGTAGAACCGTGGCTAAATGTGTAACGTAGAAAAATAAAAGAGACGGAATTACTGATCTCAAACGCACAGAGTGAGGCCAAATGAAGAATACAAAAATAAAATATATAATTGTATATCTCATATTAGACATCGACACTGATGCGTCAGCAATTCCGTCAATAGCTAATCAAAAGGACGTACATCCTCTCGCTAGGACAAGCAGGATGACGATGGTATTCATGTTGACACGTTCGCCCGGTAGAGGGCATCAAACCAAAAGACCAACTTACAGATAGTCCTAGAGGACCCCTACCGCCAGACCGTGCTCCAACTACAATGTCTCCTGGTGTTGGTAGTAGAACACAGTGCCCCTACTATCATCTCAATCAGGCACCATGTCTCTACTAGGAATATCTTCATCATACAAATCCTTGGCCTCTTTTTCTTCATACACAGACTTATCCACCACAGCATTCCGGTTCTTTCGCTTCTCTCATAGTTGTATGACGGGCCACATAGATATCAAGATGTATACATACACAACGATTAGTCATTCTGCAAAGTTCCACCATAAATGGGAACATACACCAATACACCCCAAATACCATAGACACGATTAGTAAGAGAATTAGGTCCGCACACGGAACACAACCTTCATTCCTTAGAACATAAAACTTACCATGTCGATCACCTCAGAACTAGATTTGTAACAACCAGAGGAAACCAGAATGCGGGTGGATAATTTATTATTATTTTTAATTGGTAGCTTCGATGACCTGCAATACCTAAAATTATTCAACACATGCTCAAAACTAAACTCACCAGAGACTTTATCTTAAACTTCAAAAGAAAACTCATACCGAAGATCCACGCGGAAACAGAATTTATTCCCCACGAGACCACTAAGACACTCAAAAGATCCGAAGCCGACCCAATCATTGTAGTGTTCGCGGAAGGAAAATAGATTCCGGAAACCCTAGACCTCGCCAGTCACAAAGGCCTACTGCCTTCATGAGTCATGGGTAATGACATAAGCAGAATCTCTTGTCCCTCACGAACTCGGTTGGTATAGAAGAAAAATATAATTAGTAAGTCGAATTTCTAAATCCTCAATTCCCCATCCCCGTACTACTCTTCAGTCCACTACACGTACTGGAAGGCATTGACCCGAGAGGCAAATTGAGGTTGTCGCCGATCGACCACCGCGTCGATATGCAGCATTGCCCCGCTCCACTCAAGAGCAGAAGGGAGGTGAGTCCTTGCTGTGGGATCGCGACGGTGCTACAAGTTTTTACCCTGCATATCTGGATACGGATGTTAATATATCCCTTTCTTTCTAAAAGACTAAGGCCTGTGGCACAAGATACTTTGTTCTTTAAGATGTGTATGTCTATTTCTCTCAGACCCACTTAGTCTGAGACACCCACGTAGGTGTATTAATATTTTGATTGGTTGAGAAGAAAGTTATCCTTGCACTTCTATGGAGTTCCGAGTAGAAAATTTTCCTTCACCACAAATAACATTGACCACACTAAATAGTTTCTAACTATGATACCTGTAGTGGCAACTTTCCATCTACTACCCAAACTTCACATCTAATCTACCACCCAAACTTTACATCCACCACCCATGATAGCTAGAGGGCGTTAGACAAAGTTCCGTAGATTCAATTAGCCAAGAACGCACTTCACTATGTCAAAGCTGTCACCTTGCAGGTTTGCATATAAAAACCTACATTTTGTAAAATCTCATTCGATCAATGTAAGCCGTAACAATAAGTTCTTATAAAATAAAATTAAATTGAATAATTATAAAAGTGTGTCGCCTTTCTTCAATCGCGTTTTTATATTGGTGAAACAAAATTGTATCAAGGAGATACCATATTGGTGACCCCGACGAACAGTGGTGGAAACAAAATTATTCATCAGAAAATTAAAAAAAAAAAAAGACGCCATCAGTTTATTTTTTTTTTCCTCTCACCAAACATCGTAACGGCACTAAAGACCACCGCTACCACGGTCTCAAAATCACCGCTACAATTCGCGAAGAAACTGATCACGTGACATTGGCCGGCAATTCGCAACGCCACAATAATCTACCGCTACCACGGTCTCAAAAAGCACCGCTACGATTCGTGAAGAAGCTGATCACGCGACATTGGCCGGCAATACGCAACGCCGCAATAATCCACCGCTATCACAGTCTCAAAAGCACCACCACGATTCACCACTACTGAATCCCGTGCGACTGACAGTAAAATTTGTATTCTTCAAACCACCACCGCCAAACATCCACAAAACGTCGCACCACACCAACCCACAGAACACGAGCCAACGAGAAATCTTTCTCACCGACCTCGTGCTAGCCGCACCATCGCCATCGTCACAGAACAAAAGGTCCAACGCCATAAAAAAACACCACCACCAGACACATCGCAGAAAAGAACAAAGGACTAAGTAACCTTCAAGCAAGTTATCCACACATACCTATAACATATCATCCATTTTTATAATCATTTTCACATATATGCATGTACATATTTAAGGTTTTTCATATATATATTCATTTCTTAAACACTTATTTTTGAATTCATTTATTTATAAATACATTTATTTTTTTATTTATTTCCATTAATTTTTTTTCTAAATTCTATCAACTGCGGGTGACACTAAAATAAAATTTTCAACATTATTCAACACTATATTCATATGTATTATGTATTCAATTATGTGAATCCAAAATTCAATTTTCCCATCTTTTGTAAACGGAACTTCGTCTTTCTTTTGCCTAAACGTGAACTTTTTTTTTTCATCGCGAAAATCACATTCAGTAAAAATCAAACTATTTTTTTTTAAATGACTGGAAACGGTAACGCATCTAACGAAACAGCTCCTACAGCTCCTACAGCTCCTTCAGCACCCGCTCCCGGCATAGTTAGCGCGATTTCAATCAAACTACCTGAGTTTTGGACAAAAATGCCTGCAATATGGTTCATTCAGATCGAGTCTCAATTTTCAACTCGAAATATACTCTCTGAACAAACGAAATTCCATTATGTCGTTCAAGCGCTTCCTCAAGACGTGGCCGCAAGTGTTTATGATATCCTTGTGCAGGAAACAGCTACGCCATACACAATGCTCAAAAAAGCTCTAATAGATCGACACTCAATGAGTGAGAGCAAGCGCATCGAAGCACTTTTATCGGGAGAGGAAATAGGGGACAGAAAACTATCCGAGTTCTACAGAAGACTACAAACTTTAGCTGGACAATCAATGATTGTCACAGAAAGTCTAATTCTAGAACTTTGGAGACGACGTCTGCCCGCCCTCGTCCAAGCTTTCATAAAGTCAACATCTGAGACAAAACTAGACGTTTTACTCAATATGGCTGATGAAGTGTACGAAGTTTATCAGCAACAAAATTATTTAAACATCCCGTCACAAGCTGACAAAACGATTAGTGAGTTAACAAGTGTTAATCATAACCTACAAAGTGAAATCAATGAAATAAAATCAATGTTAAACAACTTGAACTTCAATCAACGTTCTTCACGAAACTTTAGGCGGCAGACATCATCAAACAACTTTCAAAGAACTAGATCTAATTCTAGAAAAAATCGAAATTTTTGTTGGTTTCACAATAAATACGGTAATCGCGCAAAGAAATGCAATAGTCCCTGTAGTTTTCAAAAAGGAAATTCCCCAAACTAGGTTCTACTGCCATTACTGCGGCGAATGACAGTAACGAGCCAAAGACACAAAGCCGCATATTCATAAAAGATCCAATCTCAAACTTAACGTTTTTAATCGATTCCGGTTCAGACGTCTCAGCAATCCCACCAAACAAAGTTAAACACTCCCATCAGCACAAACCTGATCAAATAATTTCTGCAGCCAATGGCTCAAAAATAGAAGTTTTCGGTACGAAATACCTCAAGACCACACTTGGTTTTCGAAAAGTGTTCAACCACACGTTTGTTATAGCTTCTGTCACTAAACCTATCATAGGGGCAGATTTTCTCAAACAAACGGGATTAATAATAGACATAAAAAATTCAAGGCTTATCGATCCTCTCACCAATTCAAACGTCAGAGGCACACCATGTACACAAAACATCGCCAGCACTCGGTTTTTTGCAATCGAAGAACAATATAATTCGATATTGAGGGACTTTTCCTCGTTAATGCAGCCTCCAGATTTCACCCTTCCGGTAAAACATTCAGTGGTACACCACATACTCACAAAAGGCCCATTACCCAATTCGCAACCCAGACGTCTAAACAACGTCAAGTTTAAAATAGCTAAGGAAGAATTTGAATACATGGTGCAAATCGGCATTTGCAGACCATCTTCATCCCCATGTGCATCACCTCTGCATATGGCGGCCAAACACGAGGCAAACGATTGGAGGCCATGTGGCGATTACCGACGGCTGAACGCCGTCACTATTCCTGATCGAAATCCACTACCCCACATCCACGATTGCAACGCAAGCTTACACGGCTGCACCATCTTCTCCAAAGTTGACCTAATTCGCGCCTACCACAACATACCCGTGGCAGAAGACGATATTCACAAAACAGCCATCACGACACCGTTTGGGCTATTCGAGTTTTTACGCATGCCATTTGCTCTACGGAATGCAGCCCAAACGTTCCAACGCTTTATGTCTCAAGTAACAAAAAATCTCAATTTCGTGTGGGTTTTTGTAGACGACATCTTAGTCTCAAGCAAATCCCCCGAAGAACACGGAAGACATTTGAGACTCCTTTTCCAGCGCCTAGAAGAATACGGGCTTCGAATCAAAACCTCAAAATGCATTTTCGGTGTCACAAAACTCCAATTTTTAGGTTTTGATATTTCAAAAGAAGGCATTCAACCATCACAAAAAAGAGTTGAGGCAATCAACAATTTCCCACAACCAACCTCGATTAAAGGTGCGCAGCGTTTCGTGGGTATGGTGAACTATTATCACCGTTTCATACCACACCTAGCTCGCATACTTGCACCAATATACGATCACCTTTCAAGTCTCGATAAAAAGAACAAGAAACATTTCACTTGGCCTGCAAAATGTCAAGAAGTCTTCTCAAAAGCAAAATCCGAATTAGCAAAGGTAACACTACTAAACCACCCTCGCGAAAACGCAAAGCTAAGCATCACGACTGATGCGTCCAACACGGACATTGAGGCGGTCCTACAACAACAAAACGGAAGAGATTGGGAGCCCATCGCGTTTTTCAGTAAAAAGTTATCGCCCTCACAAGCAAAATATTCAGCCTTTGATAGAGAATTGCTCGCAATATATCTGTCCATCCTTCACTTTCAAAATTTCGTAGAGGGACAAGACTTTTGCATTCTCACAGATCACAAACCACTCACAACAGCACTTTTTACCAAAGCCAAACGCAGTCCGAGACAAGAACGACATCTGGATCTTATATCACAATTCACCAGTGACATAAGATTCGTCAAAGGTTCATTAAATGTCGTAGCAGACACATTATCCCGTCCGAACTCTGACGAAATCGAAAGTCTACCAATAACGAACTAAGAGGATTTAGCAAAAGCACAATCCAACGATGAAGAATTGGCATCACTTCAAAAAAACCCAAATCCAAGTTCAACAGTCAATCTCGAATTCATCAAAATACCGGCATTAAGCATTAGTCTCTGGTGTGAAACGTCCGCCCAACAAAACCGTCCGTATGTCCCACATCAACTCAGAAAAACAATCTTCCAAAAGATTCACTCCATTGCGCACCCTGGAGTTCGTGCCACTCGGAAAAAAATTGCCAAAATATACTTTTGGCCCAAAATGAATAAGGACATAAACTCCTGGGCTAAGACGTGTAAACAATGCCAGACAGAAAAAATACAGAGACACACAAAATCGGCATCCGAACAAATTCCAATACCGGCAGGGAGATTCCAACACATTCACATGGATATCGTAGGTCCCTTTCCCCCATCAAACGAATACAAGTACATATTAACAATTATAGACCGATTTTCTAGGTGGCCAGAGGCATACCCAATAAGAGACATCAACACAGAGACAATAGCAAGAAAGTATGTGCAAGAACATGTATCCAGATTCGGCGTTCCAAACGTCATAACAACAGACCAAGGTTCGCAATTCGAATCCAAGTTGTTCAAAGAGTTGACAAAGCTTCTGGGAACAAACCGAATCCGAACCTCTGCATACCACCCACAAGCAAACGGTATGGTGGAAAGATTCCATCGACAACTGAAAACTTCCATCCGTGCCTCAGGTGACAAAACTCACTGGTCACAACAACTTCCTATAATCCTACTAGGATTACGCACGACAGTTAAAGATGAACTCAAATATTCACCGTCTGAACTCCTTTACGGAGAAAACGTAAAATTGCCCTTAGACCTATCAACCTGTTCTTTTGAGAACACCAATAAACACGAGTTCATAGACCAACTCAAACTTTTTTTCAAAAATGTACCATCATCAGAATTGAAAACAAGAAAAACTTTAAAACAAGTATACATTCCGAACAGCCTAAACACTTGCGACCATGTCTTGATCAGAAGCGATAAGGTTAGAAAGAGTATGGAATCGCCATATGAAGGCCCATTCAAAATAATCAGAAAACTTCGAAAACAAGTAATAGTTAGTAAAAGCGGTAAAAATTATTCAGTCTCTATCGATCGAGTTAAACCATATTTCAGCCCGTAAAACAAAATTTTTTTTTCCAAAATTAGCAACATTTTCATTATTAAAATCTTAAAAAATAATCGTTTCACTGGGAGGGGAGTGTTGTAGTGGCAACTTTCCATCTACTACCCAAACTTCACATCTAATCTACCACCCAAACTTTACATCCACCACCCATGACAGCTAGAGGGCGTTAGACAAAGTTCCGTAGATTCAATTAGCCAAGAACGCACTTCATTATGTCAAAGCTGTCACCTTGCAGGTTTGCATATAAAAAACTACATTTTGTAAAATCTCATTCGATCAATGTAAGCCGTAACAATAAGTTCTTATAAAATAAAATTAAATTGAATAATTATAAAAGTGTGTCGCCTTTCTTCAATCGCGTTTTTATATTGGTGAAACAAAATTGTATCAAGGAGATACCATATACCTTTGGATGTCAGAAGATATCTAGAGCTGATTATACCCTCGTCTCTACCATGCTCAACTGTTATGTAGAGTGCAGGAGTGAAGTGTCTGACCTGGTGTCGGGTTGTCTAAGGTGTAGACGACAACCCCTGTCTCTTAACCCACCCATTTCCGAAGAGGATCAACTCCCTCTTCGAACCATGGCTTCTCTATGACAGAAAAAGGAATATTATTAAGAAGCCCCTTAACATGAATGTAGGTGAAGCCTGACCTACATAACAAAATCACCATAATATTCTAATCTTAACTAAACTAACCCAAACATCCTACACAAAAAAAAATGTTCCACCGTTCATGAAAATGTGAAGGAGAGAGAGTTCTGTACAACCCCCATCGGACCTAAATAACCTATTCCATCTTTACTAAATTTCTATAACTCATAGTAAAGAAATCTGAAAGTAAGTCTGCATCAAAAATCAAATCAATAAATGAAGACTGCAAGAAAAGTTTCAATTTCTATTAATCTATTAATAATAAACAAAAGTTTATTTAATATATTCTTAAATCTAACAAGATAATTATGTCCTAAATACCTAAGATATATTTAAGTCAAAATTTTAATATTTTAACCGACCGAAATTTTCAATCGTTATCAAAACGATTACAAAAGTAAAGTTATCAATTAAGAAATAGATAATCAAAATTCAATCTTGATATTACCGAACTGAAATACCAGAAGGGTAGTGAAATTAAGTAAATCTCAATAGTTGATAAGGTCGTTAATCTTTTAAAAATTCAATTAAAGTAAAAATTAATACTAATACTAAAGATAATCACGCGTACAAAAATGAGTAGATCACGACAATGAAACAAGTTAAATCAATATGTAGCAAAAACAATTAGGCCACCGCAGCTTGTTAATGCTGTTAAATATTGTAAATATCTTTACGTCAAAATAGATTCGAAATGAATTTACCGAATATATACCGAATTTGAAATAGAGATACGCGACCGCAACGAAATGGTAGTCAAAACAATATAAGGTAACTCAGGTAAGTAACGTATTTACTGATGATAGGCGTGAAGAGCGGTGTCATAAACCGTCACTTCCGTCTGACCTAATACAAACAAACAACAATCACAACAAAGGATCTTTAATAAATATCTATTTTTAACTTCCGACAAATGGTTAAGGACAATAGATAGATAAGTGGGTACACAGGTAGTGTATCAACACTTTGCAACGTTAAGTTGAAACGAATTCCAATGCCAACGATGGGCTAATGGGATGACACAACTCAGGTAAGAATACCAGTAAAGAGTATACAATAACCGTGGAGGTTGATAATCAGTATCATCATAAAAGAAGGTAGGTTAGTACCTAAGGTAATTGAGTACTAAAGGTAATTGAGAGCACAATGGGAACAAATCCAATGTGTGGAGTGAATTGCATACAATTCAGGAAGACAACAAGGGAAGGGTTATGTACTTAATGAACACATGAACACAACAAGGTTTCTTAAGAGAAAAGGAAAAAGTTGATAAGTAAAGATGACTATATCAAACTGAAGAATCAATATTCAGACCAGTATCAGGGAGGGTCGCTGAAAAGTAAAAGTTGGAAATAAATGCATATACAGTTCGTATATGATATCAATGAATGGAATATAGTTAAATATATTTTAAAAATCAATATAGTTTAAAAATCTTAAATACCTAGATGAAGAAGTGCAATGCTCCTATCTAATATCGTATTTTCAAAAAAAAATATTTATCTGTATTTTTCAAAAATTATTCAAAGATGTATTATTGTTGCAACTTGATATCACTTATTCACCAGATGCAATTTACCAGCTATACAGCGGGGTAGGGAGTTTGTATCCCTAGCAAGATAATAATTGATAATTGGCGTGAGGAGTCTTTGTGACTCTGGGGTTGGTTGCCAATGGAATACTTGGACACACCAAAGTAAGGAAAACACAAATTCACAAAACATAATACACTAAAGGACGAAGATAATGGTTAGATAGTTCCAGACTACCTGTGATTGATTTCAATTAATTTTAGCAAGATATTTCAAAGTTTCGCCAAAATTTGTTCGCAGTTCAGAAAAAAAAAGTATCGCGAAGGTAAATTATTATTATTCAAAAAAAAAAAAATCGTATCTTTTCCGATTATATAGCACTAGCAAGTAATTTTACGTTAACGTAGGCAGAAAAAAGTAAAGTTAACCACGATTAATATCAGGTAATTTAGGTTTAAAAAAAAAACGTCTAATGATTATCTTTCTTATAGTTTCAGGGATCAAAATTATTAAGCACTTTCATATAAATCTACAAATATCTACTTATATACCATACGGATATATTAATAATAAAGTAAAATGAAAAGTAATACTCAAGTGAATTCTTTTTTCGTTTTCTGTTGAAATGGATTTTGTAATCGCACTCCTGTATATCCTTAAAGATGATAAAAATAACTCGAACTGTTGAAGCTGTAGACTCGAAGAGGCCCAAAACGTAACTCCAGTTGTAGGGATGCAAACGTTTCGCTAGATTGGAAGCAATAGCGTCCAAATCCAATGAGGATCCGCAACAGAGCTGAGGTGCGCTTGGTGAATACACCGCGCGTGGTGTCTAAAGTATAGATGTAAGTGATGAGGTATCCAGTCTGAGGAACATTTGTCCAAACAGATGGATATCCAAAGATTGATCTCAAGATCTCCTGCTCACAGTATTTGTTATCAAACAAGGTGTATGTGCCCGCAGGTGGGCTTTCTTGGCACCGCAGGTGGTGCTTCAGAAATCATACAAAATCATACAATGAGGTCCGTGGATATAGTACAAATGTTCTGCAACCGTGGCGTCAGGACGGTGCAGAAGATGCGTAGAAAATTCCACGTCGTCGAACAAAACAAGTAGGCGGAAGGGTGAGGTACACTAACCAGCGACGACACACCACTTCCTCGAAGGTTCTGGTGTCCAAGCGACAGTGAAATTTACGGATTTGTGTGCGGGACTGCGTCGGCCGCACGTGGCTTATCAGAATAATTCCTTTATCACAAAAAACAAGGCACAACACTTCACTTTATGTATGGAGCTTTAATTAAAAATCCTTAGGAATCCCTTCCGGATACCGCCGTAGAGAACACAAAAACTCAGTGTTGATAAGTAAGTAACGTTGTAATAGGAGATTCATAAATTTATAGATGATCCTGCCCCTGATGCGTCGATGGCCACATGGATTGCCAAAACCATGTGCTCTGGCGTTTCCTAAGAGGAAAACCACGCCATGTCAAATGACAGAAATTTTGAAAAAAATTTACAAAAAACCTACCTTGGGATTATGTAATATCCTAATAATCTTAGGATTGGATGTCCTAAAAAACAACTTGGATACGCGCAGCGTCGTAGTATCCACACCATGTGGTACCACCGACGCTATCGTGAACAAAAAAAAGAAAATCGTTCGAAAAAAAATTCGTCCTATTGGACATTCAAGGGGATATGTGGAATTTCACCTTTTTAAGTTGAAGAAAATCCTTACAGGAAAATTAATTTGGTTCAGCTGCGTAAAATAATACTATCTGCTTGCACGAGACTGGTAGGTAAAATGGTCGAGTGAAAAATGGAAAGAAATATGCTCTCGATCATATTTTTATAGCTGGCCATAGAGTTAAAAACCATTCACAGTGAGGATAGAGTAATTTCTCTATGGCTAAGGGGTATGTCCATAGAGTAGTATCTGCATTATTAGTTTATAAGGCTCACGCATAGATGTCACCACCGTCATGGAACTTGGAATAAACCAACTAAACAATTGGATTATGTCTTCCAATTTGTCCAACCGACGTGTGTCAACCATTCCATCAGATGTGGGATGCTGGACATGAGTTAGAGGAAAATAAATTTTGCGAAAAATAAATTCACCATACCGATGCAACTTTATGAAAAAACAAATATGTCACATCGTTCTCATGTCTGATGTATGTATTGGTTGGTCTATGTAACAACAATACTTTTTTAACTCAGAACTGACCTCGCCATGGGAAAATCTCAACCAGACAAGTACGTCATCAAAAAAAATAAAATATCTCAGAATTCCTGTTTCTCTTCAGTGTGGTATAAAAAAAAATTATACAAACTAATTTCACCACCAAGTTGGTTTGGTGAATAGCATACTGTCACTAATACATAGAGCCAATTTGAAATCCAAACTTTGGAACTCTCTGTCATTAGTGGTGCAACTGTCAGTTCGGACATAAAAAGCCGAAGAGATAATTTCAACAGGTTTAAATTCGGGAAGTTTTCTGTCAGAGCATGAAGGAACTGTTCCGTGAAGGAATTTAATCTGACAGGCAAAATTTCCTGAAAAGGGAACTTTTTGACATGGGAAATTTCTCCGAAAGTGGGAATAATTCGAAAACGGAAATATGTCGCCATGAAATTGAGCGCCTGTAATGTGGGATGAGCGCCATCTAGTGACTGGTGTGAATCTAAAAGTAAGTATACTCATCGCTTTTAAGGCGGTGGTCACACATCAAAAAAAAAATTTTTGGGGTGAAGTCACACTGTCATTACAGTTGTCAAAATATTTTCCCTACAAATGTTGCGACTGCTTCTGTCCATGGGTCGTTATCAATTCACGACTTGAGCGTAGGATTTGTGGTCCAAAATGGTCCAAGTGGATGTTCGAGTGTGTGCACAATAGAAGAAAAGCAAACTTCTTGAAAGGTGCACAGAATTTCGCATAATAAATTTCACAAAAGGATGTCGTATGGAAATTTTTTTTTTTTATATTTTATTATATAAAAAGAAATGCGTAAATGCATGGACTGGTGAGCGACACGCCTAGGGCAATGAGCGAGTAGGTATAATCGCCCAAAAACGGCGTACGTAGCGTTCCCTTGTCGCCACGTGCGAGAAAGTAGGATCTCAGGTATACGTTCCTCAGAATGATAAAAAAAAACACTAATCTGTTTATATTTCGATGCTCCGATTACACATCGCTGTATTTTATAAATTGATGAGTATAGGGACACTTGATTTTGAGGCTTCCTATGCCGGCACGTGGTGTTGCGAGCCAACTAGCTCGTAATATACGCTGCCTCCTTCGAATCTGGATTCCGTGTTGATTCGCTCGCCCAGTCCAATACAATTCGTGCACTCGTCCACTTTCTTCTGATGACGATCAATTCTAGATCGAAGAAAGAAATAAATGCTAATTAGCGAAGGATTTCAAGCTGGGTTGTGCCGCCATTGCTATGTGTTGTAACACGTATAGGACGGTGTTCAACAATTTCCACAATCTGATTGTATTCATTTCACTTACCTTATACTACGTTTTCATTAGGGCCGAAATTAGGATATTTGAAAATTTGCTAAAAAAGTGTTTTCATCTAGGTTTCCACATTTGGTTTGACATCAGGCTATCTTCTTTCTTTTTCTTTTTTATAACCTTTTCATTTTTTCTTCTTGTTTTGTTTTGTTTACTACTTCCGTTGCCCTGGATTTTATTTCAAAATTGTTATTTGGTATTGTTTACTTCTGCCGTTGCTTTGCATGTTGGTTTGTTTACTTTTGCCATTGCCTTCAATTTTGTTTTAAATTGACATTTTAGAAAATATCTATTCAATTTGTTTCAATTTAGTTGCGTTTGATTTGTTTTCACATAATTTGCAACCTTGATTTCGTCCAAATCAAACAAAATTTTAATATTATTTTGTATGGAAAGTGGACTCAAATTTGGAAATTTTCAACGAAATCACATTTTTTGTCCTAATGAAAACGTAGTATTAGTTGAAATAATATTATTTCCATTAAATGCTCAGCAATTAAGGAAATATTCTCCCTAGTGGAGAATAAAATGGCCGCGGCACGGTTGTTTTTTTTGCTTTTTCCTGCTGCGGTCTAGTGTTCCTATCGGGTGTCTTCTTCAAAATGAAGTATTTCGTCGGCTTTCTGGATAATGCTTCCATTTTCCAATGAGCCAACGCCCTGTTTTCCAATGATACTTTTTGTTTTCCAGATGCGCTCTGTTTGATTGCGAATTGCTACATGGTCTATTGCTACGAAAGTTTATGGTCAGTACTCACTGCACCGTTTTCGTTGTTCTGGATTTTTGGTTGAATAGTATGTATGAAGTTCGACAAATTGGTGAAACACTCTGAACTAAGGGTCTGAAGATACTGGAGAACGTGAGGTAAGTAATATGGTAATAGGAATCTAGTGGTTTTGATGACAATACCAAATACAGATGATTGTATCTACTTCTACCTGGTGATAAAATTACGACCGGTACGGTGATGGCAAGTGGTCTTAATTTGGATTTTAGGTCCGAAATCACTACAGTCGTTAAGTATACTTTAACTCGATTGTTTTGGCACATTGATGTAGATGTCAAGTAAATATGTCGAACTGAAAACGTAACGAAAATGCGCTTGTCATTGTGGGAATATCCAAACCTGACATTTTCTGACTCTGAGTCACGATGGTATAAAAGGAAATAAGATCACTGATGACTTCAGTGGTGACAATTCACAAACTTGTTTTCAATTCGATACCTCTGAACTAACGACAACAATACTAAATGACTTTTGATGTACTAACAGGATAGTCGGCAATCGATACAATCGAACTACTGGTAGACATGACGTCTTATATGTCAGTTGATCTAGACTAATTCCCACAGTGTTTTGCCCACGACGGATTTGCAAATGACATCTGTCATCGTTTAAATAAAACGATTTTTAGTTATTTGCTAGTGTGTCCACTCCGTCCTGCAGTTTTCAGTGTAAATGCATGTTCTGCAGTTTCAGGTGTAGATGAGGCATAGATTCCATAGAGAAAAGTTTCTTGTCGCCTATCGCTCAAAAATCCTTCCACAGAAATGTTGCAATGCGCATGACTTGGAATCTTCCATAGAAAAATGGAAATCAAGTGGACTCCATTTTGGAAGTGGAATTTATTTGTCGGGGTGGATTCTAGACGTGGACTATTTAAGATGGCGGGCCATGTTGGATGCGTTCAGCATCATGTGAGTCGCCGTTCGGTTCCTCCGATAGATGGCACCGGTTGCAAACATTATTTGCACTTGGAGGGCAAGAAAATTTTCCCTACAAAGCTTGGAATTTCGACTAAGTCCACTTAATCTAACTTCCAAGAAAAAGGAGAACTTCTCGCAAATAAATCGTTGTATCTAAAGACATCTTACTCTTCATATCATAATGACACTGCGACTTTTAACGTCTAGTCGGTCGAAGACAAAAAAAAAAAGATTATAGGTATGGCTGTGTATGACGTTGAGTCATAGGGTAGATATTCTACTAAGTATCTGAAATCTTCATAAAAAAAAATTGTGGTTAATAGACCAAGAGTCTCATGCACAGCTGAGAGCCGGGCATCAGAATAAATTTTGTAAATCAGGGTATCATATCTTATAGTACCAGGTACTAAAAGGTATTGATATGGAATGTCTGGTAAAATATATCAGTTATCATAAAGTGGTCAATAATTGGGGAATGTCAAAAAAAAATTTTTTTAGGTCTTTAGTGTGGCATGTTGCCTTGTGCCCTCGCCTATCTTAAACTTCGTACAAGTTGTTACCGATTATCTTGTTTACTCTTACTTTAAAGAATTTTGGACACAACTTCGCATTTAAATGCTTGGTTGCGTCACTCAAGATCTGATTTCTCTTGTAGATTTCATCTCCTACTTTGAATGTAACTATTCTACTACGAAGGTTATAGTTCTTTTCGTAAGCATCATGTGTTTTGATTAAGGCTTGTTTTAGATACGAGTGTATGATGTTCATCTTGGCGACTTTGGGAAGCCAATCTATCTCCGAACAGTTCAGCCCACCCAACTCTCTCAGAAGACGATAGTCTGCCCCGTGCTCTATCATTCGTTGCCCGAATAAGGCTTCGTATGGGGACATCGAGAGAGTTGAATGTACTGTCGTGCGTAAGGCACTACTGATTGAAGACAGATGGGCATCACAATCCGTCTGACGAGGGTTGACATACGACCGTATGGCCGCAAGAATCGAACGGTTTACACGTTCACTCGCATTTGATTGGGGAGCATACACTGCCATACGGTAGTTTTTGACCCCGAAAACATCCAAAAACTTCTGAAACTCCTTACCAACAAATTGAGTGCCGTTGTCCGAGAGAAGACTCTCTGGCACTCCGTAGATCAAGAATACGTCGTCCTTCAGGAATTCGACCACGCTCGCGGCTGTTGCCTTGCGCAATGGCTTGATGACAACAAAGGAGATGGCCCATTTTCCTAGGGAACCTGGGCCCAGTGCGTCCACTAATGAATCTAGTATCAAATGAAAGGTGATATTAAGGACATTATGTGGGTGAAATATTTTTAAAATCGTTCGTGGGGTTTTTGAGATATTTGAGCTTGAAGTTGACTAATTCAGAAGCAGAATTTCACTTATTTTTCCGACAAAACTGCTTATATTTTCCGATGTAAGATACATAGAGAAATAAATCTGGTATCAAATGAAAGGTATTTTGTTAACCTTTTCATCGTATTAAAAATTATTTTTTTACATATCCTATATTCTCCAATATTTTGTTTTAAGTTCTTAGAAATCAAGTTTTTTGTTCTTACTTTTTAAACGTCAATATCTTAAAAAGATCGGCAGTGATTCCTAATTTTTTAACATCATTATAAAGATTATTTATTTACCTTTAATTTGATATATAATTTAGTGCCCTTTATTAAATACAAACTTAGTTTTGAACTAACTTACACTAAAAAGCATATTTACATGCACTATAAGCTATGCACTTTTTTGTTTATCGTTATTTTTTATAATTTCTTAACCAAAAATAGCAAAACATGTATTATTTATTACTTACTTTAAGCCCGATAAACAACATTTATATTGATGACAATCTAGGTGATGTTATTTAAGAAAACATGCATCATGCTACTTCGAAAATATAGTCCATGTAAAAAACTTACCGTTTTCTTTTTATTTTTGTAAATGTAAATATGATTCGATTAAGCCTCTCTTCTTTTGTTTAAGATAATAAACATGATCTGATAATGCCTCTCGTACAATATAACGTGACACTTTGGTATTGAGATACTATCTATAATTTATTCTTAGTATGCTAAAAAACTGATCTTTTCACTTTTTATAAAAAAAAACAACGACTTACTTGTTCTGGAGATATCCAATTAACTAAAATTGATCGACGCGGATTTGAAAGCATTTCAATCCTACGAACTTGCAAAATATTTTGTTGTAAATGTATTCTACAATTAACACATTGACCACTATTCATTTTCACTTTTTTTTACGCACTTTATATATTTACATACAATGCATCGTAACTTAATACGTAATAAATAATGCTTTTTAGTTTAAGCTGTTTAATTTTTTCTTCAATATGGGAACACAATAAACTATTTAATTTAGCGGAGCTTACACCTGCAATTAAAAGGCGCGTGGGAACTCTCAATACCAAAGTGTCACGTTATATTGTACGAGAGGCATTATCAGATCATGTTTATTATCTTAAACAAAAGAAGAGAGGCTTAATCGAATCATATTTACATTTACAAAAATAAAAAGAAAACGGTAAGTTTTTTACATGGACTATATTTTCGAAGTAGCATGATGCATGTTTTCTTAAATAACATCACCTGGATTGTCATCAATATAAATGTTGTTTATCGGGCTTAAAGTAAGTAATAAATAATACATGTTTTGCTATTTTTGGTTAAGAAATTATAAAAAATAACGATAAACAAAAAAGTGCATAGCTTATAGTGCATGTAAATATGCTTTTTAGTGTAAGTTAGTTCAAAACTAAGTTTGTATTTAATAAAGGGCACTAAATTATATATCAAATTAAAGGTAAATAAATAATCTTTATAATGATGTTAAAAAATTAGGAATCACTGCCGATCTTTTTAAGATATTGACGTTTAAAAAGTAAGAACAAAAAACTTGATTTCTAAGAACTTAAAACAAAATATTGGAGAATATAGGATATGTACAAAAATAATTTTTAATACGATGAAAAGGTTAACAAAATACCTTTCATTTGATACCAGATTTATTTCTCTATGTATCTTACATCGGAAAATATAAGCAGTTTTGTCGGAAAAATAAGTGAAATTCTGCTTCTGAATTAGTCAACTTCAAGCTCAAATATCTCAAAAACCCCACGAACGATTTTAAAAATATTTCACCCACATAATGTCCTTAATATCACCTTTCATTTGATACTAGATTCATTAGTGGACGCACTGGGCCCAAAAATGGGCCATCTCCTTTGGTTAATTGGTCTAACACAATCGCGATATAAATATTTCCAGATCTTGATCTGGGGTACGGCCCGAGAAAGTCAACATATAAATGTTGGAATGGTCTATCCACCTCAAAACTGTCTCCCATCTCTGTTCGCAAAGTCATGTTAGCTGCCTTACTGGTCTTGCACGTCTCACACCGTTCTACGTACAGTTTGACCTGAGTGTACATACCTGGCCAGTAGAATCTGTCTCTTAACCGATAAATTGTCTTCACCACCCCACCATGCGAAGCACGCGGCGGATTGTGAGCCAGTGAGATTAGAGATTCGGTCCTCTCTGGTGGAACCCACAACTTCCAAGTCAGATCGTCGGCCAAGGGATTACAAACCGCATGTTTAGTGCGTTTCTATATATACCCTTCCGACACTTTGAGGTCCAGAAAACGCTCCTGTTCCTTCCTGATATGACTGCTGATATCGAGATAACCTTCAGACTTAAAGGACGGATCCTCAAGATCGATGTGGAGTACCTCCGAGGCACCAATCTGCGGTAGACATGAAAGGAATGCTGACACTGTCAACTCATCGTCTTCATATGCTCTAGATAGAGCGTCTGGCACGACATTCAATGTTCCCTTTCTATGCTCTACCATAAAATCGAAACCTTGGAGTCGCATAATTCACCTTGCTAATCTTCCGGTTGGATCCTTCATAGTCATCAGCCATTTCAGGCTGGAATGGTTCGTAATAACGCGAAAATGGTATCCCTCAACGTAAGATCTGAATTTTTGGATACCCTCAAAAGCTGCTTAGCACTTGCGCTCCGTCACCGAATAGTTTTTCTGCCAGTCGCGGATGCGTCACAAAGAATGATGAATTCTTTGGAGAAGTCTGGATTGACTAGTACAGGCGCTGAAGTCAAAGTTTGCTTGATTTGCAGGAATGCTTCAATAGCTTCTGGTCCTAGCTTGAAGACTCTTCACTTTTTCAGTGTCTCGGTCAAGGGTGCGGCTAGGGTGCTGAAATCTTTAACAAAACGCCTATACCAACCTGCCATACCGAGGAATCGGCGAACTTGGCGAGTTGTGGTTGGTAACCGGAAGTTAGTGATTGCTGTAATCTTGTCAGGATCAGCTTTCAGACAACCCTGACCGACCTTATAACCGAGATAGTGAAGCTCATCAAAACAAAACTTCAACTTCTCGACTTTTACCGTCAGTCCTGCATCAGCCAAGCACTTCCCGACTATCTCCAGAGTCTGCAGATGTTCGTCGAAGTCCCTCGACACAACCAATAGATCGTCTAGGTAAACGAAGACTTGATCTCGTAATCCTGATGGGATAACGCGACTCATTAAGTGCTCAAACTTTATGCAGCATTCCATAGACCGAAGGGCATGACCTTAAATTGGTACAATGGTCGGCCTGGTACCGTAAAAGCGGTCTTCTCCCTCGAACTTTGCTCCAGCGGTATCTGCCAAAACGCATCCTTCAGGTCCACGCTAGAAATATATCGTGTCTCTGTCAGACGTGCCAGCAGCCCCTCGATATGCGTAATCGGACGAGCATCCTTCCTTGTCACGGAGTTCACCTTCCGAAAGTCCAGACACAGTCGGTTCTTACCAGGTTTCCGTACAAGCACCACTGGAGAACTCCATGCGCTGGAACTTTCCTCGATGACTCCTAACGAAAGCATGCGGTCCAACTCCGCATACATGAGAGTTTGTATCGCTTGAGATACGGGATAGTACCTTTGCTTTCGGCATCGCCGATATCTATGTAATGTACTTGATTTGTCTTCCCGAGTCCATGGACTGCGAAAGAGGGAAATCTACGAACAACTGCTTCTAGTCGTTTAGACTCTTCATCATTTAGCTTTATTTGGTTGGTGGGTCTCTCTTCTGGCCCACCGGTCGCAATTCCTCAAAGACCCGCAGTTACATTTGGTGCGATCTGGAATTTCTGCCAGAAGTCAACGCCTAAATATAGACGTTGGCTCAACGATGGCACGATATAAAGATCTATATCTTTTGTCTCGTTCTTATAATTGATCACTGTAGTGATCACTCCCACTATGGATTGCTTTTTTCCATCGGCCGTGGACACGGTAGTCTCTACCTTCCTTACCGTATTATTTTCGTCTTTCAAATAGGGCAGTACATTAGTGCCTAAGCAACTAATGCTTGCCCCTGAATCGAGAAGACCTAGGAAACTGCCACCGAATAAACCAACCATCACATAAGGACGTGGGTCATTCGATTCTCGGCCTATAGTTGCTGACGCGATGTTACGGTAAGTAGTCCGCTTCCGATGGAAGCGCTCCCTTATCCGTCGTATCCGTTTGGACAACTGTGGGTAAGTGACTATTCTTTTTCGCACTTCGTTGTAATTGCGTAACCTTTCATGAAAAGGTTTGCGGTATAGTGGTTCTACTGTATCGTTACTATAATTCAAATTTGTTTCTGGTTTGGGTTTATTATTCGTAATAGGGATTGTTCTACAATCATGTTCGTTATCATTTGGCAAATCATGTTCTTTCCTAATCGGTTTCAAAATTGTTATTTTAGGAAATTCAGGAGGCTTTGTCTGCTTAGACACTTGACTTCCGGGTACGTTTAATCGGAGCGAACCCCCCCCCCCCCCCCGGTTAATGGGTTGTTCCTCCTTTCGTTTCCCGCTAGACATTTTGGACAGGACGGACTATATGCGTCGGCTAATCCACAACAAAAACAAAATACCTTATCTATGGGTTTCGCGCAGTCGCCAAAATTGTGTGTAAGGACTTGACAATTCCAGCATTTCTGCAACTTACGATCTTTCTGGATTGCTTCTATGCTGGTAGTGGGCAATGCTACAGTTAAATCCTGACAAGGCTCCTCTACGATTTCGTTGACGAATTGCCTTGCAGGTGGACGTTGTGCACCAGGCACAAAACTCGGACGTAGGTTCTCAAATTGAGATTGAGCTTTCTCAATAGCTCGACAACAATAGGCTAACTGCCTTAAGCTGGACGGACTGTAGGTGATCAAGAGTTCGCTCATCCGCCTACGGACATTTGTTTTTATTATCTCGATGAGCTCCTTTTCCGGTCTGGGGAGTCGCATCCTGGAATTCAGGTGTAAAATGGCATCATAATAATCGTTGAAAGACTCGCCATTCAACATCTTGCGATCAGACAATTTACGGAAAAGCTCGGTGTCAGTCTCCAAACTGCGGTATTGTTCTACCAAAGCAGTTTTCAACTCATCCCACGTAGTGTGTTTGTTACCTTTCAGGTACACCCAGTACCATGACTCTACGGATCCTGACACGAAGTGGTAAAAATTCGTGGTAATATCATACCACGGCACACCATAACTACATCGAACGCAATCGAGGCAGAACAGGAAGTCGTCTACCGACATGTTCCGACCATCGAATTTTAATCCCCACTTGTGGAATGGATGAATACGGTTCATAGAAGTTGCGTTCGAAGGAGGTGGCCTAGGTGGCGACGCAGCGGACTCGTCGTCGAAATTCAACGCGTTTAAACGAGTCATAAGCTCGTCTAAGTTCGAGCCTAGAGGCATTTGGGCTGGATTAACATCCGGTAAAGGTGGCACTCTAGTTGGCTCATAATGAGGGGTAATTCTGTTCGCATCTTCTTCATTGATCGGCCTATATGCGGACGGAAAATTTCTGGACGTGGTTGGTCCGGAAGGGACATTAAGGTTCACGACACGTGTAGTATCTGGATTAGCTATATTAGCTTGTCGCATGACTTTTTGCGTGGAAGTAGCGTCTGGTGGAGCGAGTGGCCTTGTAGGTGGAACAACTGGCTGAGTAGATTTGACGGTGCGTCTCTGCAGTAGTTGAGCGACCTGGTCAAGCAAGCGTGCATGACTCCTCTCTAGTTCTTCTGCCATGAATTGCCTATCATTGACTCTATGCAGGTCGATAGTGGCGGAAACTACTTGCTGTATGTATGCAGAATGATCAGCTGCATCTTTACGGAGTTGTTCTTCGGCTCTTTCCACTTCATCGTCGTCTACTATGACACTTCTATTAACGGTATTATCACCAGCTTGAATATCGTCTTGGCTGCCTTCGTCATCGGAGGGGTTCTCAACTACATCGTTAGGTTTTGGTGCCCCTGAAGCCATGATTATATAGTCCTTGTACTTTGTAAAGTAAAAACTTCTAGTAGCTCTCTTGCGACTTGGGTTGCTCATTCAATGGACGGAGAATATCAGACGTGTAATTCGATACTTCAAAAAAAAAACGGATAGGTTTTGTAGCCCGTGAGAATTTCCTCGAACAGATACTACTCGGGTAATACAACAATAAAAAAGGTAAGTCAAAAGTAGTTAGTAAAATAAAATTTTCAAATACAGCGTGAGTAATATCTCCAACGACTACTTGTTATGTCAATTCAGTGTGAACTTGTAAATCCGGTGGATAAAAGTAATTCAGGTAGTCCGTGAGTAATCCTCGCACGGATGCTACTTGGATAACAAATGATAAATCAAAGAGTGAAAATTCAAATCTGCCGTGAGCAAGAACCTCTAACGGCTATTCGTTCAATCAAGTAATTCAAATCGAAAGTGATGAAATTTGTAAAGTGCTTAATAACTATGGTATGTATACATATAAATATTTCGTCTCTCAAAATTGTTACTTCAAAATATTTTCAAGAACTCGACAAAATATCTCGAATAAATATCTCGCTATGTTCTTAGAACTTATGCCTAACTCCATAAAAGTAATTCAAAAGTGGTTATTTATACTTTCTTAATTCTTAGAATCTTAACCTGTATTCAGAAATCCTAAATTTACTAAAATACTAAATTTATATAGATATATAAAAAAAATGTTAGATATTGTAGTATAAAATTATTATGTAGTATGTAGTATAAAATTATTATGTAGTATAACAAATAGTGTGTTACTGCCTTAGTGCTTGAGTTGCAGGGTATCGCGACTAGGTGTCGCTCACCTAGTGCGCGGTACACTGAAACACCACCAGTTACACCAGGACGCGCAGTAGACTTCTCTGACATCGAGAACGCTGTTCCTGCCTTCAATGGCGACGACCCCTATAGCGTCACCAAATGGCTGATGGATTACGAAGATGTGACAGACTCTCTCGGATGCGATGACCGGTGCAAGTACCTTTCTGCACGTCGTCTCATGCAAGGAACTGCAAAAATGTTGCTTCGTACAGTTCATGTTGACGACTGGAACTCTTTGAAGCAAACACTCATCAAAGAATTCGACCATAAGATGAGCAGGCAACAGGTTTATCGTCAACTGAGCGAAAGGGTGCGTCGTCATAATGAGCCACTTCTCCGATATGTCATCTGCATGCAGGAGCTCGGGTCACATGCTGAAATCGACGAGGCGGAGCTAATCGAGTTCATCATCGATGGACTAAGAGACTCACCAGCTAATGTCTCTATTCTATTTGCTGCCAAAACGATCACGGAGCTCAAAAGTCTCTTGCCACGTTACGAAAAGAGAAGAATTCCGAGGCCCACAGTTGCTAAAGCAACCACTTCTGGAGGGAACATGGTTTCCTCAACTTCAGCACCAAATGGTAAACAGTCCAAAAGATGTTTTAACTGTTCCAAATTTGGGCACATCGCCGCCAAATGCCCAAAGGAGCAACGACCAGCTGGATAATGCTTTAGATGTGCTGGTGAGGGGCACAACTACAAGAATTGTCCAAACGCCATGAAGACTAAAGTTGCAGCTGTGAACCAGGACACTTCACATGATGACACGGACGGACTGGCCTGGAGTTTAGATGCCGTTCAGATGGTAAGTGTCGCCTTTATGATATATAAGAATAAGTGCACAAAATAAATCAATTGTTGTTCCCTTTTGGACATCGGCAGTCCGGTTAGTTTCATTCAAAAATCCATCCTGCCTGAAGAAGAGCGCATTCAAGAATCGCTAGCTTATTCGAAGTATAAAGGGTTAGGAGACATTAAACTTTTTACCTACGGTACAGTCAATTGCTATATTAAAATAAAAGGTGTTATAAAACTCGTTTCTCTTATGATAATTCCAGATGAAGAACCTCCTATACCCTTGCTTATTGGCCGTGATCTTCTTGAAATTTTTAATATAAAACTTGAAATGAATCTTAATAATAATCCGCCTTCAGAGCAGTCATGTGAAGATAATATGTGTTTTAATAAAATTCTTTGTTCAAATCAATTGTATATGTGCACTTATTTAAATGAAACAGTCGAACCTTCAGAGAGTGATTATTATCATAGGGGTAATAAAAATGATATCCTTGGTGAAAGCATACCGGCCGCTGAATTTCGGAAAATGCAAAATGATTCTGGTGATTGTCTTGAAGACAAGTCAGATACATTGGACGGTGATATGGTTGAATTCAATGACTGCCCTGGTGTGAATAGAGGAAAAGACAGTGATTGGGCGGGTTATGATTTCTTTGATTGCCATTCCTTCGAGATTAATTATGATACAGAAAGTCATAATTCAAAAGTGGTTATTTATACTTTCTTAATTCTTAGAATCTTAACCTGTATTCAGAAATCCTAAATTTACTAAAATACTAAATTTATATAGATATATAAAAAAAATGTTAGATATTGTAGTATAAAATTATTATGTAGTATGTAGTATAAAATTATTATGTAGTATAACAAATAGTGTGTTACTGCCTTAGTGCTTGAGTTGCAGGGTATCGCGACTAGGTGTCGCTCACCTAGTGCGCGGTACACTGAAACACCACCAGTTACACCAGGACGCGCAGTAGACTTCTCTGACATCGAGAACGCTGTTCCTGCCTTCAATGGCGACGACCCCTATAGCGTCACCAAATGGCTGATGGATTACGAAGATGTGACAGACTCTCTCGGATGCGATGACCGGTGCAAGTACCTTTCTGCACGTCGTCTCATGCAAGGAACTGCAAAAATGTTGCTTCGTACAGTTCATGTTGACGACTGGAACTCTTTGAAGCAAACACTCATCAAAGAATTCGACCATAAGATGAGCAGGCAACAGGTTTATCGTCAACTGAGCGAAAGGGTGCGTCGTCATAATGAGCCACTTCTCCGATATGTCATCTGCATGCAGGAGCTCGGGTCACATGCTGAAATCGACGAGGCGGAGCTAATCGAGTTCATCATCGATGGACTAAGAGACTCACCAGCTAATGTCTCTATTCTATTTGCTGCCAAAACGATCACGGAGCTCAAAAGTCTCTTGCCACGTTACGAAAAGAGAAGAATTCCGAGGCCCACAGTTGCTAAAGCAACCACTTCTGGAGGGAACATGGTTTCCTCAACTTCAGCACCAAATGGTAAACAGTCCAAAAGATGTTTTAACTGTTCCAAATTTGGGCACATCGCCGCCAAATGCCCAAAGGAGCAACGACCAGCTGGATAATGCTTTAGATGTGCTGGTGAGGGGCACAACTACAAGAATTGTCCAAACGCCATGAAGACTAAAGTTGCAGCTGTGAACCAGGACACTTCACATGATGACACGGACGGACTGGCCTGGAGTTTAGATGCCGTTCAGATGGTAAGTGTCGCCTTTATGATATATAAGAATAAGTGCACAAAATAAATCAATTGTTGTTCCCTTTTGGACACCGGCAGTCCGGTTAGTTTCATTCAAAAATCCATCCTGCCTGAAGAAGAGCGCATTCAAGAATCGCTAGCTTATTCGAAGTATAAAGGGTTAGGAGACATTAAACTTTTTACCTACGGTACAGTCAATTGCTATATTAAAATAAAAGGTGTTATAAAACTCGTTTCTCTTATGATAATTCCAGATGAAGAACCTCCTATACCCTTGCTTATTGGCCGTGATCTTCTTGAAATTTTTAATATAAAACTTGAAATGAATCTTAATAATAATCCGCCTTCAGAGCAGTCATGTGAAGATAATATGTGTTTTAATAAAATTCTTTGTTCAAATCAATTGTATATGTGCACTTATTTAAATGAAACAGTCGAACCTTCAGAGAGTGATTATTATCATAGGGGTAATAAAAATGATATCCTTGGTGAAAGCATACCGGCCGCTGAATTTCGGAAAATGCAAAATGATTCTGGTGATTGTCTTGAAGACAAGTCAGATACATTGGACGGTGATATGGTTGAATTCAATGACTGCCCTGGTGTGAATAGAGGAAAAGACAGTGATTGGGCGGGTTATGATTTCTTTGATTGCCATTCCTTCGAGATTAATTATGATACAGAAAGTCATATAGATGTTAACCCAAGTCTTGGTTTGGACATTTTAAGAGGTATCAAAAACATAATATCTCAAAATTACTTAAGTTTTGATAAGGCTTTGGTCTCACCCATGGATTTCGAAATGAGTATTAGACTCACTTCTAACACCCCTGTTTGTCTTGCTCCACGAAGGTTGTCAGTCTCAGAAAAGGCTACAATAAATGGAATAATAAAAGATCTTTTGGAAAAACAAATTATCCAACCGAGCAACTCTCCATACGCTTCACCAATAGTTTTGGTTAAAAAGAAATCTGGTGAGACTAGAATGTGTATAGACTACAGGGCGCTAAATAAACACACAGTTAGAGACCCTCATCCACTACCATTAATAGAAGATTGCATTGAATATCTGGAGGGGAAGAAGGTCATGACCTTATTGGATTTAAAGAGTGGATTTTATCAAGTTAAAGTAGCAGCAGACTCAACTCAATTTACTTCTTTTGTAACTCCAAATGGCCAATGGGAGTTTCTTAAAATGCCTTTTGGCCCAGTGTCTTTCAAAGGTTTATAATTCAAACCTTCGGGAGTTTATAGATAGAGGGGAAATAGTTGTTTATTTGGATGATATCTTAATTGCTAGTAAAAACATCACTGAACATCTTGAGATACTTACTAAAATTCTGTACCAAATAGCTAAGAATGGGTTGGAGCTTAATCTATAGAAATGTCGATTCGCATATTCGACACTTGATTATTTGGGATTTAAAGTAACAGAACATGGCATCCAACCTAGTGATTCTCATATTCGAGCGATTGCTCAATACCCTATGCCGAAAGATAGCAAAAAACTGCACTCATTTTTGGGATTGTGCTCATACTTCCGCAGATTTGTTCAATCGTTTTCAAGAATAGCAAGACCCCTTCATGATTTATTAAAGACAGATGTTTCTTTAAGGTTCACCCCTGAATGTGAAGATGCTTTTCGGACTCTTCAAAAATGTTTGACTTCCCCACCTGTGTTAGCCATCTATAGCCCAAGGAAAGAAACAGAACTGCATTGCGATGCAAGTTCATTGGGTTATGGTGCAGTTTTGCTCCAACGACAAGAAGATGAAAAATTGCACCCAGTATCGTTTTTCTCTAAGAGCACTACTGCACAAGAAGCTAAATACCATAGTTTTGAGTTGGAAACTTTGGCCATAATCTCGGCTTTACGCCGATTCCGTGTTTATTTACAGGGTATTCCCTTCACTATTGTGACTAATTGTAGTTCCTTGACAATGACACTGAGTAAAAAAAATGTTAATCACAGGATTGCGCGTTGGGCTTTGGAGTTGGAAGACTATGATTATAAAATTAAACATCGTAGTGGTGTTAATATGAGTCACGTGGATGCATTGAGCAGATGCAACGTTATATCTGTCATTGATTCTGAAGACATAGATTTTCAACTCAGAGCGGCCCAAAATCGGGATGTAAAGATTTTGGAATTAAAAGATAAATTGTCTTTAAAGAATAACAATTCATTTGTAGTTCAGGATGGCATTGTTTTTAAAAAAGATAGAAGTGGCAAACTCCGATTTTATGTTCCATCTGAAATGGAAACCAATGTCATAAGATGAATTCATGAGAAGATTGGGCACTTAGGTGTCACAAAGAGTTCTGACCAAATTGGCCGACACTATTGGTTCCCAAATATTCAAGGGAAGGTTGAGAAATATATTAAGAATTGTATCCGTTGCATTATGTATTCAGCACCGGTTCGGTCCAATATACGCAATCTATTTAACATCCCTAAAGAGCCCATCCCATTTCATACTATACATTTAGATCACCTTGGACCCCTTCCTTCTATAAAATCAAAAAGAAAGCATATCCTGGTAGTAATAGATGCATTTACGAAATTTACCAAATTATATTCAGTTGTGTCTACAAGCACTACAGAAGTATGTGCAGCACTAAAGAAATATTTTTAGTACTATAGTAGACCATCAAGGGTAATTACTGATAGGGGAACCTGCTTCACGTCCCTAGAGTTTAGTTTGTTTATTATGGAACAAAATATAGACCATGTGAAAGTAGCAGTTCACTCGCCACAGGCTAATGGTCAAGTGGAACGGGTTAATCGAGTGTTAACTGGTATGCTTGCTAAACTTTCAGAACCAATTGAGCACTCAGACTGGGTTGTTACATTAGCGCAGATAGAATTCGGATTGAACAACACTATACACCGAGCTACTCAAAATACACCGAGTCAGTTGTTGTTCGGGATCAACCAAAGGGGAGTGATAGTTGATAAACTAACCGAATTTCTTGATTATAAACAATCAAATCAATCCGAAAGGAACTTGGAACTGGCAAGGGAAAAGGCTTCAGAGGCAATCACCAGAATCCAAGAATATAATGCCAAGTATTTTGAACAGAACAATAGCCCGGCACGCACATACGACGAGGGTGATTATGTTGTAATAAAAAATGTGGACACAACAACCGGTGCGAACAAAAAACTTATTCCTAAATTCAGGGGCCCTTATGTTGTTTATAAAGTTTTACCTAATGACAGATATGTAATACGACCCTTCAAGCAAAAATTACTGACTTCAGAATTCTCGGTTCAATTCTGGCTCACCTGAGTCTGCGTTTAACGAGGCCTCTCACGAAATTGCATGCATGGCATACAAAATTAAGAAAGAGAATCGAGAGTCGAGCATTTTTTTCTTTTTCAATAGATTGAGAGAGGGATGGAGAGACCAGGAGCCTTTTATTCATGTATAATATGTTTACTTTTTGTTTTTAGTAAACATCATGATCTTTTTGAGTGGACACGTACTTAATACTCGTGCTTCAAATACGTTTATATTTTATAAAGTAATTAGTAATTTGCATAAAATTCAGAGTTAATATAATTAAACAACAAATAAATATAAATTGTGTAGCCCGGCCACTTATAAGTCGGCAAATATATATTAATACCGTGTTAATTTATAATTAATGAAATGTAATCGTACCCTGGAAAAAAATCTCAATAAAGTTATACAACTACTACTACTATGTTTACTTTTTGGTTTATAAAGAATAAGGAATAAAAAAAATAAAAATATGGCCACAAATTTTATTTGTATTTTGTTTTGGACGACAGAAGTTTTTTTCGATACTCCAACTCGTTTGCTTTTATGACATTTTTGTTTTCAAGTTTGTTTTGGGTGCAATTTCGCTGAGCGGGACGCGCTTGCTCACTCTCTCTCTCTCTCTCTCTCTCTCTCACTCTCTCTCTCTATTTCTCTCTCACAAGTGAGTCCGTGGGAATTCTAATTTACATACTAAATGGAGCCGACAAACGTCGTTTTACGGCTCCTTATTTGGGTCCGTATGCGGAGTCTAGTATGTGAATTTGACTCCGCGCGTGGATCCAATTCGGATCAATTTGCTTGAAGGGGAGACATTGAAGTCTGTCAAGTCACACAGCTGCCGTATGACGGAATTATCGAGTCTCGGAATATTCGACTTTGGAAAAATCGAGACTCTGAAGGTTCGACTGAATAGGGGCGACATCTGCCTTCTCGGACGGCAACTTATGATTAAGGTCTGTTCGTTTGTTAATCGTGGTCGATTAAATTATCAGATTGGCTGAGTTGTAGTATACAATTATTATGTAGTATGTAGTATAAAATTATTATGTAGTATAACAAATAGTGTGTTACTGCCTTAGTGCTTCAGTTGCAGGGTATCGCGACTAGGTGTCGCTCACCTAGTGCGCGGTACACTGAAACTCAGACATTGAAGTAAGATAGAACATGTTTTGTCTAAGAAAAATCAATCTCTCTTGTACTTGGAAAAGCGGCAGCCACATTGTTCTCGGCAAATAAATAAAAATTGTTTAGTTAAGAAAAGTTAACCGACTTTTAAATTAAATTTGTTACCACAATATACTTAATTATATCAAGAAAAATTCAATATTAGAAATCAATACTCAAATCGTATTCAACAACTAACTCAATATTATATAAGCTATAAATCTAAACTGTATCCTATAATGGAGGGCTCTATCCCAAAACGGTTAACTGTAATATGGGCACTATCCCAAAATTCTGAAACTGTAATACGGGCTCTATCCCACTAAATACTGAAAAATACTGAAACTATAAATGGGCACTATCCCAACTACACATCAATCGAGAAGTTACGTCTCGACTCGATTGACGGAAACTCAAAATACTTAGATACCTTGGATACTATACGTCCTTCAATTATCCAAAAAAAAAATCAATACTAAACTGAATTTATATCTCAAAAAAAAATTAGATCTATGGGTTAATAGTTCATGAAGAATTCGAGAGGGGGTAACCCTCCCTTCATTGGAACATGGTGTGTGTTTCGGTTCTGCAATCTAAACCGACTCAAAAAAAAAATCTTACTAAAAAAAAGAACTTAGAGTGTGTACACTTGATACTTTACTGCGTCCAATTGTAAGAGGAAAGACAATTCCCTCTACTCAAAAAGTTGTTCAGGTGTGTGAAGATGGCATTACGCTACTGCAGACGTACATCGGGTATGAAACACCAACTACCGGTTAGCGCTTCATGTCATACCACAAACCGTCACTTCCTAAAGAATATCGAAGACTGACTGAAGTCTTCTAAACAATAACTTGGGCGTGATAATAATTGAAAAGTAAATTGCTTGGTTGATGAAACAATTGGGGTCATATTCCAGCGAGTAACCAGCTTCTGCAGCTGACGTGCGTCGGGCAAAAAGCACCAACCACCGGTCAGAAGACCTGCTCACTCTACTATTCTATAACCGGAAACTCAGACTTCACTATTGGACATGTCGACACTTCAGCAACAGACGATCAAGCAAGAAGACTGCTCAACCCGGACAGAAATCGAAGACATACCTATATGACAAAAGGTGGAGAAAAGTGGGTAGACCTAATGCAACAGCTGACTCAGGACAATATCACTAAACCACTGGACAAAATAGTGCCTACACCTCTAGTCTCGATGACATTCCTCTATCTAAGAAACCTAATCATCAAACGAAAAACAACTTTACTCAAAAACTGAAAAATTTCGGCAGATTCTCAAAAATTCCTAACTTTCTCTTACGTCACTCAGAATCGACCTAACTTAAACAATTCTTACCTGATCTTCATCAACTAATTCGGGCCCCACGTTGGGCGCCATCTGTAACGTAAATAAATTGATGGAATTTATGATGGAATTTCCAATCGCCAATGGACACCGAACCTCTTCACTCAAATATCCTATGGATACCTAAGTTCCAATCCAATACCCACCGACAACTCAACCCTAAGAGGAAGCCAGAAGAGACAAGAACCCCAAAATGCCCTTGACTCCCATACCAAGGAACAGCATCTTCAACAACGGCCTCCCATCTATCGGTGTATTCAGCAACCCTACGCAGATATACTTACACTTCGCTAACATGGTATCTTACTCTTCTTGCCCCTCTTCCCTCCTTCAAATTCCCTTATCCACCCCCATCACAGAAGCGCAAGCCACCTAACAGCGCACCATAGGTGCTGACTACAAAACACCGTAGAACAGCGTAAGGTACCTGCCAGTATGCCTGCGCCTATCCGCTACAAGTGCTAGGTGTTCTCCTCGTAGCTAAAAATCGTCGTAGTTCACACCTGAAATCAAGGACTCTACTATACCTTAGACTCACAACTAGAATTGTAATGCTAACTCTTGTATCTATATGCTCTCTTCCGGAGACTTCACTCCAGATTGCATATGCTACCCTAGTCAAGTCTACCTACTTCCATGATTGAAGGGATGGTATCGATCCTATGCCGACAACGCCCCCTTTCTTGGTATCTGTTCGTTGAGAACAACCACCAAGAACGGCATGCGACAACGCAGAACCGTGGTTGAGATCAACCGTTGCGGTGGCCGGCAGTATCATAGCCGTAGCTAGCTCAGCCAGGCCGTAGGCACTTGCTCCGGGATCTGCCTAACCGGTGTTTCCTCTTATTTTTCACTGCCGACCGTTGAACTTATGATGTGCAAGTTCGAATATTAATTTTACAATGCTTAATGGCCCTCATAATTGACTACGAAAAGATATGTAAGAATTGTTCTAATAGTGAAGCTCGATTCTAGCTCGCACCTCTTGTGATTTATAAAGAGACAACGTAAGTTCAAGAAAAAAAATCACGACTGCCTTAATATCTCACACATGGAACGCAACACGTAAGTATTTATTAATAGCATATCGTAGGACTTCGTGGTTGCAATGGCATATTGTTAACATCAACATCATTTGGCTGCCACGATGATATGCCAAATGTGGATGTAGAGGTGTCTAACTCTGAGGGGATGGAGGATCAAAGGTATTACGCGATCCCCCTGGTCTCTCAACCCACCCAATTCAACTACCGAAATCAACTCTCCAGTAGGGACCTTGGCTACCTTTGGACCTACAAGTCCCCACAACTTGTAATTATGTTATGAGTAGCCCCATAAATGGAATAGCAAGCAAAAACTTGCTTGTCTATTTTATTTCCCTAACTAACACATGGACTTGCAGCAAAGAGGAATACTCTAACTGCACACCGTCATGTTCCAAGCAAAAGAAGTTCAAGGGTTACCACCCTCCCTAAAAATATCCTACTCCATCAACATGATGACCTTACGATGTCATCAAAATAATTTCCAACTTCAAGAAGTAAAAACAAAAGTTATTTTGAAATCGTTATAAACATAACTAGAAATAATCAAATTTATTTAAAAAAATATGTCTTAAATCTAACAAAATTGGGATTTGAAAATCTAATCCTACTATAAAACGTAAGCTAAAGAATCTTTTCTTAAACTTTATAATTCTTTAATTCAAAGATCTGAACTATGATCAAAACTGTTATACCATTATAATAGTTTCATATAGCGAAAGGCTTTAAACATATAGCTATTTTTATTTTGTTTTTCTTATTCCCTTTTTTTTCTAATTTAATCTACTTCTCGGCATACCATTAGGTATATTTAATTTCTAAAATTTCAATTTCTTTGAAATAAGTAAATTCTTTAAGAACACGATATGTGTATAAATCTCCAAGGAAGTAAAAATTGTAATCTTTAACAAGAAGCGTAAATTCAAGACGCTAACTGAGTTTGATAACTGTAACGAAACGCGGAGACAGGGATTTAATCGCGGTGTAATAATTAAAAAAAAAACTGATGCGAGTTAAAGTTCGGTTTCTCGATCTCTTCGAGTTATCTTGGCAATATCGCCGGTAAAAATATTAATCAGTTATGTTAAACATGGAAACGGAATGATACATATACAAAACACATTAGTCTTCCGGGACAATGATTTTGTTATGTCCCATCATCAGTTAAGGTAATATCAGACAGTATATATACTTGTGTTAGGTGCAGCCACCCAAGACAATAAAAAGGCATTCGATATTTTCAAAACAACAATAAACCACACACAGATGGACACAGTTCGCATCCCGCTGTATGATCGAATGTAAAGTCAATATAATATCAATATAATATCAAAAATACATGAAAATATAAGTATTAATAATCATCTCTACCAATAGGGTAGTAAATGGGTCAAGCTATCTACTTTTCGATGTTCCGGAAGTGCACTCCTTTAACAGCTGACAAGGTTATTTAAGATGTTGTTAAAATAAAATGAAGCTACTCCTAGTGACGTATTATTAATTGACTTCTCTTCATATGGATTGCCAACTATTATCGTTGATTTCAGATCGAAAAAGTAATCCAAGCGCTATAGAACCTTTATGTGTCTGTATAATAGACTGTCCACACAGCCTATATCTTTATATCGCGGTATGGAAGAGGAACACGAATGAAAATCGCGTTATACAGTACACAATACACGTTAGAACAAAAAGTTTAAGTCTACTAAACTGCTAGGGATCCACGAAATATAAAGCGTAAACGATAATATTGTTCAAAGTTCAAACGCGGCGTTGAAATACAGAAACGTGGTGGTCGCTACCGACGCAAAACGGGGAAGTTGTCTTTACGACCAGTGATAATCAAAATGAAAAAGTGATGAAATTAAAAAAAGTGAATAAAAAGTTAATTTGTAACCAATATGCTGTATACCGACAGCAAAATATATGCGGACTCGATTTACTGTATATCATTACTTTTGATAAAACCGGGGGTAATAAAAATGATATCTTTGGCGAAAGCATAGCGGCCGCTGAATTTCGGAAAATGCAAAATGATTCTGGTGATTGTCTTGAAGACAAGTCAGATACATTGGACGGTGATATGGTTGAATTCAATGACTGCCCTGGTGCGAATAGAGGAAAAGACAGTGATTGGACGGGTTATGATTTCTTTGATTGCCATTCCTTCGAGATTAATTATGATACAGAAAGTCATATAGATGTTAACCCAAGTCTTGGTTTGGACATTTTAAGAGGTATCAAAAACATAATATCTCAAAATTACTTAACTTTTGATAAGGCTTTGGTCTCACCCATGGATTTCGAAATGAGTATTAGGCTCACTTCTAACACCCCTGTTTGTTTTGCTCCACGAAGGTTGTCAGTCTCAGAAAAGGCTACAATAAATGGAATAATAAAAGATCTTTTGGAAAAACAAATTATCCAACCGAGCAACTCTCCATACGCTTCACCAATAGTTTTGGTTTAAAAGAAATCTGGTGAGACTAGAATGTGTATAGACTACAGGGCGCTAAATAAACACACGGTTAGAGACCCTCATCCACTACCATTAATAGAAGATTGCATTGAATATCTGGAGGGGAAGAAGGTCATGACCTTATTGGATTTAAAGAGTGGATTTTATCAAGTTAAAGTAGCAGCAGATTCAACTCAATTTACTTCTTTTGTAACTCCAAATGGTCAATGGGAGTTTCTTAAAATGCCTTTTGGCCTCAAGAACGCGCCCAGTGTCTTTCAAAGGTTTATAATTCAAACCTTTCGTGAGTTTATAGATAGAGGGGAAATAGTTGTTTATTTGGATGATATCTTAATTGCTAGTAAAAACATCACTGAACATCTTGAGATACTTACTAAAATTCTGTACCGAATAGCTAAGAATGGGTTGGAGCTTAATCTATAGAAATGTCGATTCGCATATTCGACACTTGATTATTTGGGATTTAAAGTAACAGAACATGGCATCTAACCTAGTGATTCTCATATTCGAGCGATTGCTCAATACCCTATGCCGAAAGATAGCAAAAAACTGCACTCATTTTTGGGATTGTGCTCATACTTCCGCAGATTTGTTCAATCGTTTTCAAGAATAGCAAGACCCCTTCATGATTTATTAAAGACAGATGTTTCGTTTAGGTTCACCCCTGAATGTGAAGATGCTTTTCGGACTCTTCAAAAATGTTTGACTTCCCCACCTGTGTTAGCCATCTATAGCTCAAGGAAAGAAACAGAACTGCATTGCGATGCAAGTTCATTGGGTTATGGTGCAGTTTTGCTCCAACGACAAGAAGATGAAAAATTGCACCCAGTATCGTTTTTCTCTAAGAGCACTACTGCACAAGAAGCTAAATACCATAGTTTTGAGTTGGAAACTTTGGCCATAATCTCGGCTTTACGCCGATTCCGTGTTTATTTACAGGGTATTCCCTTCACTATTGTGACTAATTGTAGTTCCTTGACAATGACACTGAGTAAAAAAAATGTTAATCACAGGATTGCGCGTTGGGCTTTGGAGTTGGAAGACTATGATTATAAAATTAAACATCGTAGTGGTGTTAATATGAGTCACGTGGATGCATTGAGCAGATGCAACGTTATATCTGTCATTGATTCTGAAGACATAGATTTTCAACTCAGAGCGGCCCAAAATCGGGATGTAAAGATTTTGGAATTAAAAGATAAATTGTCTTTAAAGAATAACAATTCATTTGTAGTTCAGGATGGCATTGTTTTTAAAAAAGATAGAAGTGGCAAACTCCGATTTTATGTTCCATCTGAAATGGAAACCAATGTCATAAGATGAATTCATAAGAAGATTGGGCACTTAGGTGTCACAAAGAGTTCTGACCAAATTGGCCGACACTATTGGTTCCCAAATATTCAAGGGAAGGTTGAGAAATATATTAAGAATTGTATCCGTTGCATTATGTATTCAGCACCGGTTCGGTCCAATATACGCAATCTATTTAACATCCCTAAAGAGCCCATCCCATTTCATACTATACATTTAGATCACCTTGGACCCCTTCCTTCTATAAAATCAAAAAGAAAGCATATCCTGGTAGTAATAGATGCATTTACGAAATTTACCAAATTATATTCAGTTGTGTCTACAAGCACTACAGAAGTATGTGCAGCACTAAAGAAATATTTTTAGTATTATAGTAGACCATCAAGGGTAATTACTGATAGGGGAACCTGCTTCACGTCCCTAGAGTTTAGTTTGTTTATTATGGAACAAAATATAGACCATGTGAAAGTAGCAGTTCACTCGCCACAGGCAAATGGTCAAGTGGAACGGGTTAATCGAGTGTTAACTGGTATGCTTGCTAAACTTTCAGAACCAATTGAGCACTCAGACTGGGTTGTTACATTAGCGCAGATAGAATTCGGATTGAACAACACTATACACCGAGCTACTCAAAATACACCGAGTCAGTTGTTGTTCGGGATCAACCAAAGGGGAGTGATAGTTGATAAACTAAGCGAATTTCTTGATTATAAACAATCAAATCAATCCGAAAGGAACTTGGAACTGGCAAGGGAAAAGGCTTCAGAGGCAATCACCAGAATCCAAGAATATAATGCCAAGTATTTTGAACAGAACAATAGCCCGGCACGCACATACGACGAGGGTGATTATGTTGTAATAAAAAATGTGGACACAACAACCGGTGCGAACAAAAAACTTATTCCTAAATTCAGGGGCCCTTATGTTGTTTATAAAGTTTTACCTAATGACAGATATGTAATACGAGACATTGAAGGCTGTCAAGTCACACAGCTGCCGTATGACGGAATTATCGAGTCTTGGAATATTCGACTTTGGAAAAATCGAGACTCTGAAGGTTCGACTGAATACGGGCGACATCTGCCTTCTCGGACGGCAACTTATAATTTAGGTCTGTTCGTTTGTTAATCGTGGGCGATTAAATTATCAGATTGGCTGAGTTGTAGTATACAATTATTATGTAGTATGTAGTATAAAATTATTATGTAGTATAACAAATAGTGTGTTACTGCCTTAGTGCTTCAGTTGCAGGGTATCGCGACTAGGTGTCGCTCACCTAGTGCGCGGTACACTGAAACTCAAACATTGAAGTAAGATAGAACATGTTTTGTCTAAGAAAAATCAATCTCTCTTGTACTTGGAAAAGCGGCAGCCACATTGTTCTCGGCAAATAAATAAAAATTGTTTAGTTAAGAAAAGTTAACCGACTTTTAAATTAAATTTGTTACCACAATATACTTAATTATATCAAGAAAAATTCAATATTAGAAATCAATACTCAAATCGTATTCAACAACTAACTCAATATTATATAAGCTATAAATCTAAACTGTATCCTATAATGGAGGGCTCTATCCCAAAACGGTTAACTGTAATATGGGCACTATCCCAAAATTCTGAAACTGTAATACGGGCTCTATCCCACTAAATACTGAAAATACTGAAACTATAAATGGGCACTATCCCAACTACACATCAATCGAGAAGTTACGTCTCGACTCGATTGACGGAAACTCAAAATACTTAGATACCTTGGATACTATACGTCCTTCAATTATCCAAAAAAAAAAAAATCAATACTAAACTGAATTTATATCTCAAAAAAAAATTAGATCTATGGGTTAATAGTTCATGAAGAATTCGAGAAGGGGTAACCCTCCCTTCATTGGAACATGTGTGTGTTTCGGTTCTGCAATCTAAACCGACTCAAAAAAAAAAAATCTTACTAAAAAAAAGAACTTAGAGTGTGTACACTTGATACTTTACTGCGTCCAATTGTAAGAGGAAAGACAATTCCCTCTAATCAAAAAGTTGTTCAGGTGTGTGAAGATGGCATTACGCTACTGCAGACGTACATCGGGTATGAAACACCAACTACCGGTTAGCGCTTCATGTCATACCACAAACCGTCACTTCCTAAAGAATATCGAAGACTGACTGAAGTCTTCTAAACAATAACTTGGGCGTGATAATAATTGAAAAGTAAATTGCTTGGTTGATGAAACAATTGGGGTCATATTCCAGCGAGTAACCAGCTTCTGCAGCTGACGTGCGTCGGGCAAAAAGCACCAACCACCGGTCAGAAGACCTGCTCACTCTACTATTCTATAACCGGAAACTCAGACTTCACTATTGGACATGTCGACACTTCAGCAACAGACGATCAAGCAAGAAGACTGCTCAACCCGGACAGAAATCGAAGACATACCTATATGACAAAAGGTGGAGAAAAGTGGGTAGACCTAATGCAACAGCTGACTCAGGACAATATCACTAAACCACTGGACAAAATAGTGCCTACACCGCTAGTCTCGATGACATTCCTCTATCTAAGAAACCTAATCATCAAACGAAAAACAACTTTACTCAAAAACTGAAAAATTTCGGCAGATTCTCAAAAATTCCTAACTTTCTCTTACGTCACTCAGAATCGACCTAACTTAAACAATTCTTACCTGATCTTCATCAACTAATTCGGGCCCCACGTTGGGCGCCATCTGTAACGTAAATAAATTGATGGAATTTATGATGGAATTTCCAATCGCCAATGGACACCGAACCTCTTCACTCAAATATCCTATGGATACCTAAGTTCCAATCCAATACCCACCGACAACTCAACCCGAAGAGGAAGCCAGAAGAGACAAGAACCCCAAAATGCCCTTGACTCCCATACCAAGGAACAGCATCTTCAACAACGGCCTCCCATCTATCGGTGTATTCAGCAACCCTACGCAGATATACTTACACTTCGCTAACATGGTATCTTACTCTTCTTGCCCCTCTTCCCTCCTTCAAATTCCCATATCCACCCCCATCACAGAAGCGCAAGCCACCTAACAGCGCACCATAGGTGCTGACTACAAAACACCGTAGAACAGCCTAAGGTACCTGCCAGTATGCCTGCGCCTATCCGCTACAAGTGCTAGGTGTTCTCCTCGTAGCTAAAAATCGTCGTAGTTCACACCTGAAATCAAGGACTCTACTATACCTTAGACTCACAACTAGAATTGTAATGCTAACTCTTATTGTATCTATATGCTCTCTTCCGGAGACTTCGCTCCAGATTGCATCTGCTACCCTAGTCAAGTCTACCTACTTCCATGATTGAAGGGATGGTATCGATCCTATGCCGGCAACGCCCCCTTTCTTGGTATCTGTTCGTTGAGAACAACCACCAAGAACGGCATGCGACAACGCAGAACCGTGGTTGAGATCAACCGTCGCGGTGGCCGGCAGTACCATAGCCGTAGCTAGCTCAGCCAGGCCGTAGGCACTTGCTCCGGCATCTGCTTAACCGGTGTTACCTCTTATTTTTCACTGCCGACCGTTGAACTTATGATGTGCAGGTTCGAATATTAATTTTACAATGCTTAATGGCCCTCAAAATTGACTACGAAAAGATATGTAAGAATTTTTCTAATAGTGAAGCTCGATTCTAGCTCGCACCTCTTATGATTTATAAAGAGACAACGTAAGTTCAGGAAAAAAATCACGACTGCCTTAATATCTCACCCATGGAACGCAACACGTAAGTATTTATTAATAGCATACCATAGGACTTTGTGGTTGCAATGGCATATTGTTAACATCAACATCATTTGGCTGCCACGATGATATGCCAAATGTGGATGTAGAGGTGTCTAACTCTGAGGGGATGGAGGATCAAAGGTATTACGCGATCCCCCTGGTCTCTCAACCCACCCAATTCAACTACCGAAATCAACTCTCCAGTAGTGACCTTGGCTACCTTTGGACCTACAAGTCCCCACAACTTGTAATTATGTTATGAGTAGCCCCATAAATGGAATAGCAAGCAAAAACTTGCTTGCCTACTTTATTTCCCAAACTAACACATGGACTCTACACCGGAAACTATATCCTAAACACTCAACATTGCAGCAAAGAGGAATACTCTAACTGCACACCGTCATGTTCCAAGCAAAAGAAGTTCGAGGGTTACCACCCTCCCTAAGAATATCCTACTCCATCAACATGATGACCTTACGATGTCATCAAAATAATTTCCAACTTCAAGAAGTAAAAACAAAAGTTATTTTGAAATCGTTATAAACATAACTAGAAATAATCAAATTTATTTAAAAAAATATGTCTTAAATCTAACAAAATTGGGATTTGAAAATCTAATCCTACTATAAATTCAACTCCTCTTTTTGCTTGCTTTGGCCCTTGTGGGAATTTATTCCACGCCAAATGCTTAGGCTCAACTAACAGTTTTATTGATAAAATAAATTCTTCAAGATTTGCTTTTTGGTACTGCAAAACCTGTATCAAAATATCCTTATCGCAAATTTCTTTCAAAATGTCGTCTCTTAAGGATGATATTATAAAAATTGCTAAGAACTTTGATGTTTTACATGAAAATTTTAACTCAGTTGTAGCAAATGTAGTTTCAATTCCTTCCCCGATCAAAACTGTTAGCAAATCAACGTCAACAGAGCCGTTAGATCCTGACTCTATTCATCCTTCAACCCTGCCCCCGAGTAACCCCTCCTCTTCTATATTCACCAAGTCTGCTCTCAAAAAGGGTAAGAAAAGGGGTCGTGAAGGATCATCGTCATCCAAAACTCCTTCCCCAGACCCAAAGCGCCCAAATTCAAGGAGAGTCATTCCAATAAGTATACCACTGCCTCCTCCCCTTCAAGAAGTAGATTTAACCACCGTCAACAGCTCTAGGGCCGATATCGATGCACCGGCGGTGGCGGTTCCCATTGAATTAGCCAGCACTACCCCATCTTGCTCTGAACCGAAAATATTATCAAGTTGTTCTAATACTAATACTAATACTAATAACATCAACGATTCGGAACCTCCCAAAAAAATAGAATCTGTTCCTAATCCAAAACTAGTATTTGTATCCCGACTTGACCCTGAACTCCAACCCAATGACATAATTCAACATCTTGTTGCTAATAACTGCATTTCGAGTGCGTCAGCTATAAAATGCAATAAAATCAGTAAGCCTGACAGTTTCGTGTCATCGTTCAGGATAACTACTCCTCCATCATTTTTCGGTCCTCTCTGCGACAATAAGTTTTGGCCTCCCGGTACACTTGTCAAAGAATTTGTAGTTCGATCAAAAAATCTCAATAATCGAGTTGCTAAAGTATCGGCTCCAAAAAACTTAATAGGATTACCCTCTTCTATCAAAATGTAAGAGGGATACGCAGCAAAACTGCTGAAATTTTTAAAAACTCTCAAGCTTTTCCACATGATATCTTTGCTTTCACAGAAACATGGCTCAATAGTTCAGTTTTGGACACAGAAATTTTCGACGATGAGTTTTCTGTTTTCAGAAAGGATCGTCATGTGGATAAGCCGAAGGAAGTGGGCGGTGGTGTATTGATTGCTGTTCGTAATTGCATCTCATCTTCCCTTGTCTCTTTGCCCTTTAATGTTTCAATTGAACTCATTTGTGTTAAGGTTTCTTTTCAATCATATGATCTTTTTATTATTAATGTTTATATTCCACCGAAAAGTTCTGCGTCAGTTTTTGCCGAGCTATCGTTAATTCTTGATCATATGATTGATATTGCCAGTTCAAATAGCAACATTTTACTGTTGGGTGACTTCAATTTACCTAACATTACGTGGACCCCTTCTGAAGACGAGTCCTATTTAGAAGCTGCCTTGACTTCTTCGCAACAGGAACTTCTTCTTTTGGACAACATAACCTCTACTGACTTACAGCAAGTAAGCTGTATTAATAATTGTAGAAATCGAATTCTCGATTTAGTCTTTTCTTCTGACGCTGTTAGTACGGTAGTGGTAGAATCTACCTCTGCCATTTCTAACTCCTACCATCCCCCATTGGATATATTTTTTGATATGAGCAGCAATTTACTTAATAACAGTAATGCCGAAGACTCTTCTTATTCACTTGATTTCCGTAAAGCTGACTTTCAATTACTTTACGACAATTTGAGTGCTTCTAATATTTCGAATATTCATGTTTGCTCTAACATTGACGACGCAGTTACTCAATTCTACGAAATTTTCAATAGCTGCTTGATAAATTCAATTCCTCTTAAGATATCTAAAAATATCAACTCCAGCCATCCGTGGTACACGAAAGAGCTTAAATCTCTACGCAACAAACGGAATAAGGCTTGGAAGTCTTACATTAAAAGTCTTTCAATTTCTGATCAAAATGTGTTCCTTGCACTTTTTGAAGAGTTTAATTTACTTTCCAGAAACCTATATGCAGCATATGTGAAGGAAATGGAAATTTCGTTGAAGATTGATCCAAAGAAATTTTGGAAGTTTGTAAATTTAAAGAAAAAGTCTGATGGGTATCCAGTGAACTTTGTTTACAAAGATTCCGCTTTGACAAGCTCACCTGAGATATGCAATGCGTTTGCAAAGCATTTCAGTAAGTCCTTTATTGAAAATCCCGTCAATATAGACTTTGATTTCTTTGACTACTCCCGTGATTTCCCCCAAGCCACTTTTAACAACATCCAAATTGATAATGATAAAGTTTTGCATTATCTTTCATTGCTGAAAGATGATTACTCTCCCGGTCCTGATGGCATTCCTCCTATAATCTTAAAAAAATGTTCCTCAGTTTTAGCTTCTCCCTTGCAATTCCTTTTCAAGCTATCCCTTAAGTCCGGTAAATTTCCTCAAGTATGGAAAGATTCATTCATTACTCCCGTCTTCAAAAAGGGTAATAAGTCCGATATTACCAACTACAGACCGATTTCTAAACTGTCCTCTATTCCAAAGCTTTTCGAACAAGTAGTTTGTGATAGTATAACGTTTTTCTGCAAACATTTAATCTGCCATCAACAACACGGCTTTATGCAGAAGCGGTCTACTGTCACAAACTTATTAACCTTTATGAACAAGTGCTCAAAGGCATTAGAGAGTGGACATGAGCTGGATTGTATCTACACAGATTTCTCAAAAGCTTTTGACCAACTCTCACATGAAATTATCATTTTCAAATTGAAAGCTCTAGGTTTCCCTGTAGGATTTGTTAATTGGATATATTCATATCTCCGAAACAGATCATACATAGTTAAGTTCAGAAATTCGTTCTCTAGCCCTTTTCCAGCAAAATCAGGAGTCCCACAAGGCAGCCATCTTGGTCCTTTACTGTTTATACTAGCTATCAATGACGTAACTTCGTGTATTCATTCTAGTGAGATCCTTGTTTTCGCTGATGATATGAAAATTTTCAAATCTATTAACTCAGCTAATGACCGCGTAGAATTGCAAGCCGACATCGACAGATTTGCTATCTGGTGTAGCAAGAATTGTTTAAGCCTGAATCCAGCGAAATGTCAGACAATGACATTTTCAAGGAAACGGGTGCCAAGTACACACGGCTTTTACATTTCACAACAAGCTTTGCATCGCGTTTTTAGTTTTAAAAATCTGGGAGTTAACTTTAGCCCAGACTTGAGTTTCACGGAACACATCAACTCTATTGTTAAAAAAGCTAATTCCATGTTGGGATTTGTTAAAAGATGGTCGAAGGAATTTCAAAATCCTTATGTAACCATAGCTTTATATAACTGTCATGTTCGCCCCCATCTAGAATATGCATTACAGGTTTGGTCTCCTTTCTACGAAGTTCATAAGTCTAGGATAGAGGCAGTTCAGCGTAATTTTATTCGATTTGCTTTAAAAGGTCTCTCCTGGGCAGATCCATACAACCTCCCACCTTACGAACACCGGATTCAACTTCTACAGATTCAAACTTTGTCACAAAGGCGTATTAACAATGATGTTATTTTTATTCACCAACTTTTAACGGGATCTTTGGACTCACCCGATCTTCTATCGTGTGTAGGTTTTAACTATCGCGGAGGGGCTCATCATCTTCGTAGATTAGAGCTTTTGCATTGTCCCCAACACCGTACTAATTATGGCATGAATGAACCTCTTACCCGCATGTGCAAACTTTTCAACTCAAATAAAAGTATTGTTGATTTTGATATTAGTAAATCCTCTCTAAAAAAAACATTTAAAACCAGTGCACCACGCTCATAGTTTATGTTTTGTATGTTCTCAATGTTTTTATATCTATTTTGTATAAATGTATGTGTTTATTAATTTTTTATTTTTTGTGCTTTTGTGTTATGCTATTTGTATATTTTGCTTACTAACAACTAACACCTGCACTAAATGATGTAGCCAGTGAGCACATAATATGTGTTGGCTAATCTCTGATTGTAAGTTAATGCTTGATATAAGCTTCTTACTCTCGAGAACTGATAGTGTAAAAAAAAAAAAAAAAATAAAACGTAAGCTAAAGAATCTTTTCTTAAACTTTATAATTCTTTAATTCAAAGATCTGAACTATGATCAAAACTGTTATACCATTATAATAGTTTCATATAGCGAAAGGCTTTAAACATATATTTTTGTTTTGTTTTTCTTATTCCCTTTTTTTTCTAATTTAATCTACTTCTCGGCATACCATTAGGTATATTGAATTTCTAAAATTTCAATTTCTTTGAAATAAGTAAATACTTAAATAACACGATATGTGTATAAATCTCCAAGGAAGTAAAAATTGTAATCTTTAACAAGAAGCGTAAATTCAAGACGCTAACTGAGTTTGATAACTGTAACGAAACGCGGAGACAGGGATTTAATCGCGGTGTAATAATTAAAAAAAAAAACTGACGCGAGTTAGAGTTCGGTTTCTCGATCTCTTCGAGTTATCTTGGCAATATCGCCGGTAAAAATATTAATCAGTTATGTTAAACATGGAAACGGAATGATACAAATACAAAACACATTAGTCTTCCGGGACAATGATTTTGTTATGTCCCATCATCAGTTAAGGTAATAGCTTTGTTTGTTGAACTTTACCCAGGGTCGCCCTGGGTTTTCTTGACAACTCCAAGAATTGTCAAAAAAGCCTGGGTTTTTCGGTTCTCAAAAAACGCATGACGGCTGCTGATTGTATATTTTTCACAACACACAAAATCAAAAGTTTCCATTTTGCTTTATTTGTTCGATTTGTATTTACTTTCATCAAAATAAATGCATTCACTTGCATTTCATTTAGTTTTATCGAAAAAAATACATGAAAAATCAAATACAGAAGAAAAATACACAAGAAATGCTTGACAGCAAAAGTCACTTCAACAGCTGATTCGTTACCTCAACTCGCCCCAGCTAAATAGCAATATCGACTTCAGGGTGACTTCAGGGCGACCCCAGGTTTCAAAAAACAGAGAATTTTGTATTGAGGGCGAGTTGAGGTAATTCAAAAAACGCGCTGTGGCGACCCCAGGGCGACCCCAGGGTGACTTCAGGGCTCAACAAACAAAGCTAATATCAGACAGTATATATACTTGTGTTAGGTGCAGCCACCCAAGACAATAAAAAGGTATTCGATATTTTCAAAACAACAATAAACCACACACAGATGGACACAGTTCGCATCCCGCTGTATGATCGAATGTTAAGTCAATATAATAGCAATATAATATCAAAAATACATGCAAATATAAGTATTAATAATCATCTCTACCAATAGGGTAGTAAATGGGTCAAGCTATCTACTTTTCGATGTTCCGGAAGTACACTCCTTTAACAGCTGACAAGGTTATTTAAGATGTTGTTAAAATAAAATGAAGCTACTCCTAGTGACGTATTATTAATTGACTTCTCTTCATATGGATTGCCAACTATTATCGTTGATTTCAGATCGAAAAAGTAATAAAAGCGCTTAATCAGGCGCTATAGAACCTTTATGTGTCTGTATAATAGACTGTCCACACAGCCTATATCTTTATATCGCGGTATGGAAGAGGAACACGAATGAAAATCGCGTTATACAGTACACAATACACGTTAGAACAAAAAGTTTAAGTTTACTAAACTGCTAGGGATCCGCGAGTTATAAAGCGTAAACGATAATAGCATTCAACGTTCAAACGCGGCGTTGAAATACGCGAACGTGGTGGTCGCTACCGACGCAAAACGGGGAAGTTGTCTTTACGACCAGTGATAATCAAAATGAAAAAGTGATGAAATTAAAAAAAGTGAATAAAAAGTTAATTTGTAACCAATATGCTGTATACCGACAGCGAAATATATGCGGACTCGATTTACTGTATATCATTACTTTTGATAAAACCGGATCCAGGGTTCCACATCACGATTGCATTCGAATTTACTTCGCGGTTTTAGAATCGACTACACAATGGTAAACCAAATTTCAATCTTGAAAATACTTGCTCCTCAAAGTGAGCTCACGCTGCTTTTAGTAGAAATGATAAACTTTGATCTTAAATACACTAAACACATGACATGCAAGATAACATTGACATAAATGAAGTGGGGGTGGCGCTTTGCCTGCCCATAATTCACTGAATATGTCTCAGAATGATAAAAAAACACTAATCTGTTTATATTTCGATGTTCCGATTACACATCGCTGTATTTTATAAATTGACTAGCTTTCACCCGCGGCTTCGCTCGCGGCAAATACAGGGTTGGCCTTCGCCATAGTAATTTTTAAAAATAAAGTCCACTACTGGATCACACCAACTTGCTCTAATAAGACATTGGTCTTGGCTTGAGATTTTGAAAAAAATTTATTTTTCGAAACTCTTATTCTTTGGATGAATTTCAATGTATGATAGTAAAATTATCAAAATTTGTGGATTGGTTTCTTAGAATAAAAACATTTTTTGGAGAACATTTTTCAAAAAGAAATTAAATTCCCCCAATACATAGGTATTCTGCATTTATCATATAACTTATTATTTTTGAAAAAGTTAATGATCTGTTTTCAAGATATTAAATTATGAAAAGAAATGTTTTTGAAAAAACGAAAAAATATTTATTAAAAATATAGGAATGTAGTACTTAGGTAATAATTAAGCTACTTAAACCTATATATGTATATGTATGTGTAAATTTCCGACAGAATCGGTTAAACCGTCTTCGAAAAAGCCGAAAGCAAAAAAAAACCCGTCCTATGGAAGGTACCGTTCTTAGCAATTCTTGGTAACTTTGTTTCCAGCCATTTGATAGGTCATACGGTCATACATAAAAAGCTAAACTAATCAAAATCGTTTGTCATTTTCAAGAAAAAATGAGCTTCAACATAACTATAGTTGCAGGTACCGTTAGTTTTCGAGCTGCGAAAAAAATCAATTTTCCTTCTGTACAATACCTTAAAAACTCGATATACCTAGTTTGAAGGAATTAAGCACACCCGTTTGGGCTTTTGTAGGTGTCTTTAGGTACATACATATAGTCAGACGGAAGGGCAAACAAATAAGACAGACAGACGGACAGATTTTTTTGACCAACTTTTTTGGTCCTCGCTATCATCGTTCAAATTTGTTTCTTTCCGACGAACTTGCAGTTTATGTATATTCGCATGTAAAAATTCCAGCGCATTTCAATTATTGACTTCTAAAGGAATACTTTTGATACCTTGGGTCTCATTATGTCAATTTTCATAAGGATCTGTAGTTGAGAGTTGAGACTAAAGAAATGTATAGCCTATGTAACTCACAGATATTGTATAGCTATCTTTTAGTTAAGGAATTTTAAAAACGGTTAAGTAGCTTCGGAGCGCAAGCCTTACAAATAAACGCACTTACTTTTCACATTTTTACTAAAAGGCAAGTTATGCATTCGTAAAAAAAAATAATCTAACAATCAAACATAACATTACTATGATAGAGAAGTCGAAAAAAGTGGGACCGACAATTCTGTCTGTCTGTCCATCCGTCTGTATCGGCACCTACAGCCTTAACGGCTGGACCGCTTTGCTTCAAACTTGGTACATGGTATAATTATGACGTCCTACAGAGGTATTTTTGGAATCAGCATTCTAGCTCTAAAACTAACGGTACCTGCCATACGATTTTTATGGGAAAATTGATTTTTATCAAAAACAGCTCCTAAGATTTTGATAAAACATTCTGAATAATGTTTTCTGTGCAAACTTTATGTTTTGTTCGGAATAGATTTTTCAGGAAAAGTCTTATAACGGTACGGCCCATTTAAAATTTAGATGTCATCTTTTGGGTGCTATAAATGACATAAATGTCCGTTTATGGCCGAATTAATAAAATAAATCATTTGTAGCCAAAAACTTAACTGCAGTTTTCATCAAAACATTTTATGTATCTATATTACATACAAAGTTTGATTAAAATCGGCGGAATTTTTTTTCGATTAAATTAGAAAAAAACTATATAATTTGGCCAAAACCTAGTGGCTTTTTGTATGGGAGCCACCATTTAAAAAAGAATAACTGACAAAAATGCAATGTCATCTGATACAGAGTTGAAAGGAACTATACCAAACAAAGTTTGTTTGAGTTCGATACAACCGTTGACAACTTATGGCCATTTGAAAAAAAGACGTTAAGACCAGATCTGCGTTATTAGCATTTTTTGCTAAAACTAAAAACGCAGTTCTATTAAGAACACTAAAAGAATATAACACACAAAGTTTAATCAAAATCGTTAAAGCCGTTTTTGAGCAAATTAGAAAAAACCAAAAAAAGTTGGCTAAGACTGAACGGCTCGTTGTATGGAAAATGGAAGCCACCGTTTATAAAGGCTACACTGAAAAATGTATAAAGTCATCCTATAGAACACTATAAAGAACGATAACAAACAAAGTTTGAGTCAATTCAATCAAGCCGTTGCGAACTTATGGCCATTTGAAAAAAAGCCATTTAAACCTGATCTTCGTTACGACCATTTGAGCCAAAAACAAAAAAAAAACCCAGTTTTGTTAGAATTGCTAAAGTTATCTAAACTTTGAGTTCAATCTAAAATCGTTTGAGCCGTTTTCGAGAAAATTCAAAAAACCGTTACTTGAAAGATCTAAATCTAAATCGTTTGAGCCGTTTTCGAGAAAATTAAAGAAACCGTTTTTTGAAAGATACCAGTTAGAGCCGGGCTAAAACGAAAAATTTTTTTTTTTATACGAATGCATAACTTGCCTTCTAGTACCTATTATGGCAAGTAAAAACCTCAGCAACCGTTTTTAATCAAACTACTATATACCAAGTTTGAAGAAAATCCGTCAAGCCGTTTAGGCTGTGGCTGGACGTGAAAAAAGCGCACAGACGCACATCCGCACACCCGCAAAGACAGACCGACGTACGGTATGGCGAAAACCACTTTTTAGGCTTCTTTTTCAGCGTAATGTCATGTTTGATTAAAACCTCGATTCTTTTTTTCTGCACGATAACAATACTTGCCCTAAAAAAAGACAATACACTATTATTAAAGATAGTTTCTTACTGTATGTATGTATGTATGTATGTACGTTATGTTCAAATCGATCTGCAAGCTTAAAGTTGAATGTCACTGAGCTCATAGTAATTGCCCTGGCAGTAAAAAGTCTCAAATTTAGGCGTGGCACACGCCTTTTTTATTACGCCAGCAGTTATTGAACATGGGCCACACAAAATTAATGTTATTGAATTTTTTCCTGTCTGCTAAAGAAGAATTGTTTCTGAAACTGGAACAGCGGCTGGCTGCGGAAGGCACACACATACACATACAAAAATATAGGGAATAGGGTATCCAACAGTTCGTTGAAAACGTACTCTAGGCACGAGTACGATAACTTGGCCGCCAAGATTTGATAACGGGGTTTTATAGAGGGGTTAAATACAAGCATTTTTTACTATGTGAGGGGGGGGTTCCATCTCACCCCGTTTAGAAGGTAGGGGCGATTTTCGAAAAAATTACTTAAAATGGAAATCAAAATCTTAAAAAAGAATGGCATTACCTACAATGAAGTTTTATACCGGTTTTGAAAGCCAGAAATCTGTTCTTTAATTTAAAATTAAAATGAAATTCTAAATGTCAATCGTTTTAAAATTATTTGCATGCAAACTCAAAATTTTGATAAAAAAAAATAAAAAAAAAGTTTACACCAATTTCTTTCAAAATTGTAAGATAAAGTTCTAAACTGGCTTTCCGTCATCAGTGCCTATATCAATTCTTAATCGAATACAAAAAACCGAATCTTTTTATGTCTTCTAGTTACTGAGAAAATTGAAAATTTCCAAAACTACTTTTGTAATTAAGTTGTATTATTTTTGGTATTTGAGTATACTTGCTTACCATACAGTGCTAACACACCTTCCAGACGTCAGGCAGACGAACTCAAACAGTTTATGGCATCAACAGTACCTGGGTGGCCCGCTTCGCAGGATCTAGGGATTTTAACCCCCTTTATAAGGGTATGTTTATATGTCAGACAGGCGCCTGTGTCAATAGTATTTGTAATCAATTGCACCTGGGTGGCCCGCTTCGCGGGATCTTTTGATTTTCTCCTCCTTTTTCGGGGGCACACCGCGCTCACGCAGCTTCGCTGCTCCGCTAAGGGTATGTATATTTGTCAGGCAGGCGCCTGTGGCAATAACATTTGTAATTAATTTGACCTGGGTGGCCCGCTTCGCGGGATCTTTTGATTTTCTCCTCCTTTTTCGGGGGCACACCGCACTCACGCAGCTTCGCTGCTCCGCTAAGGGTAAGTATATTTGTCAGGCAGGCGCCTGTGTCAATAACATTTGTAATTAATTTGACCTGGGTGGCCCGCTTCGCGGGATCTTTTCATTTTCTCCTCCTTTTTCGGGGGCACACCGCGCTCACGCAGCTTCGCTGCTCCGCTAAGGGTATGTATATTTGTCAGGCAGGCGCCTGTGTCAATAACATTTGTAATTAATTTGACCTGGGTGGACCGCTTCGCGGGATCTTTTGATTTTCTCCTCCTTTTTCGGGGGCAAATCGCGCTCACGCAACTTCGTTGCTCCGCTAAGGGTATGTCCAGTCGTCAGGCAGGCGCCTATATCAAATAGTTTTTGCTATTAACAGTACCTGGGTGGCCCGCTCCGCTTGGCAATGCAATTCTACCTCCTCGTGGTGCATTCTGGATGATGAAGATGACATCAATCCTCAAAGCGAGATCACCGTAAATACCAAAAAACAAAAACCTCATAAGAAAGTAGTTTAGTAATTTTCAATTTTCTCAAAACCTAAAAGATATAAAATTATTTGGTTTCTTGCGTTTAATTCAGAATTAATATGAGCATCGAACATGCAAAGCCAATTTGGCATTTAATTTCACAATTTGGAAAAAAATGGTCTAAACTTTTTTTTTTCATTTTTTTTATCAAAATTTTGAGTTTGAATGCAATTTTTTTGAAAACTATTGGCATAAATAAAAAAAATTTAAATTGAAAATTAAAGAACAGAGTTCTGGCTTTCGAACCCGGTATAGTTCTTTATTGTAGGTGTTACCGTTTTTTTAATTTTTTTTTTGATTAAGTCATTTTTTTCGAAAATTGCCCCTACCTTCTAAACGGGGTGAGATAGACCCCCCCTCCCATAGTAAAAAATGCTTGTATTTAACCCCTCTATAAAACCCCGTTATAAAATCTTGGCGGCCAAGTTATCGTACTCTCCTAGTACTCTAGGTCTGCCTTATGTTTTATTTTTTTTTTTATTTTGAAATATTAAAAATCAAATAAATTTTATTGAAATAAATTCCAATAAATACTACGAATAAATATTCATTTACAGTGGAACAAATCTTATAAATGGGCTACAAAAAAATCAGCTTGACGGTTTTAACATTTTTTTTCTTCTAAACCATCTACATTATGGTCCCTTTCATTTAAAAGAATATATATAAAAATCCACCCATCCTAACTCTAGAAATAAGGTCACACACAAAAATTATATTGATTTTTATATATATATATGAGTATAGGGACACTTGATTTTGAGGCTTCCTATGCCGGCACGTGGTGTTGCGAGCCAACTAGCTCGTAATATACGCTGCCTCCTTCGAATCTGGATTCCGTGTTGATTCGCTCGCCCAGTCCAATACAATTCGTGCACTCGTCTACTTTCTTCTGATGACGATCAATTCTAGACCGAAGAAAGAAATATATGCTAATTAGCGAAGGATTTCAAGCTGGGTTGCGCCGCCATTGCTATGTGTGTTAACGCGTATAGGACGGTGTTCAACAATCTCCACAATCTGATTGTTTTCATTTCACTTACCTTAGTTGATACGAATATCCTTGTGAAATAATATTATTTCCATTAATTGCTCTGCAATTAAGGAAATATTCTCCCCAGTGGAGAATAAAATGGCCGCGGCACGGTTGTAAAAAAATTTGTTTTTTTCTTTGTCCTGCTGCGGTGTAGTGTTTCTATCGGGTGTCTTCTTCAAAATGAAGTATTTCGTCGGCTTTCTGGATAATGCTTCCATTTTCCAATGAGCCAACGCCCTGTTTTCCAATGATACTTTTTGTTTTCCAGATGCGCTCTGTTTGATTGCGAATTGCTACATGGTCTATTGCTACGAAAGTTTATGGTCAGTACTCACTGCACCGTTTTCGTTGTTCTAGATTTTTGGTTGAATAGTAAGTATGACAGGTTCGACAAATTGGTGAAACACTCTGAACTAAGGGTCTGAAGATACTGGAGAACGTGAGGTAAGTAATATGGTGTTAGGAATCTAGTGGTTTTGATGACAATACCAAATACAGATGATTGTATCTACTTCTACCTGGTGATAAAATTACGACCGGTACGGTGATGGCAAGTGGTCTTAGTTTGGATTTTAGGTCCGAAATCACTATAGTCGTTAAGTATACTTTAACTCGATTGTTTTGGCATATTGATGCAGATGTCAAGTAAATATGTCGAACTGAAAACGTAACGAAAATGCGCTTGT